>CM031596.1:44401386-44445173 GCA_018398815.1 Conus ventricosus | reverse complement strand
TCCTACGGATGACATGTTATACACAGCACGCATCCTCTGTGAAAAAGGGAAAGAATGAAGGAAGGAAGGAAGCTGAGTAACACACAGACTGAATTACACGGGACGACTGAACGTAGGTCCAGCAGGCAGCTCTTCTGTCAGCTCTACCCAGCGAGGCAGCCCGGGAGGAAAACGAGAGCGTGGTTTCTAAAGCGCTTGAGCTTGGTCTGTGACCGAGATTAGGCACTCTATAATGTACACTCCACGATGATGATGATGATGATGATGATGATGATGATGATGATGAGATGATGAGGATATCGATCTGCCTACCTGCCTGTCTACACGTTTACATTCCTGCCCCCCCCTCTCTCTCTCTCTCTCTCCTCTCTCTCTCTCTCTCTCTCCCCTCTATCTATCTATCTATCTATCGATCTACTATCTATCATCTATCTATCTATCTATCTATCTATCTATCTGTCTGTCTGTCTGTTTTTCTATCTGTTTATCTATCTGTTTATCTATCTATCTTATCTATCTATCTACCTTCCTATCTATCTATTGCCGAACGGTCTATCTATGTACCTAATTATCTAACTAACATATCGCTGCTCTGTCTTGAAAGGCCGGGTATTGTATTGGAAGAGGGAGGAGACACAGATGTCGGGGGGGGGGGGGGGGGGGGGGGGGGGGGGGGGGGGGGGGGGGGGGTGGAAAGGGGGGGGAGGGAGGTTTGGACGGGGGGGGAAATTAAGGGATAAATGGCAACAGGGAGGGGAAGGGCCTTTTTGGGGGCACCGGGGGGGGGGGGGCCCCTTTTTTCTTCCTTCCCAAAAAACAAAAGGGAGTATTCTCTCTCTCTCTCTTTTCTCTCTCCCCACCCCCCCCCCCCCTTCCCCTCTCTCTCTCCCTCCCCCTTTTTTTTTTTTTTTTTTTTTTTTCCCCCAACCCCCCCAAAAACCCAAAAACAACCCCACATTTTCCCCCCTTTTCCCCCCCCCCCTTGGTGGTTGGGGGGGGTGTGTGTGTGGGTTTTTTTCCCGGGGCCGCTTTTTGTTAGAAAAATTTTTTGGGGGTGGGGGGGGGGGGGTGCGGCCTCTTTATAAGGGGGTTTGTACCTTTTGTAGCAGTTGGGGGGGGGGGGGGAAAAAAATATCATTTAGATTGCCTGTGCATACTTTAAGGTGTTGAGGTTGGTGGGGGTGGTTTTTTCTGAAGAAAAAGGGGGGGTGTGTGGGTGGTGGGGGCAGATTATCTCTACCGGCGTCACTCAGGGGTCACGTGCATTTGGGCGAAGATGAATGCTGTCTTGTTTCACGTACACTGGGGAACCTTTTCCCAATCCAAAGAAGGGGACCCTTTGGGGGATGATAATCTTTCTGTCAAAACCGTCCCGTCTACTATCTATCTGCTGTCTATCTAACTGTCTACTGTCTGTTGTCTGCGTCTGTTTGTCTATTGCCGCAGCTATCGTCGTGGGGCCGGTGGGTCTGCGGTGGGCCGGTCTGTGGGTCGTGGGCGGTCTGTCTGTCTTCTGCTGCGTCTGTCTGCCCGTCACATAAAATTTGATGCGCGGCCGATACACGATGAGACGAAGATGATGTTGATGATGATGAAATATGATGATATGAGATGAGATGATGAGATGAGAATACCCATATGACAACAGGACTTATCAGGGTTTTTGAACCCCTAGGGGGAAGAAATTCCCACCTAAAAAAAAAAAGTTACCCCAGAAAAAGCAACTAAAAAAACGGAGGAGGGGGGGGGGAGGGAGGTAGGTTTGGGTGGGCAGGCAGGCAGGCAGGCGGGCAGGCGCAGGCAAAAAGGGGGACCATTTGGAAAACAGACGCGTTCAGGGGAAGAGTGTCCACCTTGACAGTGTTTCTTTTTTTTTTTTTTTGTTCTACCTAATCCAGATTACAACTTGAAAAAAAAAAAAAAACTCGCGCGTCAAAACCATGGCCCAAAAAAGTTTGAAAGGGTTTCCAAAAAAGACAAGAGAAGCCCCAAAGGGCAGAAAAAGAAGAGACAAAACACGCCCGCGCGCGCGCCAAAAACCACAAACACACACACACACCCAACACACACACACCACACACACACACACACACACCACACACACACACACACTACAAGAAAAAGGCAGAGCAAAGACAGTGGCAGAAAGAGAGGTACCATGCGAACTTTAGGTGGGGGGGAAGGGGGACCCTTTTTTTACAAAAGGGGGAGGGCTATCGAAAAGGTCTTGAAGTGTCGTGACGAAGAGGAAAAGTTGCACGAAAGCCGCCTTTTAAAGTTTTGGAGTAAAATCACTAGTAATCAATGGATTAGTGAATCCGTTTTAAAAATTTTCCTTCCAAAACAAAAGACATTTTGAGCACTCAAAATGTGGAATCCCCTTGGGCGGTCAGAATGGGTTTTGGGGTGTGGTGGTGTGTGTGGTTTTGTGTTGTGTTGGTTTGGGGTGAAGAGAGAGAAAGAGAGAAAGAAAAGTGATAGAGAGAGGGAGGAGAAGAGAGAAAGTGAAATTTTTGGTGTGTGTTTGGGGGGTGTTGTGGTGTGGTGTGGTGTGTGCGCGGATTTAAAATCTGTATAGAGGAACCACACCACACACACACACACACACCACACACCCACACACACACACACACACACACACACCACAAATTTCCAATACCTCACACACACCACACCCACAACCCCACACACAACACACACACACACACACACACCCCAACACACACCAAAAAAGCATCTTTGCAAGGGCCTAGGAAAGGATTAAAAAATTCGTTAGGCATCATTTCAAGGCTACACATATATTCATTTCATTATCCGTTCATAAAAAAAGATTTTGTTTACAAGACATGAGGAACAAAACAGTGTGGTTGAGGGCACACACACACACACACACACACACACACCAACCACACACACCACACCACACAACCCCACACACCACACAGAGAAGAGAGAGAGAGAGGGGGGGAAGGGTTTAAATAGCGTTTAAAGTTAGGGGGGGGGGGAAACAAGAAAGAAAAAAAAAAACTAAAACAACCAAAAACAAACCAAACGAAAAAATTTTTTTTTAAAAAAAGAAAGAAAACAAAGAAAAACAAAGTAAACATTATTCTCCCCACCCCCACCCCCAAACCCCCCCCCCCGCAAAAAAAACATTTTATTTTATGACCGGGGCGCCGACTCGCACACGTACAGTGGATGAGGACATTATAAATCCTTCACATACTGACAATAGCGTGTCCAATCATTAGCAGAATCCAGTTATTCTGAAACTGAAGTACTTATTAACAGCAACATTCACTTTGGGAAAGTAAGTAAACTGCATGTCGGAGAGAATATAAATAATAATAAATAACATAAGCACTGGTAATGCGAATTATAGTGCATATTTGCATGACTCGTGAAAGTGTGCATTAGAACTATATTTGAACCTTTTTTTGCAGTAGGAACCTGAGCTTCTATGGCATTTACGCCCAGGCTGAGTTGATTCCAGAATTACAAAGTCAGTTCTAAGTATGGGAACTTGGAGTTTTGTGCATTTTCTAGACTAGTAAAAAAAAAAAGTTTAGATTTAATAGTTTGCGGGTTTAAGTTTTTTTTTTAAATAAAATTTCATTATTGATAACGGACATATCTCTCAATTAGAGAACTCCAATGTGAAAGGGAAAGAGAGCGATACAGCAACAGGCCACCACAACACACACACACACACACACACACACACACACACACACACACACACGGGGGGGAGGGGAGACAGAGACAGACTGGAGAGAGAGAGAGAGGAGGAGAGAGAGAGAGAGAGAGGAGGAGAGAGAGAGAGAGAGAGAGAGAGAGAGAACTCGATCCATGGATTGAGATCTTAGGCATAACGATTGATTGTTCCTGTCTGTTTAATTAAAGTCATAAACATGAAAAGAGAGAGAGAGAGAGAGAGAGAGAGAGAGAGGAGAGAGAGAGAGAGA
This sequence comes from Conus ventricosus, assembly GCA_018398815.1. Lineage (NCBI taxonomy): Eukaryota > Metazoa > Mollusca > Gastropoda > Neogastropoda > Conidae > Conus > Conus ventricosus. The sequence continues at coordinate 44,441,208 of CM031596.1, read as the reverse complement.
GAGAGAGAGAGAAGCAGAAGAACAAACAAATCAGATGAAGATCTGATAAGAGAAGAACTGAGTAAAAACACACTGTCAGTTTCTTTCCACACTCTGCCTTCGATAAAAAAGGATACGTAAGGAATTTAGAAAGAGAGAGAGGGCGAGAGAGAGAAAGGGACAGAAAGGGGGCAAGAGAGGGGGGAGAGAGAGAAAGGGACAGAGAGAAAGGGGGCAAGAGAGGGGGCGTGCGTGCGGGTAGGGGTGTGGAAGGGGAGGTAAAGGGAGAGATATGGGGTAAAGAGGAGTAGAGGGGGGGGGGGGGGGGGAGTATGAATTAAGGATCTGTAGAACAACAAGGTTGAAGGGGGTGAGTCAGTATCAGTTTATGGTCATCCCATGAGTCAGTGCAGCGTCAGGTGTCGACTCGTTGATAGAGGCTTCCTGTTCACCTCTGTCACTACTGTTTGCCCGTCTGCTTGTCTGCCTGCCTGTCTACCTCCCTCTTGGCTTACCTGTCTGCCTGCGTGTCTACTTCTCTCCTTCTCTTCTTTTCACCTGTCTGTGTTGGGTTTGTCACGTCGTTCGCCTGCCTACATACTGCTCGCGCAGCAGATCTGTCCCTGTCGGTCTCTCTGTTTGTGTGACTAGTGTAAAAGGCGCTTGTCTGTCTGCCGATCTGTTTGTTTGTCTGTGTGTTTCCCCTGATTCGGCCCCGCGCGGTCGGCTAGGGTTATAAACAAGGTGAATGGGATTGAGTCATTGAGTGTCTGTCTGTATGCCCTCTTTCCCCCCCCCCCCCCCCCCCCCTCTGCCTCCAGCGCCCTTCCTCCTTTCCTCTTCCTTCCTTCCTTCCTTCGCTGCGGATCCCGCCCACCCACACACCCACTCCTACTCTCTCTGTCTCTCTCTTCCTTCCCGTCTTCTCTTCTTCTGAAAGCTGTTTTGGTTTCTGTTGTGTTACTGTTAGTTTGTCCCTCTTTTGGGGTCTCTTTCTATGCCCATCCCGCTCACCCTCTACCGCATCCTCTCTCCACCCCCTCTGTCTTTCTCTGCCTCTCTTTGTCTGTCTGTCTGTCCTGTCTGGTTGGTTGACTGTCTGTCTGTCGTTGTCTGTCTGTTCTGTTGTTTTTGTTTTTTGTCTGTCTGTATCTGGTTCTTTCTCAGTCTCTGTTTTCATGTCTGTCTGTCTGTCAGTCTTTCTGTCGCTCTCTCTCTCTCTCTCTCTCTCTCTCTCTCTCTCTCTCTCTCTCTCTCTCTCTCTCTCTCTCTCTCTCTCTCTCTCCTCTCTCTCTCTCTCTCTCATGTGTCTCGTGCGTGCGTGCATGTTTGTGTGTGGGGTGGGGTTGGGTTGGTGTGTATGTGTGTGTGTGTGAGGATGGGCGTGCGTGTGCGTGTGTGTGTGTGTGTGTGTGTGTGTGTGTGTGTTGGGCATTTAGGAAGTGTTCTCTCATGCCAAGTCTGGTGACCTACTCGTTTTTGAGTGAACCAGTATTTTAGGAAGAAGAAAGGGAAGGGAAGTCAGTTTTACTGCCTAGTTGCTTTTTATTTGTTCCGGGAAAACCCTTGTGGGTTTAAAAAAACCAACAACAACCGGGAAAAACGGGTTTTTGGGCATTCGGGCCGGAAATTTAAGAGAGGAAGGGTTTTTAAAAGATTTTTTAAAAAAAAAAACGCAAAAAAAAAAAAATGTTTTGCTTTTTTGTGGTGATAGAATGCCCCTGTAAAGTTTGCAATCAGTCTGAAGAGAAACTGCCCCCAAAAAGAGTGCCTGACGGCACATGCGCAGCACAATCGCGCACGCACCACTGTCTCGTTCCCCACCCACACACACACCCCACACACACACACGCCCCCCAAACGCACACAAACACACACAACACACACACACAAAACACACACCACACACCAAAACCCCCCCACTCATCACTCACTCACTCACTCCCTTTACAAATAATACACGCGCGCGCGCAAACACACACACCCCACACACACACACACACACAAAAACGTGCGGGGCAGGCAGGCGGGCAGGCAGGCAGGCGGGGCGGCAAATTGAGAATTGTGGTTTTGTGAGGAAAACACTAACTCTTTTTTCCCACCCCCGGGGAAAAACGGTTAGCTTTCCCTCCCCCTGGGGAAAAAGACCTTCTTTTTTAAAACAAAGCCCTTTTGAAGGAAATAGTTTGGGGAGAAAAAAAAAGTGGGAGATAAAAAAAAAAGCTGCTTTGGACAGGGGAGAGAAGGATGGAAGCGGGGCCCCCGGACTTTTTTTGGGGTTTTTGGGAGGGGGGGGGGAGGGCAGGTGTTTGTGTGTGAAGCACGTATGTGTGTGTGTGTGTGTTGTGTGTTTTTGTGGTGGTGTGTGGGGGTGTGTCGGTTTTGTGTGTGGGTAAAATGTTTGTGTATATGTCCCGCGCGGGGTATTGTGAGGGTAAAGGGGAAAAGGGAACGGAGAGAGAGAGGGGGGAAAAAAGGGGTGGGAGGGTCGGTGGGGGGGGTGTGCGAGGATGGGGACACCCCCACACACCCAACACCCCGCACCCGCACACACAAACACACACACCCCACACGCACACAGACAGGAAAACACAGAAAAGGCACACACAACACACACACACACACACCACACACACACACACAAAAAACCCCACACCACACGAAACGGGGGGTTTATGTGTGTGTGTGTGTGTGTGGGGTTGTGTTGTGTGTGTTGGTGTGTTTTTGTGAAAAAGAGGAGAGAGAAGAGAGGAGAGGGAGGAGAGGAGAGAGAGGATCGGGGAGAGGAGATTCGGGAAAGGACAGGGGAAGGAGAGGCGGACAGAGAGAGGGAGAGGCGGGGACAGAGGAGAAAGAGAGAGTTTTTCAGATGACAGAGAGGGGAGGCAAGAGAGAGAGGAGAGAGGGAGGAAAAGAAGAGAGGAGGGGAAAATTCGGGTTCAGAGGGATTTTTTCCCCTCGAGCCTTAGCCTTCAGAAAAGGGGGTTTGAACATGAAAAAATGTAGCAATCATAAGATAAGGGCCCCCCCGGGGTTTAAGTATTTTGCCTTTTTAAAGGGAAAATTTGTCCTTAAACAGTTTTTTGCGGGATGACAAAAATAAGGGAAAAAGACAAGGTGGAAATGAAAAATCAAACCAAAAGGGGGAATGAGGAGGAGAGAGAGAGGGGAAGAGAGAGAGAGAGAGGAGAGAGAGGGGGTGGGAGAAAAGGAGAGAGAGAGAGAGGGGCGGGGGAAAAAGGGGTGAAAAGGGGAGAGGGGAAAGAAAGGAATCGGGAGGGGGGGGGGGGGGGGGGGGGAAATTTGGGTGGGGGGAAAAGGAAAAGGGGAAAAACGGAATGCAAGGGGGAAGTGTGCGGGGGGTTGGGGGGGGGGGTGGCGGGGGGGGTATGTCGATCTGGAGAATTTAAATTTTCCCAGTCAGTAGGAAAAACAAACGACAAGGTAAAAATTTGGAAGAGAGAGAGAGGAAGAGAGGAGGAGAGGTGGGGGGTAGTAGAAGGGGTAGAAAAGGGGAAAGGGGGGGGGAAAAAGGGGGGGGGGGGGGGGAATGGGAGTACAAGGAAGGGGGGGGGGGGGGGGGGGGGGACGTCAAAACTGGAAAAAATGTTTTTTCCCCGGGCAGTGGAAAAGAAAGTGAGGGGTAAAACTTTGGGAAAAAAGGAAGCCCAAAGGAAAAAGTAAGTGACAGGACAGAAAAGACAAAAGGGGCCCGGAAAACTCGAAAGTGAAAGGGATTTATTAAGGAAAAAAAAAAAATTTAATAAATCAACTGACAAAAAAAAAAACAAAAAGGTAGTGAGGGGGTTTCCCGGGTTTAAGTGATAAAGAAAAAAACGGAGCAAAAAAAGAAAAGGGGGGGAAAAGAAAAGGGGAGAAAAAAAAAAAAAAAAAGAAGAAGAAAAAGAAAACAAAAAAAGGAAAAAAAAAACTGAAAGGGAAAAAAGGACATTTCCCTTTGAGTTGAAAAAAAAAAATTTTCTGTTATTAGAAACAAAAACAGGTTTTTTGTCTGGGAAACGCGGGGAAGAATTGAGAATAAGTAGCAGTATTTCTACCCCTGCAGGGGTAAGAGTTCAGCGGTGAATTTTTTTTCATTTTTTTCAAGGTGAATGTTTGAACTCGGAACCGGGGTGGAAAAAAAAACCGGAGCGAATTTCCCCGGGCCCGGGGGCTAACAAAATTTGTCTGTCAGTCCCTGTTTTGATTGTAAAGACAGGTTTCATGTTTTTGAAAAAGACAAAACCCACTTCAGGATACAACAAACACCACACACCACACACACACACACCATTTCTTTCAGTATTTATTTTTTTGTTTTCTATTTTCATACACAACCCCACACACCACAACACACCCAAAAAACACACACAACACACACACACCCCAACCCACACGCGCGCGCGCGCGCAAAGAAAAACTAAAAAAAAAAAAAATAAAGTTTGCCTTCTTAAAAAATGGGCAAAGCCGAAGGGGAAAAAAAGAAGAAAAAAATGGAGGCAAAACAAAAAAACGAAAAAAAAAAAGAGTCCGAAAAAAGGAGAGGAAGGGGCTTATATGGGGGACAGAAATGGAAAAAAATTGGCGACAGAAAGAAAAAAAGGGGGGAATAGAGTAAGAAAGAAAAAAAGAAAAATGGGGGAAAAAAAAGGGGTAGTTGGGGAAAAAAAAAAGGGAAAACTGGGAAAAAAGGGGACAAAAAGTGCAGAAATATTTTGAAAAGAACAAAAAAGAAAAAAAAGAGATTTAAAAAAAATGAACAAAGAAATTTAAAAAAATAGAAACTTTAGGGTGAAAGAACGAAAAAAGAAGGACAAAATCAGGGCCCGAAGACAGAAAAAAAGAAAGCCCTGGGAGGGAAAAAAAAGGGGAAAAAAGTAAAAAAAAAAAAAATTTTATTTTAAGATATAAAAAAAAATAAATAAATAAATAAGACAGAAGGGAAAAAACGAAGGAAAATAGAAATAGCAAGACTTTAAAGAAAAAGGATAAGGGGGATAAAAGGGAAAATAAATTGAGATAATAAAAGAAGCAAAAACTGAAAAATAATGTGGAGAAAGGGCAAAAAAGGAGAGAGGAGAAATATAAGGAAAGGGAAAAAAAAAAAAAAAAAAAAAGAAAAAAGGAAAAAAAAAAAAAGAAAAAAAGGAGAGGCGAAAAACAAAAAGAAAGAACGATTGAAAGAAGAATACAAAACAAAAAATATGGGGAAAAAAAAAAAAAGGGAAAAAGGGGAAAAGTCAGAAAAAAAGAAGGGGAAAGGGGAAAGTAGGGGTTGGGGTATGAAAACGAAAAAAAAAAGAAAACAAAAAAGGGGAGGAAGAAATGACAAAGAAAGGGGACAAAGATTGGAAAACCGAAAGGGGAAAAGAGGGGAAAATGGGGACGGGAAAAAAAGAAAGGGGGGGGGGGGGGGGGGGGGGGGGAGACAGAAAGAAAAAAAAACGAATTATAGGAACACAAACTGAGAAAGACAGGAAAAAAAGGAAAGAGAGGTAGAACGAAAGAAAAGGAAAAGCGACGAAATGGAGATATAAAGAAAGAGATAAAAGTGGAGACCATAAGAAATGGAATGTGGAAAGCCGAAAAAGAGAGAGAGAGAGAGAGAGAGAGAGAGAGAGAGGAGAGAGAGATGGAGAGAGAGAGAGAGAGAGAGAGAGAGAGAATAGGGAAAGTCATAGAAAATGAAAGGAATAGAGACAAATAGAAAAGGAAATAAAAAGAATGAAATGGAAAAAAAGGAGACAGACAGACAGACAGAGAGACAGAGACAGAGAAGAAAGGACAGAAAGAAAACGGAGCGGAACGAAATGAGGAAATAAAGATCAAGTTTTAAGAGAGAGAGAGAGAGAGAGAGAGAGAGAGAGAGAGACAGTGAGTTTGGTGTTTTGTTATAAAAGAAAGAATCAGATAGGATTTTTGTCACTCATATTAGCAGATAAAAAAAAAAGTTGGGTGTGTTGGAATAAAATACAGAAAGTAAGAAGGAAAGAGAGTAAATGAAAAAAATAATGTGTTGGACTCCGTGAAAGAAAACAAAAAAAAGAAGGAAGGGAAGAAGGAATGTGAGGAGGAAAACAAAAGAAGAAAAAAAAAAAGGTAATGAAAGACAGAAAGAAGCAAAAGAAAACCCTACTCTATAGGTGGAGGAACGGAAAGTGAAGGAGAGAGAGAGAGAGGCAGCACAAATTCCGCGCACCCAAAAAGACGCACAGTGCCTTTCGCAACAGAAACAGAAGGGCCGAAAATGTCTCAGCATGGCACGCAAGCAAGCGTCTTTTGGAGTGCGCTGCACACTGACACACAGTCCCCCTGTCTTCTGGCATTCCAGACCTATCATTGCGCCGACAGCATAGTCGGGTGGGGAGAGAGGAAACAGAGGATGTGGGGGGGGGGGGGGGGGGGGGGGGGGGGGGGGGGGACGATATAGGAGGGAGGAGAAGCCGAAAGGTAGGGAGGGTGGAAAGATGGAACATTGCTGCTTTGGTTGTCTGTTGTCTTTTTTGTTTGTTTTGGGGGTCTATGTTTTCTGTGTGTGCCCTCCGAAAAGTTTACTGGAGGGAGGAAAAAGAAGGAAGAAGAAAGGGGAGGTAAGACCCTCCCCCGTCCCTCCCCCCCCCCCCCCAAAAAAAAGGAATAAAAACAGAAACATGGAAAAGGAGAAATAACAAAAGAAGAACGAAGAATGGAATTTGTCTGAGATGCCAGAAAGGATGCCATGTTATATGCATCTTGCCCCTCTCTCTCTCTCTCTCTCTCTCTCCCCTCTCTTCTCTCTTCTCTCTCTCTCTCTCTCTCTCGCTCGCTCGCTCGCTCGCTCGCTCGCTCGCTGGAGGAATCCGTCCGGTACACCAGAATGGAACCATGTTCTGTCTGTAGCTTGCACTCATACCTCTCTCGGTATTCAGATTCTTCGCTTTAACCCTTTCATCCCAGCTGTTTCTGAATATAGCGTTTCCCTGAAGTTACTTGGCTTCAGAGATATTGTTGTTTGAATGCTGTGTGACGTCAGGTTTAAAAATCTGAGTCGTTTCTTCCACTTTTGTTATTTCGTTTTTACCATGTTTATCATAAGTGAAAACACTCTTGTAAGTTTATCGTGGGGTTTTATTTAGTCCATGTTCTCACTTGCATTTAAACCTGGATTCACTTGGTCCTATTTCCCTCATTACCTTCCCAATCATCCGAGGAGAGAGAGAGAGAGAGAGAGAGAGAGAGAGAGAGAGAGGAGAGGGAGAGGAGAGAAGAGAGAGAAGAAGAGAGAGAGAGAGAGATGAGAGAGAGAGAGAGAGAGAGAGAGAGAGAGAGAGACAAAGAGGGGTGACTGTGTTGGCTCCTCTGGGATCAATGTCTTAGGTTATCCCCACTGCCTGTCCACCATTCTTCCCGTATTCTGTAACTACAAAGCTGAAAACAAATTACTAGTTTGGTTTTTTTCCCGCCAGGTTGGTTATCTCCCGTCAAATATTAGGGCTGTACGCCACTCATTCCTCTCCTTCTCCCTCCTGCCTCCCGCCCGCCCCTTTCCTCTCCTTCCACTTCATACTCCATCTTCCCCTAACCCCCCCCCCCCTTCCCACCACCACACTCATCCCTTGCAAGCGGATGAGCTGAAAGTCTGTCTATGGGAATGAAAATTAGGGCAGGGCAGGAATGGCCTGGCCTAGTCTGCTTTAACTCACATATATACACAGTTCCTCTCTGTTCTCTGCCCTCCGGAGGGCAGAGAACAGAGAGGAATGGAGAAGGATGGTTGTCACTGCTTCAGGAGTGCCCCACGGACCGACGTCTAAGGGATCAAGTCAAGTCAAGTCATATACACAGTTGCCTGCGGTAGCCCGGTGTTTGTGTCTAATAGATTAAAGCGGTATGACTAACTAAATTGATGGTGTTCACGCTTCGACAGTGGGAGTCTGACCTCAATCAGCTACCGAAGATCACGTGTACACAGTTAGTTGCAGCCTAATGCACGCAGCCCTTTCTTGTTACTCACCCCCTAGCCCATCCGCTCCAAGAAGGACGGTATTCATGTATAAGATGATACAGGGGAAAACAAAACTTACAGCGGCATCCGTAGAGTTGGTGTACACACACTACATAAGTGCACCCGTGCACCCACGTCATCGTCGTTGCCTTAATTTTGTCTACTGATTAACAAACACACTTATGTGTGAACTGGACCTTTTACGGATTGGTTTATTGAAGTGTTGGCTGGACCTTGTATGGTGTAGAATGTTTCCCTATCTCCACTGACCACCTCAGACACAGAGACTGCTTCAATTGTCGCTCGATTATCGACACAGTCTCCACAAGGGAAGGTGTTGAGTACAGTAGCAAGACAATGAACAGTTTGTTAGTGAACAGCCTTGAGGTTTCACGCCGGTATTACCCCGCTCCTCGGGGTTTATCATCATCGACAAGGAAGGCGGCATGCTTTTGCATTACAGATGGGAACGTGATAAAAGAACCGGAAGACTGTCCCGCTCTGCAAGATACCACACTAACCTTACCCAAACCTGACCAAAGCCTAAAGCCAACCCTAACCTAATCTACCTTAACCTTAATCCGAACGCTAAAGTATCCTTAACTGGATAAAGCCTTATAAAAACCTCCATTCAAAAAATTTGCCCTGAACATTGGGGCAGTGTAGTTGTCTTGTCCTGTCTCCATCCGTAAAGGAATAGAACGTGCACTTTACAAGCATCCAAGGGAGACAAGTGAGAGCAGCAGGAGAGAGGAGGAACAGGACAGAAGGGAGACAACTGAGAGCAGCAGGAGAGAGGAGGAACGGGACAGAAGGGAGACAAGTGAGAGCAGCAGGAGAGAAGAGGAACGGGACAGAAGGGAGACAAGTGAGAGCAGCAGGAGAGAAGAGGAACGGGACAGAAGGGAGACAAGTGAGAGCAGCAGGAGAGAGAGGAACGGGACAGAAGGGAGACAAGTGAGAGCAGCAGGAGAGAGGAGGAACGGGACAGAAGGGAGCAGTGAGAGCAGCAGGAGAGAGGAGGAGAACGGCAGAGGGAAACGAGAGCAGCAGGAAGAGGGGAACGGACAAGGGAGACACCGAGGCAGCGAGAGAGGAGGAACGGGACAGAAGGGAGACAAGTGAGAGCAGCAGGAGAGAGAGAGGAACGGACAGAAGGGGACACTGAGGAGAAGAGAGAGGGAACGGAAGGGAAGGAGGGGGACAACAGCAGGGGCCACTGGGGTGGGCGGAAGGAGAATACGTTGGCGGGAGGGGTGTGGAGATGGAGGAGGGGTTTGAAGAGGGAATGGTTGGGAAAACGGATCGAATCTGATGTTAGTAAGAACCTAGACTATGTCATCCTTCAAATGAAAAGAAAAATGGCGGAGGGGGGGGGGGGGGGGGGGGGGGGAACGGAGAAGAAAGTACAGTGTTGTCAAGTTGGGAAGGGGGAGCAGGGCTGACTACCCGCTTATAAGTCTCGTTTGGTTTGGCCCATGTCAGTGATCGATCTTTTTTTTCTGTTTATTTTACATGTTGAACACTCAAAAAGTCGAAACGCTCAGCGCCTTAGGGTTTATTTGTTTCCCAGCTGGTGTTCTTGTTCGGCGGGACAGTTTTTCTCTTCCCCAGTTTTCGCTTGCGTACACTTTGACGGAGTATTTGAGAAGGGTGGAAAACGGTGTTAGTTTTAAACCCGTCAGGTTCGAATACAGCTGACTGGCTGTGTGTTCCACATGGGTAACTCCAACCATCCACCAGCCATGAATGCCCACCAGGGTCAACATATGAATGCTGACAGCTATCCTACAAATAGCATAAAAGTTTACAGAATTCGGCAAATCACATGTCCCGCTCGACATATACGTTAATGAATGATAATGGGTAAAAGAGGCAGAAATGAGAAACCAAGGCAAAGATTAAACAATCATATCGAGGGTTGACTGCCAGAACCCAGTATCGCATATATATATATATATATATATTATATATATATATATATATATATATATATATATATATATATATATAAAAGAAACACCCGAAGGTGCTGGGGAGGACCCAGAGAAGCACTGTCTTCACCTGCCTTTAGAGCAGTCCTGTACCACCCTTGGAGGCCTGCGCTGTGTTGACGATGGGTACAGGCACGCGCAGGACACTCCATTAAGATATCAAGGGACATAACTGCTCCTGAACAGAGGTAAATCAGACTACAGGATGCAGCTCATAACAGCCTTAAAGTAGCATCCCATGGGTGTACCAGCCCGTATTTCATGACTGCAGAGCCACCGGCGAAAAACACCACCTCCAGCTGCCGAGCACACCCCACAGACCCAACCACCCCTGCCCACGGACAGATGAAGACAGTGCCACTCCAGACACAGCCAAGCTTTCGCCATACGGTCTTATGTGCCCTCAAGAGAGAATCCAAAGTTGTAGTCTTTCCCACTGTCATATATATATATATATTATATATATATATATATATATATATATATATATATATATATATTATAATGAGATACTGGGTTCTGGCAGTCAACCTCGATATTCTCTTATTCAGCTTCACTCCCTTTATAATCCATCTTCGATAGAAACAACAACAAATGTTTTCGAAGGCTTAAAGTTAAAATTAAGATTTGTTGTCTTATGTTCAGCCGTACTCCCCCCCCCCCTCCCCTTCTTCGGCTCCCCACCCCCACCCCCTTCCCCTTCCGCACCCCCTTCCATGCGCCAAAAATAGTAACGTCAGTTGAAAGATAGAGTAAGCTGTGGGCAATTTTTTGTCCTGTGTTGGGCCTATCCCACTGATGTATGATTTACAATCATTGACTGACACTCAGTCTACAAATGAGCGCCCGGCTGAACCCTGAGTGCCCGGTCAGACGTGAGTTAGAATCCCGCTAGTGTCCTCCATGAAAATTTGATCTTGTGTTTTTGTCCACCTGAACAACAGGTGTTACTGTACTGTTTGACAGGTTCCCTCCTTCCCCTCTCCTGAGAACGGCTGTCCTCGTCTGCCATTTGACCATTGGTGGAAGGATCGTCAGACCTGATTGTATGTAACTAATCAGCATGTTAAAATTGTGTGTGTGGCAGGCTCGGCGCTAGAGCAAAGAGCCGTCCTGGTTCAAATCCCGCCTCACGTAAAATTTGCCATTTTTGCGCTGTTCATCTTAATGTGTTGTCGTTCTGGTGGCTTAAGTGTACTGGTAGTCTCCTTCCTCCTCCTGTACTGGTATTCTCCTTCCTTCTTCCTCCTCCCCACCCCTCGCCCACCACTGCACACCCACCCCACTCTCCTGAGATAATTACCCCCCGTTTATCACATTTAAAGTTGACGTGAAACCTGAACGCAATCAGTAAATGACGGCGGAAACAAGTCGTTGGGAAACGTAACAAAGCTTTTGATCACGCGGCCTCACGTTTGTAGGAATACCACCTGAACAAGAGGAAGCACGAGTTTTCAGAGAATAGGAAACATGCTTGCATGTCTTCAAACAAACACTCGCTGCGCTTGGCTTTTGCACAGCGCAAGGTGTTGTAATGTCTGTTAGCTGCTCATCGGTTCCGTTGCTTCGTGTCTTTCCTCTCTCTCTTCGGGATGTGGGTCTCACTGCCTCCCCCCCCCCCCCCCCCCCCACACACACACACACTCTCTTTTTTCTCTCAATATCCCTCTGTCTATTGATCTCTTTCCTTCAGTGCACATGTGCGCGCGCGCACGCGCGCGTGTGTGTGTGTGTGTGTGTGTGTGTGTGTGGCGCGCGCGTGTGTGTGCATGTGTTTTGCGTGCATGTGTGTGAATATCTATGTGTGTGTGTGTGTTTGTGTGTGCGCGCGTGCGCATGTGTGTGCGTGCGTGCGTGTGTGAGCGCGCGCGCTCTTACTTCTGTTTCCTTGTTTGATTACATAATTGTTTTGAGTTTATTATTGTTATTACTGTTATTTTTTATTATCTGCATTTATTCAATATTTGTACTGGGTTTCTCTATATCACAAAAGTCTATGGTTACTGTGTGTTGCAGGTCAACCAACAGTCAGTCCTTGCCTGTGGACGAGCCGTGGCTACCGCTGCACAGAATCCCTTCTCCTCCCTTTCATCGTCATCAGTATCAGCAGCAGAAACGTCAGCAACTGTATCTACAGACAAGAACGAACCTTGTTCTAAAGTCTGTAAACTCCGATAGGAATGAAAAGCGCTCAGAAATGACCGGCCACGCCACAGACAAAACAGTACGGCTGTAGTTTTTCCTTCCGAACATTTCGAGACGGAAAGAAAAGGAACTCGAAAAAGAACGTAGGAAATGATAACAAGAAAGAAAAAAGGAAAGAAACGTTCTTGCGGACTAGATAAAAGGGAGAGAAAGAAAGAAAGAAAGAAAGAAACCCAGGAAAACGTGGTCCAGACTTTTCTGCCCGCTGCTGCTGCTGTGAAAATGTCTTCATCCTGCAACACTTGCCGAAAAGAAAACGACACTTTGGCTCGTGCAGCTCGGAACCCAGCTAATTCCATCTATCACTCGGGTATCTCGGGTGGTCCAGAAGGAGGGGTGGGGGTGTGGAGGCGGTGGGGAGGAGGGGGGGGGGGGGGGGGGCTAAAGGAAGGGGAGGTAAGGAGGAGGAGGAGGAGAGGATATACCGTTCTGGATGAGATACGAAGCCAGGAATCGCAGGCCCAAAATAGACTTCATCTCAACCCTTCTCGACAGGCGATGATTGCAGCAGAACGGGAACGGCGAAAAGATGGAAGTGCTCGGTGCTCGGAACGAAGTGCTTGCTCGAGTCTGAGCTCTCTTTTTGTGGTGGTATTTGTTGATTTATTTCCAAAAGTAAACAGCTTGGTCGTGAATAGAGTCTGGTGCACTTTCTAAATGCTGAAAGTTTTTTTGACTTAGACACACTTAGATGCTGTCGGATGCTTCTCTCACTCCTCTCACTCTCCACCGCTGTCCCAGCTGTCTTTTCCATCCCCTCATACTCAACTTTCCTTCTCGAAATACAGAAAAAAAAGACAATGCAAGTACATTTGCGAACTGATTTTCATCGATTATTGTTCTTTCATGATGGTAGGTGTGCTGACAAAGTTTAGAAGAGAAACAAAAGTCTTTTGTTCTCAGTCCACCAGTCGAGAAGTGATTGTGGTGATTTCATATACCAATGCTGGTAGTGCGCCGCGCAGTCCTAACGACTAAAGATTAAAGATAACCGACTTGCCTCCACCCGAACGTGCGGAAAACGGCCTCTAGCCCGCAGTGAACGTTGGTAGCCGCTGACGGCAATCCTTCATGTGTGATGATGATGACGATGATGATAAAGACTGGAGTCGGCCTGCTGATGCCCCACCTGCTGCATCTGCTACGTTCTGTGTGTACCATGGGGATGGATGGAAACAGAGCGCGTGCTGTATATATATATATATGGCAAGGAACGGAGAGACATACACTCGATCATGTCAGAACGTTCTTCAAGAGAGAGAAGAGAGAGAGAGAGAGAGAGAGAGAGAGAGAGAGAGAGACTCGGTGTTGCCCATATTTCATGTGCATATACAGCTCTACTCGTAATCGGACATTTTGACTTGCTTCTAAAACGTCACTTCCTCCGTAATCGGCCTTTTTAGCTTGCTTCAGAAACGTCACTTCCTCCACTAGTGTCGCGCTTGCCTTACATATAAAAGCATTCAGTTCCGCGGCACGTCAGTCGACTGTGGCAAATTTATCGTCGAACTCGCCCGTGAACGAACAGACAGACTGACAAGACGGGCGTTTTGGAGCCAGGTATTTTTATTTCAAACACTTCCTGTGTCAAAGATGACCAAACTACAGCAGGAACTGAGGGCTGTCCTGACCATTACGACCATGTCAAGCAGGACAACGTGTTGGGAATCTCCTTTCTGGTTCATCATGGCATTCATGGGCTGCCCCAGACCGCATCTGGGAATTTCTCACGCTGTCAGACCAGTTCTTGGACTACATGACGTAGTTTAAACCAGTTCTGGGAATGTGTTTCACGGTCAGGTCGGGCAAGTTCTGAAAATGTCAAAGCAATATGCTCGTCCTGTTCCAAACATAACGTCAAAGCAGTGTCCACAGACGCTGTGTTTAACAAAAGAGGGACACAGAACACAGGGACGATCAGGGCCAGTGCGATGACTACAGACGCTACGTTAAAAACAGAGGGACACAGAACAGAAGATCGATCGAGGCCTGTGCTGTGGACCACAAACGTTGTGTCGAACATAGAGGAACGAGAAACAGAGGGACGATCAAGGCTTGTGCAGCGATCACAGACACTGTGCTAAGGCAGAGGGACACAGCAGTACAGAGGGTCGACGAAGGCCTGTACAAACACGCGCTGAACATAGAGAGGGACTCGGCACAGAGAGTCAGAGAGGAACACAGTACAGAGGGTCGGCGAAGACCTCAGCAAACACCACAGACACCGTGCTGAACGCCAAGGGACGTAATATAGAGGGTCGACGAAGCCTGTGCAAACACCACAAACACGTATGCTGAACACTGAGAGTGACACAGGACAATGGGTGGAGCAAGGCCTGTGTTGTGGTAACGGATCCTGTTCTCAACACAGATGGACAGAACAGAAGATGGCTCAAGCCCTGTGCAGTCACTGACAACGGGCACTTTGCTGCACACAGAGGGACAGAAGAAAGGGTCGATCAAAGCACGGGCAGTGACCACAGCCGCTGCCGCTGAGACACAAGAGGGACAGCGAGAGAATCGATCAAGTGGGCAAGAGCAGTGTACAGTCGCTAGAGACGGGAAGTCGACCCGGGACCCCGGACAGTGGCAGAATGATCGGTACAGCGCTGGACGACAGCAGAACCAAGACGGGAGGAACAACGGCCCTGATGTGACCACGGTGGTCGGCGAAGTTTGTGACGGCACACTAGACCGAAGCAAGGCTGGAAGCAGCAGACATCAGAGAGAGGGTCAGAGGGCAGACATCAGAGAGAGGGTCAGAGGGCAGGCGGGCAACCTGGACTCTGAATGTGGTGAGTTCTGTCGCTGCCGTTTAATTTGAAAGAAAAAATGCATGGAAAAGAAAAAGATGGTGGTTTGGGGGGGGGGGGGGGGGGGGGGGGGGGGAGGAGGAGAGGGGGGGGGGAGGAGAGGGGGTGGTGTTCATACATATCCACCTAGGCTATCTGTCAGTTTAGTCAGGCTCAGTCCCCTCCTCCTTCCATCCAACCCTCAAACCCCCACACCCCTCCTCTCTCTCTCTCTCTCTCTCTCTCTCTCTCTCTCTCTCTCTCTCTCTCTCTCTTGGACGTCTGTTTTCCTTTCTGTCTCTGCCTCTGTCAGTCCCTCTGTTTCTCTCTCTCACTCACACACACACACACACACACACACACACACACACACACACACACACACACACACACACACACACACACATGTGCATGTGAATTTCCCGTTTTCTTCTTAATAACCAATCAAATTGATTCTAAACAGATTGATGAATGGGGCAGACAGTGCGGTCCAACATGAGGTCGAATCAGCGTCAGAGGTGAAATGTGGTGTGCTCCGAGGATGGGAAAGAGAGGATAATATGGTAGGCAGGGCAAGGACGGAGAAGCCAGGGGCTAAGGGGTGTCTGGAAAAGTGTAGGGTGATGATGGGGAGAGGAGGGCGGGAGAGTGTGTGTGCGTGTGGAGGTGGGGGGGGGGGGGGGGGGGGGCGGGGGAGGGGGGAAGGATTGAGCAGGAAACTGGTAGACCTCTGACACTAACTCATCAAGCTTTGTGACCCTGCACAGACATCTAATAATGATGTCTGTGTCTGGCAGAGACAGGCGGTTTCATTTCCTGAGTCCTGAAGTTCGTCTATCAGGCCAAACTGTCTTGTCTGCCGTGCTCTCTGTACAGTGACGAGGCGGAAGGGAAACAAGTTTCAGTGCATCAGGCTCCTCGTCCACCTTGGGAGTTCCTTCCGTCATCACAACCCTGCGCAAGAGCAAAGCGCTGAGGAGCAGGTATTGTTTTCAGACCTGTTTGTGGAAACATTTAGGTCCCGCCTCTCATCCTCTGTTTATATGTACATTATATATATAATTTGTATATGCTTCTTTCAGTCAAAGATTGAAGCTGGATGATGAATATCTGTTGGCATGATAGTTTCGTTCACCTGGCTAGATAAGACGGTTCTTGATGTTTTCTGCAACTCTACTGATCTTGATATTTTGACAGTGTGAAGTTTTTGGAAGGGAGCAAGGGTAAGGAAAACAATATCACTATGTATCTTTTGTTTTTTTTTTTTCTGTTTGTCTTTGTAACTATCAGAGAGAGAGAGGAGAGAGAGAGAGGGAGAGAGAGAGAGAGAGTGAGAGAGAGAGAGAGAGAGAGAGTGTGTGTGTGTGTGTGTGTGTGTGTGTGTGTGTGTGTGTGGTTTTTGTAGCCTTTCCTTTGTTCTAGAGAGTCGTTCCATTCTTCTCTTGATCCAGTTAACAACACGTCAGCTTTTCTGCGGTCATCGGGCGACTAGGTGACTGTAAACCGGTGTCCCCTTTTAGACGGTAACTGTCCATTCCGTTGCGTCTTTAATTAAAAATAAGCCCATGTGACTTTTTCTTTTATTTTCTTTGCAATGGCACTGTTATTATTTTTTGTTCTTACAAACGTTTGTAATCTGAAACATAATGAATATAATAAATTGGTAAGCACCGTCAAAACATACTAGTTTTTTTGTCAGTAGTTTAATTGTCGTGATACGAGTGGATTGAGAGGTAAATGGAGAACAGTTTGGACAATCATACACTAACATTTTTACCCGGATCGCCCGTCCATAACTCCCTCAATGGATCCCTCCCTTCCTTCACGCTTCTGTCTCTTTCTGTCTGTCTCGCGCTCCATTGCCAAAGATTATTATGGTGACCAGAGAGGGAGGGAAAGGGAGAGAAGGTCACCGGTCAATGGGGCGATAACCTCGACTAAAATGATAGAATACAGTGACAGGGAGGAGAAATGGGCGGGGGGGGGGGGGGGGGGAGGGGGCGGGAGGGGGCAGTTGAAGAGGGGGGGGCGGTGATGGTAGCAAAACTTGAGCACTGAAGAGGGAGGGGGGGGGGGGGGTGCGGTTAGTGGGAATCACAGGAGTGAGGTTGGAGAGAGAGAACAGCTGGGAATTAAGCAGAGGGGAGGAGGACAGGGAACAGGGGATCTCACGTTCGCTCGGTCGTTTCACTCAGAGAGAGACAGAGAGCGAGAGAGAGAGACCCGACCGCTTCTCCTTCTCTCTCTCTCTCTCTCTCTCTCTCTCTCTGCAGGGGAGGAGGGATGCTAGAGAGGGAGGTGAGGGGCATGGCTGCTCCCAAACATTCAGCTGTGGAAAACAATGCAAGTACTGACATCCTGCCTGTTCTGAAAAGTCAGCGCACTTTTCTCTTCGCCCTGTTGAGAATCTGAGTTAGGAGGTCGGGACTGGGGGTGGGGATAGGGGGGGGGGTGGGGGGGGGGGGGGGGGGGGGGGGGTGGAGGGAGGTTGTCTGTGTGCAGAAAATTCTGTGCTACCACGTGTCTGTTTTCTGTCACTTCTATCGACTGTGACTTCTATCGACTTTTGCTTTTTATATTATTATTAATTATATTTTTTTTTGTGTTAATTGTTGTTTACGCATTTTCTCTCCATTTGTCTTTTATTCACCCTTTTTTTTTTTTTTTTTTTTTTTAGGAAATTCTTAGTTTTTTTTTTTTCTTATTATAGTTTGTATCATGCAAGATTGTAGTTATTGTTTTAGTTGTAATTAGGCGGCTAAATGGTGGGAGTTTGGTCTCTGAAATGGACTCTAGCTGTCCATTCTGTAGTGCTGTTTGCTTACGTTACAATTAAAAAATAGATATCTGTCTTGCAGTTGAAGTGTTGTTTTTTTCTTTCTTCTCCCGATGTTTTTTTTTTTTTCGTTTAATCTGATTGCGACAAACTAAAATGAGTGGTTGGTGCGTTCAATACGGCTTACTGATCTCCAAGCGCTGTTCACAACCTAGGAGAGAACCTCACTTGGCGCATCAAGCATTATCCTCCGGGACTGCATTGCCAACATCAGCAACAACTGATCTCACATTAAGGGTCCCTGTTTTATATCAGTCTGTCATTAAATAGTGTTATATACGGCGTATTGATTGGAGGGACTTTTGCTACGTTGTTGCAGCCTTAACGGATTGAATTGATCTGGAGGGACTTTTGCTACGTTGTTGCAGCCTTAAACGGATTGAATTGATCTGGAGGGACTTTTGCTACGTTGTTGCAGCCTTAAACGGATTGAATTGATCTGGAGGGACTTTTGCTACGTTGTTGCAGCCTTAAACGGATTGAATTGATCTGGAGGGACTTTTGCTACGTTGTTGCAGCCTTAAACGGATTGAATTGATCTGGAGGGACTTTTGCTACGTTGTTGCAGCCTTACGGTTGATTGACTGGAGGGATTGCTACGTTGTTGAGCCTTAAACGGATTGAATTGATCTGGAGGGACTTTAGCTACGTTGTTGCAGCCTTAAACGGATTGAATTGATCTGGAGGGACTTTTGCTACGTTGTTGCAGCCTTAAACGGATTGAATTGATCTGGAGGGACTTTTGCTACGTTGTTGCAGCCTTAAACGGATTGAATTGATCTGGAGGGACTTTTGCTACGTTGTTGCAGCCTTAAACGGATTGAATTGATCTGGAGGGACTTTTGCTACGTTGTTGCAGCCTTAAACGGATTGAATTGATCTGGAGGGACTTTTGCTACGTTGTTGCAGCCTTAACGGATTGAATTGATCTGGAGGGACTTTTGCTACGTTGTTACAGCCTTAAACGGATTGAATTGATCTGGGGGGGACTTTTGCTACGTTGTTGCAGCCTTAACGGATTGAATTGATCTGGAGGGACTTTTGCTACGTTGTTGCAGCCTTAAACGGATTGAATTGATCTGGAGGACTTTTGCTACGTTGTTGCAGCCTTAAACGGATTGAATTGATCTGGAGGGACTTTTGCTACGTTGTTGCAGCCTTAAACGGATTGAATTGATCTGGATGGGACTTTTGCTACGTTGTTGCAGCCTTAAACGGATTCTTTTTGTATGGATGAGCCAGAATGAAACTGACACTGAAAAAAAAGAAAAAAAAAGGGGGGGGGGGGGGGGGGGGGGATTACATCTCAAGGAGATTCAAGTTTATGCCGTTTTACACAATTCTTAGCTTCTGTCAGCGTTGATGTGATTGACAACGTCCTAGCAGTCTACCTGACCATCCCTGCACAGATAGACCTTCCCTGCATTCTATTTTGATTCTCAAGCTGAAACTCCAGATGTTCTTATTATATTCAACATTTTTAGTTAATACTGGTGACGTATCTTTACAAAACGTTCTTCCTATTCTGCCCTTTATTGGCTGCTTTGGGGGGTGTTAGATGATTTTTTCCCCGGTAGTGTTGAGCTACCACTGAATTACAGGCTGTTATATACTGTGTTTGATACAATAGGTGGACTACACGGACTATGCCGGGCTATCTGTATTGTCTTACCCAGGAGACAAAACAACAGCTGTTTCTTTTCATAAGTACAGATTTCGAACGTCCCATAGTACGCTTCCTCTTCTTCTTGGTATTTTCAGGAAAGATAATTGTCCAGTTCAGTTGATCTCATGATTCAGAAGGAGGCTTCTCGAGAGCGCATGCTCCGCTGTCTTTGGACTTCCTGTCGGCAGAGACGGGTGGGAAAGGGCACCAGGCTCGTCTTCGTGTACACAGGACAGAGCAGAGCCTCACCATGACGCTTTGCTGTTCTTAGTCAACTGGTGGCGGTCGTCTCTAAGCATCGTTAGCACTGTAAGTGCCCTGAGGATTACTTTGCGTCTCTGTCGCTGTTCTTGGGTTGTTCTTCCCCGCATCCTCCTTTGCTACGTGATGACCTGCTCATTCTAGGAACTCCACAGTGAGACGGGGTCACCACTGCAGTTCCACTCTTCTGTGAGAGGCGGCAAGTTCTTGCAGCTGTTTGGATAAGATAGGTAGCGTGTTGTTCTGATGTGCTTGCAGGATTGAGAAAGCACCGGCAGAGGAGGAATTTGCTGCAAGTCGTTAAGTTTGTCTGAGGATGAACTGTGGAGGCTGCCTGTACGACAATTTCTGCTTCAGCTCTTCTTCGAGTTTCCATTTTTGCTGTCTTTGAGCGTTTACTTCAGCTCTTCTCGAATTCCCATAGCTGTCTTTGAGCGTTTACTTTATATATTTTACCATAAAGAGTTTACTGTCTATATTTTAGCATAAGGATTTGCTTTTTCCTCATTTAAGCGTAAAGGGCTTACTTTTTTTCATGAACTGTTTACTGTTTATGTTTAAAAATAAAGGCTTGCCGTTACCATTTTAGCATAAAAGGTTTTAAACTTATGCTTAAAGGCTTTAAAGGTTTTTTATTTCTACATTTTAGCATAACGGCATTTTACACTTTACAATTACTTGTTAAAGTTTAACATTTAAAAGACTATTGAAATTTTGAACATTAGAAGACTACTGTTTACACTTTAGCTTTATGATTTACTTTGTAAACTTTCGCATCCATGTTCTCCCGCATTCACATATTATCAAGTGATCCCAATACGTTTTAAGAACAAATTATTAAAAAAAAAATAAAGTCATTGTCCTTGCCTCCACTCCCACCCCAGCTTACTTGTCTTGAAAAATCGATGACAAAAGACAACACAGAAGGGGGCAGGAAGAAGGGGTTAGGAGAAGTAAGGGGGAGGGGGAGAGAGAAAAATAACGAACAAGTAAGGGGGACTCTTGCTTCCATGATGAGATAATTACACGAAAAGGGAAAATGCTGAAACCCCCGAGCAGAAACGCCATCAAAGAGCACTCAGAACATACTAACAGTCATCCCCCCCCCCTTCCAAAGGATTCTCAGGCTTGTTCCCCCACATACCCTATACCTGACATGTATACAGGAATTCAATGACTGGAGAAATGAACCAACACAAATTAACATTTATTAAAGGGACTGGCACAGCTGTTTGGATCTATGATATAGCAGACGGGATCATATAGACGAACAGAAACAAACACGGGTAACCTCAGTGGAACTGGTGCGAAAGGAAATCTAAAATGAGGAAGGGAACGTCGACAGTAAAACAACGAACAAATAGGATAAACTCTCGCTCACTTGATGGGATCAAAAGGCGACGAAAAGGAGAAAAGGAAGATGGTAAGATAACAGAAACTACGATTGTAAAGATCAAAAGGTATTTGATGTCACGATCAATCATCAACAATAGCAGAAAATCTCCACAAATAAATGCTCGCAGGAGAACATGAACAGAAGTAAACATGATAGACACGCAAAAAGTTCGTCGATTTATTTACTCTCTCTCTCTCTCTCTCTCTCTCTCTCTCTCTCCCCTCTCTCTCTCTCTCTCTCTCTTTTTTTTTTTTGTCCCGAAAAGAGAGGGATTGTTCGTGTAAACCTCCCTTTGTTCCTACTGAAAAGGGAAACGCACAAGGGGAGATCGGGTTCGGGAGAAAGTTGGTTTAGGTTATCTATTCAAGGACAAAGAGTCAGGCCCAGTGAGATTTTCATTCTTTTAATTTGGTCTACAGCTTTTTGCACATAAAAGGGGCTGGTGACAATGCCCAACAAAAAGGAAATAGGGAAAAAACAAAGGTAAAGGGGAAAAAGGGAAGAATAAAGGGAGAAGTAACGACAAAGGGCTTTAGCACCGTTGGGCATTTTTCTGGTGCAGAAGAAAACCTCCCCACACTCAGACAAGGTGAGCTCCGGAGAGGGGTGTTGTTCTCCGAATCTCCAAAGCAGCACCCCGCTTTCCCCTAAGGGCACTAGGGGGCGCCATTGTTTAGATTTACGCCTTCATGTTTATTTATAGGGGTCTTAAAAATGTTTACTTTTCGAAACTATTAAACACAATCTTTATACCACTCTAATTTTCCTTATATTTTTTGGCATAAACTTTCCAAACAGGGGTATTCCTAGCCCCACATTTGAAAATAAAAAATTTTAGTTAATAGTAAACTAATTTTTCCCTAAAAGTGGGGGAAGGAATTTTTTCCCCAACAACCTAAACAGTAATTGCCCTTCCCACAACTAAAAAATTTTTGGGCTTCTTTTCCCGCTCTTTAAACACCTTAATGGGGGCTGCACCCCCATAAACTTTTCCCTGGTAAATTTTTCAAATTTGACCTCAAGTTTTAAAAAAAGCAGTAAAAAAGAAATTTTTTCCCTTTCTTTGGAAAAATTTTTTTCCCCGGCCCGTCGCCCGGGCAGTGCCTACAAAGGGATTCCTCCCTTTGATCGCCACACAACTGGGCGAACTCAGGGGTTTATTCAGACTACCTCCCTCGGTTTAATCTAAACATCAACCATGGCACTCCTCAGTGGAAGCACACAAGAAACTCTGGTACACCATAGGTGGTGTACATTCGTTTTTGTTTTGTTTTGTTGAAGAGATCATGGCATCAAGTCAAGCGCCTGTGTCTAAGGAATCCATAGCGAAGAGAAAACAACTTTTCAGGGTTGTGATGAAGTAAAGGGGGCGGGGGGTGAGGGGAGGGGGGTGGCCAGAGCTCTCTCTCTCTCTCTCTCTCCTCTCTCTCTCTCTCTCTCTCTCTCTGTACCACCTATGGGAAGATACTAAATTCAAAAGATCACATTGGCTGTTGTTTTTTGTTTGTTTGTTTTGTTCCACGGTGATTGTGGGGTTTTTGTTTTCACTTTATACCGCCCAAAATGAACGCCGAAGAGCTAGACAGCACCAGAGGCAACATAACGCCACAGTGGAACGTGACGACAGTCATTTGCTTAGTTTCCATAAAGACGAATACTGTTTATTCGTTCCCCTTTCCCCTCGCCCTCTCTCCCCCATCCCACCACCCTTTCATCATTTCTTTCTTTGAATATGGACTTTTGATCTTATTTATCTTTCATTCGTTCTCTCTTTTCAGGCTCACCCTCCGCTCTCCCAGTTAGTAGATTCTCCCCCACACGACACGCGGCCTGAGGTGTGTAACACGGCCGCGGGGAGTGGGAGGGGGAGGGGAAGGGTGATGTATGTATGGCATGCGTGTCCTGAGTGACCGACAGAGACTTCAAACCAAGCAGGTCACACGCAAGTCAAACACACACATACACCCCCCCCCCCCCCCCACACACACACACACTCTCTCTCTCTCTCTCTCTTGCATACACATATTCAATAATGTGCTCTCTCACACACACACACACACACACACAAATACACAGACACGCGCGCGCATGCATACATAACACACACACACACACACACACACACACACACACACACACACACAGTGTGTGTGTTGTGTGTGTGTGTGGTGTGTCAACTGAACTGTGTGTAAGCATGAGCCAACTGCCTCCTACACAGTTGCAAAGCTCTGTAGGCAGTGAGCGGTCTGCTTCAACACAGCTCCAGCTCCCCAAACGACACGTACAAGTTGGCACAAGTCGACCTTATCTCGTCAAACTCGATGGATTTGCTCGGCCCCATCCAAACCCCCTACTAGCCCTCCCCACCCTCGTTCTCCATCCTCAGACCCCACCCACCCTCCTTAACCAACCATCCCCCCCCCCACCCCCCCACCCCCATACCACCTCAATCCCCTCGTCGTCTCTCTCTCTCGCTCTCTGTTCTTCCTGTGAGATCGGATGGTGTCAGAATACCGGCAGCTATTGTCGGCGTGGAAGGGCGCTCGACCAAAAGGCATGAATGGCGCCCTTTGTGCGGTGGTGTGATTCACAAACATGGTCGGATGAAGAGTGGCGAGGGTGGAGGGAGGGGTGCGTGGTGGGACGATCATGGTACGTAACAGTACGCTCTGTGCAGGTCGCACGCCCCCATTTCGGAATGAGCATCCAAACTGTAGAACACGATAATTCATTGAAGCGTTTTGAGATAAGTACCAACATTTAACATTATACATCTGTTCTCTTGGGATGACCCCCAACCAATCATTTCACCTTTGATAAGACCCCAACCAGTGAACTGACTCGATCTATGAGTAAATACTAAATACTAAATACATGTACCAACTCCTTGCCAGATTCTTGAAGAGTAGGCCTACCCCCCCCCCCCCCCTCACCCCCCTCACACACACACACACACTGTCCAGGACGGGGGAAATCGTGATGGTATGCTTAAGTGCACTAAGTTGATGTATTATTAGTCAGTGCTTAACACACCAAGGTTATCTTTGCACTCATACACGCATATGCACACTCATGCGCACACCAAACATTCACCTCTCTCTGGGAATGGGATGTCACGCATCGTTTCTCTCCTACACGACTGAGCACAAGAAATGCAATTTCTATGCTACTTATAATGAATCATGTACAATCAAATCACACACAATGAAATATCAAAACATAAAAGATCAAGACATCCTAATCCCGGGTTATAATAAAATGACTTCTTACCTGGCCAGGTTTTCACACACACAACCACGCTTTCACACCACACCACAGTTCTTGAAAAAAAGTCTCTTCACGTCTTCTTCAGCACTGCTTGATGGTGATGCCCTTGGTTGACTGGCTCCAGGCTTCAGGACTGGGTCTTCGTGGTCGTCTCTGGGATCTCGGCGTCGAACTCTTCTTCTTCGTCTTCTTCACCCACCTCTGGGTTCAAATTCAGTTTGTCTGTCTTCACCCACCTCTGGGCTTCAAACTTAGTTTCCTTCCTTCCAGCTTGTCTTTAACTCTAAGACCTTGCTGTCTCTTCTATCCCCCAGACCACGTTTCTCTCGCCCCTTTCTCTGTCCTGCCACTCCTCTCCTCTCTCTCTCTCCTCTGCCTTCTCTCTCTCTCTCCTGGTGTTTTTCTCCTCACGTTGTTCTTCCTCAGTTTATATAGGGGGGGAAAACAAAGGTTTCCCCCTCCGGGCCATGCCTTTGTCCACGCTGCTTCTCAAACCCCTAGTTCACAAGTACCCTGAATTCCATTCGCTACATTCTTCCACACATCGGGCATTTACACACACCCCCTACCTAATTGATTAGCAAACACACACTTAGCCCCAGATGGACATCAAAAAATTTTCCCCGCCGACTTCGGGGGTTACTCAACACGAAATTATCTTAAGGAGGGCTACTACAACCTCCACACGCATTCAGCCACCCTGACAATAGAACCAACACAGGGGACCCACGCCACCATCCCGAAACGACTCCCAAGACCCCTGCTCTTCACGGGAGTTTACAAAAGAACCTCAGCGACCGAGCATTTAGCGCCACTTGGAACGCCGAGGTCGTAGTGGTTACATCCCTTCCCCCTTTCGCCACGGGGCAGGTCGAACTTTTCCCCTAGGTTGTTGTTTATCATCTGGCCACTTCGGCCTTCTTTCACACAGTTCGCCGTGTGCGATGGGTAAGGTACCCTGGTTAATTGGTCTATTACCTATTTGTATACTACGTAAAAAAGTCCCCTTTTGCCTCCAAGCGTCTAATGCCTTTTGTGAGGGGTTTCACGCTCCTTGACAAATTCCCCCCACTCGAAGACAATGCCCTGAAATTGGCTAAAACTTTACATTCAAGGAGATGAAACTCTCATAATTTTTCCCTTTTAAAAACCAATGCTAATATGTCCTCTCATAAGCCTACTTACACCAGAGAACGCACGCAAGATTTGTCTTGTAACAAAATTTAGAGAAAAATCAATACATAACACTATCCAACCCAAATATCAACATAAATCTGAAATCTCCACCAGCTCTAAGTCGTGTGGGCCATATAACCATTATGTTTCTACGGAAATTCTCTCCCCCTTCTTTTCATACACGTGGCCCGCAACCAGCCACGTCATGCATACCGACACTGCAAAAGAAAACACGCACCCACTACCTGACTTCTCGACCGACCATTTTATTTTGGCCTACGGTCCCGTCACTCTTTCTTCACTCACTAACCCACGTTGTCGTACCCCCGACATTGTGTTGCAATGCGCACAAGAAACGCCTGATATCCCCAAAGGGAAATACGGGCCGTAGTACTCTCGCTCACCATCTTCTGTGTGGCCTTCTTACCGAGATGGCCCGAGGCTGACTCACATGTTTTTCGGACATCACCGCCGTTCTGCGTTTCGTGGGCACAACGATCTGCTTCTTCGTTTTTCCCGAACTCAAGTGAGTGAAAGTTCGGTACAATACCCCGTCCTTTAATCTCAAACCCGATTGTGCCCTTTTTAAAACATTTTTCTTCTGCCCTCTGTGAGCAAAACCAAACAGTTTACTGAGCGAGTAGTCGCCCTTTTGTTCTGCTCGCAATGAGAGGGGTTGGTCTCACTGGACACGCTCCATTGCGTTCTGAAGTTTTGTGACCGCTCGGGCCTTTCTCCCCGTGTTTTTCTGTTCCCTGATTGAACAAGAAGTCAGGGTTTGGGTTTTCGTACCCACAGTGCTCCTGAAATTGTTCCCAATCACAAAAATCATATGGTGGTTTGGAACAGCCAAAGCCTGTACGACTCCACTATAGAATGGTGTATCAATGAACACCAGTGCCGTTTTGAATTTAGCTACTGTTCCATCATTTGTCTACACCTCTGTGTTCTACCTGTGAATGTCCTTCTCAACCAGGGACTCCTTCACCATGACCCCAGTGAAACCCAGGTCTCTAATGACATTAACCACATTGTCCCCTACTCTGCCTTTGTGCACATTCATGTTATCGCTGAATCTGTGAACACACAGCACAATCCAGGACAAAATAACACTGTCATCTTTTCCATCTCTTTCTACCTGTCTCTCACTTGGCCTGATCTTCATTACTGCGCCTTCTTGACTTAAAAATACAATCCTAGCCAAGTGCCCTGTCTTATTGCACAGAAAACAGGTACGTCATTCCTAGCCACGTGGCTATTGGTTTTCACCCTTGTTTGCCCCACGTGACCGTGGGCCTATGAGTGTGTACTCTGACTCATTATGGGGATCAGTGCTGGCCTGCTATCCTCTGAATATGCTTCTGGGCTTTCCTCTTGTTCAGGCAAATCACGCCTCGTTTTCCCCGTAAGTCTCAGCTGTCTCGAGTACTCAGCTATTGTGGTTGCACCTTTTCCTTAATGTCATGTGGATGGTAAGGCCCGTCCCACAGCCATAAATTTATCTGTTCCTTCATCACCAGTGTCTTGAGGCCTTCAAAAATCACTGTCTACTCCACTAAGTTCTACCCACTTGTTGAAATAGTGATCCAGTTTTAACTCCGAACTGTGTGTATGTCTCGCCCTGTTCGATTCTCGCCTCGCGAAACTTACCCCCCAAAAACCTTCTTCAGTCAAATCATATGCCTTTTTAAAACTGCTTGTTTCACCTTGTCAAAAAACTCTCTGATCACCTTTGGTAAGGTGGAAACGTGTGTAACGCACGACCTGTCAACAAGGAGACAGGTTTATTGCCCAGGTCATCTTCGGGCCAGCCCTCGTGCTCGGCAAACGATTCAAACTGACTGATATAGGGATCGATCGAATCAGTTTCTTCTCTGAACAGTGGGAAATTTAGGTCTAGGTGCGCAACTTGTCTGGCGGCCTACTGACTCAGAACTGGTGTCGATTCACTACGATTTTCAGTTTTATTCTTTCCAACTCAATTTGTTTGGCTAAAATTCAGATTCACGCTTCTGCTCTTGGCCCTTGCAGCCGCACTCTCTGCATCTGCTCTAGCTCTGGCAGCTGCACTCTCTGCATCTGCTCTAGCCCTCTCTGCATCTGCTCTTGCTCTGGCAGCTGTACTCTCTGCATCTGCTCTAGCTCTCTCTGCATCTGCTCTCGTTTTAGCAGCTGCACTCTCTGCATCTGCTGCATTTGCTTTAGCCTTCGACGCAGCAGTTTCTGCCTCTAGATTTTTTTTTGACGCCTCAAGCTGTTCCTTTTCAAACTTCCTTTCTTTCAGCCCTTTCATCTCTCTCAGTCTTCTGCTGAGTTTTCAATGAATCTACGCAGTTCATCTCCCGTTAATCCCAGTTTCTCCCCTAAACTCATCAGTTTCTCAATGGGGGTAAAACTTTCTTCAGCCATTTTCTTTTCTGATATGTTTTAGCACCACTAAAACAGTTACGGGTTATAAACCCCCAAAAAAGTCAGTAAACAGTTTTTTCTGCTAACGTTATGAGTCCCCCAACCAGTGGTAGTGTTCCTTACACAAAGGAGCCTTAATCTTAAACCACAGCTTCTTTTGAGGTTAAGACTAGAACCTCGTTCTTCGTTTCTCTGAACGACCTTTGATTTAAACAACCCCCCCCTCACACAAGTCAAAACTCGCACTCAAAGAACTAAAGGAAATAATTAGAAGAGCTAATTAAAATTGCCTTTAGTGGACGCTTCGCCCCAGTATACTCTAGTACTCACTTTGTTTTTCCCCCCTGAAAAATAATTTGGGCCATGCAATCCTGGCAGGCTCGCCACTTTGTCCCCGGACGGGGGAAATCGTGATGGTATTGCTTAAGTGCACTAAGTTGATGTATATTAGTCAGCTTAACACCACCAAGGGTTTTCTTTGCACTATACACGCATATGCACACTCATGCGCACACCAAACATTCACCTCTTCTCTTGGGGAAAGGGAGTCACGCATTCGTTTCTCTCCTAACACGACTGAGCACAAGAAATACAATTTTCTATGCTACTTATAATGAATCATGTACAGTCAAATCACACACAATGAAATATCAAAACATAAAAGATCAAGACATCCTAATCCCGGGGTTTTAATAAAATGACTTCTTAACCCGGCCATTTTCACACACACAACCACGCTTTCACACCACACCACAGTTCTTGAAAAAAAGTCTTTTTCACGTCTTCTTCAGCACTGCTTGTGGGGATGCCCTTGGTTGACTGGCTCCAGGCTTCAGGACTGGGTCTTTGTGGTTCCCTTTTCTGGGATCTCGGCGTCGAACTCTTCTTCTTCGTCTTCTTCACCCCCCTCTGGGTTCAAATTCAGTTTTTCTGTCTTCACCCACCTTGGGGTTCAAACTTAGTTTTCCTTCTCTTCCAGCTTGTCTTTAACTCTAAGACCTTGCTGTCTCTTCTATCTCCCAGACCACGTTTCTCTCGACCCTTTCTCTGTCCTGCTCACTCCTCTCCTCTCTCTCTCTCCTCTGCCTTCTCTCTCTCTTCCTGGTGTTGTTCTCCCTCACGTTGTTCTTCCTCAGTTTAATAGGGAGGGGAAAAAAAGGATTCCCCCCCGGGGCCATGCCTTTGTCCACGCTGCTTCTCAAACCCCTAGTTCACAAGTACCCCGAATCTCCATTCGCTACATTCTTCCACACATCAGCTTTACACACACCCCTGCCTAATTGATTTTGCAAACACACACTTAGCCCCAGATGGACATCGAAAAATTCCGCCGACTTCGGTGGTTACTCAACACAGTAATTATCTTAAGGAGGGCTACTACAACCTCCACACGCATTCAGCCAGCCTGACAATAGAACCAACACAGTGACCCACGGCAACACCATCCGAACGACTCCAAGACCCCTGCTCTTCACGACTGTTTACAAAAGAACCTCAGCTGACCGAGCATTTAGCGCTCACTTGGAACGCCGAGGTCGTAGTGGTTACATCCCTTCCCCCTTTCGCCACTGGGGAGGTCCGAACTCTCTCCTAGGTGTGGTTTATCATCTGGCCACTTCGGCCTTCTTTCACACAGTTCGGCGCCGTGTGCGATGGGGTAAAGGTACCTGGTTAATTGGTCTATTACCTATTTGTATATACGTACAACGTCCCTTTTTGCCTCCAAGCGTCTAATGCCTTTTGTGAGAGGTTTCACGCTCCTTGACACACACACACACACACACACCACTTTTTTTTTAAGAGGGTGGGAGGTTGCTTTGATCTTTTTTATGTTTTTGTTTTATTCGTTTTGTTGTGTTGTTTACGGACACAAACACTATCTCCGTGAAAAAAAAACAAAACAGTTTGACCTTGGCTCCTCTATACCCGATGACTGTCCAGGACCAAGAGAGCACGTTCCCATTGTCCCTTTGAAAATTCCACATAATCTGAGAGTGAAAGTGTCCCTGATGGCGACAAAATTGAAATGTTTGGCATTGAAAATATATACGTATACTCGTTTCGGTTCAATTCATTGCCTTGAAAATCCTTGCTGAAGGTATGGTTATTCCCTGGGCTTATAGAACAGGGGATGAAAGTGTACAGCCTGCGCTGAGATGGGTTTGAACGGTTGCTCTGCCTGACGTCTCACAGGTCTTAGAACTTACCTGTGCCCCTATCTTTGTGCCGGCTGGGTTCCCGCTAATAGTCCCATTCTTTTCATTTCAACATGTCTGTTTTGAAACCACTTAGCATGTATCTTGATGTGCATGTGACAGAAATTAAATGGAATTAACTTCCGATACATTAGATTTTGGAAACAACCCATTTTCGCTTGTATATGTTTGGATTTGAAACATTAGTTCATGGCTTGACGTGTTAGTTTAGGTAAGTGGTGTCTTGCCTGTGCATAAACACCCGAAAACAACCCATTTGTGCTTGTATATTTTGTATTTGAAACATTAGTTCATGGTTTGATGTATTAACTTGACTTAGTGATGTTTAGCCTGTGCCTAAACACCCTGCTTCTTCCCTTAAGGAAAGGATGGCCTCGTGAGACCTCCCCAGTGCCTCTGTCGCTTTTTTCCCCATGCCTTACCGGACGTAGACCAGTATACCGAGGCTAGTGGTGCTTTTCCCCCATGCCTTACCGGACGTAGACCAGTATACCGAGGCTAGTGTCGCTTTTTTCCCCATGCCTTACCGGACGTAGACCAGTATACCGAGGCTAGTGTCGCTTTTTTTCCCCATGCCTTACCGGACGTAGACCAGTATACCGAGGCTAGTGTTACGTGTTCTTCTATGCGGAGTCTGCGAGTCATTTGGACCACATTTGGACCACACATATATACAGATCTCTTGCTGTCTTTGACTGCGTGTAAATGATTGTGGTTCACAGCCAAGTAAAGAGTAAATAGGCCCACAGTGTTCTGTGCTTCATGCTTTATTACTCTTTTTTTTATTCTAAATAAGCTCTCTTGAAAATAACTTTTGAAGACGAAATGTCAGTTTCAAAGAGAAAAGCCTTGGCCTATTTCCTAAGCGCAGGAAGAAACACGGGACAGTAACACTTGGTCTATCTTTGCACCGAAATTTCCTGCTCAGGTTAACGCTGCAAGGAGGTAGTGTCTAATTTCTTTATACTTCACAGTTAAACAGCTACATTAAGAGCCTGTTGCCTCGACTCTGACAAGTGGATGAATATCATTTATGTCAGTGGAGAACTACCAATTTTGATAGAAAGAACTACTCCCATATAGTTTTTGTTCTTTTCTGCTGTTGTATAAATGGATGCTCATTAATTGACTTTTTTTGCAGTGTGTGTGTTGTGGTTGTGTGTGTTGTGTGTGTGTGTGTGTGTGTGTGTTTGTGAGTGAGCGTGTGTGTGTGTGTGTGTGTGTGTGTGGTGTGTGTGTGTGTGTGTGTGGTGGTGTGTGGTGTGTGTGTGTGAGTGTGTGTGTGTGGTCTAACCCACGCCTTAGAAGGCCTGAAGTTGAATGAGCATTCGGAAGCGGAGCTGACCAACGTCAGTTCGAACCATTCAAGGGGTGGGATTTTTCAGCTTGAGAACCCTTTCTGTCCAGCAAGCAGTAAATGGGTGGGTACCTGATGCAAGTCAAGGGAGGTCGTGTGAAGATCTCTTCACCCCGGATAAAGCAAAAGCGAGTGCATGTATTCAAATACAAATTTTGTATTTCGGAATGTTGAAAGGGGCGCGGGATTTAGTTGAAAGGGGAAGTGAAGTGGAATGGTAGGGAGTGAGGGAGAAAGAGGTAGGCACACACACACACACACACACACACACACACACACACACACACACACACACACACACCACATACGCACATACACGCACATACACACGCGTGCACGCACACGCAAACATACAAGCACACACGTGCACTTTCACATTAAAGTCAGGAATTTGCCCATTTTGACATGTAGAACCACGCACGAACAAGCGCGCGCGCGCACCCACACACACACACACACACACACACACACACACACACACCACACACACACACCGCATGCACGCCCTTCCCCCCCCCCCCCCACACACACACACGCACACACACATGCACGCACGCACGCACGCACACACACACGCACACACACTCACACATGCAGGTTAGATAGGAAATAGCACATTGTGACGACAGAATCACACCACGCTGGCTGAATTTTTCAGACATTCACACAGTAATATGAAGGATAAGATCTATTGATCCGAAAAATGATCTTGTGTGTGCAGTGCTGGTTAGACTCCAACTGGATCCTCCTCCTGCACAACACAAAGCCAGGCATTAATTGGGACAGTAATAACATCGAACCAAAACAATATTGAAGACGCACACACACACACACACACACATCACACACACACACACACACACACACACACACACACACACATTTACTTGTACTTCAGTGCAACATTAAGATGTATAGAATGGCTGTGTTTTGTCTCCAGTCCATCTCGGAAGCTTATCAATCCCCTTGGATACTGGGATACATTTATTATACTGTCACAAGAGAGTTTAGGCAAAGGTAAAAAAAAGAAATTGTGAAAGTGAAAAGAAGGAGTGGAGGGGGAGGGGGGGGGGGGGGAAGAGAGAAGGGGTGTCAAAAAGAATGAGAGTTAAGTGATGTGGAGGAAAAGAGAAGGCAGGATTGAAAACACACACACACACACACACACTGGAGGAAAAGAGAAGGCAGGATTGAAAACAACACACACACACAACACACACACACACACACACACACACACACACCACAACATAAACGCGCGGCGCGCACACACACATACACACACACACACACACACACACAAACACACACACACACATACGCGCGCGCGCGCGCAACACACACACACACACACACACACACACACACCACACACACACACGCACACACACACACATACAACAACGCACACACAGCACACACACACACATACCACACTACACACACACACACACACACACACACACCACACACACACACACACACAATTCACTTTCATGACTTCATTACATGGCGCGGTGATGGGAGGTGGGAGGGGTTCCATTCAAAACTGTTGATTTTGAGGGCATTAGGCCAGTTTGGAAGGAAAGTATTTTAAAAGAAAGAAGACAAGACTCATGCAGGCCTGTAGAGCACCCACTGCAAATAGTAGATTTACCAGAAAATGATATGCTGTATGACAGCGGGTAGTAGAATGCAGTCTATGGGGATCTTTTCTTGTTTTTCCTTCTTCTTCTTTTTGTTAAAAGAATTTTGTTTTTGTTGGGTTGCATCACGGTCTTTGTTTTTTTTCCTTTTGCAAAATAAATGAATAAATAGATAAGTACATAAATAAAACAAAACCGTAACAAAACTATTTTATCATCAGTTTTTATTTCTTTTCTTCTTTCTGTTATTTTCCCTTCTTTTTTTTTTCTGATTGTTTTACTTGTTGTAAGGATCCTCGTCTTGTTTTTCTTCTGATTATGTCATTTGTTTTCAAGGTTCCTCTCCTTTCTTCTGACTGACATCAGATTTCACATGCAGGCCTTACAACTCACACGTGAAACCTCTCTTAGCGCCAGGTGGCCGTTGCCAAATAGGCCCGTTCCAGTCGTCTTAATGTGTCTGGAAGAGAGCCTCGTATCTTATATGCGTATTAAAGGCCGGGGAACGAGGGTGGGCAGGGAATCAATTTTCTGCCGCAGTAGAAATACTGAGAACAACCAAGCTGCACCTTACTGTATACTCAACAATCTAGTCAGGTCCGTGGTGTATTAAATTGTGGTGTGTTACCAGTCCAGAACACACACACACAAACACATGCACCTCCGCACACACAAGTGCGCCATGTCACCTCCAGTACAGGCACAGATCACAGGTTCTCGGCCAACTCCGTTCGCCTTTCTTATTCTTTCTTCCATGGGTAAAATCATACCATATGTGAAGCGCTTTTTTGTGTTTATTAGAGTCTTGCAAGGTTGGTGTGATGTAGATGACCCGTTGCTTATTTTTATCGGATATTTTTTTTTTTTTTTTTTTAATCTATCGACCGACTCGGTGACTGACGGCAAGGTCGTTTTTTCGGGATTTCCCCAAAGGGGGAAGGACGAAAAGCTTACCTTGATGTCTTGTCGAAATCTTTTTTGTTGTCGAGTCTGTAAGTCGGCAGATGTCCACAAGTACTGGGGAAAAAAAATTAAAAAGAAAGAAAAAAAGACATTCACTTGATATTCGAGTCGAGTGTAGAAATATTTCACGCCGCCCCTGTAAAAACGTTTTCACTCTTGACAGTCAATTTCACCCGTAGCAAGAAATCGGGTTCCGCCATCTTAAACCGAACACATTTTACACCAAACTGAAGGTACGTTGTGTCAGTAGCCGATGCGGATGTTGTTGCTGTTGGTGTTGTTGTTGTATTTTGTTGTTGTCGCTGTTGCTGATGTTGTTGCTGTTCTTTTCGGTCTTTGACAGTGGTGGTGGTGGTGATGATGACGGTCTCTCTCTCTCTCTCTCGGTTGGTTGTGAAGAAAATCGTTCCGCTTGTTGTGTCTGGCGTGCTTCGTGTGCGGTGGTTCACGTCCTGTTCGATGTTTCGTTTTGTTCAAAGCAAACAGCGTGTCTGCTGACTGCAGATGGGGGTGTGGGCTCGGAGCGTTTCGTGCACTGTTTTTATTTGACTGTGTAGTAAATGCCACACGGTCTGACTGTGTAGTAAATGCCACACGGTCTGACTGTGTAGTAAATGCCACACGGTCTGACTGTGTAGTAAATGCCACACGGTCTGACTGTGTAGTAAATGCCACACGGTCTGACTGTGTAGTAAATGCCACACGGTCTGACTGTGTAGTAAATGCCACACGGTCTTATTTTGACCGACTTCACGAACGGTGCACCATGTCGAGTGCCGGTTAAAAAAAAAAAAAAGAAAGAAAGAAAAGTTACACTATTATAACAGACTTTTTTTTTTTTTAAAGAGACAGATAGTACGGTGCTTGTATGTGAGTAGGTGAGTGAGTTCAAAGAGACAGATAGTACAGTGCTTGTATGTGAGTAGGTGAGCGAGTGTTAGGTAATTGTGTGATGGGACGATCAGAGGTCAGGAGGGGTGGGGGTGGGGGTGGAGGTATGTGCATTCATTTATTTGTTTATTTATACGATGAGGTTTTTTTTAAATTAATACATCTATTTATTTATCTATTCATCTATTTATTTCTGCGCATTGATTGTAAGAGCATACATGTGTGTGTGTGTGTGTGTGTGTGTGTGTGTGTGTGTGTGTGTGTGTGTGTGTGTGTTCAGACTATCGCAGTTTCTGCTGTATTCCTTCAGTGTGTGTGTGTGTGTGTGTGTGTGTGTGTGTGTGTGTGTGTGTGTGTGTGTGTGTGTTTCAGACTATCGCAGTTTCTGCTGTATTCCTTCAGTGTGTGTGTGTGTGTGTGTGTGTGTGTGTGTGTGTGTGTGTGTGCGTGTGCGCGCGCGCGCGTCTGTGTGTATGTGTGTGTGTGTGTGTGTGTGCGCGCACGCGTATGTGTGTTTGTCTGTGACCTATTCAAATGTATGCGTTTAAGTGCATGTTATGATTGATGCCATCATTACCGAATGTTCGCAGTACCTTAGGTGGGAGTTATTCAGTAGAAATACCGAATTCATAATAACATTTCTAAGTGTTAATGTTCAGAAGCGTATGTTGCATTCCGAACCGCTTTTGTTGTTGAATTAGATTGGCATCACTTTCTGTGATTGACACAATTAACGGAGAAAAGGATTAGAATTCGCGACTTTTGCTCAGACAGGCTCAAGCAGATATATCTTTTTCTTCTTCTTCTTCTTCTTCTTCTTCTTCTTTGTAAAGTGAGCACTTTTCAAGATACAGTTACCAACTTCACTGAATTTAAGCGGCATTTGCTTTGCTTGAGGAAGACTTTTAAACCAAAACTGTTTGTTTCTTATGGTGTTGTGTGACTTCAGAGTTTTACATTTTCTTTCATTTTAGACCCATGTATGAAAAAACAAAGAGAAAAAAAAAACCGCCACCAACAAAACAGAAAGCAAAAATAAAGAAAACAAAACCCGCCTTACCAGTGCCAGATGCCAATATTTTGACCTTTCAGAATGGTTTTAAAATGATTGCATGCGATACCAACACAATTTGTCCTCTGCCTTCAGCCAGTTGCATTCAGGTATCCGACCTGGACGATACGGCTGTAGTTTGGAATTTATGGTCGATGATGAGGGTTTTCTCTACCAGGATTGCGACGAATCTCTCATTCCCCTACTTCCCATCCCCACTCCAGGTAGCTTAGTTTTTTAGATCGTTATTTTCTTTCATTCTTTCTTTCTTTCTTTCAATTTGTATTCATATCTCGTGGTCTACTCGTGCTTGGTCCCCAGTTTCAAGGCGATTTGCCGATCGAGACCAATGAGGCGAGCATCCCTTCTCATCCTGCGAGCGCTAGACGTGTCTGGTCTGTAACAGTGGGCCTGTTTAGTACTCGGTACGTCCCCCCCCCCCCCCCCACACCCCCCCTACACCCCCTACCCCCCCCCCCCCCCTCTTTTCCCTCAGAGTCATCATTTCAGTCCATACTGCAAGGAGGACTGATGAGGCTGGCTGATAGAGAGGATGTCTGCTGTCGCAACTGGATTTGTCCCAACGGCAGAAACGGTGTATGCGCGCGTGTGTGTGTGTGTGTGTGTGTGTGTGTGTGTGTGTGTGTGTGTGTGTGTGGGTGGGGTGGGGGAGGGGTGGGGGTGGGGAGGGGGTGGGGGGGGGGGGGTCGGCTGTTCCTTTGTAACCTACGTCAAAGCAATAGTGAAGACTCCTGAGAACGGGAAGTACATGTCACTCACGGCATGCGCACTGAAACATAGACTTGACCACATGGACGGAGATTGGCTGATTGCCGAAAATAAGCGCCGTATTTATTTATGGTGTGACTTTTGACCTCGATAAAGGGCCTGTTGGGTGCAACTGTGCCGCGCCACCATGATGTAATCAGTCCACTGTGCTTATGAATTTCATGATTTTTTTTCTTTTGATTGGCCTCTCTCTGCACTATCGATATCAAATGTGGTTAAAAAAAATTATAAAAAAAAGAGACTGAACACTCTTGATTTCCTTTTCTCATTCTTTTTTTCCGGATAGACAGTTGAAAGCGTTCCCCCTACCCATCCCCGTAAGAACAAAGTGTGTGTGTGTGTGTGTGTGTGTGTGTGTGTGTGGTGTGTGTGTGTGTGTGTGTGAGTAAGTGAGAGAGAGAGAGAGAGAGAGAGAGAGAGAGAGAAGAGAGAGAGAGAAATTAACCGTCGCCTCCTCGATCCTCCGTTTCCACCTCTCCTTCCGTCCCCTCATTCCCCTTTCCTTCCTCCCTCACCCATACCCCCCCCCCCCCTCGTCCCCCTTCCCCCATCCTCCCTGTCCTTCTTTTCCAAAACATCTGTCCCTCATTGCCCTAGATAACTTCGATCCTTAAGGACAAAAAAAAAAAAGTGGGGGGGGGGGGGGCTAGTCTTTATTCGATATTGCACCAGATACCTGTTCCATCTTCTTACGTTCTCCCCAAGTGAAGCATTCCGTCTGACAAAACAAACGGTGTGTTTTTTAACCAAATGAAGGCCGATGGCGAAGTGTGCTTGACCCGCTTCAAATCCGAACATTATTTCGTTTCGCCATGGCAACAGCGATTGTATAGCCCGAGAGTGATTCATTTGAAATCTGCTCTCTGTGCTAGTGAGTCTCCCCTGCCAGGGTGGGAGAACATGAGATGAAAACTCTGGATTTGAATTAGAAGCAAGGGCATAGCTGCCAACTGTTACGGGAAAACCGGGACATATCGTTTTTTTTTTAATTTGTCCCTATTTTCGTTGTTTGCTGAAAAAATTCCGGTTTACGGGTTTTCAAAAAAAAAAAAAGAAAAAAAAAAGCCCAAAATTAAATAAAAGAACGTTTTGGCAACTGGTCCGACTGAACAGAAATCGTAAACTCGGAAGTCAGCATGAAAGGGGCATAACTAGGCCCATTCCGCGCATGCGCATAGCTGCTGTTCAAATAGTCAACATGGCGTCTTCAAGTGGTAGCACGGAGAAAACCACAAAACCTAAACGATTCCAGCGGTATCTGCCAGCTTATAAGACAAGTTTCCATGGGTCACTTCTTGCCCTTCAAGGGTGAAAAGTTTGCTTTCTGCACCATGTGTCGATGTCCGGTGAATATTTCACATGGGGAAGAAATGATCTGCCGATCACGAGAAGACCACGAAGCACAAAAAAAGCAACGAAGCTGAGGAATCGGCAGCCGTCAAAAAAAACATGATGGTGGCAAAGGCCAATCTTCATGGCTCTTGCTATGAGCAAAAGTTCAGCCAGGAGTTTCTAAAGAAGGCCAAGTTCCTCGACTGCACAAATAGTGAAAAAAAAAACCCCTAGATCTTTGAACACAGGCTGTCAACTCAGGGTGTGGGAGTAGTGGTTGGATCATGACGACTGGGAGTGGGGAGTAGCTTGATGGAGCCTTAGAACTGGGTGGGGGGCGATGGTAATTAAATGGAGCCGGAGGACTGGGGATGAAGTTGTTTGAGCAAGATTGTGGGGTACAGTTGATGAAACATAACTGTGTTATGTTGTTATTAATGAAACATGACTGGGGGGTGTAGTTGATGAAAGATGACTGTGGGGTATAGTTGATAAAACCCATGACTGTGGGGTTATAGTTGATGAAACATGACTGTGGGGTATAGTTAAAGGGATCCTAAGTCCTATGGGGTGTAGTTGTGAGATCATAAGGGCAGAAGGGTGAAGTTGATGGAACTTGAACTGAAGAATGTGGGTGTAGCTGATGGGAGCCCAGGACTGTGAGTGCTGTTGATTGGGAGGGCAGAGCATCTTTATGTTCATCCTACATCAATATGGAAGATAAAAAAAGCTGTTTGGTAAGTCTTATTTTGTGTGTTTTGTATATTAATCTATAGAAAAAAAAATATGGTGCTACCTACATAAGAGGCTTTTTTTACACAAAATATTGCATTGTATGCAACATACTAATATGCATGCTTTGATATGGTTTAATAATAGGCTTGCTTTTGATTAGTTTTCCTATCAGGAGATGAAAAATATGCCTGTCAGAGTGTAAAAAAGGCTTCAGCTTCAGGGGCTGCGCCCCCTGACCCCCCGCTGATCAGGAGGGGGGCCAGCCCCCCCTCCCGAACCCACCCCCGTGAGATGTTACTCTTTTTGACTCTGGGAGGTTGGCAGCTATGCAAGGAAAACAGACACGAAGACATTTCCACTTTTTACAAAGAAAACGCAAAGAAGACCTTCCGGAACGTACAGCTTTCCACAAGATGGATCTGATGAATGGGCATGATGAAGAATTCATAGGACCGATGGAAGGCAAACAACAACATTAACAACAACAACAACAACAACAACAACAACAACAACGTCGGTTGGCTTTCATGACAATTTGTTATTAAAGTTAAGTTGTGTTGCCGTTATGTTCTTTCTTGTAATTGTTTACCCTTTTTAAAGATGTATGGGCATTGTGTTCTTTCTTGCTCTCTGTTTGTCTTATGTGTCTCGTCTGTCTCATTTTCTCGCTCTCTGTTTTGTCTTATGTGTCTTGCCTGTCTCATTTTCCCCGCTCTCTGTTTGTCTTATGTGTCTTGTCTGTCTCATTTGCTTGCTCTCTGTTTGGCTTATGTGTCTTGTCTGTCTCATTCTCTTGCTCTCTGTTTGTCTTATGTGTCTTGTCTGTCTCATTTTCTCGCTCTCTTTTGTCTTATGTGTCTTGTCTGTCTCATTTTCT
>CM031596.1:44391386-44396386 GCA_018398815.1 Conus ventricosus | reverse complement strand
ACCACATAAAACAATCTCACAAAAAAATATGAAAAAGCCCTCACCCCAAAAAAAAAATATAAAACATACCAACGGGAAGAACCCATTTTCCAACAACTTTAACGGGAATCAACCCCATTTTATCAAAAAAACACCCGGGATTGACTGACTTCCTCAATTGCAGCTTGCTAGACACACATTTAAAATTATCCAGTTTCCCGACTTTCCCTGTCGACCGGGAAAAGGACGGCACTCGGTACCTGTAGGGCTGCAGTGCCATTTTCCCCAAAACCGCAGAAACTCTGCTTTTTTCAAAACCCTGGGGGCCTCCTGCGGGAAATTTGAGGGGTTTGATGACCCCCTCGATCACGAACCTTTTTTCCCATCCCAAGTATTTTTGGAACTTCTCCCGGGCCCACACAACAGCTAAAAAAACTCCTTCTCCCCCCCGGTTTGCGTACCCTTTTTTCACATTTTTGTCAATTTCCCCTGCTAGCTATCTCAAAAGGAAACTCGACCTCTTCAGGGCTCCTCCCAACATATTTGGCACCACCCACCACCTGATCCCATCTGCCCCGCAAAAAAAAGGGGTTTGGACTTTTTGGGTTTACTTCAAGATGGGACGGGAACCTAGTTTTTCCCAACACCGTCCCCAAGGGTTTTTTGCTCGCAGCGTCTAAACCACTCAAACCACCCCCGGTTTCCCCTTTCCTTGAAAAAATCACTGAGGGGAAACTCGGATTGCAGAAATTTTTGGGAACCCAAACTCCCGAAGACCCAAAAAAACCTAGAGCCCTCCTGACTTCTGTTTTGGCTTTGGTCCCCCTGAATTCATCATCTTCTCCCCCCTTTTCCTTTTCCCCCGGCTGCTTTGTGTCGCCTCCGACAACAAAACCTGGGGGACTCCTACTGCCTAGCCTTTATACATTTACACACCCCTGTTTTACTCTTCGGAAATTTAAGGGGCAACAAAATCCCCCCTTCTTCTGCGGGTCCCCCTTCACCTCACAAGATTGCTGCGGGGGCCAAAGAAAATAAATCAAAAAATTTGGGGTCAAAAGGGGCCCTTTTTAAACCCGGTGCCGAGATGACTCGCCATGAGCGACTCGTGACCCACTACATGACAGTTTTTCCACATAACATGCTGGTACCCTAACTGAGGGCACCTTACCTGCCCTTCCCCCTTGGGGGGAACACTCGTAAAAAACCGCCCGCCTTTCACAAAAAAATTCGGGTCTCACCTCCTTTTAACCCCCTCCTTTTTTCTCCCCAAACCCTCTTGCCAACCCCCAAAGCCCTTCACGAGCGAAGGGTCTTTTTTTCCTGGGGCACCCAAACCCCTCAGCGACACGCCCTATCCCGACTTCCTTTCCCCGGGGAACAACAAGGGTTTAAAAACCCTTTTTTCCCCCCCCCTTTCTTGCCCCCGTGTCTGAACTGCTGCCCCTGTAGCAGTCAACAACCAGGACCCCCCGGATCCCTTCCCCCCGGAATATTTCCGAAAACAAATCATAAAGGGGGTTTTCTCCATCCCAACGCAACAACTCGCCTAGGAAAAGGGGGTACGTACTTCTATCTTACAACGGGGAAACTCCCTCACAGTGCCACGTTTAAAGAGTACATTTTCTGTTTTTTGCCCGTCAAATCCCCTTTCTCTACCAGCGTTTTTCGTACACCCCGCATGAAAAAAACCATGTCTCGTAACACTTTCACCCCTGCTGGCCAACCCAAACCCTTTTTTCCCCCGGGTAACGAACCCTCAGCCTAGTGCCCCCCAAACCCTAAACCCGACGCTGTCCAGGGGCAGCCATAGGCTGCACTCTACCCTCTTCAAAATTGAACCCCCTTTTGGGTTCCGCGGGCAGGTCGTTTCCCTTGACGCCCTTTTTCCACCTCTTGAAAGGCCCGCTGCCTTCTGGAACCTAAAGCGACAGCCCCCTCGCCACATGTCCCCCCCCTTTTAGCCCAAAATGAAACACCAAATTCCCTTTGCCCTTCCTTTTTCCCCACCACTGGGTTTGCAGACTTTGCAGAAAACTCTCCTAGCTCCCTTGCACTTTTCCCTAAACCTTTTCCCCTAGCACCTGTTTCCCTGCACCTTTGCCCAAACGTGCCTCTCTAAAACCCCCTCGGGGAACTTTAACAACTCCCCTGCTGTCTCTGGCTGTCCTCTTTTCAAATGTATGGTTTAACTCAGGGGCCCCAAACCCTGACAAAATCATTTTTTTTCATAAATAACTCTTTCAACTCAGCGAACTCCTTCCCTTTGGGACCACTCAACTCTAAAACCCTTTTCCCAAAAAAGTGAACAAGGGCGTGCACCCCAAAAGAGTGTACTCTCACCTGCTTTTTAATTTAGGGGGGAACGAAATTTCCTTTCCCGAACCCTTCCTCTGTGAGGGCCAAAACCCTTTTATTAAAGACTCCTTCCACACACCAAAAAACCGCTGGGTTTTTTTCTGCTGTAACGCAGTGAAAATCTGCAATGCCCTTTCCCCCTCCCCTAAAGCCGACAAAAAGACTGCCCACTCTTTTGGAGGCCAACCCTGACTGGTTGCAAACTTTTAAACGACTGATGTAAAGCAACAATCGAATCGGTCCCTTCCGAGAAAATTTTTGGGAACTTGGGTCGGGGGGGAAGCTACGGGACAGATCAAATTTGGAAAAATGAACTACCACCTCGGTGGGCCCCCCCTTTTATTCTCACCCCTTTCCCAAAAACTAAAATTTAACCTTTAATCTTCCCCTTTCCCCGCTTTCCCTAGCTTTAAATCCTTTCTGTTTCCCCCCTTCATTTTTCCCTTTTTGTTTCCCGCGCCTCCCCTTTTTCTTTCCCGTTTCCTGCTTCAAATTTTTTCTGTTTCCCGCCCTTGCGCTAGCTTTAAAACCCCCTTTTCCCGCTCTGCTAATCTAAACTCTACGGGAACACGGGGTCCTTTTCCCCGCGTTCATCTCCTTTCCACTTTTTTTGGTTCTCCAAAAAAATGCACGCAAACCCTTTTCCTGAGTAACCTAGATTTACGAGCGAAAGCTCACAAGTTTTTTCAAAAGGGGTTTTTCTTTTCTTCCCCCCATTTTTAACTCTTTTTTTTTTTTTTTTTTTTTTTTTTTTTGAACCAAAATTTTTTAAAATACACAGCCCAAAATGGGGTTACCGACAAAGCGGACGTAAAAACACAATCCTAAAGAATGATAAATTACTTGGGGCAAAAGAATTAATTTTTTTTAAGACCCCCAGCGCCTGACCCAACTATGAGACGAAATTTTAGGCAAACTTTGCAAATGAGTACTCTGGGCGAAAAACCAAGGGCCTTTGTATTAAAATATCTTTTTGGGAAACAATGCCAAGCCTAGTAAAATTTTCCCATCTTTGGGGGATACAGTTTAAACACCCCCCTTTTCTTTGGAAATTCAATACTTTAATCCCCCCGCCCTTTCCCCTTTTGAGAAGTTTTTAAAAAATTAAAATAAAAGGGCCAGAATACCTTTCAAGCTCGGGCCCAAAAAATTTCAACCCCGGTGTAATGTCAGTGGGGAAAGGGCTAGCCGCCCCCAAAACCCAAACACACTCCCCACTTTCTTAAAAATCTCATTCATAATATCATGCATTCGCAAAATCAAAAAAAAACCCCTTTTTTAAAGTCATAACTTTAATATACAAAGATCAAAGAAAGAACCCCTCAATGCATATAGAATCCCAAAAAAAATAAACTTCTCTCTTTCCTTGAACTTCCCCAAAATCATTTTATCTAAAAAAATCATTAAAATAACCCGGAAAAAACAATTTTCTACTTTAAACCCGGCCCTGTGATCTTTAAATATTCACCCAATCACTGCTTTTCTTTTTTTTTCTTTTTCTTTTCAAATGTCAAATTTCACAACACACACAAATGCCGGCACTGGTTTTTTGGTCCCGGTGGCGCCCCCGGTCAGGTGAGACCCGTTGGCGTTTGGGCTGTGGGTTTTTGCTTGGCGAAGTGACGCCCGCCCGGAAAGAGGGCGAACCCCCGGGTTTGGTTAAACAGTGACTATCAACCCCGATCTGTTTCCCCTTTTTTTTCTTCCTGCATTAAAAGCATTGCCCCTCTCCCCTCTCTCTCTCTCTTTTAGTCTGCTCTTACAAATGGGGCATGGTTTCTTTTTTTTTCCTTTTTTTTTTTCTTTCTTTTTTTCTTCATAAATTAGCAACTCTTTCTCTCTCCCACATCCCCCTCCTCCGTCCTTTTCCCCTGCAGACTATCTTTATGCTAATCTCTCAAATTGGTTCTTTTTCCCCCTCCTCATCTCTCTCTCTCTCGCCCTTCTCCCTGCAGAGCTCCCTCAGAACCCTCTCTCCCCCCCTCTCTCCCCCTTTGTTCTTCCCCCCGTTTTTTCCCTCTTCATCTCCCCTGCCTTCCGTAGGGCGAGAAACCTACTTCCCCGGGCCCTTTTTCCCCCCTCTCTCTCTGTCCGTTTGTTTTTCCCCCTCTTTCCCCCTCTC
Source organism: Conus ventricosus (assembly GCA_018398815.1). Taxonomy (NCBI): domain Eukaryota; kingdom Metazoa; phylum Mollusca; class Gastropoda; order Neogastropoda; family Conidae; genus Conus; species Conus ventricosus. The sequence goes on along the minus strand of CM031596.1, from coordinate 44,391,927 downwards.
CTCACTCACACATTCCTTTAAAGCTCAACCCCGTGTCCAAGGGGCCCGTAAACCCTTGGGGCCCCGTATTTTTACCCTTATTTCCCCGAATTGTCCTCCCTCTAATTCCTTTTTACGTTCAAATATGACCCGCCCGTCTACACGCCTTTTCTTTTTCCCTTTTGGGGGTCAATTGGGCATTTAAAAAGATTAGCTAGATTTCCCCCCCACCACACACTAAACCCTTTCCCCCCCTTTCCCCACTTTACGGCGCGGTTTTGGCTTAAAAAGGGGGGACACTGGTCATCTAAAATTGGGCCCGCTGAGTCCCGGGGAGGAACCCCCACGTCCCCCAGAACAATGAAAAGTTTGGGCCCCCAAAGTGGGTAATACTTGAGGGTCGGCTCTCGACTTTGTCTCGCTAGACCTCGAGGCGGCGGTCAAAGCTGCTTAGTCAGACTGGGTGGGGCGGACCGTCCTTTGAAAAAACCCCCCCACTAAGCCCCCAAAATTTGGGCCGGCCCGACCTATGGGGCCCCTCTTTCCCGACCCAGAAAGTTTT
>CM031596.1:44351386-44373886 GCA_018398815.1 Conus ventricosus | reverse complement strand
TACAAGGCAAAACAAGTCAAACATAACACAAAAAAACCCTGAGGATTCATTATATGTGTCAGGCCACTGGCACAAATAGTTGATGGACTTGGCCCGTATAGTGTGTAGGAATAAACTGTTCCACTTCCTGTCGTGTCCTAGGAGAGAAAGAAACCCACAGGCACTGTTCTCAACACTGAGCAACAGGAAAATGATGACTGTGTCTGCGACGCTGGTGAGATGGTGCTGGTTGATGTTGATGCTGGGACTGTGTTGTATTACCAGTCAGCTTCCTTTGCAATATGGCCTGGCGTGCTGTCTCAAGATGAACCATCAAATCTCATCCACTCTTTCAGGTTTTCCTTTCTATATCCGGCCGTGTGGTTAAGTTCCCGATTTAAGTCCTTGATGTCGGCCGGTTCATGGAGATTCGCTCATGGAGGTGCTGGCTCCGTAATGTCACAATGATTGTTGTTCTTACAGTAGGCGCCTTTTTTTCCCCTGTCACACCTGAAGCACTGACTTCAATGACCATGCCGACCTGTCGCGACCTCTCGGTAGTGAAATTCGTGTGGCCCTTTGCGGTCGGCTGGGCTATAAGCAACATTATCTCATCTTACCTTCCACGATCACAAGGAATAAATGTGCGTAGCACTCAATAAGACCACTTGTCGATCTAAATGATGGTGGAAGGAGAAAACGGCGACCTCTCCCCGACCTTCTTCACGAACGATTAAAGAGTTCCCGCCGACACAAACGACTCTACAACACTCGTACGTCACTCGTTTGCTTATCGCAACTATCGTAAGAGGGTTTACGCGTGTCCCCGACATTTTGCCGACTAGTTTCATTCGGACAGGTCGTATTTATTGTGCACGTACAATGAACCAGTCTGTGACCGATTCTGACGTGCCGAGTGAATGAAAACTATCGTGAATAAAAGACACGAGTTAAAAGGCTTTTTTTTTTTTTTTTTTTTTAACGAACTTGGTGGGTACGTGTGACTTTTTCAATTGAGAGTTCGGCCATACTTCGGTCGTAGAAGGCTTTTTGACTGGGGCTTTGGGTGATGTCCCTTTGCTGTTTGATCAGATCAGGCACCACTGAATACGTCCGAAGCGACTCTGCAACATTGCAGTGTCTCCTCTGGTGGGTTGCCCAATGGCAGTCTGATGTAGATTGCTTCCTGTTGACTGTCGGCGTTGAGGCTGCAAGGGATCGAACCAGAGTGTGACAGTTTATAAGGGTCGCTGGAATAAGTGGCGCGGGAGCAATGTCCCTCTGAGGGCACTGGAAGAGCAATGTCCCTCTGAGGCACTGGAAGAGCAATGTCCCTCTGAGGGCACTGGAAGAGCAATGTCCCTCTGAGGGCACTGGAAGACGAGAGAGCACACATAAATAAACAAATGAATTTGAAAAAGTTAGGCATTGTTCTGTTATTTTTCTTTTACAATTCAAACGAATTGTCTAACAAAATGTTAGACTAGGTTACGGAGACAAGACGAAGACAGCAAGGACTAGTATGTAACAGACACTCGAGAAGAAAGAGTACAAGAGAAAAAAAAAAGAAAGAAAAGAAAGAAAGAAAATAAATAAAAGAAGAAGAAGAAAGAAGAAAAAAGACGAAACACAGCCCCGCCGAATTTTCATTCCTGAATGAACTTGCAAAGACACATACGTACATGTGATTATCATAAATTAGTGTCGGGTAACCCTTGCGTCTTGACATGAAAGCGAGAGGAATTAATGCCTCATTTCTTTGTTCAGGGTTGCACTCAACAGGTAAATGCTGCCCTAAGGCTGGAAGTCAACCAATCACGTAGCCCGAAAGAAATGTATGAATACCTACTAATTAGGAGATGAAGAAGAAGCCTGGACCCACCTTCGGTTCGTGTATAAATAGTCGTCTTGATATTTTTTTTAGGCGCACACATGATCATTTTTTGTGAAAGCTTTCAGTTCAGTTCGTATTGTTTGTAGTTCAGCCGACCGCAGGGGACGTAGCAGAGCTGTCACATCATCGAAACTGATGCAGTATAATAAGTTCCTTAAAAATGAAATAAAACAAACTATGGGACAGAAACGATACATCCCATATAATTTATTACGGTATTGCGCTCATCCCCTGTCCCCTTCAACCGTTGTCTCCACCCTTTCAACCTACCCAGCTTCCACTACACCCCCTTCCTCTGCTAGGCCAGGTCACCATGAATAGTAACGTCTTTTGATTGGTGGTGATTTTTGGCGGAATGTTCGCAATGACTACGGAAATTATTCCACCTTTCACACCACATCGTCCCACTCTTGGGTGTTGTCTGGCTCCAGGTTTTCATCTTTCGGTTATAACCATTTTTCCTGTATGATTTCCTTTAGGGTTTTTTTCCTTGGAACTCTCGGTTTTCATGTTCACATCCAGCAATCGTGTTAACAGCGCGGTATTTTTTGTTTGTTTGTTTTGTTTTCTTCTTTCTTTTTTTTCTTTTTTTTTTAATGCATTCAGTTTTCACGTCTACACACCAGTGGAAATCGTATCACCAGCGATGGGCGTGGACGTTCAACCGATCGATGTGAACGTTTAACACGAACGTAACCATCCGACTATGGGTTGGAGGATTTATCTGATTTCTAGGCTGGAACCTGTTGCAGTGTCACGCGCAGAATCACTCTTCACAGGAGACATGACCGCATGCTGCCCATAGGCAGAATTCACTCCACTATGTTTTCATTTTGTCAGGGTCAAAGTGAATTAAATCAGAAAGCACTTACATGTTTTGTAAAGATGCCAAGCAAACACATGATTACCACATAGTTAGTGTTTAATCGAATCCAGCGTTGTTAAGATGTAACGGGAGAAAATGTCTTTCAAGGGAACGTTACTTCATCCGATTTTGAACGGGAAGTTCCGATGGAAATCATTTTTAGATAACTTCCCTTAGTAGTGTTTTGGGGACGGTATAGTGTTTGTTCATAGCGATTTATATCGGTTTGCCGATATGCTAGTGCAATTGATTCAACCCAATCCGATCATTCTTAATGGTAATGACGGTAATAATGATGAAGTTCATTGAAGACACTGAGCTTTTGAAAGGAGATATTCAAACTGTCCCTGCAGGTTTTCGAGAACAATGAGCACGGAGCGAAGAGAAAATTTTTCCTCCTACTTTTTTTTTTTTTTTTTTTCTTTCTTAGTTTTGTTTCGTTTTTCTGTGCTTTCTTTTGTTTTGTTGTTAATGCAGCAAAAGGGAGATGTTATTTCTAAGTGACTCACTGAATTCATCATGCTCTTTCTACTAATAATGCTACCACGAACAACGAACGACTGTCACCTTTTCTCTGTGTTGCTCGTGGCCCCCGAACCAGCATAATGACCTCTGACAAGTTTGGCCGAGTAGGTATATAGACTGTCTCAAGTGGTCCGCGTGGCTCACGTACACTCCCCCATCCAGGGGCCAGGCAATCGGCGTTATCTTCACCGCCGTCCTCTCTTCTTCCTCTGTCTGGGCTGAAAGCCGAGCGGAGCAAGGCTCCACTTATCATCAAGACAAGAGGAATTAATTTGGGGACCGCTAATTGCGGGACGAAGCTGGAGAGAAGGTGTGGGGAGGGAGGGGAGGGGGGATGGATAGGAAGGGGGCGGGGGTAGTGGTTGAGGCCTACGTGTGGCTGAGCACCGCACTTATGTCCGTGACCTTGACCTATTCCGGGCTGCAGGAGGGACATGAAGTCAAGAGTCAGATTTTTGTTGTTGTTGTTTAGTTTCTGTGTCTCCAGACCAGAGAGAGTCCCCCTCGCTGAGCCTAGATCAATGGGCTAGAAAAATAGATAGGGATTTTCCTGCCAGCTCCCCCTCCTCCTTCCTTCTTGCTCTGCACCCCCGCCCCTGCACCCCTTCCTTATCCGATACAGAAGGACACACACACACTGGTGGGTGGTGGGGGTAGGTGTTTAACCATGCACGTCCGCGTAATTCAAAGAAAGCAAAGACTGAAGGACCCAGAGATGTGTGTGAACTCGGCTCATGCACTGGCAGTCTCCCTGCACACTGAAAGCCAATATTGGTTTGTTGCAGCCTGTTCTTTGTTACCTAAGTTTCAAAATATTCTGTCAACTTCTGTTGAGTCTGCGTGTGCGTGCGTGCGTGTGTGTGTGTGTGTGTGTGTGTGTGTGTGTGTGTGTGTGTGTGTGTGTGTGTGTGTGAGAGAGAGAGACACAGAGAGAGAGAGAGAGAGAGAGAGAGAGAGAGAGAGAGAGATTTTAATCAGATCTTAATATACTGCTGTTGTTGTTTTTTTCTTGAAACCATTGTGTGTGTTTTTTTATTTAACGATTTCCTTCTGTATTGTCACTGCAGTGACTTTTTATTTCTCTGTGAAGCTGCCTTATGCTTGAACTATCCAGCAAAAATATTGCGTGTACCAATTGGCTCTAATGTATCTTGCGCTCATAGTGGTTTTTTATTTCGTATGTAGCTTGCGCTCATAGTGGTTTTTTATTTCGTTTGTTTTGGTTCGGTTTTGGTTTGTTTGTTTTGTTTTGTTTTTCTCGTGAACGTCCATACGATTTTCCATCTATGTTTGGTCAGTTTGACCTCGCGTGTGAGCTCAGAGCCATGACCGTTGACTCCTTTTCAGAGACGGACCTTTGCAACGTTCCTGGGCAATCTGAAGATCCTACGAAGTATTGTCTGCTTGTTTGGTGAGCAGAAAAAAAAAGAAGAGAGAGACGTGGCTGAACACACGACCCTGCTCTCCACAGTCGTACAACGGTGGGCATGGTAGCAAAGCCTGTATATGAGAGACAGTACACTGAAAGATCACTTGCATAAAATTACGAACACGCGCTGTAAATTATCATCTGAAAGGTCTTTGTTTGACCTATATTATGTCCATGCATACTTGCACATAGACGTTGTATGGAAACTATCCATGTCTATGCATATATAATCTATATCTATCTATCTATATATATATATATATATATATATATATATATATATATAGAGAGAGAGAGAGAGAGAGAGAGAGAGAGAGAGAGAATGGTATGTTATTCCGTACATCTGTTCGTGACGTGGACACATGCGACTTGAATGTTTGTTTTTGAGCGCAGGTATGCGTTTAGAACCAAAGGGCAGCGCCGTATGAATGGATGGTATTAGAATGGTTATTGCAACACATTTTGAACACACACACACACACACACACACACACACACACTGAACATTAAAAAAAGAAACCAGATTAGCCTCAGTTATATTTTGTGTATCAGTCTGCTGTTTAATTTTCGTGTAGTGTTAGCTAATTACGAACTTGCAGACGAAATGACCCGAAAATTCGAGATGCAGCCTGGACGTTACCTCAGGAACGCAACTTACCATTGGAGTAGTAGTGTCGTCGTTACTGTTAATTCAGCTCGGGCTTCTGACGCTTCGTCAAATGCCGCGGGCCGTCTCGAAGAGATAAGAGGTTGAATGTATTTGCATAAATTATTGGGTCTCTCTCTCTCTCTCTCTCTCTCTCTCTCTCTCTTTCCTGTCTTCTTTAAATCAACTGCTTTGGCCGGTCACACAGACGTGTTCAAACAGCCCCAACCTGCAGAACACTTCACAAAAGGCTGCCAGTGAGTCACCGCTACAGCAAATAATGTGGTCTGGCGGGTGGAGGAATGCGGTGGGTGTAAGAACGAATCTGTTTGAATTGTATACCTGACACCGGACGATCGCACAATCCTCGGATCTCTCCTCGGTAAGTCACCGCGTAAGATATGCCGAAGCTACAGATTTCGAGTTTATTCCCTCCTCTCACGCCTTCCCCCCCCCCCCCCCCCCCCCCCCCCCTCCCTTTTCATTTTCTTCAAGCTGCCAATTTTTTTTCTTGAAGAGGACGCGGACTTGGAGGCGTGCTAATGAACGAACTCGTCATCTAAACTAACCGTAGCACGCAGCAGCTTGACAAATGTGAGTGTCAGAACTGCTGCAGTTTGCGGACGCTAATCGTAATATTTTAACGTAACTGAAATTTGATTACGACGAAAAAGAGGGGAGACTATTCGATGAGAAACCATCGGACGAAAGTGAAAGTGTGGTTGCTTGTGTCGTGTACCATGAAACTTTGTGATGACACCCCCACCCCCCCCCCCCCCTCCCCGTTTTTTTATTTTTTTTTTATTTTTTAGCGTGCTATTGTTAGAGCTAGTGAGTTGTCTCCCTGTCAGGCGTGCCAAGGCATGTTAGTGGCAGTCTTAACCTGAATATTTTCCCCACCTTTTTTCCCCTCTTCGTTGAATGGAGGCAGTCACGAATTATAATTAGTTTTAGTCCCTTACCAATAGTCTTTTTTGTGTAATATATCATAGAGATGGTATTTTTTGAAGCAAAGAGCGCTGACCACGGAATGTTGGATATTTAGTATATAGAACAATCAGAAGCAAGAATGATACACGCATTTTACAAGAAGATCTAAACGCTTTACAAGAGTGGGAAAGAACTTGGAAAATGGAATTTCATCCCCAAAAGTGCCAAGTGTTGCGTGTATGTAACAAACGCTCATATTATTCTATCCATAATACTATTCTTAAAGAAACTAATGCTGCAAAATATTTAGGCGTGATTATAGATAGTCGTCTCAAATGGAAAGAACATTACAATTTAGTATGTAAGAAAGCAAATAACATCTTAGCTTTCTTATACAGGAATATCAATGACTGCCTCCAAAAGGTTAAAGACGACTGCTACAAAACACTGGTTAGACCAGTACTGGAATATGGTTGCTCAGTTTGGGATCCTTACCATCTAAAGGACATTGATAACCTCGAAAAGATTCAGAACAGAGCAGCACGGTTCGTAACAGGGAACCACATCAGAGAAAAGGGGAATACTAGGAAGAACATGAGGAAATTAGAATGGAAACCCTTAGAAGAGAGAAGAGCTTTTATCAAACTTAACATCTTCTTCAAAGGCAGAGCTAAAGTAATTGATATTCCAATGGAACAACTAGTATTGAATAAAAGTAGCACCAGGAGTGGCAGTCAATGTTATACCATACCTGCATCAAATATTGACACCCACCATTTTATCCTAGTTCTGTACGGCTGTGGAACTCACTGCCGGGTGCCATCAAGATTGCCACAAATGCAATCTCATTTAAAAAAACAAATTGATACGACAGTTTTGAGATCTGCATATTGACGATTTTCTATTTTAACTTCCCCAGATATTTTACTGTTACCTGGGCCTGAATTTGACCATTGCTTTTAACTTCTTGAATATCGAGTGCGACCCCTTGTTGCCAAATTTGCTCCAGGGGCCAACAGTCTGAGTGCACTATTTTATGTTATTTTATTTTACTTTTTAACATGCGCGCTGGTGACCTACTCGTTTTTGAGTGAACCAGTATTTTAGGAAGAAGAAGAAGGATTTAATGTGTGTAGCGTTAAAGTTATGTTCTGTTATTTTCTCTGTGTGTGTGTGTGTGTGTGTGTGTGTGTGTGTGTGTGTGTGTGTGGGGCGGTGCGTGTGTTGTGTGTGTGTGTGTGTGTGTGTGTGTGTTACGTCTCAGCAGCCTTTCGGTGCTAATTGCATACCGAGTGCGAAGAGTATGCGTTACAAGGGAGACAATTTGTACACGTCGAATTTCTTAAAAGAAATTATCAAGGTACTGTGTCTCATGTCAAAACACCTGGTTTTGATAAATTTGTTTTCCACTTTACAATAACGTAGCTTTACAAAAAATGTGAAAATTTGAACATCAACATCAATTGTTGAGAATTCCTCAACTGCTTGCGACTGTGCTTTTTGGTGTAAAGAACACAAATTGCAATAGATCCACTTTTACAAAGAGCTCATTGTAGCGCATAGAAACGTTCAGTATCTTGTCGTGTGTTGTGTATTACATTGTATCTCGCCTCATCGTATTGTGTGAGGCATTACTATAGCATGTTTTTCACATTCTAATTGTTCTTTCACTGCGGATGTCATGCTAACAACACCCCACGAGGTGATTTACCTTCGGGGTATGTTTTTGTTTCCCAGTGGTTGTAGGAGAGCTGCTGTCAGCAGGATCGTGGTCAGGGACAACACCTGTGTGATATCCGTGGAAGTTCTGGAGATTTGTTGTCTGCATGGTGTTAGCCAAGGATAACCCCTTTTGTGGTCTTTGTGGAGTTGTTGGTCGCTGGATTTAGGCAAAGGACAACTTCTTCGTGATGTTTGTGGAGTTGTGAGAGATTTTTGGTTGCAGGGCCGAGGGGCAGACATAGACTTCTTAGTATAGATGGGTTTTGTTCTTTGGCACTTGGAATACATACAGCAGGCGGCTTGTCTCAGCTTTGCTGCACGTAATCCTAAGGGTTGATCGGAAAGAAAGTCACACGGAAAGAAAGTAACGCAAAGAGTCAGGGTTGGGTTAGGGTTAGTGGATAGGGTTGGGTTAGGGTTAGGGTTAGGGTAGGGTTAGGGTTAGGGTGTTGGGATAGGGATGGGTGTAGGATGTGTTAGGGTTAGGGAAGCATTAGGGTTAGCGTTGACTTTCTTCGTTGACTTTTTTCTACAGATCATCTAAGACCCCCCCCCTCCTTCCCCATCCGGAGATGAGAGCTTTTCAGATCTGATAATGTTTGGAGGATTCACGACGTACAGAAGGAGAGCTAGAGTGATATGTGTTGTGTTGTGTGATGTGTGTGTGTTGGAGAGGGAGCTGGAATGATAATTTCTCGCTTTATCTGAAGATCAGGAATTAACTGCTCAACTTGTAAATGAACTGTCTTCCAGTGCGTAGTCTTTGTTCATCACTCAGATGATCGAGCTGATGCTAATGTATCTGCTTTGAGAGTTTGAGAACACTCACAGTAACAATGTACCATCAACGATTTTCTTCAATGCAGGACCGTTGAACAAACAGCACAACAGGGGACATCCCCACTCACGCGTCTACTGTCAACACAACCGGAATACAACATCACTGCTTTCTGCCCCATTATAGCTAGTGTTGCGTTCAAATAAAGTGAACATGAATTCAACAGCACAAGCCAGACTGTGTGCAAACGAGCTAACAGCCCACCACCCACCCCCAACCTCAACCACACACGCCATCACCATCACACACACGCACCTCGCTCATCCTACCACACCGCACACTCACTCATTCATACACACACGCACACTCACTCATTCATACACACACGCACACTCACTCATTCATACACACACGCACACTCACTCATTCATACACACACGCACACTCACTCATTCATACACACACGCACACTCACTCATTCATACACACACGCACACTCACTCATTCATACACACACGCACACTCACTCATTCATACACACACGCACACTCACTCATTCATACACACACGCACACTCACTCATTCATACACACACGCACACTCACTCATTCATACACACACGCACACTCACTCATTCATACACGCGCGCGCGCGCGCGCGCACACACACACTGACACACACCTAGAAGCGGTTGCTGACCTGGGTGTTAACATTGATAGATACACCAACGTATAAAGTGACTGAACCAGCAAGGTCTCCATGTCCGAACAAACCGAATTCAGGACCGTAGCTGCGAACCAACACCGAAATCCAACACTTGCTCATGAAAGGGTGGAGAGGGGAGAGAAGGGGGGGGGGGGGGGGGGAGTGTGTGTGTGTGTGTGTGTGTGTGTGAAAGAAGGAGAAGGGGGTTGTTATGGCCAGAAGGGGGACCATCAGAAGAGATCTGACTCTATTGCAATCAGGTCTGCCCCATCGGACCGACCAGTCGGTCTGGAACAAACTTGTCCTCAAAGGCCTCGGGGCCCACTATTAGGGCGTAAATTCACTATCAAGAGAACATGCTGCAACAAGTTAGGGGAGGGAGGAAAAGAGGTGCGGGGGTGGGGGGGTGGGTGGGGGGGATGTTGATGGGTGGGTGGGAGAGGGGAGGTTAAGGGGAGGAAGGGAGGGTGGAAGGGCTGTTTGGTGGCGGTGTCAGGCTGTGCCACCCCAGCACACCGACCGACCGACATCTGTTGCCCGTCTGACATCTCTGTCTCTCTTTGTCTCTCCCTCTCTCTCTCTCTCTCTCTCCTGCGTTGGCGTCCACCGCTCTGAGAGTGGCTGGCCCTGTGTGACAGAGACAGCAAAGGGGGGGAGGGGGGGGGGGGGGGGCAGCGGGTTGGCTCTGGCTGGCTTGCAGCTGTGTGTCACACGGGCCCTGACATGTCTCGCCACGGGCCGCTGTGCTGGAACACGGCGCCGCCATGTTGGGATGTGTGCCATTGTTCTTGATTGGTCGATAACAGGTCACTCTTTTTTTCTTTTTTTTTCTTTTCGATAATTTTTTTTTCTCTCTGTCTCTCTTGTTTGTCTCCCTGGGTTTTTGGTGGCGCTGCAGGTTCGCAAAGTGTCGGCGAGTGATTGGTTAACACTGAGTCACGTGTGCTTCGTGGTGGGACTCAGGCAGGTAATTAATGGATGGTGGGTAGATAAGTATTATTCTGTGGCCGCTTCTAATTAATTCCGGCTCGTCTCGTTCCTTGTCGCCGAGCCGTTTTTATCGTGATGTTATCAGGACAACGAGAGGCGGTGTCATCACTCGGACATGATGTCCTCTGGACCCAGTATCCACTCATGTGGCGCAGACGTAGAGATCGTCTTTGCGTGTGTGTGTGTATGTTTCGTTTTAATCAGGGTGAGAGATAGGGAATGGGATGGATCCAGTTTCCACGTCGCTGGGAAATGATGGAGAAAAAAAAAAGGGGGGGGGGGGTGGAGGAGGAGGAGGAGAGAAAAGGGGGGGGGGGGGAGGGGATTATGATGTCTTACGGGGCTAGGGGATCGCGTTTTTTTTTGCTTTGTTCAGCACGATCGAGTTACACCCAGAATCTGACGCAAGTCTGTTCACGTGGAAGACACAGGCGGCTAAGTTCATCTGCTCTCGGCGAAAGCGAATATCGGGCAAAGCTGGCAAAAGTGTGAGTGAAACGAGACCCGCTTGATTCGTAAAACTTGTTCTCCATATTTAACAGATTTGAGGTTTTTTTTAAGTGTTTTTTTTTTCCCCTGGCGGATAGAAAGCGGAATCGAGTGTCATTGAGGAATGGGTAAAGGGCCTATTTGGACACCGTGCCCATCTGAAATCAGAGACACGTCTCTAAGGGTGTGAAACAACGTCAGATGTAACAAAACAGCAGTTCCACGATGAATGTAACAATTTTACAATTTTTGGGCAAGTGATCCACTAAACATGGAACAACGTTGCGTAGATGCGTAGTTCATGAAAAAGTAACAGTCGTTAGTGTGTGTGTGTGTGTGTGTGTGTGTGTGTGTGTGTGTGTGTGTGTGTGTGTGTGTTAAGCACGAAAAGTGGAGAATGCTGCGAAGTTTCGGTTATCCATGTGGCTGAACAGTGTGAAAAGAAAGTTATTAATCATACATTAAAGTGCTGCTGAAGAGTTGAAATAGATGAAAATAATTAAATTACCCATCAGCAGCAAAAGATTTAAGTCTCAATCATCCATCGGGTTTGGTAAATTTCAGTTTTGTAAGATACAGCAGTGTCTACGAAAAATTTAGCGGGTGTTACATTTTTTGTCCAGACGGGTGCATGTACTTGTCTTGTTTTGTTATGTTATAATAGATAGCTGCTGCTTCATTTCAGGTTGTATTCAAGGGTCCCGTGTGCTGTGCTTCATTTCAGGTTGTATTCAAGGGTCCCGTGCAGTACATGACATGTTACTAGGTAGCACAACTGATGCATATATATGTAAGATGACAGTATTATCATCACCCACTCAACTCAGCTGAAGGAGTGTTATCCACGTAAGCGTTAAAAGGGCTATGGTTCCAGTCTCTTGGGCGTAGGAGCAGTACAGTCCTAGAGGTTCACTGGGCCTGGGACACGGCATGAATGAAAGGCGGGCCAATCGTGCTTCTGTCGCCGCCTTTACCTTCCCTGAACTGAATCAGATACCCCTGTTTTGAGCCATGAATACTCAACCCTCATGAGCGGTTCGAACTCATGATCATCAGCTCTGCAGACAAATGCTCTAACCATTGACCACGGGGGGGGGGGGGGGGGGGGGGGGGGGGGGGGGGGGGGGGGGGGGGGGGGGGGAAAGGGGGGGGGGGGCAGCAAACTGATATGGGTGGCACTTGCCGAGCTGCACGACTTCTGATATGAGGCATACTGTTGAAGGACATGTGTGATTCTGGGAGTAGGGGGGAGATCCAAAGCAAGAAGCACATGTCATAAGGTCGTCATGGAATTCATCAGCGGAGACCATGGATGTGTACGGGGCATAGAGCGGCGTCGAGTCTTTAATGACACTAAAGAGATATCCAAGCAAGGGACACGCGAGGAAGCCAGCGGGGCGTGCCCTTACATGGGGCACAAGGTAGTGTGGGGTATGTCTGGAAAGGGTACATATGGAATTTGGTTTGCTCTAAGGGAAAGGGTGGGTGCTTACGTTAAACTGATATGGGGCTTGTGAATTGGGGCCGTGAAAACGGAGTCAACTTTTCGTCATTAAGACAGCAAGACTTCATTCTACAGACCTGTGCCTGTGTAGCATGCTTTTTCTTTTAGGGGAGTGCTTTCTCCTTACTTTTCCCGTCCTTTCTTCCTCGTCCATGGCATCTTCCCTTTCTCCAAACCCTCATTGCTTCCGTTCCACACCATGACATTTCCCCATCCTTCCCACACTCCTTTTTTCCCCTTCGTCCATGATGTCTCCTTTTCTTCCCAGTCTTAATGATGATCCCTATGTTTGGACGACATGCACTTGGTCTTCACCCACTGAACCCGCAAACACACAGGGAGAGAAGAGCGGGGAGGGAGGAGAGAGCTTTTACGGGTGGATGCGAACACGGAGGTGGTGTAGCCTCGTCAAGAGAGGGAGGGTCGTAGTTTGCTCAGAGTTGGTCAAGCAATAAGTGAGTCAGTCGGTCAGTCATGAAGTACGTCTCGGTTTGAATAACGTCCAGACTTTAACTCAAGCCATGTTTTGTCCAATGGGGTTAACCGCTGTTTAGGAGACTGGCGATGAAGAAGGGAAGGGTGAGATGGTCGGTTGAGGGTGTGGAGAGAAGGCAGGGAAAGCGGAGCGGGGATGGGAAGAGGCGTGAAAGATTATCTGTATCTCTCAACTGTTGGCTGAAATCGTGCAGCAGACTGGTATGCGGGGCACTTACAGATGGCAAGTGGCTCAACGACTTCCATGAAGCCACGGAAGGGGTGGGGGTGGGATGGGGGTGGGGGCGCAGTTGGGGGTGGGGGTAAAAACGTGTTTTACCCTGCCCGACCGACCATTTTGTTTTTTGAAACCCCTGACCCAATTTTAGCGGGGCAGGTAAAGAGCCTAGAGGGAAAGAAAACCTTTACTTTCATGCCCATGCGTGCTTCAGGAAGAGCTATGTCAACAACAACAACAACAATAGACCCATTAGCCTACTGGCCTTTCTCTTTTTTTCCTCCCGACTACAGCTGGCCCTGAACACAGGAATGCTATTTTGTGCAGAGCCTTAATGAAGGTGGTGAGAGCCGCGGCGAGGCCAGGTCGGCTGTAAATAGACAGATGGCTTGCACCGAGCTTCGTCTTCACTCGTGAAATTTGGCATTTTCCTCGCGCGTTTTAACGCGTTTGTTGTCTGTGTGGTGGTCTCTTGTCGTCTTCAAATAGTCAGACCTCTTTCACTCCCTCCCCCTCCGTTTCTCCCCGCCTACCAACCCTTGGTCCCTCTTCCCCCCAATCTTTCCAATCCCTCCCGTCAGTGTCTGGCTCTGCAGTTGGTGTGGACTTTCCAATCCCTCCCGTCAGTGTCTGGCTCTGCAGTTGGTGTGGACTTGCCACCATCCTACCTCCCGTCAGTGTCTGGCTCTGCAGTTGGTGTGGACTTGCCACCATCCTACCTCCCGTCAGTGTCTGGCTCTGCAGTTGGTGTGGACTTGCCACCATCCTACCTCCCGTCAGTGTCTGGCTCTGCAGTTGATGTGGACTTGCCACCATCCTACCTCCCGTCAGTGTCTGGCTCTGCAGTTGGTGTGGACTTGCCACCATCCCACCTCCCGTCAGTGTCTGGCTCTGCAGTTGGTGTGGACTTGCCACCATCCCACCTCCCGTCAGTGTCTGGCTCTGCAGTTGGTGTGGACTTGCCACCATCCTACCTCCCGTCAGTGTCTGGCTCTGCAGTTGGTGTGGACTTGCCACCATCCTACCTCCCGTCAGTGTCTGGCTCTGCAGTTGGTGTGGACTTGCCACCATCCTACCTCCCGTCAGTGTCTGGCTCTGCAGTTGGTGTGGACTTGCCACCATCCTACCTCCCGTCAGTGTCTGGCTCTGCAGTTGGTGTGGACTTGCCACCATCCTACCTCCCGTCAGTGTCTGGCTCTGCAGTTGGTGTGGACTTGCCACCATCCTACCTCCCGTCAGTATGTCTGGCTCTGCAGTTGGTGTGGACTTGCCACCATCCCACCTCCCGTCAGTGTCTGGCTCTGCAGTTGGTGGGGAAACTTGCCACCATCCTACCTCCCGTCAGTGTCTGGCTCTGCAGTTGGTGTGGACTTGCCACCATCCTACCTCCCGTCAGTGTCTGGCTCTGCAGTTGGTGTGGACTTGCCACCACCCCACCTCCCGTCAGTGTCTGGCTCTGCAGTTGGTGTGGACTTGCCACCATCCCACCTCCTTCCTCTGCCCCCCAAACCTATCACAGGACGGTATTGTTCAAGAAGCAGTGGCGATACAGATACAGAGAAGATGTCGTTTCTGACCTTTGTCCTCAAAGATAAATAAAAAAAAAAAAAAAAATTTCATTTTGTTTGGATCGAAGATGAAGGGGGGTTATGGCGGAAAACATCGGTATACAATCCTTACGAGCTGCACGGAAGATACAAAATATTTTCATCGCATTTTGTGTATTTTGAAATTGAAAATGAAACTGGGGACGCTTTCCAGTGACATAATTAACTTATTTGATTCATTTGGTTCAGCAAAATGCGCCAGGTAGTCACCCTGCGTTTGCTGCCTTTGCGTGTGCATATATACGTCTGTCTTGACTTTGCTGGCAATTTCTTCATAAATGAAACAAATGGCAAGACGTAGATATTAATAAAGCCTGTCCGGCTACCCTTTCGTAAAGTAGCTGCAATGGAAGGTCAAAGGTCAAAGTTATGTCATTTTGTGGAAATAATTGATCTTGCGTCTTTCGTGTAGAAAACTCCCTTGAAATGAAAAGGAGAGGTAATGGGAGGTAAATAAAGTAGATAAACGAAGAGTTTGTCCATAGGATGAGTGATGTCTATTGGTGGATAGGAAGCTATAACCGATTTGAACATTCGGAATATAACATTTGGATAAAGATGGTTATTGTGTTCATGATGAGTAGGGGGAAAACATAAGCAACACACTTCGGAGTAAAGAAAAAAAGTTGTAGAAGATGTTCAATCCGTATTTATGCATGGAGATACTTTTATAAGACATTCTGTCCAGTTGAATACAACATTTGTATTAACATTCGAATTTGATGCGCATGGCATTCTTTTGAATTTGTCGTGTAATGTGTGAACGTTGATGGCTGATGACAGCCAGTGTAATGTAAAAAGGCGAGGGGGAAAGACAGAGTGGTTTTAAGAGGAGGACTGGAAAGATTTAAATAGATTCGTACCTGTAATCGCGCTCTTTTTTCAAATATATGTTCGTAACATGTTCTTGTTTAACATTAAAAGTGGAATACGTCTGAATTTAGATAAGTCGTCTAGCAAGAAAACAGGGCTTGGATAAATGGTGTTCCAATAGTCGTTCTCACGCGCTCTCTGAATTTTCCATTCCTTAAACAGGGGTCAAAGGTGAATGAAATTTGTTATTGCGCAGAAGTATTCTTGATAGATCGTCCCAGTCTGACATGCAAAAAATCGGAGGATTGAGGACAAAAGCTTCGGACTGAAGAACATTTTGATGAGATTTTGGGATATGTAACCATGATGATTCCCTTAAAGAGCCACGTGTTTTGCAACAATTACTGACGCTGTTTCAGTCAAAGTTTTGCTTCAGAAATGAATAGAGACCAAAGTGCTGATGCTTGTCCTGTAAACAAAACGCCTGTGCGTCAGAATAAACAAGAAAGGTGGTGCCTTTACTGTGACCTACATGCACGGGTAACTTCAGCCAAATCCACCATGACAGTGATACATACATGGGATACAGGGCACCACAAAAGCATACACTTCCAGCAGAGTATTGTGAAAACCTCTGGTGATTTTCACCTTTCCGTCTCAGACTTATCTTCCGACAGGGTTCATGGCTCAGGAACATTGGTCGCAGTGATGAACTTCATGAAGATAGGAGGCTAGACCCGAACTCGACCATTCCTCCAATTTGTACATTGTCATACCGTGAAGTTGATCTTCGTCATCATAATTGTGGCTTATTCGGTAAGATTATAGTCTGACGATAAGCTACCGTTGTATGGAGTTTCAACGACCATTAGGTACAAGATCCATGGACCGTCACGCCCACACGATTGTCGTATGATGCGGAAGGCAAATGAAACAAACTGCAGCGTTACTGGAACCAGACGAAAAAGCAGAAGAGCACACAAAACAAAGTGTGAAGTATCGTAGTTTTAATGCACGACACAAAACAGGACAAGAAATTTTCGGCAATATGTTTCACCACTTTGACTTCACAAGGGGAGTATTGCGCATGTTAATGTCTGTACTGTTTTGTTGGGGTTTTTTTGTCGCTGAGGAAGGTTATTGCCGAAAATTTCTTGTCCTGTTATGTGTCGTGCATTAAAACTGCGTTACTTCACACTTTGTTTCGTATGATGCGGAGTTGCGACGACTTTTTATCTATGGATTTCAGTTCACGCAGAAGTCATCGCCTCACAGTGATTCACCACAATGCCATGTTCAATCAGAACTGGGGACATGGTGAAAAATGTATTGCTTCGACAACCTTTTTCTCCCAAATACCTTCCATGGTGCGAACGGTACATTTGGCGCTGACTTTTACAATTCAGTAAGTTCGTGAAGGGGATGGCTTGATACATCTGGTCATGTAAATAAATATCTGCTGCCATATAATTTCTTGTTACTACCTGCGGCTCCACGACAAATACCGTCAAAATGTACATATTAGCACATGCGCACAACACGTGCATGGGCAGCAGAAGCAGGATGATGACTTACATAGACTAGCTGTTCTCTTTAACCATACGAGTCGGGTACCAGATGCTTATTATTCTAGCAGATTTCCCCAGTTTAGTGTGTCATAACCCCATTTTATAAATGCTGATGCAAACATTTGGAATCTTTTGTATAGTTAAAAGGGAATGCGTGCGTGCGTGCGTGTGTGTGTGTGTGTGTGTGTGTGTGTGTTGTGTGTTTAGATAGTAGATCAACTACTGTTTGACGTCAAAAGGGGTACGTTGCAGATTTTGCTTCCTGTCTTATCAAGATCCGGCTATTACTTGCAACTTTCTGAGAAATCATCCTTCCTTCGTTTCATGGCAGTTGTGTGGATATCTTTATATATGTAATGTGACCATCACGGATCTAGAACCTTTCCCTCTTTTTAGAGGAATAGTAATAAGGGGTTGAGTTACAGCTCAGCCTGTCGCTATGTATATGCAGATGATACGGAATGCAGCGCAGCGCCATTCAGCTTAGACGTTAAGTATGCTTTGGGGGGCAAAAATGTCAAATTCTACTTTCACCGCTTCTTATTGTCTCCCCCCTCCTTTGCCCCCTTGCTCTGCTTGGGGTGTGTGTGTATGTGCGTATGGTTGCGTGCGTGGGCATCTATTATTGTGTGCATGAATGTGTGCATGGGGAATGTGTGTGTGTGTGTGTGTGTGTGTGTGTGTGTGTGTGTGTTGTGTGTGTGTGTGTGTGTTGTGTTTGCGTGCATGTGTGTCTGTGTGCGTGCGCGCTTGAGAGAGAGAGAGAGGAGAGAGAGAGAGAGAGAGAGAGAGAGAGAGAGAGAGAGAGAGAGAGACGAGCAAATTTCACACATGTCTATGTGGTTATTGACAGGCTTTGTTGTAGAGTGGTCTGTTAGTTTCAGGACATGTCTTGGTTTTGGTTCGTAGTCTAGGCTTTTCAGTTTGTACATAGTTCCAGATTGTTTGTTTGTTTTGAACTCGTTACGGCGTTCTGTGGTTGCCTGGGCTATAAACAATATAACAACTCCACATAATACTAAATCTCTCTCTACATCTTCCCCATCCTTGCCCCTTTCCCAACATGATCCCAGAGAACTAGTGGGTTCAGGAAGAGGAAGTGACAATGGCGAAAATGGGACAACATCCTGTTTACAGACTCGTTGACAACTCATGTTGATGTGTAACGTCCGAATTCTTACGGCTTTTTCTACCAATAGCACAGAAGCTTATTGAAATCGGCGAATCAGATTTGCTGACATACATATCAATATTTATAAATAAGAGCTACAGAGATAAAGAAAAAACAACAAACAAAGAAACAAAGAAACAAAACAGTCAAGCAAACAAACAAGTAATGAGAATTTTTCACCAATATAGAGTTTTGGATTTACTGAGATGCATATCAATATTTTTTTTAAAGTTACAGACATAAAGAAAAGGAAACCAGCACCCAAGGCAAAAACAAACAAATAACGAGAGATTTTCAACAACTTAGAGTTTAATATATCTTCTTTCCCCGTTTAGAATACACATCGTCTTCGATAAAAACGAGGTGGTATATGGCCCTTATAGGATAGAGGTCAGAAAGAAAATCTTGTATAATAATGTTTCGCCATTACTCCCCCCCCCCCCCCTCCCCCCCTCCCTCTTCCCCGCCCCCACCCACATCCCTCTCCCCCGCTTTCCTATCTCAAGCACCAAAAATAGTTAATCCTCTGACTGATTAGCAACAGATGAACACCGAGATCTCCAGCTACCTGTCAGAAGGAAGTTAACAGAATTGAACGAATCATATAGCCGGACACATACAGTATATTTATTAATTAAAGAGAGCGATGAGAAGCAAAGGCGAAGTATTGAGCAGTCCAGAGTCTGGAGAGCTTCTTTCCGTTTGAAACTCTCATGATCTTCCAGTTAAACAAGATGAATATTGTCTTAACGGGCCAGAGGTCACAGGGGGAATCGTTCCAAGTTATGTTCAGCCTTCAGATTTGTCTCTTTAAAAAACTCAAACGTTCTCTGATTAGTGGTTGGGGACCTTGACATTTTTACGCCCAGGAAGAGTTGTTTGAATTTTGATTCTTACAGAGGAATTGAACGCACTAGACACCTGGGGTAGTGGAGGGGTGGGAGCCTGTGTGGTTGGAGGGAGGGGAACGCACCTGCACAGTTTAAAGGTCGCAGGTTATGTATAACTAAGGTCACTAGTCACTGGTTCTGCGGACTACCAAAGCCACGAGGGCACCGTGGTGAGTAGATGGTTGATTTCAACGTCCTGACAGTACGATCCTCACAGCATGGCTTTCAGGGACATTTGTGCGCTCCAGCAAGCTGCATGCAGTACGTAGAGTCAGTTGTCTGTGGGGCTGGGAAGCTGGGCGAGCTTGGGTGAGGTTTTCCCGTGTTGGGGCAGGTGGCATCCAAAGTAGTCGTTTCTTTCAGTCGGTCACCGTCGGTCACCGTGATGACGCATTTTGCCCCACTTTTACCGTATCTTGCCAGGACCACCTCTAGCGTTCCCAGAATTGTCCTTAGGTAGGACATTCGGTCGTTAGCACGAAACACAATATTGTGAAAATAGATTGTTTTCCAGAGAGTCGAAATTTTCAGCAGGGGGGTTTCCCCTTCTTCTTCGTTTCATTACTCTGGCAGAAAACCGGCAATCTGAGGGACTTAAGAGCCGTGGAGGTGGAGGATGGCGAAATGAGGGAGAGGCGGAGGAAAGGCTGTTCCATGTGTTGATGGGTTCGGTTGAAGGCCATAAGAATCAGTGTCGGGTTTGGGGAAAGTGGTTTTTGGTTTAACAAAATGGATGGTCGTAGAGCCGAAGAAATGCATGCTCTGTCTAAAGTCATATTGTTGTAAATGGCCAACTGACCTCGAATACCACGTTTTTGGATGCAAGCTAATGGAAAAAGTCGGAATTTTAAAACCAAACTTGTGAAGAAAATGTCAAACTAAAATCCGGCAACCCCAAGATCTGACGCTGAAATTCAGACATTATGCAATGTCGCTGACCCCAAACCCATGTTTTGATAATATCAAAACGGTGTTCAGGACCCTTAAATGGTCAAACAGGTGCTTTTGGTAAATTGTTAAAAAAAAGGGGGTTTGTATAGCTTGCATTTTTGACAATCGCTACAGTGTAGGGGAAAGTAAGGGAATTCGGCACAGGCGGTAAATTGGAAACACCCCCCCCAGCAAAATCTGAGGGGAGAGCAACCTTCCTAACATGCAAAAATGTTAGAAATTAATGTTGCTAAATTTGATGTCCTTTTTCCAAATGGCGGCTAAACACGTGGCGAAAAAGAGGTGAGCATTCTTTTTTTTTTTTGCGCTTTGCTTGTAATATTGCCTGATTTCAGGCTTTGGGTTTCATGTATTGTTGATAGTAAGTAGTGGTATTGTTTTTAAGCTGAAGGATTTTGCCATTGGAGAATCAGAATTTTGACAAAAAATAGTGTTTTTTGGCTGTGCCTTAATAGCAAAATGCCCACTTTATCAATGGTGTAAATTTTATAAAATTTGGAACAGCAGGAGAGGGTAATTTGGGGGAACAGTTTTCCCATATTCCCCGCACAGGGTTTTCCGACTTAGCGGAAGACAAAAATCAAATTTATTTTTCGTGCCAACATCAATCAGCCAGCTAGATTTAGATCTAGCCCTCAAGAATAGTTGGGTTTCGATCGGGGGCGCCGAGGCCTTTAGAGTGAATGGTAGGGGAGGGGGGGGGGGGGGGACTTACGACAACGGGGGGTTGTGAGGGGGGGGGGGGGTATTGGATAAAATCAGTAGTGGGGCTAAACCCTTTGAATTATGGTGTTGGATTGACCCTGCCCAGGGGCGGATCCAGCTACATAGTTGAAGCTGAATTTGAATATTGACAGGGAAAGGACAGCTATGGCAAGCGGGAGGAAGAAGGAAGGAGAAAATTTAGGAGGTTAGGGCACCTTTTGGCAAAAACTCTGTTTTATATTTAATGCAATTGTATTTTCATTGTCTTCGAGGCAGTTGGTCTACCCATGATCTGGGGAGGAAATGGGGGCAGTTCGCTGCGGGGAACTGGCCTGAGAGAGGCGGAAGATGTTTATGGCATCCCGGTGACAACACTGAAGAGGCGCCTGGAGGGGGGGAACAAGATGCCGTTGACTGTGTCAAGCAAGATGGCAGACCACCGGTCATTCCTCCGAGTCTGGAGGATGAACTGGCGCAACACATTCTGGATATGGAGAAAATGTTTTTCGGATTCACAAGAAAAGATGTGAGAAAACTAGCGTTCCAGTTGGCGGAAAGAAAATTCCATTCCCCATGACTTTAATTTGAGTACGGGAATGGCAGGAAAGGACTGGCTAAGCGTTTCTTGAAACGCCACCCCCAAATAAGTGTTCGAGAACCTCAGCAAACCAAAGCATCGACAGGGCAAAGGGATTTAACCCGAACAAGTCTCAAGATTTTTTGACATTTTAGAGGAGTTGTATGACTCAAAACGGCTTTGACGGAACAAGAGTTTTCAACATGGAGAGTCAGGCTTTTCCACCGTACACTCAACATACCAAGATTCTTGGAAAGAAGGGAAAGAAGCAAATTGGCTGTTTTAAACAGTGCTGAGGGGGGTACAAACACAACCATTGCATGTTGTTCAGTGCCTCCTGACAGTATGTGCCACCTTTTATCTTGTTTAAAGGGGCAAGAATTTCCACGCGACCTACAAGACGGGGCACCCAAGGAAAGTGTTGTTCTCTGCAATGAAGTGGTTGGATGACCCAAGACCACATTCCTCCTATGGCTCAAACACTTCATTGTGACCGTCAATCCAACCCCCGAGCGGAAAGTCCTCTTGGTGTTAGATGGACATACATTCACACCACAAACCCTTAATTATAAACCTGGCCCGTGAGAAGGGTGTGGTGCTGTTGTCCTTTTCCCCACACTGCTCTCAAAAATGCAACCCCTGGATGTGTGTTTCTATCGGGCCCCTAAAGATGTATTTCGCCCAAGAGCAAGATGGTTGGATGCGAACCACTTCGGGAAAGAAAATCACCCGGAACCAGCTGCCAGGCCTCTTCAATGCCCCCTACACTAAAGCTGCCTCAATGGGGAATGCAGTGAACGCCTTTGCAAAAACTGGAATCTTCCCCTTTCAACAGGGATGTCTTTACGCAAGATGATTTTGTACCAAGCATGAGGAGGACCCACGTAAAATTTTGCCCAACCCCGCTTGAGAGTAGGCCTACCGCTGAACAACCACCTGAGTCTGCCAACTCCATCAACGTGTCACCCCGGGCTGCCAGCTCCAGTCAAAGTGCTCCCGAGTCTGCCAGCTACACTCAACGTTAGGCCTACTCCGCGTCTGCCAGCTCAC
>CM031596.1:44321386-44346386 GCA_018398815.1 Conus ventricosus | reverse complement strand
GGGAATGACCAATCTGCTCACCCAGTTTGTCTACTTTTGTAACCCATCTGATCAGAAGCGCGGGTCATGGCTGTCAGAATCACGACTCTCCAAAACCTTTGTTCTTGAGAGTAAATCCCTAGTTCCATTCCACTGCTTTCTTCAGGATAACATTCCACATTCTTCAGAATGCAAGAAACTCGTCTGTCAGAATCACCTGACAATCTGTCATGGACTTGTGCTGTGTGAGCACGCGGAAATGGGCGATGAACTTGTGGCCTGTCATCACATCAGAAACAAACAAATCTTGTGAATCTGTTTCAAGAAAATGAAAGTTTGTCTTCGCACTTGCCGCTAGTAGCGGAGGGAAGAAGTCCCATCATGCTGAAAAAAAATCTGCCAAGAATTGTTTTGCTTGTGGATGGTTTTAAGCTTTATTGTTATGGGAAGGCTATCACGATGATGATGAGGGTTTTCGCAGATTCAAAAATGAACCAGCCGAAGTCGAGCTGGCGTTGAGACACAGACATTGAATACCCAGTTCCGTTCAGTTTATCTTGCTTGAAGCCAAGCCTTTGCGGTCAGCTTGGCTGGAAACAAGACGAATTGAACTTGCAGAAACACGGATCAGAAGTACTATCAGAATCAGTGTTCGGGGGTTCAAAGAAGAGGTTCAAACAATAGTTAAAAGAGAATTTCACCCCGCGGTTGAAAAGGGATGGTTCTCCCACCTTCGCATACAGACTATACAGATTGCCTGTACCCATCGTCAACACAGCGCAGGCCTCCAAGGGTGGTACAGGACTGCTCTAAAGGCAGGCGAAGACAGTGCTTCTCTGGGTCCTCCCCAGCACCTTCGGGTGTTTCTTTTTGTTCTATACAGGTTGGTGTGGGATTCACCCAGACAAAGTCGAAGCTCTTGATAGTGGATGGCATCCAGAGGTTTGACGTTAAGAAGGTTTGGCAGAACCGTCAACAGCATAACCGTGGTCCCGAGCGGATCAGGGCCCTGTAAAGATGGAGCAGAGGTTTCTTTTCAGCGGCCCAATCCGTATGTGCCTCGCCCACCTCCAGCACTAACCATTCGAAGAAAGAATGCCAGATTTGACACATCAAAATTTTATGGTCCTTTGAAAGAGGCGACAAAACCCTTTGGGATCTCAGAGAAGCCTGCACATTCGCCGGTCATCTTGAATGAGCAATATATTTGCTTTTGCACATTTTAAACTGGGTTTGAAACGCTCATGGTCACTAAGACTGTGATCGTAATGGCCTTGTTCGTGCAGAGAGAGAGAGAGAGAGAGAAGAGAGAGAGAGAGAGATGAACTCATTGCGCGCGAGAGACGTGACAAAAGTACGGACAGGTATCTCTCTCCATCTGACCGCCGTGATTCTGACAGCTGTGATTCGGAAAGTCGTGATTTGGATAGCCGTGATGTGCTGGATCAGGGAACTAACTAGCCCACCGATTATGACCTGCCCCTTATTTGTTCTTGTTCATAGAGAACTTACTCTTTCCAGTCGCTCCCACCCCACCCCACTCCTCTCCCTCCTGTCCTCGCTATTCCCTCCCCCACCCCCTTCCTTTCTCTCTCCCCCCCCCCCCCCCCCGCCCCATCCTCAACAACGGCCATTTTGTCTGTACAGAGCTTCCCCGCCACAAACCTGTCTGTCCGCTGGCGAGGGAGGGGGAGAGAGAGAGAGGAGAGGGGGAGCTCTGTTTGGGGGTCGTCCGCGTGCGTGATAGTTGAGGGCGATTGTGTCACGACTACAGTCCCCGTAGTGTGGTGAGAACCTGGGCCTTCGCCGGTTCAACAGAGTGGCGAGTGTCCACTAATCTCTGCGCCAGTGGAAAGGCACAGTGGGGGGATTTATGTCCAACGACAGGACGGCCAGAGTGGGAAGAGGGCTCTGTCCCTCTCTCCTTCCCGCCCTCCGCCCCCCCCCCCCCCTCTCTCTCTCTCTCTCTCTCTCTCTCTCTCTCTCTCTCTCTCGCGTTCGTTCGCTCGCTTGCTTTGCTCGAGAGAACTTTGGGATTGGTGGGAAAGGGAGTCATGATGAGTCCAGTTCTTTTGTTTTTATTTTTTCATGTGTTTGTTTCCAGATTAAGTTTTGTATAAACTTCTGTTCCTCAGGTGAGGAAATGCTCTCTCTCTCTCTCTCTCTCTCTCTCTCTCTCTCTCTCTCTCACACACACACACACACACACACACACACACACACACACACACACACGCACAGGCACGCATGCACACAACACACACGCACACGCACACACACACACACACACACACACACGCACACAGAGAAAGAGAGAGAGGGGGGGGGGGGGAGAGTCCACCTCACACAAACATGCATACAGACAGGCCGCTGGGTTTGTTGCTGTTGTATATTGAAATACATGTTCGCGTTCATGTGATGTTTAAATGTCAGCAAACGAACGAACACCCATGCTTTTAAATATAGTAGTGTTGAAGTTATTCGTGATCAGGTTGTCAGGTGATAATCAGCTGGATTGTGTGTGTGTGTGTGTGTGTGTTTGGTAAATTAATTTCAGTAAGTGCTGCTTCTATGTTATTAGCACGTGGCATCGCGATGGAATGAGTTTTTGTTTTCTTTTCCTTGCAAGAAACATACGCTCCCCTTCCCCCCCTTTAATTCCACACCCTTCCGCACCATCAACTCCCCCAAAAAGGAAGTTTCCCCCAGAATAAAACCCTCTTCACTCTAACCCCCGCCTCCTCCTTGCCATCTCTACTCCCCCTTACCTTCCACCCCGACCTAAGAGAGAGAGAGAGAGAGAGAGAGAGAGAGAGATTTACTCTGACACAGTCGAGCACGAAAGACCAAACCCACGTGAACTTACATTGCCTTATGTGGTGAATTCACCAGCTGGCATGCATGCAGTTCCCATGGACTACGTCACAAACATTGACTTGTGTATACATTTGGATCGGCGATGGTTAGAGAGCAGGAGACGAATGGCCCATATATATTATATATATATATATATTATATATATTATATATATATTATAATTAAAACAAGTTAAAAGAGGAATCTTAAAACTATCTACAAATTTGTTTCGAGCGTGTTGCGCTGTCATCAGGATGGTTTTTGGTTTGCCCACCGCCGATGTTATATAGCGTGTGGGCTCCCGTTTGCGGTTGTTTGCACGTGCGTGTTGGCTGCACGTGTTTTTGGGGGGCTTTCAGGTTTTTGTTTTGGGTGTGTTCACTAACAACGATTTCTATTTATGCCTGCAGTTGTTTACTATTTCTGTTTTGGTGTTTACTATTTCTGTTTTGGTGTTTAAAGTTGCTAAGTGTGGTTTGCATAGTATTAACCATTTTTCAGTTAAACATAGGTAGCACCTTTTTGAAACATTGCTGTATGGTGATGCTCTTTTTATGATTTTCCAGGATATATTGTAGCTTGTTTTTGCGTCTTTAAGTTTCCAGATATATTTGCTCAGTTTCTGTTTGGTTTTTATATTTTTCTTTATTAAATGACTGTTTGTGGTTTCCATATTATCTGGTTTTGAAGTGGTTTTCAGTGATCCCTATGTATGTTTCTTTTTCATTTTCTGATGTCACAGTATCCTGGTATACAATGTTGTTGTGAAGACATTTATTGTTTAGTGGGCACTGCTCCTTTCTGGTGCAATTGCAAGATTTCCTTTCTCACCCTTCTTTGCTGTGTTGATTTTCATTTTGTTGGATGCGTCAATTAGGTTTTTGAGGTTGGGCATACATGAGTACGATAGTTTGACAGTGTTTTTGTTAAATATTTTGGACAGTTTGTGTTCTTTTGGAAATGAAGTTGTTAGGATTTTGAAGAATTCTTTCCCTAGTTCGTTTTGGTTCCCTTCGTATGGGGGTATACCTGATTTTCTTTTCTATTTTTCTTGCTTTATTTGGTGTTGTCTGGGTTGTATTGTAATCTTGTATTGTTCCACTTGTTTTATGACTCCTGGTATCCATACTGCTGCATTGTTGAACTCCACTGCATGACAGACCATACCATGCCACAAGAGCTATCAAACACCAAAACAGAAATAGTAAACAATTGAATTGAATTGAATTGAATTATAAACAATACACACTGAAACGAATGAACAGTGTGAGTGTGTGTGTGTGTGTATATAGAATGCTGAACAATTAAGTAGTGGGGGAAAACAAGAGCAGGTTAACAATTCTTCAGTCGTTATAGTAATGACTTGGTAAAGATTTGGGGGAACTTTAAAATAAAAAGAAAAAAAGTTGAAGATGAAGAAAATGGGGGGGGGGGGGGGGGGGGGGGGGGGGGTATTATAATATGAGAAGCCCTTCGCTAGCTGCCTGAGGGAATCATCGTAATCCCTCTCGAAAGCACATTTATTTGTTGTATTGCCTGCTCCTAGGCCTTTCGTCCGCTGGATCGGACTCATCAGGGAGACACGGCTGATTGTTTCAGTGCTCTTGGTGTCAAAGAGAGACACACCACAGTCCATAATTCTGTGGTGTTCTCACCACCAAGGGTTCCAAAAAGAATCCAACAGCACCCACAAAGCAGCCAGCGAAGGGTAGTAAATGGAACAAAAGAAAAGTGTGGAGATGGAAAAAGTTGCTGAAAAACTAAAAGCATTATTCAAACAATATAAAAAATATGGGACAATCTTTGAGCCTATGCTTGAGATCCATTCAAGGATGCAAGGGAGATAAAAAGATATGGAACAGTCTGAGTGGTCAGCTCTGCTGTCCAATAACCCAAGCTTGTGAGTGGCTAAGAATTGTACAGAACAACCTTTACTTGGATCTCCTAAGAGATGCAATCTCCCACTGATTGACCAAACAATAGAATGCTGAACAATTAAGTAGTGGGGGAAAACAAGTGCAGGTTAACAATTCTTCAGTCGTTATAGTAATGACTTGGTAAAGATTTGAACTTTAAAAAAAAAAAAAGGGGGGGGGGGGGGTATATATTATAAATATGAGAAGCCTTCGCTAGCTGCCTGAGGAATCATCGTAATCCCTCTCGAAAGCACATTTATTTGTATTGCCTGCTCCTAGGCCTTTCGTCCGCTGGATCGGACTCATCAGGGAGACACGGCTGATTGATTATATATGTTAAAAATCTACTGTAACCCCGTCATCCCATGTTCCCTCATCCTTCATAAGTGGGAACATAGAAAAAGAATCAGCAGATTTTGTTCCTACAATTCTGTTATCCAGGAGAAGCTAGGAACTCTCTCTCTCTCTCTCATTCTCTCTCCTCTCTTCTCTCTCTCTCTCTCTCTCTCTCTCTCCTCATATAAATTATCTTATTCTCGTAAGTAGAATATTGAAGCTTTGAACAATGGCAGTTGTATACCTTTATGTTCGAAGAACAGCAGAAATTGTATTTACTGAGAAATTGATATAAAATATTAATGGTTTGGTGATCGAATTAGCAAACGAAGGGTAGTGTTTGCTTTTTAGTGTTGCATTGAATACTTTGCAATCATTCTGTGCTTGAATGACAGACGTGCTGACTGAAACGATTGAACAGTGTGTGTGTGTGTGTGTGTGTGTGAGGGCTCAAGAACGCGCCATTCTTGTTTGCTCTAGCTTTTAGGTGCAGTGTGGCTCTTTGATCGCGGTCATATCTTTACGTTTTCCCACATACTTGCCAAAATCTTTTTAACTAAAGTGAATAAAAGACTTGGGAGTGTTGGGTTTGAGAGATATGGCCAGGGGATTGATTAGGACCGAGAGTAGCTTAATACTATGAGAAGAGAGATACTAGAAACGGGAGGTGTCGTGATGGTTTGGTAGCAAAAAGACACCGATGGTTTGAGCAGATCGAGAGAGAGCTAGCTCTGAGAGAGAGAGAGAGAGAGAGAGAGAGAGAGTACACTGTTGCTAAATTAATACACTGGCTCAGTGGATTTTACTAGTAAGGTGTTAACCTCGTAAACTTCAAACTCGACAGGTTTCAGCGATCGCTATTGTTGGTCACCATTCAAGTCATTATCGTGACTGAAAACACGCAACAAAAATTGCCACAGTGAAACGGGAATCGTCAGTAAAATCCCCCTCCGGCGTACAGGACAGGAGGTAAAAGTAGGGGAAGCAGAAGAATGGAAGGTGAACGAGCGGGGGAGGGAGGGGAACTGGAGGGAATAGAGGGTGAGGGGTGGGAGGGAGGGGAATGGAAAAGGGACCAACACAATAGCTGTCTTCTTCCAACGTGGTAATGTGATAGTTGGTCTGTCCACCATGGTAGCAAGCAGCGAGGTGGTGTTCACAGTGAAGACTTTTACTTCACCCACTTTGGGTAGGACTGTCACGCCCCCCCCCCCCCCCTCTCTCTCTCTCTCTCTCTCTCTCTCTCTCTCTCCCCCTCCTCCTCCTCTCTCCCCTCTGCCTCACACACCGCCCTTGCCAACCCCCCATGCCTCCCCACCCCCACCCCCCACCCCGCCCTCTTCCCTGTCTCATTGTCATTCTCTGTCTCTGTCCCTCTCTCACACACAGGTACGACTGACTATCGTCGACAGAGGCACGTCTCCAGTCGGGCCCGTGGGATCTGATTTCGGTCTTGTCCAAGGTATGTGGGCCTTCTGGGAAACGTCCTTTCCACGCCCTTCTCCCGCTACTGAGCTTCTTTCTGTGGAAGATAAGGTGAGTTTAGTTGCCCTTGTTGGTTCCATCCCCTCCCCCCCCCCCCCCCCCCCCCCCCCCCCCCCGTCCCATCTTCTTCTGCACTCCCCTCCTCCTTAAGATTGTTAGACAATGTCATAAGATTTGAATATATTACTTTTAAATTTTTGGATGGCAAAAAGCTCGTCTTTTGGAGGAAGGGAGAGAATTGCGAAAGGAAACCTTTCCGCTTTCTGTGAGTCTTTATGGCCATTGCCTGTAGCTAACTCCCAAGTGAGAGAAAATCGATTATCGGAGAGAAGCTTAACGAATGATTTAGAAAGCTTTTGTCTGTCTACAGATTAGCTTCTCCTGCGGGGGGGGGGGGGGGGGGGGGGGGTAAAAGGCGATAAAGCCATATGTGTCTATCGAGACTTTTTTTTTTAAATCATGATAACGTTGAGAGTTTTTCGTGTTGTGTGCAATGTATGTTGGTTGTTTTTTTTTTCTCTCCCTACAATGAGTTATGAGTCTCTGAGTTAGTACTTCAGAAAAGCAGGCGCTAAAACACCGTGTCTACAAGGATCTGTTCTTAAACCTTTTTCTTTTCTTTGAGATTTGTGTACATGATTAATGGTTTTATCGCTTTGTGTCCAATCTGACTTTGAATTATTTGCTACTTATAAGTGTAGCCACTATTGCTTGCACGTTCTGCTTCCGGTCTGCAAAAAAAAAAAAATTAATAAACAATAAAAAGTCAAGGATATATAGTCAGATTGACGCAGATCAGCTACCGTCTCTTTGCTGAAAATGAATAATCAAAAAGAATTAAATGAATAAGAATTTAAAAAAAAAAGGAAACCTAAATGCCTGTCCATAACTAGCTGACCAAGGCGTTAGAAAGGGGCAGACTGATTCATTTCTCAGGTTTGTTTTGATATAAAAATTGAAGTGAAAACACATTATGTATTAGATGGATATCATTTTCTACATGTCGTGGTCCGACAATGTTGCTTACTTACGCTAAAGAATAATCTCCGCCACGAAATAGCACAACTGTCAGAGACAAAACTTCTCTTGATATACAATTCCAAAATAGTTTCTCTGTATGCAATTCTCTCTCTCTCTCTCTCTCATCTCATCCTCTCTCTCTCTCTCTCTCTCTCCTCTCTCTCTCTCTCTCTCTCTCAGGCGTAACCACACCGCTCTCTTCAAGCCTGAAGACATTTCGTTATGCAACTTTGCTTGCGTATGCGAGACATTGTGTACATAACTCGGTCGACATTCCAGAGCTGTGGGCCGTACAGGTATACTGGTATATGTTATCTCAGCTAAGCATGGAAGAATGTACCGGTCACAACATTGCGGCGTTTGACCCCTGTGACGTCACTGGTATGTGGGGAAAATCGAAAGCAAGTAGTGTTTGTGTGGGAGTGGTGGGGTGGGGGTTGATGGATTTGTGCGTGCATGCGTGCTTGTGCGCGCGCGCACCGCGCGCGCGTGTGTGTGTGTGTGTGTGTGTGTGTGTGCGGTGTGCGTGCGTGCGTTGCGTGCGTGCGTGTCCCTCTCTCTCGCTCTCTTGACTCGCTCCCCTCCCTCTCTCTCTCTCTCTCTCTCTCTCTCTTTCTGTGTTTGTGTGTGTGTGTGTGTGTGTGTGACAGAGAGGAGAGAGAGAGAGGAGAGGAGAGAGAGAGAGAGAGAGAGAGAGAGAGAGATGTAAGCTGGAGGTTCACCCTAGCACAGAAGTAGACAACCAGCGTTCAAGAGCGTTTGCAGGCTATTCACTTTGGAATGCACCAGTATGCTGCATTGACGGAAGCTGACTGTTTTAACATTGGGAGGGCACAGGCAAAGCAATGATGAGAGCTACCTGTTAATATTAAAATGGGCTCCAGTGTACAGTAATGGAAGGAACTGTTGATATTGGGATGGGTACCAGTATGCAGTGATGGCAGCTAACTGTTTGCATTGGAAAGGGCACCAGTATGCAATGATGGCAGCTAACTGTTTGCATTGGAAAGGGCACCAGCATGCAGTGATAGGAGCTAGCTGTTTGCATTGGAAAAGTCACCAGTATGCAATTGTACACCACCTATGGTGTACCAGCGATTCTTGTGTGCTCCACTGAGGAGTGCCATGGTTGATGTTTAGATTAACCGAGGGAGGTAGGCTGATGACCCCCCGATGAGCTCGCCCAGTTGTGTGGCGATCTAAGGAGGAATCCCTTTGTAGGCACTGACCGGCGACGGGCCGGAAATTCCAAAGAGGGAATACTCTCTGCTAGATCGGGGAAGAGAAATCGGGAAAGAGATCGGGAAAGTTTATGGGGGTGCCAGCCCCATTATGTAAGAGGGAGACCAGTAGTTGTGGGATGGGCTTACTATTTAGGTTGTTGGTCATCCTGCACTTTTAAGGAAATAGTTCTGATTATTATTTTCTTATTTCAAACTTGTGAGACTTAGGATCACGCAATGTTTGAGAAGATGTTGTATGCTTAGGTTAGAGGGACATGTAGGTGATATGAAGTTTGTGGTTAATTAGTTGCTGTTAAACATGTAAGACCCTTATAATATTCATGAGGCGTAGGGATCTGACAGATAGCGTCCCTAGGTGACGCTAGGGGAAGCGTGGGTGCTCTGGAAGTTACGGAGTATTCAGTCAGGCCCCAAATCTCAAACGGAGAGGATGACACTTAGTCTGTGAAGTGTGGTGATGGTGTTCTGATGGCACCAGAAATGTCACGGTTGCTAGAGCCCTTTGTCGTTACTTCTACCTTTAGTTTCCCTTTTTTCCCCTTTACCTTTGTTTTTCCTATTTCCTTTTTGTTGGGCATTGTCACCAGCCCATTTTATGTGCAAAAAGCTGTAGACCAAATTAAAAGAATGAAAATCTTCACCGGCCTGACTCTTTTGTCTTGATTAGATGAACCTAGTCCAACTTTCTCCCGAACCGATCTCCCCTTGTGCGTTTCTTTACAGTAGGAACAAGGGGGGTTTACACAATGATGTGAGATAACTGTTTGCATTGGAAAAGTCACCAGTATGCAATGATGACAGCTAACTGTTTGCATTGGAAAAGTCACCAGTATGCAGCGATGGCAGCTAACTGTTTACATTGGAAAGGTCACAGTATGCAGTGATGGCAGTCTGTTTGCATTGGAAAGGTCACCAGTATGCAGTGATGGCAGCTAGCTGTTTACATTGGAAAAGTCACCAGTATGCAGTGATGGCAGCTAACTGTTTACATTGGAAAAGTCACCAGTATGCAGCGATGGCAGCTAACTGTTTGCATTGGAAAGGTCACCAGTATGCAGTGATGGCAGCTAGCTGTTTACATTGGAAAGGGCACCAGTATGCAGTGATGGCAGCTAACTGTTTACATTGGAAAGGGCACCAGTATGCAATGATGGCAGCTAACTGTTTGCATTGGAAAGGTCACCAGTATGCAGTGATAGGAGCTAACTGTTTACATTGGAATGGGCACCAGTATGCAGTGATGGCAGCTAACTGTTTGCATTGGAAAGGGCACCAGTATGCAGTGATGGCAGCTAACTGTTTACATTGGAAAGGGCACCAGTATGCAGTGATGGCAGCTAACTGTTTGCATTGGAAAAGTCACCAGTATGCAATGATGGTAGCTAACTGTTTGCATTGGAAACGTCACCAGTATGCAGTGATGGCAGCTAACTGTTTACATTGGAAAGGGCACCAGTATGCAATGATGGCAGCTAACTGTTTACATTGGAACGGGCACCAGTATGCAATGATGGTAGCTAACTGTTTGCATTGGAAACGTCACCAGTATGCAGTGATGGCAGCTAACTGTTTACATTGGAATGGGCACCAGTATGCAGTGATAGGAGCTAACTGTTTGCATTGGAAAGGGCACCAGTATGCAGTGATGGTAGCTAACTGTTTGCATTAGAAAGGGCACCAGTATGCAGTGATGGCAGCTAACTGTTTACATTGGAAAGGGCACCAGTATGCATGCAATGATGGCAGCTAACTGTTACGAGTGTTAGCATTGGGATGGGCACCTCTGTGCAGAGTTGGGAGCAACCTGTTAGCATTGGGATGGGCACCTCTGTGCAGAGTTGGGAGCAACTGTTAGCATTGGGATGGGCATATCTGTGCAGAGTTGGGAGCAACCTGTTAGCATTGGGTGGGCACCTCTGTGCCGTGTTGGGAGCAACCTGTTAGCATTGGGATGGGCACCTCTGTGCCGTGTTGGGAGCAACCTGTTAGCATTGGGATGGGCACCTTTGTGCAGAGTTGGGAGCAACCTGTTAGCATTGGGATGGGCACCTTTGTGCAGAGTTGGGAGCAACCTGTTAGGATTGGAAGGGCCCTCTGTGCAGACTGTGGAGCAACCTGTTAGCATTGGGATGGGCACCTCTGTGCAGAGTTGGGAGCAACTGTTAGCATTGGGATGGGCATCTCTGTGCAGAGTTGGGAGCGAGCACCAGTGTTTAGTGATGGGTCTGGCATAGCTTTTAGGTTGGCATCAGGATGCAGTGATTGAGAGGGGATTAGGCAGCTGTTGTTAGGTAAGGATGGGCTACGGAGTGAAAAAAGAAAAAAAAGAAAACATGGACAATAATGATTAGCTCTGACTCCACTAAACCATACACTTTGAATTAGTAGTTCCGACATGGGTTTTTTTTTTTTTCTCGAAAAAAGCAGCTCACCTTGTCTGTTCTAACCAGACCACCCAAAACCATCCAGCAGGACGCTTTAAGAAGTATTTGTTTTTATCTTCTTTTTTACGATGTGTCCCAGTATTCAAAGATGACTGCAAATTACTTTCACACTAAAGCAATATTCACCCACGTTGAATGATGGGAGCTACCTGTTGGCATTGGAAAGGTCACCAGTGTGGTGGAATGATGCATACTGGTGATCAGATGATCAACGGTTTCAGAAAACAGTAAATAAGTGGGGTAACGTTTGCTCCATAAGAAAACTAACACAGAGTAACTTTTCAAATGGCACAGCCTCATTCATTTCATTCCCTTTTCCCCGGTTTTAGAAAAAACAAATGGGGTGTTGCAAATAAATTGTGGCTATGGTTTTGAAATGCAGGTAAATAATGTCCCTTTTAAAAAAAGAAAAGGAAAAAAAAAAAAAAAGACCCTCCAGGTTTTGAGAAAAATGCGTTTGTGTGTGGGGCTGCCTTAAAAAAAAAATGGAAGGGGGGGGGGGGGGGGGGGGGGGATAAAATCTGCCCGTTGGTTAAACGGGGAAATTCCCCCAAAATCGGTCAGTTACCTGTCCCCCTCCATCCCCCCCCTCTTTCCCTGTTCCTGTCCCCTCCCCCCGAAAACCCCCTTCCTTTCTTCCCCCCTGCCCCCCCCCCCTTTTGGGTCTCTCTCTCTCTCTTTTCTCTTCTCTCTTCTCTCTCTTCTTTTTTTCTCTCTCCCTCCCCCCACTTTCTTCACTTCCCCTCTCCAGCCCCCCCCCTTCTTTTCTTTCCCGGGTTCCCCCTTCCCAACCCGGGGTACCCCCCCCTGTTGTCTCCCTTTCCGCCTTCGGGGGGATCCCAGGTCCGCTTATTTAAACCCAATCCTTGGGGTCTTTTTCGCTGGCGTCAGTGTCTGTCCGGGGGGGAAAGGGGGGGGGGGTCTTTCTGCCAAGTAGTTTGTGAGGTAAGGACGGGGTGGGGGGTGGGGGGGGGGGTTTGTTGTAGAAAAACGGGATGGGGAGGGGGGGAAAGGGGGGGGTTGTGAAAAGGGGGGAGAGAGGGGGAGAGAGGGAGAGAGGGGAGAGAGGAGAGTGAAGAGGAGAGAGGGGAATGTGTGTTGTTTTTGGTTTTGCTGGAGGATATTTGGGCGGTTCCACGGTTTTTGGGTTCGGCTTTTCCCAAAAATACGGAAAGGGAAAGTTGTCCCCGTGTTTAACAAAATTTTAAAGTACTTTGGATTGATCTCTTTCTCTTTCCTCTTTCTCTCCTCTTCCCCTTTTTTTCTCTCTTGTCTCTGTTGTCTGTCCGGTTTTTTGCGTGAGTTTAGTTTTTTAGTGCTTTTGTCCTTGGCGTGAGTATGTTTTGTAGTGCTTTTCCTTTTTGGCGATGAGTTTTTGTCTTTTTAAAATGCTTCGTCCCTTTGGGGATTTAGTATATTTTGTTGTGCTTTTGTCCCTTTGGGGTGGTATGTTTTTTCGGGGGGGTTTTGTCTTGGCGATGGTACGTTTTTTTGTGCTTTGTCTTGGCGATTGGTAGTTTTGTAGTGCCCGTTTTCTTGGCGATGGTATTGGTTTTTTTAGTGCTTCTGTTTTGGGGATGGGTATAGTTTTATAGTGCGTCTGTCTTGGCGATGAGTATAGTTTTGTAGTACTTGTCTTGGCGATTGAGTGTAGTTTTATAGTGCTTCTGTCTTGGCGATGAGTGTAGTTTTGTAGAGCTTGTCTCGGCGATGACTACCTGTGTGTGTGTGTGTGTGTGTGTGTGTGTGTGTGTGTGTGTGTGTGTGTGTGTGTGTGCGTGCGTGCGTGCGTGCGTGCGTGCGTGCGTGCGTGCGTGCGTGTGTGTGTGTGTGTGTGTGCGCGCGCGCGCGGGCAAAGAATCCAAAACTATATGACTTAGCTCTCTCTGTCTGTCTGTCTGTCTGTCTCTTCTCTCTCTCTCTCTCTCTCTCCTCTCTCTCTCTCTCTTCTCTCTCTCTCTCTCTCTCTCTCCACCCTACACGTGCGTGTGCAGGCGTATGCTTGCCTGTACGTGTGATGGTGCCAGCTGTGCGTCAGTCGTATAAGAGGAAGCCCATTAGCAGCCTGTTACTTATCTCTGATGTATCATCACTAATTGGCTGATCGACAGCATATCAAACCACAGGCGCCGAGAAGAACTGGACTGTCGATTGCCATCAGGTCACCCTTAACAGCAGACCAAGCCAGAGGCGCTGAGAAGAACTGACCTGTCTGTTGCCTCTAGATCACACACCATTAAGAGGACGCCCAGCCAGAGGCGCCGAGAAGAACTGGCCTGTCTCTCTTTCCGTCAGGTCACCATCAACAGCAGACCAAGCCAGAGGCGTCTAGAGGAACTGACCTACGTGTTGTCACCAGAAATCTGAACAGACTGAAGTGGTGGCGAACGGCGGCCATGAAAGTCTTCCACGTTTGTATTAGTTCTTGTGTAACCTCCAATAACGTTCAGAAAGCCTTTTTCAACAGAAAGGGGGTTCCGTGGGAGGGGAACTTCAACGGAGGGAAACAGGTAAATGCAGAAAAAAAAGGCAAAAAGAGGAAAATGGTCCAGAGAAAGAAACGGGAGGGGGGGGGGGGGGGTGGTAACGTTAGCTGATAGACCGATGGCGGAATCGTTTCAGAAAAGCACCAAGTCGACGAAGGGCGTGGGGGAGTGGGTGGAGGGAGGGGGCGGGGTAGGTTACGTCTTCAATAAAGGGAGGGGAGTATATATTTGGGGGAAATAGTAGGGGAAATAGTTCAATTCGAGGTCAGTTTCAATTCTGGGGAAGAGTGGGAAACGGTCTGAGGACCCCCCCCCCCCAAAAAAAAAAAAAAAAATCCAAACAAAGAAACAAAACTTTTTTTTAAAAACTGGAAGTCTTCAGTGCAGATGAGGGAGGAAGAGGGTCTGCTGTGTCTGAATTGGAAGGGCAGTTCATTTGAAAGGTAAATGCTGATAACAGAATAAAG
Organism: Conus ventricosus; assembly: GCA_018398815.1. Lineage (NCBI taxonomy): Eukaryota > Metazoa > Mollusca > Gastropoda > Neogastropoda > Conidae > Conus > Conus ventricosus. The sequence goes on along the minus strand of CM031596.1, from coordinate 44,332,153 downwards.
GGGAAGAAGCGGGCGTGTAACAGAGAGTGGAAGAGGCTGGGAGAGTAGAAAATCTTGGACAAGGCAATAAATTTAGCAGAAAAGACCGACATGGGGGAGTGGGTGGGGGGATGATGGTCAACCGAGTCTTGAATAAAGGGAAGACGTTGGACATCGGAGAGGGTGGGGGGGGGGGGGGGGAAAGGGGGGGGGGGGGTATCATTGCTAAGAAGGTTTCACGTGCTGCAAAAAGGGCCGTGGTGGCTCGGTGGATAACGCCATGGGAAGAAGATAAGTCTCCGATCTGTGGTTCAAGTCTGGCTTTTGACCTCTTCTCGAATGTTTGTTTAGGTTCTCTCTTCCTCTGCCTCTTTCTTCACACGCCTTTGCCTGAGTTTCCCAGAGTGTTGTCTTTCTTCACACGCCTTTGCCTGAGTTTCCCAGAGTGTTGTCTTTCTTCACACGCCTTTGCCTGAGTTTCCCAGAGTGTTGTCTTTCTTCACACGCCTTTGCCTGAGTTTCCCAGAGTGTTGTCTTTTTCGGGTAAGAGGGGAGAAAAATGAGCCTCTCGTGTGCAACATGCACCGAGCACAGAGAAGAATTTTTTTTTTTTTCAAAACCGTCACGTGAAGGACATTTTCCGGAGTTGCACGTTTTAAAAAAAAATCTCGTGAATAAGATTTTTTCGAGCTCAGTCAGCGCTTGCGCATCCCCGTGGCAACTAGATACAGTTGTACCCAGCTCGGCGTCAAAACAACAACAAACCCTATGAACTAGATCAGTTGGACCTTGCAAGATCGTACCGAAAAAAAAATCTTTGGGTGAACAAAGGCATACACACACACACACACACACACACAGACGGGGAGAGAGAGGTAAGTAAGTAGCGCCGATTTAAGACGACCAGTGACGTGGTCATCAATTCAGTAAAGAAATCGTTTTTGACGAGGTAATGACAGTACCATACTATTCTATACCATACCAAATACCATACTGTACCGTCGTGTGCTGTGCTGTGCTGTGTTGTGCTGTGCTGTGCTACAATATACTGTACTTATTATACTACACTATACTGTAGATACTATACTATACTATACTATACTATACTTATATATACTATACTTACTATACTATACTATACTATGACGTAGATGATAAAGAGATGTGAATGTAGAAGGGGAAGAGTCTTGTGGTAGGAGGGAGGGGAGGGGGGCGGACTGAGGGGCGTAGGGCAGGTGGGGTATGGCATGTGGATAATGATGGTAATGGTGGTGGTGGTGGTGTGAAATGCGAAGCGAGGGGCGTGTCTGTGACAATCGAGACAGTGAAGGATCAGGTTACCACACTTCATTCCCGTCCAATCTGCACACACACACACACACAGACACACACACACACACACGCACACGCACACACACACACACACACACACGTCTAGCTGAAAGGAACGCTCATATCCCACACGTGTCGAAACAGGTGGCGCGCGCGCGCACGCACGCACGCACGCACGCACACACACACACACACACACACACACACGGTGCAGAGACCTACGAGGACGCACACATAGCAACCAACGCCTTGCAATCAGGGGAACAGATCAGTGGCGGTGTGTCCTGGGCTCTCTCATTCGCCCAGCTGTGGGCATCGTGGCCAGCTCTCGCTTCGTGCAGATCTTATCACCGTGAACGGCCCTTTATTTAGGACTCCAAGAGCCGCAGGCTCTAGGCTCTCCATCATGCTCACGGTGTCCACTCCTCGCTTCGGCCCATGTCCGTCCGTCTAGTCTGCCTTGCCTCTATATGCCTGCCTGCCAGCCAGCCTGCCTGCCTGTTCGTGTACTGTTGGGTGATTATTTTGCCGGGTCGAACCTGCCTAAAGGGAGGACTGTTTGGTGAGTGTTGCCTTCGGGATTTTTTCACTGTCTTGTCGGGTTAGTCGCAGAACGATTGCTGCGTCCTAATTTTTCTGTTTTAAACCTGTAGTGTTTGGAGGCGTAACTTACTTACTTACTTACTTACTTACTTACTTACTTACTTACACACACACACACACACACACCACACACACACACACACACACACACACACCAAACACACACACACACCACACACCACACGTGCGCGCGCGCGCGCGCGTTCCTCTTTGACGCCTCTTTTATAGTGGTTTGAAGAAGTTGCTACAGATGTTCTGTCTCTGCCCCTGGTGCGTGTTGGAATGTCTTGCCTCACAGCCCTGCTTAGCCGAGACTTCTGCGCTTGTAAACATACTTGAGCAGAATGTGTTACGATGGACTGTGTATATTTCATAAACTGCTAGCTGCTTTGAATTTCTTTCTGGATGACATGAAGGCGCCATCACATCCATTTGTGTTCGGGAAATGTTCAAAAGGGTAGAATAATGAAACAGATTTTTGACCGCAGATCTTCAAGTAAAAAAAAAAAAAAGGTACCTGTATTTTCGTTGAAGTCCGTAGATATCCAGCAATGTTAGTGGTTGTGAGAAAGGTGTGTGACGTAGACATCTCAGACAGCTATGAATATACATTAAGTTGCTCCTTCACACAACCATTTGCAGCAGGTACATCCCGACCGCTCTTTCTACCAATTAGAAGGAACTTTACAGAATTCGGCAAATCATCTAGCCCTCCAACTATATCAATATTTGAAAATGAAAAAGGGAGGATGTGGACAGAAAGAACCAAATTTAAACAGCTATTCAGCTTCTGTTCGTTTTTAACCCACTTCATCTTTTATATAATTAAGATAGATGTGGACTTCATAGGCTTAGGGTCAAAAAGGAAATCTTTTCTAATAAAGTACCCGTTATTTTTCTTTATGCTCCAAAAAATTAGTAATAGTATCCACTGATTTTATGTCAAGGGTCGTCGGATTTATTTTACTGTTCGGGTATCATACACTTGAAGTGGTCATGGGACCGAACTATCTTTGTGACTGTTTGCATCGCAAATCACGCACGCACAGATCAACATACATTAATTTGCGTTTGAGGTGCAGCAACGCAAATCGCTGCTCAGCAATAATGTGGCAGAGTTTGAGTTGAGCGCAGATCGGACGAGCTGTCGGTGGACTCGACAGTATAATGCATTGGAAGAGGATGAAAATAGGGGTTACCGTTAGAAAGGATTTCCTTTCTGACCGCTTGGCCTTAGATACAACATATGCATTGTTTGTAGCAAAAATTGAATAGACTATAGGCTGATAGAAGCTGAATTGGCTACAAGCTTGTTTTAACTGCACAGCTTTTGATTTGTGTCTTGCACACAGACTCACAGACACAGACGGACAGACGCATAGATACACACACACACACACACACACACACACACACGCGCGCGCGCGCGCGCATTCACACACACACAAGCACGCGCGCACGCACTCACGCACACGCACACACACACACACACACACACACACAGAGTACACTCTCACTCTCTCTCTCTTCTCTCTCTCTCTTCTCTCTCTCCTCGCACACATCATTTTTCCGGCCCTCTCTCTCTCTCTCCTCCTCTCCTCCCTCTCCCTTTCCCTTCCTCTCCCCCCCCACCACTTTTCCCCTCCTTTTCCTCCCAGCCCCTCCCTCCCTCCTTTCTCTCCCCCCCCCCCCCCCCCCCCCCCCCCCCCCCACACACACACACACAAAGATAAAAGAAACCTTTCACACACACACACACAGACTACGCTCGTACACACACACACACACACACACACACACACACACACTACGCACACACACCACACACTACGCACGCGCACGTGCATGCATACGCATACACACACATAAACATAAACACACACACACGCACACACTTTTTTCCCATTCTTACACTTGTTACACTAGCCCCCAAAGTCACAGATACACACCCTTCTCTTCCCATCCTTCTAGGGTGCGCGCGCACTCACACAACGCACACTCACTCACTCACACACACACACACCGCGCGCGCGGGGCGTGCACGCACGCACGCACGCACACACACACACACCTTCATGGAGGCACGCACACGGCATGCAAGCACTCATGCACAGAAGCAACGTGCGTGGCGCGCGCGTACACACACACACACACCACAGAGGGAGGGAGAAATGGCTGAAGGCGAGGCGGAGTGTATGGAAAAAGGTGGACTTGTGTTTGTCCCTTCGTCCCCATTCCATGAATGACTGACTGAATGTCACCACTGCCACCACCAGCACCCCTCCACCATCTCCCTTCCACCAACTCCACTCCCCCCAGGACACGCTTCACTGCTTCCCCGTCCGTCTCTTCACACACATACAGAGAGCAGTGCGAGAGAGGGAGAGAGAGAGATTTTTTTTCTTTCCGGAGACAGAGAGAGAGAGAGATGTTCATCGCAGTGTTCTTTATAGTACAGTACTTATTCTCGAGCAATACTAGTCTTGCTCGGAGGCTGATTACAAAAACGTCAGTGCTGATCAAATACTTCTCGCCACCAGCACGAAATCTGTCCCATTGTGATCATTCTGAAGACCAGTCACGCTTGAGCTTGGGGGGGGGGGGGGGGGGGGGGACGGGGGAAGAACTGAAGGAAGGTGTGCTGGGAATCAGGCACGATGTATTCATGAAGTGAAAGGAAATCTTTGCTGAGATGAGGAGAAAGTGAACAGTCAAATTGTAACCTATTTATCACGTGAATGGATACTATTTCTGCCGAGGCGACAAGCGCAACAGAACTTAATATACAGTGCAGTCGCTTTGATGTTTCTCCGTTATGAAGCCACAAAAGGGCGCTTATCTCAGCTCCCGCTCAACGCGATGCCTGTTCACCGAGCGCAAATGCTGGTAGAGAAGAGGCATAGGGAAGGAATGTTTGTAAATGAGGTTTATTTCATGGGACAGTATTATACACGAGAGTGAACGACGTTTCCAAAAAAAAAAAAAACAAAACGCACACAGAGTGAAGGAGGGGATGAGGGGGACTTGGGGAGAGAGACAGGGGAGGGGAGGGGAGGAGAGGAGCGGTCTTCTCTGCACCGCCCATTTCCTTCTCCCTCCTCCCCTCTGAAGCTTTCAGCTGGGTGGTTTTCTGTCCTTCGTCCACGATCGAGTTCCACGCCATTGAGTCAAGAATGCGTTTGTGAAATCTCCTTGAAGAACGCGCTCTCCCCCTTTGTGGCTCTCTTCGTGTGTATGTGTGTGTGTGTGTGTACGCGGGGTAAAGGGGGTGGAGACTAGTAGGTTGGTTGTTATTATTTTTTCTGCACCGATGTTGTACTCGCACTGCACTTTATCACTGCCATGTGAAGTGCGCGCACGCCTTGGCCCTGTTTGCGCCCCTCCCCTCTCCACCCCCTCCCCCTCTCTGTCTCTGTCTCTGTCTGTCTGTCTGTCTCTCTCTCTCTCTCTCTCTCTCTCTCTCTCTCTCTCTCATCTCTCTCTCTCTCTCTCTCATTTCTCGTAACGCAATCCAACCCTCTTCACCTCCTCCACCGCCCGCATGTCTTGCCTTTTCTCCAGTATCCACATTATCATCATAATCATCATCATCATCATCATCATCACCATCATCTTCATCATCATCACTACGATCATCATCATCATCTGGCTGTTGACATCAGAGTCGTCCTATTTTCTTCGTCACCACCTCAGCTTCTACTGCTGCTAGGACTCCGCGGGGCAGATCGATTTTTCGTGGTGAACCCTAGCATTAACTCGGAGAGAAACAAAAGGCATTATCGTTCATTTTCCCCCAGCTGTCAGATTGGCGTCAAACATACGCAAGCATGTAACTGAAAAAGATCTGACGAGAAGAGGAAGGAAGAAAAGAGAACTTCACGCCTCCCTCTTTCCGCCACAAGTACCCCGTGATCACCCTGCGAAGTGGTGTAGCAGTGATCAGTTCGTTCGGAGCTTCTCTTCCAGTCGAGTTGCCACATTCAAATCTTCCGCCCAAGTTCAGGCGCAGTCAGCTCAAGTGCCCTGGAGGGATATCTGATGCCCCAGGAGTCCTCCTTCGTTGAATGCCTCGAGTAGTTCAGAGCGCTGAAGCCGGCACGGGCTGGCTGCGTCTGCTTGTAATAGTGCGTACATCCAGCTAGTCTCTTTACAACCAAACGCCGGCCGTGATTTCTTTTCTTTTTCTTTTCTTTTCTTTTCTATTCTTTTTCTATTTCTATTCATCGCTGCTGGACTTAGCGCTGAGTCACTTTTGAATTTTTTTTTTTTTTCCGGTGGCACAGAGTGTAAATCATTCTCACAAACGGTGAAGACTCTCGAACTCTTTGCGATCTACGTTGTGGAGTCCAATGTTAAAGAGAGCAGGGGATGAATGCTTCCTTGCGGGACACCGACATCTTGGTCGTTGATGTCAGACAGGATGGAACCAGAGCAGACTTGACAATCTTGTTCCGTGAAAACCGGATTTAGGAAGAAAAGAAAAAAAGAAAAAAAAAAGGGGGGTGAGGGGGGGGGGGGGGGGGGCGGGGCGGGAGGAAGGGGGGAGGTGGAGGGCGCTCAGGGCAGTGTCCTGGAAAACAAGTTTGTGATCTGAAGATCAGTGGGTGTGCGAAATACCAAGGAGTTGTAAGCTATGCTGAGGTCGATTGCGTGGCGTTTGTCGACAAACGCATTCCATACTGGTTTTGAATCATAGCAGATGGTAAATATCATTATTGTTGACCCCCTCCCTATCCTTCTCTTCCCGGCGACACACACACGCACGCACAGACCCAGACACACGCAGAGAGGGAGAGAGAGAGTCACCACGCAGATTCTTTGGTCAAGCGGTCGTGAGGTGTTCCACATGAGTCAAAAGCATTTAGCATTTCTTTTCCCTTGTCTCTGTTCCATGCTTTTCGTTTTGCTTTTCTTTCTTCGTTCCTTTCGTTGTTTGAATGGTTTCTGCCTTTCCTTCTCCCCCCCCCCCCCCCCCCCCCCCCCCCTCCGTCTCTTCCGTTCCAATTCTGATTGTAATCCATCCAAATTGTGCATCGACTCCCAGGTGTTCTGTTTTTACTACGATTCTTAGTTGCCATGAAAGGTTTCCGGTGGAAAAGTATGTACAAAAGCAGAATTTTAGTCAAAAAATGACAACTTTACCATCGTGCCCAAGGCACATTGTTAGATTCATTCATAAATTAAGGCTGAATACTTGGAACACTAAATATTCTCATGGTATTACTTGTGTCAGTCTGCAGAGAAAACATTTCTGTGCGTCATCTTTTGTTTTTGAATGCTCAGCGCTGACCTCGCTCTGTCAGGAGAAAGGTATTGAAATGACCAACTTTGATAATGTCAATACTGTTTTATATGGTTCCTATGTTGCTGAAATTGCCATAGTTATTTTGCAGTCACAGGCTGCAAAATGGTTTTTTTTTTTTTTTTTTTTATAAGATCAACAATTTTGTGTACCACTAGGGTATTTCACTTTATGTAAATATGCATATATCAGATGTGGGTCTAAAAGTACCAATGTGGATGATAAGTTAAGTGTGGAGGTGTGAGGTGTGTGTGGTGTGTGTGTGTGTGTTTAATAAGTGTCTAAGATCATCTGGCGATGAAAAGACATTAAAAAAACAACTGAACTGAACTGAACTGAGCTGAACTGGTGAGCATGCCGTCCCCTTTGACGTGTCCCAGTGACGTCGCCTGTGAATCTCCCTTTGAGCTTCCTCTGTGATGGACACGTGTCGCTATCACAATGGCCTTTTCTTCTTCCCAACTGTACACATCTGAAATCTTTTGTCAGAAACACCTCTCTCTGTCTCTGTTCTGTCGTCTGTCTGTCTGTCTGCCTCTCTCTCTCTCTCTCTCTCTCTCTCTCTCTCCTCCTCTCTCTCTTCTCTCTCCTCTCTCTGTGGGTTGTGTCGTACGCGGCGCGGTATATTGTTTATATACATACGTGTGTGTGTGTGTGTGTGTGTGTGTGTGTGTGTGTTTTGTGTGTGTGCTAGTGCGCGCGTGTGTGTGTGTGTGTGTGGTGTGTATGCGTGCATGTCTGAGTGCATGCTCTGTCTGTTTCTCTCTCTCTCTCTCTCTCTTCTCTCTCTTTTCTCTCTCTCTGCATGTGTGCGTTTGCGAGCGCGCGCTCTGCATCTCCTTTCCGGTTTTTATCAGATTGTTAATTGCAATGACCTTTTAGATGCCCCCCCCCTCCCCGTCCCTCCCCCCCCCCCCCCTTCTTTCCCCGAGGGGAATATTTGGGATGGGAGGGGGGCTGGAGGAAGAAGACTGACTGCGTGGGTGTAGGCAAGTATTTGGCCGGACGAGTCGAAACGTGAAGTGGTTCACTTCATCCAGCTCATGCCTTTAGCCCATCAACCAGCAAGCAAGTAGGCGGAGATCCGCCCCGTGGTGGCTGTAGCGGTGTGGAGAGTAAGGAGGGGGGGGGGGGGGGGGCTCCCGCCGCGAGTTCAAGTTTCACATGGGACGGCCAATCCGTCTATAGCCGTTTCCGGCCTGGCCTTCAGTCGTTATTGTCTTGCGCTCCATGGTACTAAAAATGGCGGTCAGGAGGATAGGGCGTGTACACACCGTTGAGCCTGCCTGCCTGCCTGCCCTGCCTGCCGGCCTGTCTGTCTGCCTGTCCGCTGTCTGCCTGCCTGTCGGTCGTAGGCTGGTTCACTATTTTAAGCTGATTCACTCATTTCATATCTGCCCCCCCCCCCCTCTTTTTTTCTTGATTGTTGTGATAAATTATGGGGGGGGGGGGGGGGGGGGGGAATGTTTAATAAGCGCAGCGCACACTCAAACAGAAGCCGGAAGCGCAGTACGTTTTGAGTAAGGACACGTGCACGCACACACACGCGCGCGCAAATATACGCTCTTACTCTCCCACCCACCCCCCACCCCATCTACGCACATACGCTTACCGAATCAGTGCCAGATGTGATATGCGCAGATGAAGACACACTGCGAGACAGGGTAGATAAAATCGGCTTGGTGGAACCCTTTCTGACGTCAGAGGCCGGTCTTTCTGGTGACGATGGGTGGAGAGTGGGTGGGGCAAGGAAACAGGGGCATCATTCGAGTCAGTGTGCTTTACGTCACGAGGGACTCTAAACAATTCACACTGAATTCACAAGAATCTGTAGGGTTTTCTTTTTTAAAAGATGAGGTATACTTTGGAGTGTCAAATATGAGAGCTTTTAGACGGAGAATGAGGTATTGTTACACAAGACTGGGATCCACAGGTTCAGCACAAGGTGGTAGTTAGGATAGGTATCACTAGTTCACATCTCTTGTTTCCCCGGGGCATGGCAATGCCAACATGTACATCAACCGCGGCGAACTGCCCTCATATGTGCGGAAATGATCTAGCATTGCTAAAAAGAAGTGTAGTGATGCAGCACGAAGAAATCGTCTGTTCGTTGACGAATTAAAAGCCGTCGTCCCATTTTGTCATGGAATACCTAATGCATGTACAGTAAGCCGCGACAGAAGCGCGTCAGTAAAGGTGCTCAAGAAAAGCAATATTCAGTTTCTCTTTTCACAGTAGAATGAATGTAAGCCTGCGACAAAGGATGTTATCATGTTTAATTTCATGCATTCGGTGATAGTGAGGAATTTATATTTACTGCTTTTTGCTCTAGTGGTAGGAATACTTTGATTTTACGTCTTTTCACATAGTTATGATATTGACTGTGTTATGTTGTCGCAAAGCACCGAAAAAGCTCAGTGGAAAAACAACCTGGTCTTCCAACTAAGTTGCACTGACTGTAAATCATCAACGAATAGGGTCATACTTGCTCCCATCGTGAAACAAATACACACCCACGTGATTTAGTTTGGTCTACATGTTCTCGTGAGAACAGGTCGGTGGCTTTGGGCAGCAAGTCCTCTCTCTCTCTCTCTCTCTCTCTCTCTCTCTCTGTGCCCCTGGCTCCATCCCTGTCGCGACCGACGACACCGCACAGTGAAGACAGCAAATGGAGAACAGTGACATGGTTTCGCAATGTTTACAGCGGCCATCAGAGAGACACGCCCTCTTTTTTCCTCACTACGGTATCCCTTCCCTCCGCCCTTCCACACACACACGTCCCGCCTCCCCCACTGCTCAACACACCCACCTTTCTTCCTCCTCCACCCACCCCTCTTCTCACCTCCCTGCAGTGTCAGAGAGCGAGAGAGAGAGAGAGAGAGAGAGGGGGGGGGAGGGGAGAAGGAGGAATGTCAATAAATACGGCAAATAAAAGGTGGAAAGGTAGATAATACGCTAGTGCGGGCTAGCTAGCCTGTCTAGAGATTGCTAACGAGAGAGAAGAACAAGAGAGGTGGGGTGCTTGCCGTGGTATTTAGGTTACACACCGTTAGCGCGCGCGCACGCGCACACACCACACACACACACACACACACACACTCTCACACACACACACACACACACACACACACACAAGGCCTGCAAACATGCGCACATATAGGCGCCCGCACGCGAACACACACACACGCACGCACGCACACTCACATACACACAGTTGCACGCAAGTAAGCGAACACACTCGCGCTGCGCGACCTCGCGCACTCACACGCATTCTTTATCAGCCATGGCCACGCCCCACCTGCAACAAAATGAACGGTGGAATGAATGAGGCGGCGTTTGAGCGCAAACAAATCTCTGGGTCGTCTTTCTGTCTCTGCCTCTGTGTGTGTGTATGTGTGCGTGCGTGCGTGCGCGTGTGTGTGTGTGTGTGTTCTCTGCTTTTTCAGTCTGTGTCTGTTTTACTTCCTCTCTCTCCCACTCTGTCACGCGTGCGCACGTTTTCCCCTCTCTTCTCCCAGTGTGTGTTTCTTTCTCTGTCGGTCGGTCACTTA
>CM031596.1:44313886-44318886 GCA_018398815.1 Conus ventricosus | reverse complement strand
GAAAGGGCCGTGCTATGGCGCCAGCAGTTTGTTCGGTTTTCGCTGTCAGTTACTTCAGATTTAAAAAGTGAAAACAAAGACAATTACTAGGAGAACCTTTCGATACACACCACACACCACACACCAACACACACCCCCACAACAGATTTCTCGCATCGTTTAAAAAAAATTTGTAAACGAAAAATATGATAAAGAGATAATGATAAGAAGAAGACCACAAAAATTTGTACACACCCACACCGCGCGCGCGCGACCACGTATAATGGTACAATCCTAGTCTTTAAAAATGTTCTGTATAAATACAAAATGCATAAAGCATGAAAAAATATATTCAAAAAAAAACGGGGAGTACGTTTTTATTTGGAAAAGAAAGGGGTTTTTTTGTGATAAAAACCATATGGTTTAAAATTTAAAGTGAACTTTCCCCGAAGGGGGGGGAAAGAAACGTCATAGTGATTAAAATTTTGGGTTTTAAATCTCATGGTTGTTGGAGTGTGATGAAAATTGAAAAGATAGCAACAAAAAAACCCGAACACAACGTAATAGACAAACAAGTACAAAAAGGGTATGTAACGACTTTATGGCGCTTAAATCGCAAATGAGCCCTCACGCTTGAAACAATAAGAGCACAAAAAAAGAGGAAAAAAACAATCAAAGCCAAACAGCACGGGCCCAAGAGTTTTTACCCACTCATTAATAATCAGTTAACACAACCACCCAACCACCACCCCCCCACCCCACTCCACCCCCCCCCCCCCTTCCCACACACACAACCTAAACAAAATACCGGCGCGGCACGCACGCACACACATTTTCACACCACCACACACGCGCGCGCGCGCGAAACACGACCCGCACGCCCCCCACACACAAAACACCACACACACACCACACACACACACACACACAAAAAACACACACACCCACAACCACCCCCACACAACTTCCTGATAGGGGGGGGGGTGGGGGATAAGGATACCGACAGGAGTGAAAATAGTGTTTAGGGGGTGATGAAGGAGACAGAGCACGGAAATGCGGTGAGGGGGGGTTTTTGCCTTGGGGATGGGGGCCGGGACACAAAAGGCCTTTGGCCACATCTGGTGCCAAAGGGGGAATTGGGGGAAAGGATTTGAAAAGACAGGGGGGGACATTGGACATCTTTTCGGGGGGGACTTTTCTTTTTTCATCTTCTTCTTCTTCTTCTTTCTTTTTCTTCCAAGCAGATCCTTTAAATCCGGTAAAAGAAAAAAGAAATCACGTTATTATCACGCAAAAAAATATAAAACTTGATTCTTTTTGAGTTGCAAGGGGGGGGGGGGGGGGGGGGGGTTTCGAAATATGTGAGGGGGGAGTTTTTAAATTTAAACTTTTGCTTTTATAGTATGGTGGGGGGAAAAAAAAATTCCTTTCCCCCAAAACTCTCCGCCCCCCCAAAACACTCCACGGGCTCGTAGTTCTTTTGCTCACATTTCTTTTTTGACCTTCGGACTGAAAATACCCCGGGTTTGGTCGGAAAAGACTCGAGGACGAACGCCTTTTTTACTAGCGTTTTTGATTTGCCGCCATCCTGTTTTATTTTTGGGAGTTTCATTGTGTTTTCTCGGTAACCCGGTTTCCCCCCGAGGGTATAGACAGTCTCCCAGGGACGACAGATTGCCGAGGAAAAAGCTGTCAAGAGCAACGGGCTGTGTCGTTCTTTTACTAAAATGACATTTGGGGGGGGATAGGGAGGGGGGGAAAGGGAGGGGGGGTTTGGGGAGGGAGGGGAGAGAACCGAAAGGGGAACTCCCTCCCCCCTCTTTCCCACGTTTCCCTTTACCTTTTTGTCTGCCAAATTAAGCGGGTCGCTCCCTTCTTTATCAAAACCTGGACAACGCATTAGGTGCCACGCCCACACTACATCTACGTCCTACATACACAAAAACACCAAAACACAAAATTAAACATTTGAAAAATAATATACTTGATTTATTGTCCGCCAAATGAAATGATTTGACATCATAACGCGTCAGAAACCGGGCTTAAAATTTATGGGTTTAAAGCAGTCCCAAGAACCCCTAATTTCCATCCTCCCCCGTCGATTGACAGCCCAAAACACCACATGGGGAGGGGGCCACTACAAAAAAAAGCCTGTACTGCAAACCCCCCCAATCTTAAAATCAATGTCTAAATCGGTCGGGGTAAAAACCAAAGAAAATCAAAGAGTCTGTTAATTGGTCATTTTATCGTCCCCGAACTCCCGTTACGGCAGCTGTAGTGAAAATATAAAAAGTGAAAACACTGTTACTTTTTTTTTGGGCGACTTTTAGCACGGACTTCTTGGGGAACCCATCACATCGCCTTCTAGACATCTTTAAACCATACATTTTTGTAAAAATGGGAAGGAGCCAAGGGTATAAGGGACAGTACAACCCAAATGTTTAATTTAAATTTTTACACAACCCTCAACTAACCAATCAAAACGGAAGCCCCTGCAGCGTTTAAAGGGGCAAGAAACCCTGTGCTTTGTGTTGGGTCCCTTACTGTTTTTAGTCTATATCAGGTTTGTAGTACGTGTGTCGCTTCTGTAATTAAGCTTTCGCCGACGATCTGTTAAGCTTTTCTCTGTCTTACCATGTAATCCGCGCTGATATCTTAAACTTGACCGGAAAAGATTTCTAAGGGGCAAAGCCGGGAAAGAAAAAAATAAACGATAACAAACAGAACGGGTAAATATTTTTCCAGATCGCAAAAAAATTTATCCACGACATTGGGTAACACTCTTTGCACCCAGTTAATGCACCAATCATCTTGGCTGATTGTTCAGAATAATGTAAAGGGGACAACAAAAATTTCAGACGTAAGGAAAAAAAGGGTTTTAACATGTTGATACCAAGGAAAGCTTTCGAAACCATTTTTCATCATTTATCTTGCCCCCTTTGACTGCGCTGAAGTCTGGAAAACTGCAGTGAAACCAAGCAAACAGCTAAAATATTCACAAGAACAATTCGCATCATTAAAGGAGGGGTTTAAAGGGACAAGTCGTTTTTCAAAAAATTATGGAAATCCCCATTGTGTTTTTTAAAAGAAAGGGGCAAAAAACACAAAATAACAAGTTTTAATTTAAATGGTCAATGGGGTTTGTGTTTAAAACTTATGTAGCCTCTACCAATTTATATCAACAAGAAATCCCAATTTACCGAAGACCTCTTGAAAAAAACATGTGCCCAATGTAAAACAGAAATTGCAAAAATTTATTATTCCAACCCAAATAAACTGTGAACGACCTCCCAGACAACAAAAATTCACAAAATCCTTAGCGAATTTAAAAGTTTTATTAATCACGGATTCTAGGTGTACCCCTTTTGATTATTTGGGGGAAAAGAAAAAGCAATTCACCTTTTCAGCTCCGCCTAGGAATGATGATTTTTAATCAAGACCTAGTTAACCCCTCATTTTTAAAAATAATCCGTTGTCAAAGTGGTACCCGATTCGAAACGGGCCCAAATTTTCTATTTATTCCAAATTACACTAAAATCAGAAAAGACCAAAATTACACTCTCCACCCAATTATTGAAGTCGGGAATTTTTTTCCTGTAAACTCCCTCCGACGTGAAGGGAACGAAACTATATTCCAAAATGTTCACGCTTATTAAAAAGTCTAAAACGTTTTTTTAAGACCATTTAAAAAAAAAAAAAAATTTGCCTTTAGTAATGAATAATGTCCACGGTAAGAAATTTTTGAGAGAACACATTCCTTCCTCCCGTCACTTTTCCGCTCTGCGCGTCGTCTGCGTCTCCTCTCTCCTCCCTCTCTCCTCTCCTCTCCTCTCTCTCTCTCCTCTCTCTGAATTTTTGCCCAAAAAATTCTTTGTCAACCCCACGGTTTTTAAATGTCATTTCTATTGCAAACCCCAAAAACTTTTGGTCTTTCTATTTCATTGCCAAGCATTTGAACAGAAATTCAATCAACATTGTTTTGTGTGTGTGTGTGCGTGTGTGTGGTGGGTGTGTGGGGGGTGTGTGTGTGTGTGTTTTTCTTCCCAATTCCCTTATTTTTCCTTTTATAAAAATACAGATTTTTTCCCACCCCCTTTTAACCCCGACCCATTCATTCTCTTGGTCATGTATTGTGAAACCTTTTTTATACATGCAGATATTATACTGCATGCTGTACTCACTGTATTTTTCCCCCTTTTCCCGTGATAGTACTTGGTTTTTGCATCATATTTATGTTTCCCCTAGAATTATGCCCTTTTTACAAATTTTCCCTTTTTTTCGATGCCTCCTTTTTCCGTATGACTGGGCAATGGCCCTTTTTTCATTAAAATTTCGTTGATCTCTCTCTCTCCCTCTCTCTCCTCTCCTCTCTCCTGTCAAACCTTCATAATAAAGGTTAATAGTGTGAGTTGTTGATTCGCAATCATTTTTTTGACTTTAGTGTTTTGTTTTTTTTATATCATTTTTTAAAATTTTTCCCGATTTGTACAGTTAACATGTATTTTTTGTGCGTATAATAAAGTTTTTGGGGAATGTAATCTGTAAACTTTTTAAAAGTGGGGTATGTTGGGGTCTTTTGTGTAGTATTGTAACTTCGACAATCTAGTTTTCCTCCCTTTCCTTTGTCCATGTGAAGCATTTGAACACAAAAGACTTTGCTTTCATGTTCAAATTTCCACATTCATTGTAAAACATTGATTTAAGGGGAAATAAATTTGTTTAAACCACACACACATGCACATTATTCACGATAAACCCACTTTACACCTACCCAAAATACCACACGCGGGCGCTTCATATCGCGGGGGCGCGCGCGCGCGCCAGCACCCACACAACCCCCACACAACACACACAACACACCAACCCCGCAAACACAGTGGCACACATCGCACGGCACATGCAGCAAGTAACACACCACACAACAGAGAGAGAAAGAGAGAGAGAGAAGTTGCACCCCGTAACCAAAAGTCAACCACCACCGCACCCTTTGCACCGATTTCCCCCCCCAACTCCCTCTCTCC
>CM031596.1:44304924-44308786 GCA_018398815.1 Conus ventricosus | reverse complement strand
GCTCGGTGGCTGGGGGAATAGGTCAGCCCCATCTCTCCATCATGACCTTTCATCCCCTCCCATTTTCCCAACTTCTCACGGCCCAATACCCGTCCCCTCCCCTCCCCCCTCCCACACACACACTCCCCGATTATACCATTATCAAATACAGGCACATGCCCATGATAAATAAGTTTTGCTTTTTCGGTACCCCCTGAATTAATGATCATGGGAACAAGCGATGGCGTCACGCTGCTGGCGACGCGATAGGCGGCGGCCTCTTGGTAGCACAAAGTCACCGCCGTGAGGCCACAGCCCACAATTAGGATTTTGCACCAAAAAACACTTTCTAACATGTAAAGCGTTTTGGGCCCTATCATATATGTTAGCCAGGCATTTAATGTTAAACTAATCATTGATCAAAGAACAAACTCCCCCAATTGTTTCCCTTTGTTTGTGAAGATTTCCACGATGAAATTGCAAACAGTCTTCATATACATGACACCTTAATTGACGGCATTTCAGCCTTTGCAATCGCCTGTGCCCCTTATCTTTGAGCCAGCTTCAAGCGCCCAAATAGTCCATTCCATTGATCTCAAAATTGTCTGGCTTGGAAACACCTGGCGTTTACCTTGATGGCCATATGAAACAAACTAGGCTATTCAATTTCAGACACTATGAAAACTTCAAAACAATCTAATTACGGCCGTATGAAACTATCGACTCTTAAGAAGGCCTTGGCAACATTAATTGTTGGTGTGGCAGCTGTGGGATTGAGCGCTTTATTAGGATCGGCAGGCGTTATTTTAATCACAGTTCTGTGTATATCATGGGACGACCGCTACGGATGAGCATTAAATATCGAATGTCTGTGTTTCGAGCAAAACGATTCAATCGGTGCCGTAATTCTGATTAACCTGGCATTAAATCAATGGGTTAGATCTTACTCTACTGACTGTACAACTTTTTTTTGCACCTTTGACACCGTTTCGTTATTTACCAATTTTCAATTTCAGATCATTTCTTCAAAGCAAGAAAAATAACTAACAGGGGGAAAAGAGGGGAAAAATCCCTACTGAGTACATATAGCGGGGGAGGGGGGGGGGGGCGGGGCTACAACCTTGAGATAAATCCATTTGAAATTTGTTAAGTACACTAAATGATGCAGGTTGGTTGTACATACGGTCAAAAAGTTGTTATTGCAAAACGAATAGACATACACTGGAAGACAACTCAGATTACATAGTGTACAGAAAATTAAGGAGAAGAACTGTCAGAGAGCTTTTTAGCTCTCCAGTAAATAAACTGCATTGATTTTAAAAATAATTTTGAGTGCACTATAACTGTTCCCCTCCCTCCCCTCCCATCTCTCTCTCTTTTATCTCTCTCTCTCTCTCTTCTCTCTCTCTCTCTCTCTCTCACACACACATACACCACAACACAAACGCAGCACGCACGCACGCCGCGCACGCACGCACGCACGCACGCACGCCGTCACTCACTTCACATCAACACACACACACAACACACAACACAACAACCACCACACACACACACTCAATGAATGAAAATTGCAGCTAAATATATTCGGTCAAAGAACATAGTTCTTCATTCAATTCAGATACAACACATACAGGCTGGCACAAAAGGAAGGATTCAACGGAATATTTTTTTTGGAGAACAGTTAACATGCATAATCGTTTTAGAATTCTGTAAAATGTGTATTATGAGAAACTGTGATATGATTATAGCGCAGATTTTCACATGAGTCCGTAATTATAGTGTGGTTGAACATTTTCAAACAGGATGTTCGATTCATCATGATCATCGCAAATGTATATCTATAAATGCAAAATAGAAAGATGATCCAAAGTATTCGTTTTTCTCTTTGTTGTACATAAACCATAGATTAGAAATGGAGAATATAAAAAAGTGGAAGACGCTTTGTAACACGCACTAATCCTGATACTTCAGGTTACGACATTTTTTCCCACACAACACTCACACACACACCACACACACACACATTCACACACACACACACACGCACACGCACACGCACACGACAACACACCACACACAACACGTACAAACACACACACCACACACACCACACAAACACAACTCACAACAAACAAACACAACACACACGCAGTTTCATTTACATCACGTATTTCTTCGTTTTCATTATTTTATTATTCAAGTTTACTTGTTTTTGTTTGGCTTGATGTAAAAACGCGTTGTCTTGCTTTTGCAGGTTCCATTGGAAATCAAATTTTGACTTGATTGACTTGACGCACACACACACACACACACACAACCCAACACACAAACACACACACAACACACACACACCACAACACAACAACACACCACACACCACCAACACGAAATTAATGGCTGAAATGTTACCATTTGGGCTTGCAGTGCTACGCATGGCATGAATGCTAGTGGGCGTAAGCTGGGTTTCATATAACATCACGGTTGCATGCATCCCATCTTCAGTTGAGCAGGATGTCAAAGAGTGGGACGGGCTTTCAGGAGATGACTATGTAATGAATGGAATGATTAATATCTACTGACGGTAAGTTTCAAAAATATCGGCTGCTCCCTTCCACAGCTGTAGGATGTCTTTAACGAATCACGCCAGATTATGTGCCAAACGCAGTCTGGGTGCTGCAACAGTTTGTGCTTCTTCACATCCATGAAGAGGCTGCTGTGGTCGGTGCCAGAAGACGCGCGTCATGGTCTAATCAGGAAAGCAAGGAAAGAACAGGGCGATATATTGGAGCCTCGGCAGAGCCCTGTACTTTGCTTTCATGATCTCTCTCTCTTCTCTCTCTCTCTCTCTCTCTCTCTCTCTCTCTCTCTCTTCTCTCTCTCTCTCTCTCTCTCTCTGCGTGTGTGTTGTGGGGACAGCGAGGGTGGGACGTGGCGTCATAACTAATTCTTTCCTTGTAGGCAGAAAGAGCCTACAATAATTTTTTTCTTCTTTCTGCGTAGCAGGGCTGATACTCCTGCGGGACACTCCTGGCTAGCCAGCAGTGGAGTTTTGTGTGTTTGACCCTTTTTTTTATCCGCCATTAGGCAGCCATACTCCCATCTTCGGTGGAAGGCTACATACTGGAGTAACAGGTTTCTAATATTCCCAATGGTCACCGTGCGGAGGTGCATGTGGAGTCTGTGCGTAATGTGGAAGTGTGACACGACGTAAGTGAAGCGCTATCTACCAGTGTTGACAAATGAGCGGGATGGGTCTGACCTACACACAAAAAACAATTGACCTCCTGGTATGTCCATTCAGAGTTTGAATGAATGATGGCAGAAGTAGAAGACGCAAAGTTCTTGACTTGTCTGGTTCCAACCCATGGTTCTCGACCAGTGTAGGCGTTTTTTGTTATCAAAACCTATGGAATGAAGGTGTGTTGACATCGGGTTGGATTTCTTCGCTTGGATACCTATAACCATTACTGTCGTGTTTACAAACCGATGTGACTCGGTCTGTATTTCTTAATGATCCGTTCCAATCATCGTCCTTCGGTTCGGTTACGAGAATTAAAGAGTGATTACCGATCGGCTAAGGACACAAGTTGTCCTCTTTGATGCCATCCTCCGTGAGAAACCTCGTTGCCCAATAGATAAGCAGAGCTAAGTTCTTGTTGGTCGACGCATAGTATCTGGCTTCGAAGTTCAGTGCTCTGGGGTAGCTCCATTTTCTCTAGAAGGAATGGAGTGTACAGCCTTCATAACATAACTTTGTCCGCCTTGCCTGTGTGTGTTTATTTGGCTTGTTGATCTATAACCCGATTGGGTTGTTAAGTTACGCTTTCTGTCCATTTGCTTACTTCCTTGGCGGTCTTTCAGGGCTGACGGAGTTTGTTGC
>CM031596.1:44292424-44299924 GCA_018398815.1 Conus ventricosus | reverse complement strand
ATAAATTTCCCCTGGGTCATCATAGTCTAGTTTTATGACGCACGTCTATTTTCTGAAAACTTTCAGACTAATCGACAGTTCCGAGTCATCTTTCACAACGCTGTCTGGCATCCATGGGGAGGGGATGGTGTGCCCTGAGGGGCATCTTTCTCCTGCTCTCTTCAGTATCAAAATCAATGAAACTGTCAGTTCGGTAAATCAGAGTTCCGAGTCCTCCACGATCTTTCAAGACGATCCACCACTGTACGCCAGTGGGTACCCTCCCACTTTGGGATCATCGGGAATGAGAAGGCTGACGCTCTCTCTCCAAGGCAGGCAGCAATGTGGAGCAGTTCAGCCACGGAGTGACCTGCAGATAGGCCCAAACCATCATCCATGACCAGTACCAAAACCAGTGGAAGAGAAGACTGGATGCAAACAGTGATGTTGATCCAGTCCATCAGATCCAGAAACAACAGCAAACAATCCTCTCCAGACTGAGAACTGGTCACTGCCGACTTCTGAGCCACCTCCATTGAATTTAGATTTCACACACAGACGAATGTCCATGTGGCACTGGACACATCCTCTAATACTGTCCAGCCCATGATGTTCTACGGAATTAAACTTGGTCAGAGGGTGCAGAGCTGCAGATGCTGCTTTGGGACAGCCGGCAAGACCTCGAGAAGACTGTGGGATCGATCGTGTCGACATAATTGATGATCTGACGCAACCAATCTGACGCGAGCTCAGAAGAAAAAGAATATTACACCTCTGTTCCCTCCTTCTTTCCCTGCCTGACTTTCTCCAACACTTTTCTCACCACCACCACCACTACCGATCACAATCCCTTCCACAGCCTCTCTCCACACACACGCGCGCGCGTGTGCGTGCACACAGACACATACACACGCGCGCGCGAGCGCGCTCGCATACACACACACACACACACACACACACACACACACACACACACACACACACACACAGACCACTCACATGAGTGCTCTTTACTAACTTGTATGATTTTCTCACAGTCCTGGCGTCACATTTATGAAGTTAATTACTTTTTATTCATACATGAAACAAAAAACATCTCCGTGGTCTTCTTCTTCTTCTTCTTCTTCTTCTTCTTCTTCTTCTCTGTTTCTGTCTCTCTGTCTCTGTCTGTCTGTCTGTCTGTCTGTCTGTCTGTCTGTCTTCTCTCTCTCTCTCTCTCTCTCTCTCTCTCTCTCTCTCTCTCTCTCTCTCTCTTTCCTTCCTTCCGTATGCTGTATGTGTAGTAAAAAAAAAACACAACACCCAATAGTCGCATGAAAACATACCCTCATATATCCCCTCGTTCGTGTGTTTTCCGTCCCTGTTTCGGACTCGTTGCGGAACGGAGACTGTGCGGCCGGGCCTTTCCCGTTGGCCCAAAATCAGGTTTACCACCTCAAAAAGCGGGGTTCAACATCGAATTTCACAAACGAACCGTAACCATCAAAATACTAGAAACTAGACAATAAATTGGGGAGAAACACTGCATGGAAGGATTTTGTTTAAAATTGATATGATCATGAAAGAAAAATGAACTAGGGGAAAATCTTTGACACCCCCACCCCCACCCCCACCCTTTAGTAATTACAAAATTCTGTAAAAACCTTGCGATTGGAAAAGATCTGTGGTATTAACTTCCCCGGGAGTATATGGAATTTGGGAGGGGGGGGGGGGATGACAAAAAGAAAATTAACTACAACAAGTAAAAAAACCCTTTGGGGGAATCCCGTTTAAAACTTGTTTGTTTGTCACTCACCTTTTCTTAATCGCTTAATTTTGTCATGTTGTGACATTCTTTTTCCCCAACTCAAACATACGTTTTTTGAGTTTTTGTTGTTTGTTTTTTTTTGTTCTGTTTTGTTCAAATTTTTCCTTTTTTTCAAAAGGGGTTTGTTTTTATTGCATTTCATTAGGCCTACTTTTCTTTTTAAATGAATTCATCCCCCTGTATTCCACCACTCATTTCTATTATCTTCTTAATTTAACAAATCAAAGAAAAACCCAAAAAAAACAAAAAAACAAAAACGAAAACTCCCCCCCCCCCCCCCCCCCCCCAAAAAAAAAAACAACAACAAAACAACACAACAACAAAAACAAACAAAAAAAAACACGTTTTTGGCCTACCGCGAGGCGTAGACCGCAGAAAATGGCGGCATGCCCGGATGTGTCTATAGAGGGCGGAGCCTGAATGAAACTGGCGACAGCAGGCGCGCGGTGACGTAATGGGGGGGGGGGGGGGGGGGGGGGGGGGGGGGAAGAAAAAAGGCTGCAGACAGAGTGTTGTAGGAAAGAGGGAGGTGAACGTGGCACCGTGCCAACCAGCCAGCCAGAGGCAGGGGGAGGCGTGATCACCCACCTGATCAATTTCACCTGTTTTGGGGTTTGTTTTTGTTGTTGTTGTTTCAATTTTTTTTTTTTTCAAAACCACTGACGTTCCGCAGCAGTCCCTTCTGTGGTTCGGGACTGGTTTGCGGACAGACAGCAGATGTCAGACACGCTCGATCCCCAGTTTGTGTAAGCAATGAGATTAGCCATTCCACCACACAATGTGCCGATCAATGCTAGCGCTTTTATTTTTTCATACGCGCACACGCGGTATGTCCCACCCTCCCGCTCTCTCGCCCCGTCCCAAAACCATTCCTACTCCCCACCCCCACATCTGCACACGCTTCTCTCTCTCTCTCTCTCTCTCTCTCTCTCTCTCTCTCTCTCTCTCTCTCTCTCTCTCTCTCTCTCTCTCATTCGCTGATTGTTTCACTCACATTATATAGTATGCAGGCACTGGGAACTCCGCGGAATGTATCTCTCTGTGCTCATGTATAAGTTTATAAATACAATGGAAAATGTTATTTGTGTTCTGAAAATTCGGAGGTCGAATCTCTCCCCCTTCTCCTTCTCCTCCCCCCCCCCCCCCCCCCCCCCCCCCCCCCCCCCCCCCCCCCCCCCCCCCCTCGCCCCCGGCACCCACGTAAACTCTGGCATTATAGCTGACCCATCTGAACGTGTTGTCGTTCTGGTGTTACCGGTGTTGCGTTAGATAGATCTCCTCCACCGTTTCCCTAGAATAGTGTAGCCCTGTCCTTGGTCTTCTGCTTGCGTTATCGTTTTCAAATGGTTTTGGTGATCTTTCTGTACATTGGGTTTGTCTGGTTTTGTTTTATTTTTGCTCCATTTCCACTTTTGATACCTTTGTTAATAATGTTCAACTGCAGTTACACCGTCGTAATTGGAATCTTTGAGCACGTGAAGTGCTTGTCCTTGAATCAGTAATTTGATCACCGCTGGCTCGAACATGGCTATTACAGAATAAACAACAATTAGTTTTGTCCCACACATCTGTCGCCCCACCCCACCTCCTCACTATCTCACCCCCTCTTTGCCCCCCCCCCCCCCCCCCCCCCCCTTGCCCTTTCTCTCCTCCCCGTTCCTCCTCCCCGAACTCTCTTCTCGCCCAAATCTGCACTATGAAGTACAAGTTCTGATGATAGTTATAGGTCCTTGTCTCTCATTACCTTCTTTCTGATGCATAAACCTAACACCGAACATCTTTGTCTCTTTATTTCTAATGTAGAAGTTTAAAACGATATTTTGTCGATTTCATTTTTTCTATCTTGATCCCTTTCTCCTTACCATCGTACATCTTTATCTTTTCCCACGTTGTGAATATGCTTCATACATAACATGTTTGTCTCTTTCTGATTTATCTAACAGGTTACCACAGACTGTATCGCCTTGATTCGTATGTCTAAATATAAACACAGAATCTCTGTATCTCCTTGATTTTCATGTGTAAGCTTAATGCAGAATATCTGTATCTCCTTCGTATATAACGTATACAATTAAGATATAATACGTTTATCTCTTCATTAAGACATAATTCTAGATACAAAATGTTTGTTTCTTCCTTAACACAGAACCCTTTTTTTTCCCCAATATCTGTCCGATTTTGGTATAGACTTAACATTTAATAACAGATACTTATAATAATAATATAATAATAATAATAATAATAATAATAATATAATAATAATAATAATAATGATGATGATGATGATGATGATGATGATGATGATGATAATAATAATAATAACAATAACTAATAATGACAATAATAATAATAATAATAATAATAATAATAATAATAATAATAATAATAAAACGACATTAACAATATCAAATCAGTTATAATGATTAGAGTAGTAGTAATAACAACTACGACGACGACAACAACAACGGTAACAACAACAACAACAATAACAATGATGATAATAACGATGATGGTGGTGGTGGTGGTGGTGGTGGTGGTGGTGATGATGATGATGATGATGATGATGATGATGATGATGATGATGATGATAGTAATAATGAGGAGGAGGAGGTGGGAATGATGATGATGACAGTAACAATGTAGAAAAGACATGATATCGGTAAATATTGCTTTTCCTTCAAGGAAGAGTGGCGGCACGGGTTCGGTGAATGTTATTCTTGTCTTTTGAAAAACAGATGCAGAGAGCTTGTTGATATAAATGGACAATACACACTACCGCCTTAAAAAATATTGTCTGTAAGTAAAATCTCTAAAAATCACTTTCAGTTTTCAGTTTCAAACCAGGTATTCCAAGATACTCTGAAAATGGAAATGCGAACGGAGTCAATACAGTTTAGCATTCATTGAAAGCAAAGATAGAAATGTAATTAGAAAAAAAAATCAGATTTTAAAAATCATTATCAGAAAAAAATCCTTATGATCTCAAAAACAAAAGGCATGAACTGTAAACAGCAAACAAAGTTGTAAGGAATAATGTTAAGAAAAGAGACAAAATGGACATTCCAAGAGACAAACAAGTATTTCTGCTCACTAGAAACGAAGAATCTTTGTTTGCAAACGAATGTGAAAACTACTCACGGATCAAGAACAACAGTAACTGAGGCAGATGATATGGCAAAAGAAACGAAAAGATGAATAATGAAAACGTAGGCCTATATGTAGGGGGAAAATACTGCATCTGGAAACTCTTTTAAACGTAATCTGTCAAAACGAAGGCGGACGAAATCCGACCAGTTACATGGTCTAGTCGCTGTAGAAAAAAGCAGCCAAAATTCTGGGGGTTACGACATGGAGAATGACACACGTTCTGAAACGGATGGTATGACAGTAAGCTTTTGCAAGTTCTTTTAATGACTGTTTGAAAAATTGTATTGTCGGCTCTTGTACAAGAGATACAATAAAGGTACCACGTCTGTGACACAAAAAGACAGTATAATAATTTGTTTACCGAAAGAAAAGAAGTCAAGGGAATACTCGAAGAATTGGAGATTGACGTACGTTTTACTTAAAACCTTGACAACATCGACAACTTTTACAGGCCCCCATACATAGTCAGGGAAGCTGGGGGTTGAAATTAAATTCTTAATAATATCAGCTGCGAGCACGCAAGCGCAAAAACAAAAAAGAAAGAAAACACGCGGGGAAAAAAAGGTGTGTGTGTGGTGGGGGGGGGGGGGGGGGGGGGGGGGGACGAAAAAGAAGAAAAATACAATTAAATAACATTAGAAATGACTCAAGTGCAGCGCTACAAGACTTTACAATGTTAATAAAGTGTCACGATATTAGGATGGTAGACAGAAAATTTTAACACGAGTGCCTTTCTCTAACGGAAACAATATCTAAATACACCTATAGATGTAATAAATATCCTAAAAGTGATTTTTTTTTTTAAATCAAAGAACTGAACCTATAATGATTCCTATGCCATGTAACTCTAACACCAAAAGCGACTGGTATAACATCTGTACGAGAAAGACTGCGCTTATAACTGCTTGTGGAATTGAGTTCACACTTACTTTCTGGGAAGAAGTAGAAAATATTTTAAAATTTAAATGCTTACACTGTCAAAGATTGGCGTGTAATGTGGAGGTTATATTCTCTAGCACTAATCACACACACACACACACACACACACACACACACACACACACACACACACACACACACACACACACACGCGCGCGCGCGCGCACGCACGCACGCACGCACGCACGCACGCACAACACACACACACACACACACACACACACACAAATGATGCACCGGACTGATAATTTCATATTACCTATAAACGTGAAATCAATGAACAAAAATTAACATTATAATGTTTCTCTGAAGGAGCTCCTCCGTGACATACCTTGAAGATACGGACTTGATGGAGGTAGGTTATACAAAATACAAATTAAAAAATCCCATATGTCGAATTAACAGAAGATTAAGGCCAGCACCTCCACCCCCTCCTAAATGCAGGCTAATCATTATAATTTTTGCCGTTGCCATGTCTCACAACCTTGGTGTTAAAGTAGAGAATGATCTGGACATTGATATATCATCATGTGACTTGCTTTCTTCACACGGTATTGTGTATTTGATGTCAGATTATGCGCGACATGCTTTACCTTTTTGTCGACTGGGCTTTCATAATCAAACCTAAAACAAACTTATAATTAATGTGTGTTATCGAAGGGCAGGGGTACTTCGGATACTGAAATGAAAAGTTTTTACGGAAGAGAAAGACTGACTCGGAACACTTTTGTTTTCCTGTCAGTGTCCGTCCTGTACGAAGTCCTTAAGTTGCCTCCATTGGATCGCCCAATGACGTCTGAAACCCCAAACCCCAAACTTTGCCTTCCTAGGGATGTCAGTGGTCACCTTCGCCTGCAATGGACGCACATAAACATTTCTTACTTTAGACGGACATGTGTTGGTTGTCTGGTTCAGAGACAGGGGAACTATTTGCACTGACAGAGCACCGGCATCCCCACAGAGAAAGTAGAAATCGTACAGTCAATAATTAAGGAAATAGATAAACAGCAACACAGGGAAACTAGAAATCGAACAGTCAATAATTAAGAAAATAAATAAATACTAACACAGCGAAACTAGAAATCCAACGGTCAATATTTAAGGAGATAGATATATAAATAGTAACACAGAGAAACCAGAAATTGAACAGTCATTAATTAAGAAAATAAATAAATAGTAACACAGGGAAACTAGAAATCGAACGGTCAATAATTAAGGAAATAGATCAATAGTAGCACAGGAAAACTAGAAATCGAACAGTCAATTATTAGGGAAATACATAAATAATAACAAAGGGAAACTAGAAATCGAACAATCAATGATTAAGGAAATAGATGAACAGTACTATCTAAAAGCCTACAGATTCGATCTGTCAGTCTGAAAAGGTTGATTACTCTTCATCTCCTACGAAGCATCTTCAGAATAACTATTGTCGTGCAACAGATTGTGGTTGATAAATAAATCGGTACCAGTGAATGTTCTTGCAAACTGCAGAAAATATAACGATGCATAGTTTGTTCCCTAGAATGCACACCTGTTTTTGTTTGTTTGTTTGTTTGTTTTCTTTTGTTTTGTTTTAGTTAGGCTTGGTTTGGTTTGGTTTGATTTGGTTTGATTTGGTCTGGTCT
>CM031596.1:44272424-44279924 GCA_018398815.1 Conus ventricosus | reverse complement strand
GTCGATTTCGGGCATATTTTCCAAACAACCTTATACAGAAATGCCTATAGATACATAGTTAGGCAGTGAGAGAGAAAGACAGAGAGAGAGACAGACAGACAGAGAGACAGACAGACAGACCGAGGCAGAAACAGGCAGACCGATACAGAGATAGAGAGAGGAGAAAGAGAGAGAGAGAGAGAGAGAGAGAGTTGTGCATGTTGTGTGTGTGCATGTGTGTGTGTGTGTGTGTGTGTGTGTGTGTGTGTGTGTGTGTGTGTGTGTGTGTGTGTGTGTGTGTGTCTGTGTCTGTGTGCTAGCACGCGTATTGTGTGTATATGTGTGCTTTGTATGTGCATGTGTGTTCGTGCATGTGTGTGTGTGTGTGTGTGTGTGTGTATGCGCGCATGCGATCAAACTTATTTATCTCTGTTTGTACGTACGTGTGGTTATAATCGAAAAGAAGAGGGTGTTTAAAGCTATACTAAATTGATATTTGCTATTGTATACTTTCAGATAAGAAAACAACAAAGGAAAATGTCTTTCCTGTATTCTAACATAATCACTTGGACTACCGGACTAATGACGATGGTTTCAAATTAGTGTAGACAAGCAGAAAACATACACAAGTAGTTTTATCAACAACTCTGCACTTTGTTACAATTCCTTTCAAATGTTCAACAGTAACCATTCAAATAACTCATTATCATATAACACAAAAGTAAAGGGTGTTTATCATGGACACTGTGTCTTGACACAAATCTATTCTCTTTATTCTGTACACATTTTTTTTTTTTGCTGCTACATCTTCTGTGCCACCTTAGTGGCAGTGCACCCATGCTGGTCTTTACAGCCTCCTTCCAAATACAGCCCAGCCCAGCCCGCCACATCCCCGCATCAGCTACCCACAGGGAGCAGCCAATGTCAAGTCTTCAAGAGGCAACCCACAGGAGAAGACACTGCACTGTTGCCGAGTCACTTCAGCGGTGTTCCGTGGCGCCTGTCCTAATCCAACATATGCAGGACACCACTCACTAAGCCCCCTACTGACGACAATAATTGCTTAGTCGCAGAGCCGGCGTGAGTGAGCTCTCCCTCCACAGGGCGCCACCATGTCCTCCCAATGAAAGCCCCCATGGAATCAAGCCAAGGCTATTGACATGGAGAGGACAATGAAACTGAGGTCACCAAAGAGAAGGGCATGAAAGGCCACATGATTTGAGACTTTTTCATGCTAATCGATGAGAATGAGGAGGAGGAGGATGCTGTGGATTTCCAATCCAGTCTGAGACTGCATGACAGAGCTGTACCCTATGCTTACTTTCGTGATATATCCCTGCGTCAACCAGGTCCGAGAGATACAGATACCTGCAAAGTTAGTCAGGAAATTTTAGCAACATGCAGATATTTGCAGTGTTGGTCAGGAAATCTGAGCAAAACTCTCGGCGACACATCCATTACGTGGACGAACTCGACTGTGTGGTCCCAGTCTTCCAACTGAGCCAGTAGCAAATTCAGATCTGGGTAGGACGCCGTCAGGGCTGAAAAATCCCACATGGCTCTGATGAGAATCGAACCCACAACCTCCCAGCCATGAGTCTGCATCGCTAACCTTTTCGCCATTGTGGCTGATCTGTACACATTATTTTTCAAACTACTTTATACTCTGGGTTTCTAATTTCTGTAAAATGTAACCCAGCTGCACCAAGTCTCCTATGAACTGAAAAAAAAATACAGCACTGAGCAAACTGCACAGCTCAGTGCTCGTCCACACGCATACACACACACACACAACACACACACACACACACACACACACACACACACACACACACACACACCACACTTACACACACACACACACACACACACACACACACACACACACACACACACACACACACACATTCATGCACACCAAAACACATCATTTCGTACCATTACACACACACACACACACACACACACACACACACACACACACACACACACACACACACACACACCACTACCACTGCACAATTGCTGTGACACACCACACTAAAAACCCGCACAATATAACACACAAACCCCAGCTGCCTGTCTGCCAGTTTCTAAACAACACAATCTGGCTCCGTCATGAGAGCCAGCACGCCAGCCTCTCCCCTATCAATTTCCTCACTACTTGCCTCAAGTGCGTGTTCCGTTTCCAGTCCAACTTTTTACCCGCAACAGAAAAAAAAAATCACCCAAGGGCCGGTGTCAGCCCTGATTGCCGTGCCGCGGGCCATGGGACTCCTGTAGCTCTGACTGCGCATGTCAGGAATAGGGAGAAACGGAAGTGGGTGAATACTCTTGAGATCCAGATGGCGTGCAAAGTCGGAATGTTGCAAATCTTCAACTGGTCTCTTGACACTCGAGCCCGTGATTTGCAGTTAAACGAGGTCTGCATGTTTCTATTTTCAAATGGGGTTCTAAAGGTTTCGGTCGGCTAACGGAACGATTTGGACCCAGTTGTCTTCTTTTTACGGTAGCGCCATTACTGATGTACCATTCTCCTTGCTCTGTCTTAACGTTCAATATGAGCTGCTGTTGTGACCCAGATTCGTCCATGAAAAATGCTATAGCCATGTAACTCTGAACACAAAAAAATCGTAAAATGCCAGTGGATTCTCTCTCTCTCTCTCTCTCTCTCTCTCTCTCTCTCTCTCTCTCTCTCTCTCTCTCTCTCTCTCTCACACACACACACACACACACACACACACACACACACACACACACACACACACACACACACACACACGAGTTGGCTACGTCTCACCTCATATGGCAAAAACATCGTCTTAATCGTCTGTTATCTTTGATAACCAATCAGTCAATATCCTTCTCTTTCCGTGCATATGTCTGTCTTTCTAAAGTGAATGGGCTTCCGTAATCGACTATAAACAGGATGAACAGAACTGAAACATGTCACCGTGTCTGTCCATGTATTTCTTATTATCAGCTGTATGCCCACGGAGTTCACAAACAAGTACAGACTCCAAACTGCAAAACAAACAAGACCAAGCATCAATGCAACACAACACACAACGCATGCCACAATCCAAAACAAACCAAAAAAAAGAATATCACTCTGCAAACTAGTGTATTACCACGCAGCCCTACTTTCTCACACTCTCCCTCTCTCTCCTCCCATACCCTTCCCACCTTGAGCAGAAAATTTAGTAACAGATGAATAAACACAGGCATGCAAGTGCATAGTTTTCAAGTTTGATTTGAAAGAGGGCAGTTTCCTTTTGTACGTCTGTCTCACTGTACCTTCTGTCAATATTATATGCTGAACGACTAAATGATTCTCTGTTGTACAAACGAAGTAGCAGGCATTATCGATTACTTTAAATCGAACTCTTTATCTGAAACTGTGACATACAGACATACGAGCCTTTGGTCGGTACAAACAGCAGACGTATTACAGGTAAACCAACAGAATCAAGCAATCGCCGACACACAGATGCGTGTCATGTTCTTTTCCATGTATATTTTAAGACCAGTGAACAGCTCTTTAAACGAAGTAACCTACAAAGATCTGGATCATAGTGTCTCACGGGACTTCAGACCGGAGCGTACCAGTCAATCACCGGCAAAGGTCCATGTTTATCTCCCAGATCAGCGTGTCGATGGGCAGCAGGCGGCTGGGGATAGGGTCACCTAGCTGTTGGTTGTCTGGTTCAGAGGTCAGATTCGTCATTTTCATGTGCCATGAAATTTTTTTTTCTTTCCTTCTGACGTCTTCAGACAGAGAAAAAAAGGAGGTAAGACAGAGAGACCAATCGACAGACCAACAGAGAGAGAGAGAGGGGAGGGGGTGGGGGGTGGGGAGGTGACAGACAGACAGGCAGACAGGCAAACAAACCAACAGACTGGCGGACAGAGCAGAGAGACCAACAGAAAGAGGGGGACACACACAAACACACATGCGCGCGCGTGCGCGAGAGAGAGAGAGAGAAAGAGAGTGTACAGTGTGTGTGTGTGTGTGTGTGTGTGTGTGTGTGTGTGTGTGTGTGTGTGTGTGTACTATTATTACCATTACCTTTGTATAGTTGTTAGCATTATCATCATTAATACGATTGTTAGAATGGATATCACCATCACTACCATTAACATCACCATCGCCATTGCCACTAAGACTGTTGCCACGGCAACCATGCTGTTTAAGAATCCTCTAACCCACTCTTATTTCTCCCATACTACAACTTCTATTGCCACATTATCATCAAAAGTGGTAATAATCCTGTCTTTATCTATTTGTTCAATATTTTGATCATTTTCATTACCATTATTAGTATTTTTATCAGTAATATAATTATCATCATTACTCCGCCTTGGGTTAAGGCTGTGTCAGGCCAATTGACATAGGCTAGAACACCAAGGCTACATCAAAATGTTGTTATGCTCTGCATAGTTATGCGGGGATTGTCTTCTGTCGTGACAAGCTCCTAGCATAACATTATGTCTCCAAAATCCCCCGAAGTCGGAGTGTGGCTGCCCACGTGGCGGGGTAATCAAAAACGGTCACACACGTAATGTTGTCATCCCCAGCTGATGCATTTGTACCATAGTGTTCAAGTACTTTAGCTGTTCGGATGATCCCTGGAGTCTTTTAGCCTGGGTACAACAACAACAACAACAACAACAACAACAACAACAACAACAACAACAACAACATCATCTTCATCATCATCATCATTATTACCTCGACTCACACATCATCTCCTTTCTGACAGCCTCGTTTTCATTCATCGCCTATCTTGCGCTGAAGTGGCTGAAGATAAGTGATTGCTCGTTCATTTTCGTTGTCCTGATTGTTTTGTGTCTTGCCTGAAGAAGACCGAAGAGGTCGAAACGTGTTGTGTTTTGTCTTTTGATTCGTTTGTCCACGGTTTTTTTGTTTTGTTGTTGTTGTTGTTGTTTTTGTTCAGTGCGCTAACACTAGTATTTAAAATTTGTTTAGATTTCCACCAGCAGCCGCCTCACTTTGCAACTAGATCTTAATCCATGCGTTCACGAACGGGACATCGGTGTAGTGTCTCGTCCGAAGGACTAAGAGTGGGCATAGATTTTGAACCCTTGAGCAAGGTCTTTATGGGGTCTTGTGAAGTGTTTGTGTCAGGGGCCTGGTTAGTATGGTGGGTAAGGGTCATTTTCTTGTTTGGAGGTCCGGGGTTCAATTTCCCACCGAGACAGCCAGGCTGAAGAGATTTTCTCTTCAGGATTAAAATCTATGTACACTCCTGGTCCTTCGGATGATATACTAAACTGACGTCCCGTGCGTGAATGCATGCATTACAAAACATTTGACACAATTAAATCCCACAGTACCTTTCAGAGAAGAGTGAGGCATCGCATGCTGATAGGGTGAATCGGACACGAATCAAATGATGCTTTATCTTAAGCTTTATGAGCGTAAACAAATGTACACCACCTATGGCGTGGGTGCTCTTGAAGTTACGGAGTTATTCAGTCAGGCCCCAAATCTCAAACGGAGAGGACGACACCTTAGTCTGTGAAATGTGGTGATGGTGTTCTGACGGCACCAGAAATGCCACGGTTGCTAGAGCCCTTTTCCTTTTTTCTTCTCCCCTTTATTTTTCATTTTATTTTCCCTTTACTTTAATTTTTTTCCCTATTCCCTTTTTGTTGGGCATTGTCACCAGCCCCTTTTATGTGCAAAAAGCCGTAGACCAAATTAAAAGAAAGAAAATCTTCACTGGGCCTGACTCATTTGTCTTTTTTGGATGAACCTAGTCCAACTTTCTCCGAACCCGATCTCCCCTTGTGCGTTTCTTTACAGTAGGAACAAGGGGAGGTTTACACTTTTGGCGCCAATAGGGGACTAGTTGGATTAGGATAGTTTAATTAAAGGGCTCTAGCAACGTCAACCAGAAGGACGAGCGATGTCCGAAGAAGAAGCCAGGCACCTTGCTGAGGCCGAAGACTCGGCACCAGCCGCAGTGAGAGGGGAGGAAGACGTGGCGGCCTTACAGGACAAGCTGAGGCGACTGGAGGAGACGGCCATCCACCTTCAAACCCTCGGCGGACCAAAGGGCCATGCTTTAAGTGTGGTCTTGAGGGTCACTTTTACAGGGACTGCCAGAACCCAGCCAACCCTCAACTGGTAGCCCAGAAGGACCAGGAGAGGACGGCGCCGGAACAACGAATGGCGTCGGCGGAAGGGACTTCCAAAGGTCCCTTTAAAATAGGAGTAGACTCGATGAGTTTGGCTCTGGAACACGCTGACGCCCTGGAGACTTTGATAGATCAGAGTCTTGGCTCTCAGAGAGCTGATTTGGTTAAGGCCCTTAAACAGGTCATAGGGGTCTTACGTTCAATGTTGGCCCCACGATAGGAACTCCTAGGGTGGGGAAGTACAGCCGCGTTATGTTTATTCAGACAGTCATGCTATATGAAAAAAAGATTTTTCTTTTTATCACTTCAGTGACTATGTGCACGATGATTGGATTTCATTTTCGAGGTGCTGCATTTGTATTGTTGTGTGAAATTTTATTCCCATTTGAATTATTATTCCCATTGGCACAACCGATATTGAGTTGTCGATGTTTCCTATATTTTGTGAGTTTTTTAAGGAAACATCTAGCCTTGGAGGGGTATGTGTACACCACCTATGGTGTACCAGAGATTCATGTGTGCTTCCACTGAGGAGTGCCATGGCTGATGTTTAGATTAACCGAGGGAGGTTGTCTGATGACCCCCGATGAGTTCGCCCAGTTGTGTGGCGATCTAAGGAGACCAGAGATTCTTGTGTGCTTCCACTGAGGAGTGCCATGGTTGATGTTTAGATTAACCAAGGGAGGTAGTCTGATGACCCCCGATCAGCTCGCCCAGTGGTGTGGCGATCTAAGGAGGAATCCCTTTGTCGGCACTGACCGGCGAAGGGCCGGAAATGCCAAAGAGGGAATACTCTCGAGTAGACCGGGGAAGAGACCAGGGAAAGTTTGTGGGGTGCCAGCCCCATTATGTAAGAGGAAGACCAGTAGTTGTGGGATGGGCTTACTATTTAGGTTGTTGGTCATCCTGGAGATTTTAAGGAAATAGTTCTGATAATTATTTTCTTATTTCAAACTGGTGAAACTTAGGATCACGCAATGTTTGAGAAGATGTTGTATGCTTAGGTTAGAGGGACATGTAGGTGATATGAAGTTTGTAGTTAATAGTTGCAGTTAAACATGTAAGACCCTTATAAATATTCATGAGGCGTAGGGATCTGACAGATGGCGTCCCTAGGTGACGCTAGGGGAAGCGTGGGTGCTCTTGAAGTTACGGAGTTATTCAGTCAGGCCCCAAATCTCAAACGGAGAGGACGACACCTTAGTCTGTGAAATGTGGTGATGGTGTTCTGACGGCACCAGAAATGCCACGGTTGCTAGAGCCCTTTTCCTTTTTTCTTCTCCCCTTTATTTTTCATTTTATTTTCCCTTTACTTTAATTTTTTTCCCTATTCCCTTTTTGTTGGGCATTGTCACC
>CM031596.1:44242424-44249924 GCA_018398815.1 Conus ventricosus | reverse complement strand
GATTGTCTCCCCTTGGACACTATAAGCTTGCTGAAGGCTCATTTTGAGAAGCATTTATTTTTCCCCATTCACCCACTCAAGCACATACTGTTAGGCAGAATTGTCTACCACTGCAGATATGAATGCTTATCTCCCCCCATTTCTTCAATCTAAGACATAAGAGCAAGCTTTGTTTATAATTGAATATATATATATATATATAGCTAGTCACAAAAAGTTAAGGGCCAGACAGAAAAATTCTCATCAAAATAAAACGACATAACGCACAGGAAAACAGCTTATACCGTATTTTATTTCATGTCTTTAGCTTTCATGTCAATGCCATTGCAATTGTGTCAATTCAATTTTTCTGGACAAAATCAAGGATCAAACATCATAACCCCTCTTTTTGAAAATCACAAAATTGACAATTCACAAGAAAGTTTATTGAAAAGCTTCAGTAGTGCGTATGTCCGCCATTTGCACCCACACATTCCACGCATCTAGGCCTCATGGACTGGATCAGAGTCACAAGGGTCTGTTGAGGCATTGCGTTCCACTCCTGCAGCAGAAATTGGAACAGTTGGTGGAGGTCAACAGGAGGAGGGTGGTTGTCGTGGACGCGGCGTTCCAGATGGTCCCAAAAGTTCTCAATAGGGTTCAAATCAGGCGAACGCGATGGCCAGTCCAGTCGTGGAACCTGCTGCTGCCTCAGGTAGTTGTTCACCACACGGGCGCGTGTGGAGTGGCGTTGTCGTCCATGAGGGTGGCACCGGGTCCCATGGCTTGCAGAGTGGGGATAATCAACGGCCTCACGATTTCATCTCTGTACCTTACGCCAGTAAGTCTGCCTGGCACAAGGTGAAGGGGTGTCCTGCCATGAAGGTGGATGCCTCTCCATACCATCAGGGAGCCGCCTCCATAGCGATCGTGCTCACGAACACAGCCATCAGCAAGCCTCTCCCCTGGACGACGCCAGACGCGTACCCAGCCATCATTTCGGGACAGGGGGAATCTTGGCTCATCGGTGAAGAGGATGGTGCTCCATTGCTGCCTCGTCCATCGCTGATGACGTCGACACCACCTCCTTCTGGCCTGTCGATGGTGCTGTGTTAGTGGGAGACGGACGGCGGGCCTTCTTGAGCGGAGGTTGAAACTGTGAAGGCGACCTCGGACGGTCTGGCGACTTACGTTGATGTTAGTCGTTCTTCTCAGCTCCTGTCTCAGAGTGGTTGCATTGATGGTTCTGCTGCGGACTGCTGTCAGCATCAAGTAGCGATCGTCTTGCCCGTTGGTGATTCTTGGCCGCCCTGAGCGTGGTCGTTCCTCGGCTCTTCCAGTGTCTTACTATCGCTGGTGAAGGCGTTGAATGACTGAGTGGCTCACTCCCAGACGTCTTGCCACCTCTCTTCCAGAAATGCCATCTTGGAGCCATCCCAGAGCCCGGCCGCGATCTAGTGTTGACAGTTTTCGTCTTGGAGGCATGGTTATTGCAGCCCCGATTAGCGGTCATTTTATACCCACCGCAGGCAAATTGTCATTGAAAAGTGTTCAACATAGGCAGGCCTTGCACGTGCACTGTGCCGATTTCTCAATTCAAACCTGCTGTGTAATCTGCGCCTGGCCAAACTTCATGCATTATTCACGGATTTTTGGTGTTTTGGCTGAGCGCATATTCTCGACCCGAAAAATGCGTCGTCTGAAAGATTATTTCGGTCATACAGTGTGGTGTGTGAGCTGTCAGAATAGCTCAGAATGAAACACGCTGCGCTTTGTTTTAACGAGCATTCAGACCCATTACTTAGAGTACCCCAAAATCTAAGGCGGGCCCTTAACTTTTTGTGACTAGCTATATTTAATGTCCATGCGTGCGCACGCGCGCGCACACACACACACACACACACACACACACACACCGTAACTTATGTTGACGTTTAGGTGTTGACATCGCAAACAGGTGGGCGCCAGGGTCTTTTCGCCCCGCTCGGAAGGAAGTCAATGGGACGAATCACAGAGCGTGACATGCACAGTAACATTCACAAATGAAAGAGACGGAGATGAAAGGAGAAGACAAATCCAAAGACGAAGTGTAAACACATTAGAGCCTAATTAGCTTCTTTCGGTTTACAATCCACTTCATCTTCAATATGAACAAGAAAAAATGATGTCTTAAAGGTCACTGAGGATATCTTTCTGTGTTATGTTCAGATATTGTTTTTTCTTGATCCTACACCAAATGTGGTAACGTCCTCTGATTAATAGAATGTCTCTCTCTCTCTCTCTCTCTCTCTCCTCCTCTCTCTCTCTCTCTCTCTCCTCTCTTGTGTGTGTGTGTGTGTGTGTGTGTGTGTGTGTGTGTGTGTGTGTGTGTGTGTGTGTGTGTTTCTGTCTCTCTCCTTTTTCTTTATTTTTTTTCTTTTATTTTGTCTCATCTTCCGTGCCACTTCAGTGGGATTACCCCCATGCCGCTCATTCCAGATTCCCATCCACAGCCACAACCTGGATAGTCCGGCTGCAGTTCCGGTACCGGTGTCGTATATAATACTGTCGCCGTGGAATTGTATCGCAGCGATAGCATTTCACGTGAAATATTGTTGCAGCGACAATATTTGCTGGAAACAATTGTCGCGCGACAACTTTTCACGAAAAATGTCCTATAGAATATTGTAGCTGTCCATAAAATGCAGTATTTCCCGGGAAATCGTGTCGCTGCGACACGATGTTATGAGCGACAGTATTATATACGACACCGCAATCCACTGGGAGTGATCAACGTCAAGTCGTCATGAGGCAACCCACGAGCGGAGGCGCCGCACTGCTGCCGAGCCACTTCGGCGATGTCTAGCGGTGCCTGTTTTATTCCAACCTACGCAGAACACCACCTACGAACATCCTGCTGACGACAATAATTTCTTAGTCGTGGAGCCAGCGTGAGTGAGCACCCACCTCCGGAGGGCGCCACCTCGTCTGTCCAACGACAAAAACCTCATGAACTCGCTGACATCGGAGACCTCAGCACGGCACGACACGAACCGACCAAGACCATAGATGTGGAGAGAAATCGAAACGAAGGTCACCATGAAAGCAGGGCATGAAGGGCGAAATAATTTACGATGGATGACGACAATGAAGATGATGTTATGGCGTTCCATTTCGGACTGAGACTGCATGACAGGGCTGCAAACTATGCTTACTTTCATAGTACATCACCGCGTCAACTAGGCCCAAAAGATACAGACACTTCCAGTCAACACTCTCCGCATCCATTAAATGGATGAAACTCGACTGTGTGATCTCAGTCTTCCCAACTGTGCCCGTAGCAAGGTCAGTTGTGGATAGGAGCCGGTCGGGGCAGAAAAATCCGACAAAAGATCGCTCTGGCGGGAATCGAACCAACCAATGGGAATCCGCCTCGCAAACCAATTCGCCGCGGCGGCTGGGGTCTCTGCGTTGTCACTCTTCCCACCACTGCTTTGAAGTCTTGTTTCTGAGACTCCCAGCTGGCTTGAGTTTTGGAGCTTTTTTTTTTTTTTTTACAGGTCCAGAATTTTCTTGGTTTTGTCTCCACATAGAAATCTTTTGTTTCTGCCAATCCTGCATTCCAGCATAAAATCCTTTATTTCCGCCAATCCTGTATTCAAACATTCAAAAAAATTCTGCCGATCCTGAATTCCAAAACACTTGCGCACTCGCATGTACTCATAAAGAACGCACACGTAAATGTGCGTACACGCGTGTGCCTACAGACAGACAGACAGACAGACAGAGAGAGGGGCAGGCAGACAGACTGACCGAGACAGAGAGAGAGAGAGAGAGAGAGAGAGAGAGAGAGAGAGAGAGAGAGAGAGAAAGAGAGAGAGAGAGAGAGAGAGAGAGAGAGGACACGTTTAATTTAAACCAGAAGAAAGCAGCTGCATGGTATCATTTGCTGACAGAGAGAGGGAGCGCCAGGGGCTGGGGGCTGCTCTAATGCCTCGTATATTTCTGCCAGATATTCGGCTCCTGAAATATACGAGAGCAGCAACTACAGCCCCTCTCCTCCTTGGATAATCTCCGGGAGGGAGGGAGGTGAGAATGGGTGGAGGGGAAGACTGGGAATATGAGGAAATAACAGCCCGTGAATGTCTTCTGAAATAGCAGGCAGATTCACTTCTTACTCTCTTTCAGTCGTCAGTCATTCGAAGAAGCAAAGTAAACGTGGCTTTGTATTACAGTCCCATATCAGAATGAGACTGGTATCATCTTCATGATTCTCGTTGCATCATGAGTAACATAGTAATTTTTTTTGTCTTTCACGTCCGTACCTGTGGTGGTTGGTTTTAATGAAATGATGACATATTGAATGATGGTTTTGAACGACAGAGTGAAATCGACGAATTACGCAACTCCTCACAAAGTCACTACGCAAGTCACTTCTATCATCATCATCATCATCCATCTGTCCCCAGTCCTCATCCCCAAGCCCTGTGACGGTGGACAAGCGACGAAGCGGCAGGTGTGGGTACACTGGCAGCCACAAACCTGAACAAAGGCGGCTCAGGTTATATAGTCGTGCTCAACCGAACCAGAGCGGCGATGGAGTTGGACAGCCACATGAGCGACTCAGCTGCCCTTGCAGGACAGGGCGACCAGGGCGAAGTCTATGAAAGGGTCCTGGCTAAACTTTTCTTTCTTTCTTTCTTTCTTTTTGTTTTGTTTTTGTTTTGTTTTGTTTTGTTTTGTTTCTTGTTTTTTTTTTTTTTTCTTGTTTTAAGGCAGAGGAAGTGAATATCGGCGAGAGGCTGGTGTCGGATTTGTTGTGAAGACAGCTCTTGCTGGAAAGCTAGCTGGACTTCCAAAGGGAGAGAACGACAGGCTGATGACCATTAAACTTCCCCCTTTCGTTTGGAAAGAAGCAACTGACAAGTATCAGCACCAATTCGCTGATCATGACCTACCCTGAAGACGTGAAGGACAAATTCTACGAAGATCTTCACTCTGTCATTGCTGCTGCTCCTAAAGCAGACAAGCTCGCCAAACTTAGTGATTTCGACGGTGGAAGTCGGTTCTGACAGCGACTCCTGGTGAAGGTGTCACCGGCAAACACAGCAGAGGCCACTTCAACAGCCACGGTCTCCTACTCCTCCAGACATGTGTTGAGCATAAACTGTCACTTACCAACATAGTCTTCCGCCTCCCTACCCGTACCAAGACATCACGGGTGCATGCCCGCTCCAAGCATTGGCATCTCATTGAAGACGTCATTGTCAGGAAGAAGAATAAGCAGGACGTAAAAGTCACCAAATCTGTGGGCGTTGCCGAGTGCTGGACAGACTACCATCTCAATCAGCATCCTTAACATCCGGATCCAACCCAAGAGACGTCCGCAAGGCAAGACGTCTCCAAGACGGCTTCATGTCAACAAGCTGACAAAAAAGACCAGGACAAAACAGTCGTTAGCAGACACTCTGAAAGAATGCCTGGAATCTGCCTCTCCAACAACTAGATGTGGAAGCCAACTGGTCGCCTTCCGGGAACTGGTTAACAACACTGCTACAGAGATCCTGGGGCCGGCAGCCCAGGAACACAAGGACTGGTTTGATGACGACTGCAGTGACATCCAGGACCTATTGGATCAAAAACATTTTCTGCACAAAGTTCACCTCAGAGTCACCAAGCCCACCTCCCAAAAGAAGATGCGTTCAACAATATACGCAGAATAGTTTTCAAGAGAAACTACGAGAGATGCAGGACACATGGCAGAGCAAAACAGTTAACGAGATCCAAGGTTATGCTGACAGGCACGATATGAAGAACTTTAATAATGCCTGAAAAGGAGTTTATGGATTTACATCAGCAAGATCACCCCCCTGTGCTTAGCGCTGATGGAAATACATTGATAACTGACAAGGAAATGATCTTGGAACGCTGGGCAGAACACTTCAACAGCGTACTAAACCGCCTGTCATCCACTAATGACATAGCCACTGACCAGTTCCCTCAAGTGCCCACCGACGAAGAAATGGATGAACTGTAAACCCTCTTGGAGACCCAGAATACAATACGTTTGCTCCTAGTTCAGATTCCATACCAGCGGAGATCTACAAAGAATGTGGCACAGGTCTGCCTGAAAAACTTCATCATTTGTTTCTTTTGATATAGCAGCAGAAGATGGTCCCATGCATCCATTATCTATTTGTACAAGTGCAAAGGGAACGTCCAGGCGTGTGACGACCACCGAGGCATAGCCCTCCGTTCTACAGAGGCATCATACTTACCAGAGAGTCAATGTTGCTTCGGAAAGAACAGGAGAACCATTGATATATTTGCTTGAAGACAGCTCCAAGAACAATGTCAGGAACAAAATGACGACCTGTTCTTTACCTTTGTCGACCTGACCAAGGCCTTCCATACTGTTAGTAGGGACAGCATGTGGAAGATCATGGCCAAATGCTGATGCCCACCAAAATTCATCTTTATGGTACAGCAACATCATGACGGCATGCACACCCGAATCCAGGAAAACGGAGAGACATCTAACCCATTCCATGTCACAGATGGTGTAAAGCAAGGCTGTGTTTTGGCACCCAATCTGTTCAGCACCATATTCCCTGCAGTACTGACTGACGCTTTCAGAGAAGGAGACATA
Organism: Conus ventricosus; assembly: GCA_018398815.1. Taxonomy (NCBI): domain Eukaryota; kingdom Metazoa; phylum Mollusca; class Gastropoda; order Neogastropoda; family Conidae; genus Conus; species Conus ventricosus. Next base: position 44,243,317 of record CM031596.1, on the reverse strand, counting down.
GGCATCGACATCACATTCAGGACAGATGGAAAGCTAACCAACCTCAAGAGGCTGCAGGCAAAAACTAAAGTTAGGAGAGAAATTATCTGGGACTTTCTGTTTGCTGATGACTGCGCCCTCAATGCTGGCCCAGAAACTCACATGCAATGCAGTATCGACAAGTTTTTCGTAGCTTGCGCCAACTTCAGTCTCATCATAAATAAAAAGAAAACAGCTGTTCTACATAAACTGCGCCAGGCTAACGGTGTGAGACTCGCTGTTGTGAGTAAATTCACCAACCTTGGCAGTACACAGTCCCAGAAAGTCACCATCAATGATATAAAGTGAGCGTCAGAATTGCAAAAGCAAGTGCAACCTTTGACAGACTACACACCAGTGGGAGGCATCAGTCTGGAGATCAAGCTAAAGGTGTACAAAGCAGCTGTTTTCCCCACGCTCTGCTATGCCTGTGAAACGTGGACAGTGCACCAACGCAAGCCAAGAAGCTAAATTGCTAAACATTGAATGGCAGGGCAAAATCCTTGACACAGAGGAACTTGACCAAGCAGGCCTGCCTACCATCCACACGATTCTGATGCTCTCCTCAGCTTCGATGGGCAGGTCAGGTATCTCGCATGCCAGACCATCACTACTCAAGAGACGCTTCTACGGTGAGCTGCAACAAGCAGTGTGTTTCCATAGAGGTCAGAAAGAACGCTTCAAAGAAATTCAAAATATCGATGAGAGCATTCAACATCAACCCTGACACATAGAAAAAAAAAACTGCCATGGATAGAGGTAGATGTTCTTTCCTCTAATGCGCTTGTTTATGTGAAGAAAGGGGACAGCTGCACAGCGCAACAAAGCACACAGGCAAGGAAAGCCTGCATCAGCAATCACGAGGAGGTCTCTCA
>CM031596.1:44229924-44237424 GCA_018398815.1 Conus ventricosus | reverse complement strand
AACACGGAATGATTGGGATGGTTTACCGTCTTGGAAAAGTTTTAAATAAAGTAGGCTGCCTCTAATATTGAAGCCAAAATCAATGTCCCTCTGTAGCAATGTGGGAATGGGACGGGAGGTGGAGGGGTGGGGGTGGGGGTGGGGGGACGCTTTAATTAATATGTAACATGTGCCTTTCTTTCCGAACATTTCCTCTTTTCTGTCAGTCTCTTTCAAAACAAAATCTGTCATCAAGATTCAGGCGTCAATGACCTTTGACCATTGCTTGTTCGTTCGTTTGTTTGTTTGTTGTTTTGTTGTTGTTGTTGTTGTTAATGCTGTTCTTGTTGTTGTATGGAGGTTGCAATGTGATAAATATATTTAAACAGACTTAGCAAAAGAAGTCAACATATCAAAAAAAGAAAAAGATTTAAAAAAAACCAAAAAGACACGAATGATCCAAGCGCATTTCCCTGCCTGATTAACTATCAGAGTCAAAGACACGAATGATCCAAGCGCATTTCCCTGCCTGATTAACTATCAGAGTCGTACTTTTTTGTTTTGTTTTTTGTTTTAGAACTTGGACATTACAAAAACAAAAATACGATTTACCTGTGATTATTATGAATAAATCTTTCAAAATTCCATGATAATACAGAATTTATCTTCATGTAGCAATCTGTGCAAAGTGCCCACTTCCCTCCCCATCCCTCTCCTCTATTGCGGTGCCCTGTCTTACTACCTTATTCTCCTCTATTGCGGTGCCCTGTCTTACTACCTTATTCTCCTCTATTGCGGTGCCCTGTCTTACTACCTTATTCTCCTCTATTGCGGTGCCCTGTCTTACTACCTTATTCTCCTCTATTGCGGTGCCCTGTCTTACTACCTTATTCTCCTCTATTGCGGTGCCCTGTCTTACTACCTTATTCTCCTCTATTGCGGTGCCCTGTCTTACTACCTTATTCTCCTCTATTGCGGTGCCCTGTCTTACTACCTTATTCTCCTCTATTGCGGTGCCCTATCTTACTACCTTATTCTCATTCGAAGTCTGTGACCACCGTGTTGAAATTTTTTTATTAAGGAATACAAGTGTCTGTTGTTTTCTGGCCTTTGTAGCTCACTCACTTGCCTGCATTCTACTTTCTTTTTGTTTGTTTTTTTTGCTCCCGCAATGCTATTTTTAGATATGCTATTTCATATGTTTTCTGCGAAATTGGATCTAATTCCGAACAAAATGGTTATAAGCAGAATGGCTGAGCACTAAGTTCAGCCTACTTGTATCCGACTTGAAGATTTCAGTGTTAAGACTCATGGGTGACTGATAGTTGAGGAGGCTGCGAATGATTGTTTGTATGTTTGTTTTTCTTTCCCATGACATAGACGACCCTTTTTTAAAGTAGTGACAGCCCGAAAAGGGCCCTGTGTTATCGGGTGGGCTTTAATAGAACTGAATATGAAAAGTGGTTTAATGAATGTATCGTCATTGCTTTCCAGAGCAGAACGAAACGCATCTCATTTTCCTGTGATTCTTTGGATGGGAGGCAGAACAAATCCTTACTGTCCACGGTTCTTTAGCCAGAAGGATGGACCACTGCTGCTAGCATACAAAGACTGAATATTGTAGTGACAAGACTCTACTGTCTATATCAAAGGCTACATGGGGTTTCTAGATCCCAGTACACAGGGTTTCTCTTTCCCAATAGACAGGGTTTCTCTTTCCCAGTACACAGGGTTTCTAGATCCCTGTGAGCATTGCAATCAGTTAACAGAGACAGCCCAGAAGAGAGAGAGAGAGAGAGAGAGAGAGAGAGAGAGAGAGAGAGAGAGAGAGAGAGAGAGAGAGAGAGACAGACAGACAGACAGACAGAGAGAGAGGGACAGAGAGAGAGAGAGAGAGACAGAGAGAATGTGTGTGTGTGTGTGTGTGTGTGTGTGTGTGTGTGTGTGTGTGCGCGCGCGCGCGCGCGCCTGTCCGTGCGCACGTGCTAGAGCTTATATGTGTACGCGTGCATGCAGTAGGCTACTAACTGTTACAGGCAGATTTTAAATCGTCCTGTGAATTGTAAAATGATTGGCTGGCAGTCGAAAGAGAACTGGACTTTCCAGCAGCGCCTTGCTTAAACATGAACACGGTGTTTGGATACGCTGTTTCACCAAGTTGACGCTGATAAAAGTTATGTGCGTGCTTTAATTCACCGTTCGATGGAATTTTAGACTGACGCTTCCAGGATCACACACACACACACACACACACACACACACACACACACACACACAGCATACCACACTTCACACCACACTACACCACCCACACCCACACACACGTTCGCACGCGCATGCACGCACACACCAAGGAACGAAATGTATCTCACTTTCACATTATGTTTCTTCGCACTGAAAATTTCAACGCCCATCTTGCGCCGAACTGGATGAACATAAGTGATTGCTCATTCATTTTCGTTGTCCTGAGTGTTGTGTATCTTGCCTGAAGAGGACCTATGAGGTCAAAACGCGTCGTACTGTGATTTGTTTGTCTACGTTTTTCGGCGAAGCCTTATAAATAATTTTAAAATTTTGTTTAGATTTCCGCCTGCACTCGCCTCTCTTTGCAACTAGATCTATTTATTCAACGTTAGAATGGCTGGTGTGAACAGTTGCGTCATCTGTGAACAAGTAACAAAGAGTTTGTAAGAACAGACCAAGATTGTTGATTCATATTGAGAACAGAGCTGGTTCAAGGACAGAGCCTGGAGAGACGCCATTTTTTATAGATGCAGAGAAGATTTAATTCTATTATTGAGAACAAGTTGATACTCGTTGTTTGAGAATGATGGCAATAATAATTTCAGTGCATTGTTTAACAGACAATATAATCGGAGTTCTGTTTCATTTATTGCGTGGTTAATTACATCGAAGCCTTAGTAAATTTCAAAGAAGTGAACACTGTCATCTTTACATCATTTACATTTGATAGCCATTTACCAATAAAACTGCCCAATGCCGTGTGACCAAAATGCTTTTTTTCTTAAACCCATATTGATGTGGGTGAAGCAAGTTTAATCTGTCAAAATGTCAAAGAAACATTATTTCCTCTAACGGTTACGATTGACTAGACGAAACAGAAATCGGCTTCTAATTTGAACGACTGATTTAGTCGTCTGATTTACAGACTGGTATAACTTCAACGACTTTAATTTATGCATAAAGTCCTGGTTGAGGGAGTCGAAGGCTTTTTCAAAATCAACGCCAAGCAGCAGTCCTCTTCAGGGCTAGTGTTAAAATGGTTTATTATGTCGTATTTCTATCTGGTATCATCTCTAATATACATGTTGCCAATGAATCCGTATGTATTTTCATTTACTAATTTAGACAGTATTCTTTTCAGTCTGATAGCTACGCATGCTGTGCCAATTTCATATTCCACGTTGAAAACAGATATCGGTCTCCTGTCTCTAGGTTTATTTCCTTTTATCGCAAACCTTCCTTTTGTGTATTACACATTTCATCTTTAATAAAGCCATCACTTATAAACCTCACTACAAAATTTCTTATACGCCTTCTCAAGAAAAAAAAAGTTTTAAAAAAAAATCTGCAGTACAATTCATTAGTTCTGGGACTTTTATCATTTTCTTTTCTTTTCTTTTTTTTCAACACGATCGTTGCTTCATTAACGTAAAATGTATTTCGAGATCTGTGGCTTCATCTTGAGTTAAAGAAGGAATATTCTGAACCATCTCGTTGACATCACAATCCGCAGTTTGTCTTTTCTCATACAGATTTTTGTAAACATTTTCTGTTTCTTGTACAATGTCCTTGTCGTTTTTATCAAGTGGCACTCCAGCATTTGCTACAAACTTCGTCATATGTTTCTTCACAAAATTTCCCTTTTCCAGCAAAAAAGTACATGGTTATTTTCTCAACTCCTCAAATCCATCTGCCTCTAGATCTTAGAAGGGCTCCTTCCATTTTCTTTTGCCTTAAGTACTGTAGTTCTTTTGTGTGTTTGTTTTATCGTCTTTTTTTTTTTTAATTTAGAGTTCTAAATTGTGCTCATTTATTTTTCCTTCTAGAAATTCTCGTTCATTTTCCAGTTTCGAATTTTTTTTCTGGAATTGATTTAATACTTTTGCTCTTGATTTGCATAAGAAATACATGTAGGAAAAGATTATCAGAAATTGTGAACTGAATTTCTTCTGCTTTAATACTATTTTGAGTTATTTTTGTCGAAAGCTGTAGCTGCATATGGGGTAACAATTTTCCAATAGTTTTGTTTATTTCACATACACACTTATGATCCCTTGATAGAAAGCACTTTAATTCCTAAACGTATTTCTTTAATGGGATTTTTTTTCGCCGAAGGTCATTTCTAATTGAATGGTCCCATCTGTAGCCATGAAAAATATCTGCAAAAGAAATATCATTACAAGCATTTTCGGATACAAGAAATTAAAGTTTGCCTTGTTGCACGGCGTTACTTCTTCTCTGAGTAAAACGTTGAAGTTTTGGATTTGGATCTCTGCATGTATCTGCGGATTGATTATCCACAATAGTTCCCTGTATTTTTATTTACTTGCTTTGACATTATGAATTTGTCTATAGTTATAGTAACCTTGCATAGACTCAAGCAGTAAATTCCAGTCCTCAGCTATAATTGTGTGTGATATTTTCAACTGTTTGATTTTTTTGCCTTTATATATTAGAGTTTAAAAGAAAATCAGGTTGTCCCTATATGGAACATAAGTGTTAACCAGTAACACGTCCATATTCATCCTGTATGTGTGCATCATAAGCAAGCTTCCGTCATGTTCTCTGTCGACAGTCATGATTTTAAATTCAGTTATAATTAAGAAGTATTGCTACACCCGTTGAGTTTGCATCATATGAGGCGAATATTGGGGTCAAACGCCATTCTTTAGGTCTAGTTCTGGATCTAGGTGTGTATCCTGCAGAAGGTGGATGTGGGATTCGTCTAGACTTATCCACATATCAACGACGGTAGACAAACATAATATCCACATCGAATGTCCATCAAACACACAGCCAAGAATTCATTTAAGAACAATCTGACGCATAAGATTATACGGCATAGCGGTGCATACTCAAAATGCATTTTCGCTGATCCTCGTCTAAGAATGCCATAGAAACACACAATGCGGTGGGAACGCATATTGTCACATCAATTATTTCCTTCTTTCGTTGCACTTCCACCCTTTCTCATCCCTGTTTAATGGACAGATGCTCTCCGGGATATGTCAAATACAAACTTATTTGTGCAAAGAGCATAAATCCCAGAATATAAGGTGCTGTTCGTAGAATAATCATTGAAGTATATCAAAACAATATGGTTCCAGCAACCAAAGGCATGCGCGCGCGCGCGCGCGTGTGTGTGTGTGTGTGTGTGTGTGTGTGTGTGTGTGTGTGTGTGTGTGTGCCTTTGAGAGAGAGAGAGAGAGAGAGAGAGTGTGTGTGTGTGTGTGTGTGTGTGTGCGCGCGCGCGCGCGCGTGCGCATGCGTGTGTGCCCGCCGCGCGGCAGATGTGTGTGTGTGTGTGTGTGTGTGTGTGTGTTGTGTGTGTGTGTGTGTGTGTGTGTGTGTGCGCGCGCGCGCGCGCGCGCGCGCGCACGCTCGCCAAGCTTTTTCTAAAAAACGAAAGAGGGAAATCGTGATGGTATTGCTCAAGTGGATTAAGTGTTATACACACCAAAGTTATCTCGGCACTCATGCACGCTTATACGCACTAATGCACCAACCAAACATTCCACTCTCTCTGTGAGCAGAGCGTCAGGCATTGGCTTCTCTTCTGACACAACTGACAATAAGAGCTAGTGTCTCTGCTCTACTTATAGACGTGAAAAATTCAAAAACATAAAAATGTATAGTCGAAACGCAAGAGATCAAACCTTCCAAATCTTGTTTTTGTTGTTGTTGTTGCTTTGCTACAAAACCTTATCTGGCAAAGCTTGCACACATACACACACACGCGCGCGCGCGCGCGCGCACGCACACACACACACACACACACACGCGCGCGCGCGCGCGCATACATACATACATAGGTAAACAGCTAGACAGGTAGGTAAACAGCCAGGTAGGTAGGTAGGTAGGCCTGTTTCAGGGCTCCAGATAGCCTCCTTCATGCTCGGTGACGATGGTCCTGTGCCGCGTGAGCCTGCATCAAAGCAGGAGCAGGACGGACGTCGCTGGAGCGCTGTACAACTTCCTTCTATGGTCCTCACTGGCTTCGGCCGAGAGGGTAATTTTTCAGCCCAACCCCGAGAGGGGTGCCCGCCATCCCCCTCCCCCCCCCCCCCCCCCCCCTCCACCCACCCCCCAATCATGGTTTGCCAGGCCGCCGTTATCACAGTCTGGCAGCGCTCTATCGCCGGCTGCCCTCAATCTCCAGGAGCCGTCCCCCGGCAACACAGGCTAGACCCGCCGTCATCCATAGTGGCTGAAAGGTTGACTGACGTTGACCTCGAACATCGACGCCCTTCGAAAAAGATCTGTCACCTGTCCCTCGGCACTGCCTGCTATGCCACCTCGCAGTGAGTGCCCTCGTCTTTCCCAATGTCCAATCTGTATAGGGATTCAAACAAAGAATCTACCTTGGGCTATGTCCATATCTACGTTGGGCTTCTCTACCACCATGTTCATATCCATAATGAATCTTTCTGACCGCTTTCTTCCACTCACCAACATTTACATGCATTTTATACAACAAAAAATCTCACCAAACAGACATTAAAAAACCTCCCAGCAACTTATGATCACTTTCACACAATAATTATCCTCTAGACAGCTATGACCACTTCATCCACAACTATTCAAAGCTGCCTGACAATAGCATTAGCACAGTGCCCTACAGCAATACCAGCTGAAAAAGCAAGTAAAAAAAAAAAAAACCCTCTTCAAGTTCTAATGAATTGTCACGGGCTCGATCTATTCGCCTTTACTGAACAAACTTCAACTGACTTCCTCCCGAGCACCTCACGTGATGCTCCGAGGTCTGAGTAGAGAATTCGTCACCGCTTGACTGTTCAAGGTTGGGAATCAGGAATCTGACCCACCTTCGATGATTAGTGCCACCTGCAGATAATTATCCGACAACTTCGATCTTCTTCACGCAGCCCGATGGCCTATACTACCTCAGGACCCTAATGCTAATTGACCAATTATCCTCTTGTTTGACAGGTTTCGTTATCTTGACAGATATAAACAAACAAAAAATGTTCAAACACAAAAGGAATTTAGAAGAAAAAAATGTCATGCGGTGTAACGCATGATTCGCACACATAATAGGTCTGTCTACATGCATATATACGTAAGAATGTGTATAACTTTGTCGACAGCGAGGTTGAAGGAGAGGGGTTTCAGGAAATGTGAAACTCCCTCGCCTTTTCCCCTTGTTATGTGCCTCAGTAACCTCCTTTCACTCCCCCCCCCCCCCCCCTAGTCCCTCCGGCCCTACTGCATCACTTCCCCCTCAAGCACCCCCAACATCCTATTCCCCTCTCTCCCCCC
>CM031596.1:44212424-44224924 GCA_018398815.1 Conus ventricosus | reverse complement strand
GGGTAGGAGCCGGTCGGGCAGAAAAACCCACATGACTCTGATGGGATTCGAACCCACGACCTCCCAGCCGGGAGTCCGCGACGCTAACCACTTCACCACGGTACAGTACAGTTTAGATGTGATCTGTATTATTATTACAATTTCTGATATCATTATTTTAGCTACAAATGTTAAATGTTTCCCTCTTATGTTTCCTTTATGATTTTTATGTCATTGGTGTCATTTGTATTATTTTCGTTTCTCATTAATTTATTAAGATTTTTTAAATGTCAGTACAAAAATTATGTTATTCTGACAATAAGTGGTTTTCAGTCAGTATGTGTCTGTGTGTCTGTGTGTGTCTGTGTCTGTGGGTCTGTGAGTTATACCTTCAATATGCGCACAGGTGTGTGTGTGTGTGTGTGTGTGTGTGTGTGTGTGTGTGTGTGTGTGTGTGGTGTGTGTGTGTGTGTGTGTGTGTGTGTGTGTGTGTGTGTGTGTGTGTGTTTGTGTGTGTGTGTGTGTGTAAGCCCGTGCGCATGCGAACATATGCGTCTGTGTGCGTTTATGCCCGAGCGCTTGAGCTTCTACGTCTTCGGTTTACAATTATCGGCACTGCATAGAGGAGATAAGACACAGACTCTAATGCTCTCTACTTATCGTTCGTAGCTCGTTGTCTAACACAACACACGGATTGTTCTGTATCTAAAGTGCCAGTTCAATGGCGGTCCCACACTATTTCCACTGTTCCGTTTCTGGCTATGGCAACAGACCAACCTGTTCTTCCCCACAGAGGCCCACACCATCAGAGATAATCAAACACGAAATGAACACCTGCCAGTGACGGACATCAATCACCTGGTCTTATCACAGAACGCTATTGAAAGTGACACGAAGTTTCTGATCCACATAAATCACGCTGAGCTGTGTCACCTCCTTCGACAGTGAATACAAAACGCGAGCCATGGGACAACAGATGAATACCGACGGCTCTTTCTACCAATCAAAAGGAAGCTTAAATAGAAATCGGCCAATCACGGATACGGACCTGTACATAAGAAGAGACATGAAAACAACGTTTAGTTTGTAATCAAGCTTATTTTCATTTGAAATCTACATCATCTTCGACAGAAACAAGATAATCGTTGTCATTAAAGGTTAAAGTTTTTTTTATTCTACCTCCCCCCCCCCCCCCCCCCCCCCCCCCACTTCCCCACCCCCACCCCCGCCACCACGTCCGTCAATCTGCTGGAAGGCCCGTCGAAAATTGTAAACGTGTTTTGTTAAATGTACTGGAAAAACAAACCAACGGCAAGACAGGTGCTGGAAACAAAGTATACCCATCTCCGGTCCTTCACCAAAACGCATAAATTAAAAAAAGATATATTGACGATGCAGCTACAGTTGGTTGATGTTAACCGTGTCGTTCTTAAGTATGAGTTGCGATCAACCCATAAAATACATTTTGTAACAACAAAAGGCTGTTTTTAACTCAGAGAACTTTCAGTTCCCGAATGAATTGAGATCGTCTACATGTCACAGTTTCGACGATCCCACCGCAAAATGTCTTTGTTTTTAATCAATGATTAATTTATCTGGATGGATTGGGGAGGTGACGACGAAGGACAGGGAAGGGAATATCGTGGTGAGGGGGGGGGGGTAAAGTAGACGAAAGGAGAAAGGAGAAGAGAGAGAGAGAGAGAGAGAGAGAGAGATGTTCAGGTTTTCGCCAAGGGAAGTAACCATGTAAAAAGTTACCTGTTACGGAAACGAATCCATGGCACTGTCTTTGTGCACGCACAATGAATTAAAAACTAAACTAAAATGTCACTCTTTCTATTCACTTCGTGTGTCAATAACATTCCAACTTTCACAGTATCTGGGGAGTGAGTTAGTGACAGTTAGGACTAACAGATTGTAAAAACTGAGTTTGTAGTCTACTTTCAAGTTCATTAGGCCTAACTATACATGTTGTCTCCCCTGAGAAACACAATACCAGTCCGTAGATCATCGACGCAGGATGTTTTGTGTCGAACGAGATAGTTTGTCAATTTCAACTTTAAAAAGAAAAAGAAAAAAAATCAAATGCTTAAGACAGTGTTCGTGTGATGTCGCTCTTTGTTGCAACACTAATCAATGATTTCAAGGGGTTTTTTTTTTTTTTTTTTTTTCAGAGCCAGGAAAGTAAAAATTCAGGCACCACCATGTTCTTGACGGTGTTCACTGCGTGTATCTCTCTCTCTCTCTCTCTCTCTCTCTCTCTCTCTCTCTTAGATTTTTTTTTTTTCATTTTGTTCTATTCTTTACTCCAAACAGATGGCATAAATGGAACACCAAACAGAAATGTGTTGAAAACTAACTTTCCAACTATCTTGTTATTGATTGTTGTATTTGTCAGGTCTCAGGGGCCCTAATTCTTTTCTGTCATCTTCCGAGTCTGCCGAAAAGGAGCAACGGTACCAAAATGTGTGTCCAGTCTAGGGGAGACAATTACAGTTCTTTTGGGGCTGGAGTTTTCATGTGCCCGTGGTTCTCTTCCTCACAGTTTTAAGGGGAACTGAATGGGACTGAAAGAAGCATCCGACTCTTGTCGGAAATCTAATGTTCCCAGTAAACTATTCGAATCTCTTCGTCTTTCTCTCTGTTATATACACTTTATTTTTCTCTTTGTCAGACCTTTGAAGAATGAAGGACTGATTATCTAAAGCTGTTTCCTCTACTAATAACACATTGGTCAGTCTCTTCCTTTGTTTGTGAGTAACATATGTGGAATGGAACAAAGGAAGACATCAAAGCTACCCCCATCCACCCCCACCGCCATTCTTTTTTCTAACTATTGTTAACTTTCGATTAACTGGTCGATTGATGACTCCTGTGGTTGGGAGAGGGAGGGGGGGGGGGGGGCGTGTCTAACATTTTTATATTTGGTAAATGTTAATAACAAACTGATGGAGAAACATCTGCAACATCAGAGAGACCTGTTCCACAACTTCATTGACTTTAGGAAAGCGTTTGACAGGGTGTGGCACAAGGGTCTGTGGCAGGTGCTCAGAAAGTTTGGCATAGAGGAGGGTCTCGTCCAAACCATCCAGGCGCTGTATAACACCGCCAGCAGCGCAGTCCTCCTCAACAACCAGATAGGGGACTACTTCAAGACCACAGTTGGAGTCCGTCAAGGCTGCCTGCTATCTCCCGTACTGTTCAATCTCTTCCTGGAAAACATCATGCGTGAAACCCTCCATGACTTCCACTCCACTGTCTCCATCGGAGGAAGAACCATCAATAATCTGAGGTTCGCAGATGACATCGACCTGATGGGAGGCAGCAACGAAGAACTACAAGACCTGACAAAGAGACTGGAAGAAAGGGCAGGTGCATATGGAATGGAAGTGAGCACAGAAAAAAGCAAAGTCCTGGTCAACAGCACAACCAACACCCATGCTGAAATTTACATGAACGGACAACAGCTTGAAGAAGTGGGCGCTTTCAAATACCTTGGCGCCACTCTCACCAAAGACGGTCGCTCTACAACAGAAATCAAGACCAGACTAGCGATCGCAACAGCAGCAATGGCAAAGCTAAACAAGATCTGGAAGAGCAGGGAGATCAGCTTTCCTACAAAGATGAAGCTGTACAAGTCCCTGGTGCTGTCCATCCTGCTGTATGGCTGTGAAAGCTGGACCATGACAGCAAAGACCACCAAGAGAATCCAGACGTTTGAAACTAAATGCTTCAGGCGCTTGCTCGGGATCTCTTGGCAAGACCGGAAGACAAACGACCTTGTGAGGAGCCAAATAACATCACTTGCAGGCCCCCAAGAACCCCTCTTGGCAACAGTCAAGAAGAGGAAGCTGTCGTGGTTCGGGCATGTCATACGCCACAATTCACTGCCCAAAACAGTCATCCAGGGCACGCTGGAAGGCGGCAGACGAAGGGGACGACAAGCCAAATGCTGGATGGACAACATCAAAGAGTGGACCAGGATGGATGGCCCTACGCTGATGCGACAGGCAGAGGACAGGGCCGGATGGCGGTGCCTGGCTTCGAGAGTGTCTCTCGTCTCTCCTCTACGCCCATCATGAGCAAAAGAATGATGATGATGATGATGATGATGAATAACAAACTTCCGCGAACTCTCTCTCTCTCTCTCTCTCTCTCTCTCTCTGAAACCATTCGAAGATACATTCCGAAATAGTCATCAGGACTCTGTTTCTGTATGTGTTCAGTGGTTTGGCGGAACTACTCCTCAACCCCTGACAAATCATTCTCTTACACACACACACACACACACACACACGCACACTTATACCACACACACACACACACACACTTATACCAAGTGGAAAGATCGACCTCTCCCAGACGGTGTGGGTGGGCGGACCTAACAACAAAGGCCGCCGCCACGCACGCACGCTGAAGTTAATTGACCATTGTTTCCCTGCGGCCGCCGCCTCTCTCTCTCTCTCTCTCTCTCTCTCTCTCTCTCTCTCTCTCTCAGCCTGACAGGTCACACAATACAAAACAATGCAAGACCAAGCCAAGGCCGTGAACGAAGAAGCGAAGGAGACACCATCCCTCCCTCCCCCCTTCCCCACCTAAAAAAAAACTTTTCTCTGCCCCCACCCCCACCCTTTCCCCCCATTCTTTCCCTATTGCCATCCTCTACCCTCTCCCACCTCTCTCCCTCCTCTCTCCCTCCAGTCCTATGACCAGTAACTATTGTCATCCTCTACCCTCTCCCACCTCTCTCCCTCCAGTCCTATGACCAGTAACTATTGTCATCCTCTACCCTCTCCCACCTCTCTCCCTCCAGTCCTATGACCAGTAACTATTGTCATCATCATTGTTCTCATTGGTGTTGAGGGAGTTGTGGGTCGTTATCAACATTCTTTGTGCCTTGTTAAATTGTTAACAAACAAACAAACTGACCGTTAAAATCGTCTTTACATTTTTTTTTCTTTATTGGTGAAGAATTATTCAAAACGAAAACAATAAAGACGATCGGCACCAGAGCTCCATGGACGTACCAAAAGCTCTGGAAATTTTTGACGGCATGAAATGACTGCTCAATGAATGTCTGACTGGAAATGTCTGACGTCATGAAAGGATTGCGGAATAAATGTCCGACTGGAAATATCTGACGTCATGAAAGGATTGCACAATAAACGTCTGATCGGAAACATCTGACGTCATGAAAGACTGCACAAGGAATGTCTGACTGGAAATGTCTGACGTCATGAAAGAACTGCACAATGAATGTCCGATTGGATATGTCTGACGTCATGAAAGGACTGCAAAATGAATATCTGATTCGAAATGACTGACGTCATGAAGGACTGCACAATGACTGTCTGATTGAAATGACTGACGTCATGAAAGGACTGCACAATGACTTGTAACTGATCTGAAAGGACTGACAATGACGTGCATGGAAATGACGAGTCATGAAAGGACTGCACAATGACTGTCTGATTGGAAATGTCTGACATTATGAAAGGACTGCAAAGGAATATCTGATTCGAAATGTCTGACGTCATGAAAGGACTGCACAATGACTGTCTGACTGGAAATGACTGACGTCATGAAAGGACTGCACAATGACTGTCTGACTGGAAATGACTGACGTCATGAAAGGACTGCACAATGAATGTCTGCTTTCAGTAAAGGAAGAAAAATTACAGGATTAAACAACAGATAACTGGTTACAATACAGGACTTAACAATAAACACCTGATTTCTTTATAGAAAGAAACAATAGATACCCGATCTTATTATAGAACCAGACGACAATAATAAATGCCCAGTTTCACCACAGACCTACACAATCAATGCCTTTTTATTTCATTTTTATCGATAAATGCCCGATTTAATCACGGGAGTAAAGACGAAATGGTTAATTTCATTGTAGGACTAAACAATTAATGCCTGTTTTCATTATAAAACTCTTCCCGAAGATGAAGTATGGCTGCCTTAATGGCGGATTGAAAACGGTCATACACACAAAACTCCACTGCCTGTCTCAAAAGGCAGTGTCCGCAGGAGTATCAGCCTGCGTACACAGAAAGAAAGAAAGAAAGAAAGAAAATTATAAAACTAAACAACGAATGCCTGATTTAACTATAGGACTGAATAATAAAAGTCTGACTATGCAATGTAATATAATATGCCTTATTTCATGACATGATTAATCAATGAATTATTGATTTTATCTTAAGACTAAGCAATGAATGGCTGATTTCATTAAAGGACTAAACAATACGTTAATGCCGAATTTCATTGCAGGATGAAACAATAAATGCCTGATTTCATTTCAGGATTTCTCAATATAAATACCCGATTTCATTACAGGAAGAAACAATAAATGCTTTATTTCATGACAGGGCTAACTATAAATGCCCTTTTTTTTATATTCCAGGACTACGCAATAAGTGCCTGGTCTAATCATAGCACTAACCAATCAATGTCTTATTTAATTACGAGACTAAATGATAAATGCCTCAGAGGACTAACAAAAACGTCTGGTTTCATTCAGACCTAAACAAAATAAATGAATAGATGATTTTAAGAACTGTAAATGCCTCGTAAAGACCACAAATTGGTGCCTAATATTGTTACAAGACTGAAAAATATAAATGCCTAACTTTATTTCAGTTTTTTCTTTTTTTCTTTTTCTTTGTTTTTTTTTTTTTTTTTTTTTTTTGGGGGGGGGGGGGGGGGGGGGGGTGGAGAAGAGGGGAAGAGACAGTGGTTGGAGGACTTTTCGAAAGGCAGATTTCGTTAAAGACATTGAAATATTCCTGATTTCATTACACGACTTTTAACAGGTTTATTGAGGGTCAAAAGGAAGCCTGATTTCATTAAAAGACTAGGTACATATCGCACAGAAGATTCAGACCTCGTTCATTGATTAGAAGGCTTTGATCTCAAGACAGGCACTATGCTAATTACAAACGCAAACAAAATACGTATGGCATGGGGTACACAAGGAGGTAATATAAAGCATAAACAGGGTTGCGGCGAGAGAAATGGAGACAACCAACTTTGAGTGGAAAATAATCTGATTATAGACATAATCGGATCAAAACGGAGAATGATTTTGTCATAATACAAATAGATTTAACTGTAAGAGATGTAGGCTGGAAATTCATAAGATTGGCCTGTTTGGAAATATTTTCATAATGCAGAAAACGTTTTTGCAATTACGAAGATCTATTTTCCTAAGTTTACTCCTCAACACAAAAATATTGCAGCTAAAACAAGCTTTTCCAATTTCGTATACGCTGGTCTATTAAGGCTTGCTTGGGCTTAAACTGAATGAAAGTATGGACAGGATTTGACCGAAGAGTATTCATAAAATTGTTTGCTGTAACCAGGTAGGCTTGAGCTGTGTTCTTCACGTCATATGAATGTTTAAGTAAAACAAATAACAAACTAGAATCGTTTGAAACAGTCTGTATTGTAGGAAATAAGTTACATCAACAGGACAACATTGAACGTTTCAGGTTGATTTCCAAAGTTACACCCTGCTTCACTTCCCGTACAAGAGGAGATCTAAGACTCATGGATATTAAAAAAAAAAAAAAATCAACTGAAACCAAAAGCAAACTGATAGCTCCCCAAAACCCCATATTTTACATCATTACTAAAGAATGCAATGCACAGTTTTTGAAATTATTCTAGTTCTATGTCAAGAGGCAGATCTGCTTTACGGCAATTTTGTTTTCCAGTGATGAAAGCAAAGAACAAGCTTGCAACGAGAGAAATAGAATATATACGGGTATGGCCGAGATGTTTGGAAAGAGGGTGTTATAGTTAAACCGACTGCCTTGATACTTATAATCCTAAACACGTTCATTCAGCAGGTGAATTTTACAAAAGCCATTTTGGAAGGTTTGTTTCCAATGATTCAGAATCACCTGTACAGAAGAATCAAACTGCATCAATGGAATGTATCCTGCATGCCATGCTCGTAAATATGCAACGGTGAGATTCAGCCTGATTAACTTATTTATTCGGTTACTTATGGCATAATACAAGGCTTAGACTTGCCTACACTCACAAAGGCGCGCGCGCGCGCACACACACACACACACACACACACACACACACACACACACACACACACACACACACCCCACAGACGCACGCACGCATGGCACACACACACGCACGCACGCACGTACACATACACACACGCGCGCGCGCGCACAACATGGACATAAATGATACAGAATTAATCGATTTTTTTTAATTACTTCTATGCCCTAAATCTGATTTCATTTCTTAATTAATGGTACATAAGTAACGTTATCCCATGAAAAAATAATGCGTTATTTACATCAGATTGATTTATTTCGATTTGTAATGCCTTATTGATAAATCGATCATGAATTGTTTATAGATATTTCCGGTGCCTCATGTAATGTTGTTGCGCATCATGTGATAAATTAGTAATATTTCAAGACTAAAGAAGTCTCACATAACACAGCTAAATAACCGTTAGCTTCAAAGCGAGGTAACAAGACAGGAGGTACTGATGATGACATCAGGGCCAGAATAACCAAGGCAAGATTTGCTTTCACCACCCTCAAGCCCATCTGGAGGAGCGCAAACGTCCGTCTTCACACCAAACTGAGACTGTTTAACACCAATGTAAGACCTGTGCTGCTGTATGGCTCGGAGACCTGGAGACTCACCAAAGGGCTGGAGCACAAGTTGCAGGTCTTCATCAACACATGCCTGCGGCGGATCCTCCGCATCAGGTGGCCTGACAGAATTGCCAATGAGGAGCTATGGCGCCGGACAGATCAGAGACCAATCGGAGACACCATCAGAATCCGAAAGTGGAAGTGGATCGGACACATCCTACGCCGAGGCCCGGACAACACCACACGGCAGGCACTGGATTGGAACCCGCAAGGAAAGAGAAAGCGAGGCCGCCCAGTGACAACTTGGCGTAGGACGCTGAACAGCGAGCTGAGTTCCATCAAGCTGTCCTGGGGTGAGGCAAAGCGGGCAGCCCAAGACCGCACACGTTGGAAATCTGCAGTGAAGGCCCTATGCTCCCGATGGAGCGAAGAGGATTAAGTCAAGCAAGTAAGTTCAAAGCGAGGTGACTGAAGGCGGAAAGTGAAGCAAATTTCAAACAGAAAGGTTACTAGTTCCGCCAGACAGTTCAGACAAACAGACTGCAGGACAAATCATGATGCATTCTGACTTCTTGGCTCTTTACTTTTCAGGGAACACAAACAACAGTTAGGACAATGAAAACCAAGATCGAAGTTATCTTCTCATATTCGGAGTAAAATGGGTGTGGAATGAAAAAACGTGTGTGTGTGTGTGTGTGCGTGTGTGTGTGTGTGTGTGTGTGTGTGTTGTGTGTGTGTGTGTGTGTGTGTGTGTGTGTGTGTGTGTGTGTGTGCGTGCGTGCGTGTGTGTGTGTGTGTGTGTGTGTGTGTGTGTGTGTGTGTGTGTGTGTGTGTCTGTCTGTCTGTCTGTCTGTCTGTCTGATGTCTGTCTGTGTCTCTGTGTGCGCGCGCGCTTATCTACTCATTTTATGCAACGAACTGTTTAAATCACCGTGTTTTTTTTTTCTGTCGTGAACAGACCCTGAATTAAAAGCATGAACGTTGCCAGACGGCGATGGAAGAGGTTGCATGCAGGGTTAACTGAAAGGGAAGGGGGAGTGAACTGATTAGATTTTTTCTGCCGGAACTAGCTCTCACCAATTTTTTTTTTAAAGCACGGATTCCTAGTTAGGTGGGGGGGGGGGGGGGGGGGGGGGAGGGGGGGGAGGAGGGGGGGGGAGAAGTCCATGAGCTTTGAAAAACAAAAATTGAAAAGATAAGAAATAAAAACCAGAGATATACCTTACTTGAAAGATGCATGTTTTCAATAAAGTGTAAGAACGTTTTCTCGACTGATCTGGAGAAATAATGGGCAACTCCCATTAGCTGACTGTAGTACCAGCTTATTTCGGAAGGTAGCACTACCCTTATTTGCAAACGCAGTTAGGACAGCGGAACTGGAGTTGGGGACTGGGGATGGGAAGGATAGCAAGAGGAAAGGGCAGCGGAGCTGCAGGGGAAGGAGAAACTGAGTTGGGGGGGGGGGGGGGGGGATGGGTAGAAGTGCAGGGGAAAAACAATAGCAGCAACTACCCACCACCCACTCAACATTCCATCCCCACTCCCACCCCAAAACGCTTTTCCTGATCAGAGACACAATGTGTTTGGATGTTGGTTCAACTGTACTGGTGATCTAAGACTCTAAACGAATATGAATATCATTATGCAATGACCACATCAATGGCAATTAAAAACAAAATTAAAGAGAAATGCGAGAGAGAGAGAGAGAGAGAGAGAGAGAGGAGAGAGAGAGAGAGAGAGAGAGAGAGAGAGAGAGAGAGGAGAGAGAGAGAGAGAGAGAATAAAGAGAAAGAGAAAAAAAATGAGGAAAGGAAGAAGGGAAACGACTGTTTACGATCATAATTACATTAAAATCATCACACAGATCATAAGCACAAATAGTAACATCACACACAACACAGACCGGTCTGTACAAAGACTATAATAATCAAAAGTAGTGCTCCAGAATCATTTGGGTCAAAAAAAAACTGAAAGACAAGACAGAGAGAGAGAGAGAGAGGGGGGGGGGGGGGGGGTGAAGGCGAACCAGCAGAGTTTCATTAAACTATGGTAACAAGATAAGCATACAATGCTTTTTCCCAACCAGCCCTGGGGCAATATGGACAAAACGAGGAAAAATGGTTATACGAGGGAAATGTAACCACAAGTAAAAGGAACACACAGATAACACAAAACCCACCCTTTCAATAATTCATAAATGGAATTGAACACAACTGTAAAACGAGTAGGATAACTAATTTCTAATAAGAAATCATGACTAGGAAAAGGAAGGATGTGGGAAATATGAGTCGGGAGAAAGGCTGTTAGTAAGGAAGGAAAAAGGAATGATGTGGGAAATATGAGTTTGGGAGAAAGGCTGTTAGTAAGGAAGGAAAAAGGAAGGATATGGGAAATATGAGTCGGGAGAAAGGCTGTTTAGTGAGGAAGGAAAAAGGAAGGATGTGGGAAATATGAGTCGGAGAAAGGCTGTTAGTGAGGAAGGAAAAGGAAGGATGTGGGAAATATGAGTCGGGAGAAAGGCTGTTAGTGAGGAAGGAAAAAGGAAGGATGTGGGAAATATGAGTCGGGAGAAAGGCTGTTAGTGAGGAAGGAAAAAGGAAGGATGTGGGAAATATGAGTCGGGAGAAAGGCTGTTAGTGAGGAAGGAAAAAGGAAGGATGTGGGAAATATGAGTCGGGAGAAAGGCTGTTAGTGAGGAAGGAAAAAAGGAAGGATGTGGGAAATATGAGTAGGGAGAAAGGCTGTTAGTGAGGAAGGAAAAAGGAAGGATGTGGGAAATATGAGTCGGGAGAAAGGCTGTTAGTGAGGAAGGAAAAAGGAATGATGTGGGAAATATGAGTCGGGAGAAAGGCTGTTAGTGAGGAAGGAAAAAGGAATGATGTGGGAAATATGAGTAGGGAGAAAGGCTGTTAGTGAGGAAGGAAAAAGGAATGATGTGGGAAATATGAGCAGGGAGAAAGGCTGTTAGTAAGGAAGGAAAAAGGAATGATGTGGGAAATATGAGCAGGGAGAAAGGCTGTTAGTAAGGAAGGAAAAAGGAATGATGTGGGAAATATGAGTAGGGAGAAAGGCTGTTAGTAAGGAAGGAAAAAGGAATGATGTGGGAAATATGAGCAGGGAGAAAGGCTGTTAGTAAGGAAGGAAAAAGGAATGATGTGGGAAATATGAGTAGGGAGAAAGGCTGTTAGTGAGGAAGGAAAAAGGTGGACAGCAAGATGAGGACACACACAGCAATTACACACACACACACACACACACACACACACACACACACACACACACACACGCGCGCGCGCGCGCGCGCGCGCGCGCTCATAAAAATCCCTTTATAACAACCGGAAAAAAAATCATAGATATTCATATAAAAGACCCTCCAATGACAAATTTGTATCATTTTGAAACAGTCTTATTTCATAACGATCACAAATTTATGTAAATGTTGTTGATGTATTATGATTTACTTTTTAAAAAATATACACGTCTGTGTGCTGCCATAAAAGAACCAATGCTACCTGAAACACACACACACACACGCGCGCACACACACACCCCAACACACACACACACACACACACACACACACACAGAGTGAGTGAGTTCCAAAGGTGTTTTAGGATACTATGTTATTAAGACGACAAAGTCCTTCATCAACTGTGAATAATATGTTCTTTTGAAATTTCTCACAGTGGCATACACATTAAAGGAAGTAAACTTTTGACGCTACAATGAACTACCACAGCACTGCTATTCCACAAAGGGGTAATATGATTTTATGAGCAAGTCGATTCTCAATAAACTGATATTTATCTGCAAGAGATGCAGAAGCATATCCTGAGTTACTTTTGAATTCGAAGAATGCCTAATTATGTACTT
>CM031596.1:44199924-44207424 GCA_018398815.1 Conus ventricosus | reverse complement strand
TGGCTCTCTATAGTATTTGAGTGGTATGAGATCACGTCGAAGGTCACAGTATATAGAGAGACAGAGAGAGAGACAGAGAGAGACAGAGAGACAGAGAGAGAAAGACAGAGAGAGTTTCATAGACCGTTTCTAAAGGCTAAATAGGTGCGTTATTTTCGCGTGGTCTTCTGTCAACAACAGTGTTTTCTATACAGTCAATAAAAAAAATTTTTTTTTTTTAAACAGAGCCTTGAAGGGAGGGAATTCTACCGCAGTGTCTTCTGACTCCATCATTCTGACATGAGGACAGACGCCACAGTGTGTGATATTTGGACAGGAGCAGTGGCAGGCAACGAAGGACCAGAGATGGAAGATGGCACAGGATCAGTGTCCGCGTTCGCTACAGTTCGCTGGAGTTCCATTACAGACACTGAAGGCCCATACCTCTTCTGGTTGAAACAAATTTGAAAATTACCGATAAAGCACCGCCAAAGAACGTAGACAAACGAATCACAAGACAAAGCATGACGCGTTTCGACCTTTTAGTTCTGAAGAAGACTAAAAGGTCGAAACGCGTCTTGTTTTGTCTTGTGATTCGTTGTCTACGTTTTCAAATTTGTTTCGATTTACGCCTGCAGTCGCCTCACTTTGCAGCTAGATCTCTCTCCTCGTTGGGTCAGATGGCTCTGAGCCCCTGCCTCTGTTCACTGTCGGCTGTCGTTGACCACACTTCACTGGTGGTAGTGTCACGTTATTACGCTGAACGCACCACACGTCTCATTCACTAGCGGCAACCCCCCCCCCCCCCCCCCCCCCCCCCCCCCCCCCCCCCCCCCCCCCCCCCCCCCCCCCCCTCCCCCCCCCCCCCCCCTACAACTGAAGTACTTTGCTTGCACGAACGATCCCTCGATAAAAGAAAAGCCACTGCTTCTTTTCTTTTCTTTTTTCTTTTCCCTGTCTTCCCGTCCGACTTGCCAGTTACACTAACGTGTACGTAGTGCACGTGGTGACGTTTTCCAGCTCGCGGTGTCACGGTAAAACCTGGTTTGTTTGTCCGCCTCTTCGGATTTGTTTTATGACACGATAACAGCTTCAAAAGATCACAGTTAGTGCGTTTACACAATTTCCACGCGAAATTAGTAATTTCCATCAAGAGCTTTCACACTATTTTCACGCAAAATTATTATGTCCATCAAGAATGCGGTGATCATTACTGATTTGAGAACGAGCGTTCTCCGCAAAAGAAAACAAAAAAAACAACAACAACAAAAAACAGCCATATGTATGTGGAAATCAGCTATTAATCACGCCCCCCCCCCCCCCCCCCCCCCCCCCCCCCCCCCCCCCCCCCCCAAGTATTTCCGGATGGAAACAGTTTTTATCCTATGAGTACAATTTTGTTGTTGTTGTTGTTTTTACATGAAATAATCGTCTTCGCGATAATTAATCAAGTTTTCACGAAATAATTTGCTCCAATGGCTGACTTCCAGTTGAACAAAGAATAAACTACAAGACCTCCTGTCTCTGCCTCCAAATCACCGCTGGACTGCAGCCCAATATCTTTCTGAACTTCCAGAACATGTATGTTCCACTAACGCCACTCCGTTCTGCTGTTGGCGACACGATCTTTCGCGCATCAAAGTTCAGCAAGAGATAGGCATGGGGGCGAACTTTTAGTCCTTCTGCTACAGAAACCGGGGACTCGCTGCCCGTCTCCGCCCACCATAATCGCCGCTCTCATCTTTCAAAACTAATCAAACTATTCCAAAAACACTTCTTTTCAAGTACTCTTTTCCAAGGTGCCCTCTCCATCTATGTGCCTGCATGTGGGAGTGTACGGTGTGTGTGTGTGTGTGTGTGTGTGTGTGTGTGTGTGTGTGATGAGAGAGAGAGAGAGAGAGAGAGAGAGAGAGAGAGAGAGAGAGAGAGGAGAGAGAGAGAGAGAGAGAGAGAGAGAACGCGTATGCGAGCGCTCAAACATGTGTCTGAGAAACAGGGGTAAGGGAGGAAGGACCTGAAGAGCGCGAACGTGTGTGTGCACGTGCGCGAGCGCGTGCGTGTTTATGATGTATGGGGGTGTGTGTGTGTGTGTGTGTGTGTGTGTGTGTGTGTGTGTGTGTGTGTGTGTGTGTGTGTGTGCGCGCGCGCGCGCGCGCGTGCGCGTTATGTACATGTGTGCTTTTGTTATTGTAAAGCGTTTTGAGATTTTGGAAAGCGCTGTAAAAATGTCGTCCCATTATTAGAGTTACAGAACAATCTTTTAAGTGAAAACAGCTAATGTTCACGTGGAAAGTCATTTTCACGCAAGGATAGGTAATCACCAGGGAAAAAACAGTTATTTTCACATACTGCTGTTTCCTTCATGTGATGATAAACCGTTTTCACGTGAAATATCTTGCAATGATAATTAGCTGCTTTTATATGAACATTGCCGGGTTTTTTTTCGTGAGGAATAGCTGTTCTCTTTTTTTTTTTTTCTGATGTTGGTCATCTTGTTTCTTTGTTTTTCTGTTGCCAAGTAGCTGTTTTCACGTGAGGACATACGTTCTTACCATTTCCTATTTTCTTCGTTTAGAAGCAGCCGTAACTACCTTTTTATTTCGCGCCAACAATATTTATGATCTTTCGCAGCCATCATGCGCCCATTACTGCTTCCACGCCAAGGTCTGCAGGGACGTAGATCGAGGGAACGGTCGACGGACAACATGTTGTCTTTCTACTTTGCCAAAAAAAAAAAGTCTTTATATTCTGCTTCGCCTCTGTTGTCACTGCCACAACCACCAACCTCACCTCCCTTCCCTCTCCCCTACCACGTCCTCCTCAACCCTCTCCTCCTCTCCTCCCACCCTTCCTTCCCGTCTTGGTTTCACAATATCAGCTGCTCTTACAGCCGTCGTGTACGCGATGGGTCGTATACAGTTTGCCCCCTCCCTCGTCGACTCCCTCAGACGCACCCACCCCTACCTTCAACGTCTCTCCTCCACCCACACCCGTTTCACTCCTTTCCGGTGTTATCTCCATTTCCTTCCACCTTTTCCGCTTTGACATTCCACGCTCACAAGATCGCACTCACGTCGCACGCATGTGCGCTCTCTCTCTCTCTCTCTCTCTCTCTCTCTCTCTCTCTCTCTCTCTCTCTCTCTCTCTCTCTCACACACACACACACACACACACACACACACGCACATACGCACGCATGCACACGCACACGCACAGGCACACACAGGCATTGTTTTCACCAATTTATCCCCTGCCAGTTTGCGTAGAAAGAGAAACCAGAGAACTAGTGGTGTGAGGGAGCGGAGAACAGAGAATGATAAAGACCTTGAAAGAGATCAGAGGTTGTGAGGGGGGGGGGGGGGGGGGGGGGGGGGGGGTGGGAGGGAGGAAACAGGAAGCGAAGGGACAAAATGAAAAGGGGGCAAGGAGAATATAACTGACTGAACACAACTGAAAACAGACACAGATAAAAGCCATGAGCTGCAGGGTACATAGATGTCAGAGACAAAGACAGACAGACAGACAGACTGAGGAGAGAGAGAGAGAGATGAGAGAGAGAGAGAGAGGAGAGAGAGAGAGAAGAGATGCATGCATACAAACATACTTTACCCACACCTTTTACTCAAAGCAGTGAAAAAAGTAAAGCAGATAATATTGATAATACGTAATAATGCGAGTGCACGACTGAATGGATTCGCGACGCATCCCCAAGGTGTAGGTGAAATAGGCGTGGTGTTACGTTATGTCCCCTCCCCCTAATCTCATGTGATGGTTATCCTAATGCACCACGTGTCATCCAATTACGTTTGATCTAATCTGGCTTTCTTCCCATACATCCATCACATATCGCCCCAAATCAGGAGCAGTCAAGCCGGATGAAATCATTCGTTGTCACACACACACACACACACACACACCGAATATCAGACACAGGAGGACCTGACAATCGGGTGAAGAGACCTTTGATAAGCTCAGTTCGCGGTGGAGAGAATTGGTAAAAAAAAAAATCGGTGAATTGCTTCACCCGACACAAATATCGGTGTATATATTTTGCGGGTTATCAGCATTCCTGCATACTGTAACTTCTGCGTGACACATGAACTTGGTTAAGACAAAGTTTAAGCAACTTAGTCTCTGATTAAGCCCGCTTCTGTCTAAAGTCCAGCCTGTCAACATCTATCTCGCTCGTATCGACGATGAAGAGGATTTCAAAGGGAAAGAAGCTGAATCACACACTAGGCAGCTTACACTTTGCCTATCGAAAGTTCAGAAGTAACGCCAAGTTTTGTAAACTGCACTGAAAACATGCGTTGTGCATGACATGTATAAAAGACTGAAGCAAGCAACAAAAGGAAAGTTCAATCAATGCAGTCTCGCACTGATTCATTCTCTTCCCGTCTTAATCCACTTCATCATCGATATGAACAAGGCAATATCACAAGAGGTCAGAAAATATATCTTTTATTAATTGTGTACTGTCATATTTTCGCTCACGCACTATACATACTTCTGGATGGAGTGCGCGGCAGTATCTGGGAAAAACGTGACCTTTGATATTTTTTGGAGCTTCGGAAGAGAACCCTCATTTGCAATTATGCGTGAGAACAAAGATATGGCTGAGCCCACAAGAAGACACCCGAAAGACAAGCATGAACACCAGTACTTGACACTCCTCTGAATTCTATTCCTCACGCAGAGAGCTGTCAATATTGAAGAAACTTTGGCCATCATATCAAATATGGATTTTACATCCTGAACATTATGGTTTCCAGCCTCGCGAATGGATACGTGTGCAGGCGCACCTTTCCGCTCACTTGCTTTTCGTCAGTTATCAGTCCCTTTGGTTATATTCGTTTAACGTCTCAACTCACCGCGGATGTAGAGGCGGACGGGGATAACGTTCCCAGGCGACATATATGGACCTGTCAAACACTACCGTATACCACCAGAACGACAACATGTTACGACGAGGAGTGAAAATGGCTTTTTTTTTTTTTTTTTTTTAAGTCGGACACTGGCGTGATTCGAACTCGCAACATTTAGCTGTGAGCTCCGTTTTCTACCACTGTGCTTACCGGCAGGTACCCTTCTTTTTCCTAGTAGTAGCTGTCGAAGTACAGCTCATACCTGCTGTGGGTGACTCTAATCACGTTGTTCATCAACCCCCGTGGTGGCTTGCACGGGGGTTGGCCCATTGCGCAATGCAGATCGTTTGGGGGTATCGATTCTGTAAAGGAGGAAAAAACCTTCAAAAAAGGCATTGACGCTTGGAGGAAAAAAAGGGGCGTTGTACGTAGTATACAAAAGGTAAAGCCCAAATTAAAACCAGGGTACCTCCCCATCGAACGGGAATGTGTGAAAAAAGGGCCGAAGGGCCGGTTTGATAAAAAACCCCTGGAGAGGTTCGGACTGCCCGGGGGAAAGGGGGGGGAGTAACCATACGCCTCGGCTTTCCCAAGTGAGCGCAAAAATGTCGGTCAGCTGAGGTTTTTTTGAAAACATCGTGAAGAGCGGGGGTCTTGGAAATCGTTCGGTGGTGTTTTCCGTGGGTCCTGTGTTTGGGTTTTATTGTCAGGTGGTGAATGCGTTGGAGGTTGTAGTGCCTCTTAAGATAATTACTGTGTTGAGTAACACGAAGTCGGCGGGAATTTTTTGATGTCCTTGGGGTTTAAATGTTGTTGCTAAACTTAGGTGGGGTGTGTGTAAATGTGAGTGTGGAAGAATGTAGCGAAAGGAGAATTCAGGGATTTTGAACTAGGGGTTTGAGAAGCAGCGTGGACAAAGGCATGGCCGGGGGGGGAACCCTTTGTTTCCCTCCTATATAAACTGAGGGAGAACAACGTGAGGGGGAAGAACACCAGGAGAGAGAGAGAGGAAGGCAGAGGAGAGAGAGAGAGGAGAGGAGTGAGCAGGACAGAAAAAGGGTCGAGAGAAACGTGGTTGGGAGATAGAAGAGACAGCAAGGTTCTTAGAGTTAAAGACAAGCTGGAAGAGAAGGAAACTAAGTTTGAAGCCCAGAGGTGGGTGAAGACAGACAAACTGAATTTAAACCCCAGAGGTGGGTTGAAGAAGACGAAGAAGAAGAGTTCGACGTCGAGATCCAGAGACGACCACGAAGACCCAGCCCTGAAGCCGGGAGCCAGTAAAACAAGGCATCACCATCAAGCAGTGCTGGAAGAAGACGTGAAGAAACTTGCAAGAACTGGGGTTTGTGGTGTGAAAGGGGGGTTGTGTGTGTGTGAAAAAACCCTGGCCAGGTAAGAAGTCATTTTTATATAACCCGGGATTAGGAAGTATTGATTTTTTAAATGTGTTGATTTATTAAATTGTGTGTGCTTGATTGTTCATGATTTTATAAGTAGCATAGAATTGTTTTTTCTTGTTCTCAGTTTTGTTAGGAAAGAAAACGAATGCGGGACATCCCTTTTCC
Source organism: Conus ventricosus (assembly GCA_018398815.1). Lineage (NCBI taxonomy): Eukaryota > Metazoa > Mollusca > Gastropoda > Neogastropoda > Conidae > Conus > Conus ventricosus. The sequence goes on along the minus strand of CM031596.1, from coordinate 44,201,015 downwards.
CAGAGAGAGGTGATGTTTGGTGGGTGCATGAGTGTGCATATGCGTGTATGAGTGCAAAGATAAACCCTTTGGTGTGTTAAGCCTGGGCTAATAATACATCATTAGTGCATTTAAGAAATACCATCACGATTTCCCCGTCCTGGACAAAGTGGGAGCTGCCAGGATTGCATGGCCCAAATTAGTTTGGAGGGAAACAAAGTGAGTGCTAGGAGTAGTATGGGTCGAAGCGTCCATAAGGCAATTTTTATTAGCTTTCTAATTATTTCCTTTAGTTCTTTGAGTGTTGAGTATTGACTTGTGTGTTAGGGGTGGTTGTAATTTAATCAAGGTCGTTCAGAGAAAAGAAGAACGGGGGTTCTAGTTTAACTCTCACAGAAGCTGTGGTTTAAGATTAAGGCTCCTTTGTGTTAGGAACACTACCCCTGGTTGGTGTACTCATAACGTTTAGTAGATAAACTGTGTACTGACTTTTTCCGGGTCTATTAAGGTAATGTTTTAGTGGTGCTAAAACATTAAAAAAAAGAAATGGCCCGAAGAAAGTTTTACCTCCCATTGAGAAACTGATGAGTTTAGGGGAGAAACTGGGATATACAGGAGATGAACTGCGTAGATTCATTGAAACTCAGCAGGGAAGACTGAGAGAGATGAAAGGGCTGAAAGAGGAAGTTTGAAAGGAACAGCTCGCAGCTGTCAAAAGTATTAGAGGCAGAAATGCTGCGTCGAAGGCTAAAGCAAATGCAGCAGACGCAGAGAGTGCAGCTGCTAAACGAGAGCAGATGCAGAGAGTGCAGCTGCCAGAGGGAAGAGCAGATGCAGAGTCGGAGATTTTAGCCCAAAAAAATTGAGTTTGGAAAGAATAAATTGAAAATCGTAGTGAAATCGACACCCGTTCTGAGTCAGTAGGCCGCAGACTAAGTTGCGCACTAGACCTAAACTCTCACTGTTCAGAGAAGAAAATGTTGATCGATGCCTATATCAGTCGGTTGAATCGTTGCCGAGCACGAGGGTGGCCCAAGTGACTGGCAAAAAACCTGTCTGCCTTGTGACAGGTCGTGCGTTCACAGTTTCCATTACCCAAGGGATCATGAAAA
>CM031596.1:44188298-44195798 GCA_018398815.1 Conus ventricosus | reverse complement strand
ATCCATCCATCCATCCATCCATCTATTCACATACCCAGCTTCGTATATGTACCCACATCTTTATTTATAATCTATCCATTCATCTTTCCATTCTTCCATGTCTGTCTGTCTGTCTGTCTGCCTGCCTGCTTATCTGTTAAAGCCTGCTGTGGTAGCATTCTCTTCACACAGAAAAACGCATAGGTAGATCACATAGCGCGCGCGTTAAAGATCCTGCTATCACAAAAATACCCAGTCTACATTAGGACACTCAGAGAGCAGGTGGACATCGCCCACCATTCTGATGAAACACACCGCAGCGACATCAATGTCGTTCATGTCTTACAGCTGTTACGGGAGCGGGGAGAGTCTGCCCCGCATCGACTGATGTGAGAGCACTGTAGGTCAAGGACATGAAGCACAAAGGTTACCGTCCAGTCTTTTTTTTTTAACAGTTATTGTTAGTGTCAGTTGACAGCTGCTAAAACAGACGAGGCAATTGTCACTGTTAGTTTCTCCCGTGGGGATGCCGTGGGTTCTTTCTGTAAAAACTATATTATTGGCCACCGTCTGGAAGTTTTGTGCCAGTAGGTTTTCTCTCTCTCTCTCTCTCTCTCTTCCCTCTCTCTCTCTCTCTCTCTCTCTCTCTCCTCTCCTCTCTCTCTCTCTCTCTCTCGCTGTGTGTGTGTGTGTGTGTGTGTGTGTGTGTGTGTGTGTGTGTGTGTGTGTTTGCTCTTTTCGACTGCTTTTTTTTTTATTGTGCAATATATATTTGTTTGCTCTTTTCGCGTTTTTTTCTTTTCGCCTTAGTAGTCTTTTTTCGCTGTGTTATAAAACTTTTGGGTAAGAAAGAGATTCTCACAACTGCCTTGGGGGAAAAATCGTCACAATTTGTGGTATGAAAGCTGGCTTTTTTTTTTTTTTTGTCATTTGGCGAGTAGATGGTCAATCTGTAGACGCTGTAGATGGTCAAACTGTAGACGCTGTAGATGGTCAAACTGTAGACGCTGTAGATGGTCAAACTGTAGACGCTGTAGATGGTCAAACTGTAGACGCTGTAGATGGTCAAACTGTAGACGCTGTAGATGGTCAAACTGTAGACGCTGTAGATGGTCAAACTGTAGACGCTTAGATGGTCAAACTGTAGACGCTGTAGATGGTCAAACTGTAGACGCTGTAGATGGTCAAACTGTAGACGCTGTAGATGGTCAAACTGTAGACGCTGTAGATTGGTCAAACTGTAGACGCTGTAGATGGTCAAACTGTAGACGCTGTTTTCGCAACACCAGCTGTCCTTTCTGCGGTGTTAATTCACCCTGATGTCTTTTTAATTTTGTTTTTGTTTGTTTGTTACATTGACTGTTTGAAATGAAAAGTCACCATTTTTTTTAAACTGAGCTTGTTTGTTGTTACATTTGATTATAGTTTAAAAAAAAAGTCTTGTCATCTTTCTTAAGTTGAAAGTGAGAATCAGCGGGATGAGGGTGTGGTGTGGGTGAACATGTGATGGGACTAAGTGGGACTGGTTTGATCTGCCTGGATAATTTTAGAGATAATCATGGATCTGTTATCTGTTTGCCTTGTGGTGACAGGCAGCACTGTGCGATCGGCTAGACTGTCACAGTGAAATAAGAAAAACAAATGTCAGTGTCAGCGTCCAGCAGATGAACTTCCACATAGTTTACTGGCGCTCTGATCAGAGTATCAACTTCTGTGCGTTTGTACGCTTGAACAGGATTCTTTCCCTTGCAAGGTCTGCACACATATTGGCGTGGGAGGGTGGAAAAGGATAGATATACGGCTAGGTTGATTCACAGTTGAATGGATGGATGGATAGGTGGATATGTATGTGTTTGACAGTGCGAGTATCCTATCCGAAATAGTCGATGCTTGTGTGTGTGTGTGTGTGTGTGTGTGTGTGTGGTGTGTGTGTGTGTGTGTGTGTGGTGTGCAGGAAGAGAGAGAGAGAGGAGAGAGAGAGAGAGAGGAGAGAGAGGGGGGGGGGGGGAGGGGGCTTAAGGGCATGCTGGAAAGGGCAAGAGAAAACTATCAGATCCGTTTTTTCATACCTGCATCGAATGACAAATATGGCCGATGAACAGCGATTCTTCTTTCCTGCAACTTGTAGGTACGCGCGCCCTGTAACAAACAGGTCAGTTGTGCGTCACGTGCCACGTCATGCCAACGTCACGTCAGAAGCACGAGTGACGGAGCAAGCAGTTGCCGGTCACATGACTTCCCATTCTGCGCCGATCTGGGCCACCACCTCACCCCTACCCCCTGAACCCCGCCCTCCCCACTCCCTTCATTTCTCTCACGTCGCTTCCATCGTCCTCCTCCTCCTCCTCCTCCCCACCAACTCGTCATTCTCCTCCTCTTCCACCAATTTTCCGCAGTGTCACAATGCACAATGCGCCAGTACAGTGAGTAAGCAGTACGGACGGCAACCGATTCAAATCGTGCCAGCCTTTAGGACTTCTACTTAACTGTGTGTGTGTCATGGGTATGTATTGTGTGTGTGCGTGCGAGTCTCGTGGTTAATGGTTCTTTCCGTTTACGGTTGGACCTTGGAATAGAAAAGAAAGTGAACGACCTAACTGATGTGTCATTAACTCTTCAGAAAGGGGGAGGGGGTGGGGTGGAGAGGAAGAGGGTAGGGAAGGGGGTGAGGGGGACGAGTGTTTGGTATGTGTTTGGTCTCCATGGTCGCCTGAATTAATGAATAACATGATTTGACTTTCCCGTCATTGTTCGTCCTCTTACAGTCTGTCATTATTACGTCAGTTCCAAAAATTCCCTTGACTTTCGTTCGGAGCAGAAAGTGGATTTGTCTTTATTTCCAAAGAGAAAGTTCAAATTTCATTGAATGTTTCTTAGTACCCACGCTAGTCACACCAGGGCTGTAAAGCCAGTGAAAAACACATTGTACAAGTCAAGCTTGAAAGACGAATCCACTTTCGACTGTCAACAGAAATATAAACTAAAAGCATTCATTCTCGAGCCTACATTGCTCGTTGAAGATGGAAGACATCGATATGTTTTAACAAGTCAGCATCTAATGAGACACCTTTGAACAGGGTCTTGAAGAGTCCTGCTGTTCGGTTCTCTTGTTTCACGTTGTTCACATACAAATGTTCATAAAAGAAGGTGGTAAATACAGAGCGGCTCGCCACATGGTATGTCGCTGAGCGAGGAGCATCTGTAGTCTTGTTAAGACACGAGTGAATAAAGGTTGCATGGCCTGTGTGCATGTCAATAATCTGTAGAACTGTCTGTCTCTTCCTTGTGGGGTTGCGTTTTGGGACTGCATTCGCTGAATGAATTTTGTTGTTTAAGTTTCAATCTGGCATGCTGTTTTCAGTGATAAAAAAAAGATTGTGGTTAGGAAAGCTTGTGGGAGATAATACCTTCATAAGCCAGTGAAAACGGTGTTCCCAGGACAACGGGTATTATCCTCCAGGGAGACAGATATATATGCTGTTTTCCTTTGGATAGTAACTGTTTCCTAAGAATCACAAGTGCTCCCCCCCCCACCCTCCCAGGGAAAGCAGGAAAGCAGGTAAAACCTGTTTGATCCCCAAGAATCACATGTTTTTCCTGCTTTCGCGAGGGAAAAAAAAATAAATATTATACTGTAGGAAACCAAAAGTACTAGCAAAACAGCTGCAGATCACAACTATCAAAACGCGTCATGGCAAATAGCGATCATAGCTGTTTTCCTCCAGATGATAACCTGTTTTCCATAGGAAGACAAAGGTAACAGTGATGATCTGGACCAAGGAAAATAGGGAAAGCACTTGTGATCCTCATGGAAAACATTCATCTTCCGGAAAAACGGTCGTGATATGAATCAAAACAGTTGTGATCCCAAGGAAAATGGTTGTGATCCTAAGGAAGATAATTGTGATCCTAAGGAAGATAGTTGCGATCCTCGGGATGATTGCTGTTTGCCATTTTTTCGCCGATTACCTGGGGGGGGGGGGGGGGGGGGGGGGGGGGGGGGGGGGGGGATAACAGCTGTTTTCTTTTTTCTCGAGGAAAACAATTGTTATCGCTTCTGAACGCTGACGTGCTGCCATGAAAGTGCAGAAAGTGTGTGTTGATAGTGCTGGATGTATTTAATCTCGGACTGAGAGTGGAGAAGTCGGTGAAGCATTGTAGAATTCCCTAGGACTCTCGTCGTCCCGGGCCAACCGGTACAGCCGCTTCCCTTGCCTTCGCGCTACATGGTCTGAACCAAAGTGCTGTCTGCCATCCATCTTGAAAAGCCGCCAGCTGCAGCACGCCTCCTCCACCCTCCCCACCTCGCCACCCCACCCTTCAACTCTCAGCCGTCATCCTCCCGTCCCCCCCCCCTCCACTTCTCTTCCTCTTCTTCCTCCGCCGCCGTCCAGTTCGGTGGCCAGTTACCATGGCCATCTCATCTGTCAAATCAGTGGACAGGCAGATCGTCCCGTTCAAACCTGCTTTGCAAGCCGTGGAGAGAGCTGGAAGACGTGGAAGTTGACGGGCAGGGCTGAAGACAGAATAGAGAGAGAAAGGAATGCGTCTTGTGGTGGTGTAGGAGCAGAGGACGTAGGGGGGGGGGGGGGGGGGGGGGGGGGATAGAGGGAAGGGTGGAAGGGACAAGAGAGGGAGAGGGGTGGAAGTGGGGTGGTGAAAGAAAGGAGGCAGGAGATGGGGGATGGGTAGAAGTCGTGGTGGTGGGGGAGGTTGGAGGATGGACGTGTTCTGATCCGAAGGTATGGGAGTCGACTGGCTTCATAATTACCATTTCGCCGTTTAAACAGTAATAATCATAAAGACAATACTGTGAAAACTGTAATTGTCATTGCAAAGTGAAAAAAAAAAAGAAGAAGAAAAAACGAGTAATACGAAGTGACAGTAAAAGTACTGTTAAGAAAACAGCAGTTTTGTCGAGTTTCAATTTCACATTAGCACAATTTTTGTTGTTGGTTCTGACGCTCATACAACAACAGAGAACTATGGAAAAGCGAAATGAAAAAACAAACAAACTAACAAACAAACAAAACTAACGAGCCTTCTTAGCCGGAAAACTGTTACTGATAGGTTTGTCCAGCTTCTGGCATTATGTCGGAAAAACTGTTACTGATAGGTTTGTCCAGCTTCTGGCATTATGTCGGAAAAACTGTTACTGATAGGTTTGTCCAGCTTCTGGCATTATGTGCGGATTTAAAAACTGTCTCTTACAGGCTGCGTGGCTCCATTTGTACTCTAAAAAGAAAATGAAAATATAAATGAAATAACATTGTACGAAATCGGTGGATGTCTGATAATTTTGATATGTGACCGAAAGAAAGACAAAAAAAAAAAAAAAAAAAGTACGTGACATTGTTTGCACTGAAATTAGTATTTCAGGGAAATCGCTCTCAGTGAAACTGGCAGATGAAAAGATGACGAGCAAGAAAGGTGGTAATTTTTTCCTTCATGCTAATACAGTTACACGTGCAAAACTCTCAATTAATACAACTTATGGTAGCTAGTCATCTGGCACACATGCAGACCAGAAGCGCGCGGGACAAACTAGGAAACTTTCCTTTAAGTTGTTTGCCCCTGTAAGCTGGTATCCCTTAAATGCCGTCGGAATCTCCGCAATCTCTAGTCACGTTTGTATTGAAAAGAATTAGTACGCATACTTTTTGAGTCGTCTCAGACAGAAACATATTTGTAAACATATTTGCATTACTCTCACTCAACACAGTAGCTTAGAAATTTCTGACACGATGAATTTATTTTGCTGTTTAACTTGTTTTTATTGGTATGGATGATGGTAGTGGTGGTGTCTTTACTACATTCAGAAAGAATCAGGCTGAAACAACAAGGGGAATGAAGTTACATTACTTCGTTTTGATCTATATTGAAATGATATGGAAGCCACCAAGTGTTTTTTCACCATTCTTTTGTAAGCACATTACAACCAGGCATGCAGGATCCGCTACCACATAGGCTTATAGATGTAAGTAATTTGATAGGTTTCATTTTGTTGACTGGTTGTATTTGGTTTGGAGTGGGGGGGGGGGGGGGGGGGGGTGGCGGTGTCAGTGTACCACTACCATCCCCATCCCCAATTTCCTCCCTAGTCCCATCCAGCCCCCAGCCCCTCCCGCCCACACTCCGTGCTTACTGTTCTATGAATAAACTTATGCTCCTCTTCTCGAACGTTCTGTGTTAATGCGGGCTTTTGAGGAGGAGGAGGAAGGTGGAAAGCTTTAAAACAGAACTTCCAGGGTTATTCTAGTGTATACCAAAATAACTCCCGCTAGCCCAACCTCTCCTTAAGCTACGACACGTAATTTTCATTCCAAGTCACATGCCTAAGCGCTGAGAAAAAGAATTTATGAGGCTATACTGTCAACGTAATCTCTCTCTCTCTCTCTTCTCTCTCTCTCTCTCTCTCCTCTCTCTCTCTGTCAGTCTCTGTCTCTGTCTGTCTTCTTTCTCTCAACTATCTCAACTGCAAGAATGATTATTAATGTGTGTGTCTGTCTGCCTACCTACCTACCTGTCTGTTCAGTCCCCCTCCCAGCCCTTTTGGCTCCCACTTCCCCTCTGAACACACACACACACACACGCACGCACGCACGCACGCACGCACGCACGCACGCACGCACGCACGCACGCACACACACACACCACACACACACACACACACACACACACACACACACACACACACACACACACACACAAAACACACACACACACACACACACACCACAGGGGCGCACAGGAACACTTGAGACTGACTTCTTCTTTCCGGACATTTTCGTCAGGTGGCCACACTTGCCTTCTCTTACGGAAGAGTTATTCTCAGCTGCTCCCAAATTACCCTCCAAACAATAACTGACATTCCGAGCCAACCCTAGACTGCACTGCCAACTTCATTCGGGGATCTTTCACCCCCCCCCCCCCCCCCCCCCCCCCCCCCCCCCCAGGGCACCACCCCCCCCCTTCCCCCCCCCCCCCCCCCCCCCCCCCCCCATCCCCCCGCCCGCATCATGCCTCACCACCATCCCACCCCTCCTGGACCTTGTACTCTCCTCTCTCTTCCTAAGCATCCAGGGCAGAGAGAGGGCAAAATGAAAAGTGAGAGTTTCCGTGCTTCAAAAGCCTCTATTGGCTGTCTTCCATCTGAAAAACAGCCACAACAACAGCCACAACAACAGCCGCAACAACAGCCACAACAACAGCCACAACAACAGGATCAGGCAAACAAAACAAACGAATAAACAAACAAACAAACAGCTGTTTTCTTCAAGACGGGAGGGATTGATTTTGTTTTGGGGGAGTAAAAAGAAATATCAACTGCAATTTTTGGTCCAGACAAGGTTAGTCCTTTTCGTAAGAAACCGGCAAATTTCCAGGAGTGATAGTTACTGTAATATGAAATATGAAAGAAACAAAACAGTTGTTTTCTTCAAGACTGATCGTTGTGTTTTTTTTGCACAACTGCCGTTTTCTTTCGTTTCTGTTTTTGTGGATTTATTTATTTTATTTTAT
>CM031596.1:44148550-44166050 GCA_018398815.1 Conus ventricosus | reverse complement strand
CAATTAGTTTCCTACGATCACACTGTTCTCCCTGTTATCGTCAGGATAACAAATGTTTCCCTGTTTTTCTGTAGGATCATAAGCGTTCCCTCCGTCTTCCTCACGATAATAACTGTGATCCTTGCTTTCTTGAAGAAAAACAGGTCATTTCGCGAGGAAAACGTCGTTGGCAGGGAAAACAGCTATGACCACTGCACCATGACAAGCGCAACCAGAACAATTCTGTCTCCGTCACCATCGACATTTCACAGAAAGCAGTCTCCAACTGCTTCCCATGAGGCAACCGGCCAGAGGAGGTGCTGCGCGACAGCTGTACCACCTCTATGGAATCCAGTGGTCCAACGTATGACGCCACCCACTACCCCCCCCCCCCCCGCCCTCCCCCTTCCCCTCCTCACTACTCCCCTGCCCTACTGCCAATAAAAGAAAATTAAGTTTCCTTTTTCGTTGTTTTTCTTTTTTCTTATTTAGCTTCGTTTTGTTTTTCTTTGATGTACTTTTTTTTCTCTCTAGGTTTTCATTTATCGTTCTTACGCTGTACACATATAATACTTTTTGTCTTTGTTTCCCCATGCTAATACATTGGCTTTACACCACAATAACTGTCACAGATAGTCACTAAACTCTGGGAGGTTATACCTAAGTCAAAGACGACAGTTGGGTGTAACCGAATTTCGTTACAATCGAACCTGATAAGACAAACTTATGATGGCTTATAGATTCCCATAGAAATCAAAATAATAACCGTGATCTTATAATGTCACTGCCGTCCGAAACAGATCAAAGCAACAATTCTGATCTCAAAACGTCATTGCCCTCCCCAAAGGACCGTCATCGCTCTGTTGGACTCAAGGGTCCAGATTTTATGCCATCAGAATCATTTTTTCTCTGTGCGTTAGAATGTCTGTACCTTTGTCTGTCAATTATCATTTCTGTTATATTGGTGTACGAACAGGACGTGCCAGTTTGTGATTTTTACGATTATGGTCTTCGGCTACGAAAGTCAGTTTTAGTTTCTTTTCAGGTCTGACCGATCATGGTCAAATCTGTGATGCAGTGTTTCGCAGGATTCTTCCATATACGTGTGTGTGTGTGTGTGTGTGTGTGTGTGTGTGTGTGTGTGTGTGTGTGTGTGTGTGTGTGTGTGTGTGTGTGTGTGTGCGAGTTGTGCATGTATGTGTGTGGTGTGTGTGTGTGCACGCGCGCGCGCGCGCGCGCGTGTGTGTGTGTGTGTGTGTGTGTGTGTGTGTGTGTGTGTGTGTGTGTGGTGTGTGTGTATGATGTGTGTGTGTTGTGTGTGTGTGTGTGTGTGTGTGTGTGTGTGTGTGTGTGTGTGTGTGTGTGTTGTGTGTGAATATGACTGTGTGAATATGCACGCGTATGCGCGTACACCTTTGCGTACGTGTGTGCGTGCGTGTGTATGTGTGTACAGTGTGGGTGCGCGCGCGCACGCGTGTGTGTGTTTGCATGTGGTTTTGTGTAATCACTCTATGTAATTGATTGCAGGACAGCCTTATTCATGAATTACTTTTTGGTTAAAACTTTGAGGATAGGGGGATGGAAAAGGAGAGAGGAGAGAGAGAGAGAGAGAGAGAGAGAAGGAGAGAGAGAGAGAGAGAGAGAGAGAGAGAGCGAGAGAGAGAGAGAGAGAGAGACAGATAGACTGACAGACAAACAGTCAGACAGACACAGAGAGAGAGAGAGAGAGAGAGAGAGAGAGGAGAGAGAGAGAGAGAGAGCAGGGGGAGGGGGCGCCTTCGAAACACACTGCCAGACAGACAGTCAGACACAGTGAACGATAGAGAGGAGATCGAGAGAGCGGAAGGGAGTGGTGAGTGAGTGGGAGGAGCCTTGCCAAACACACATGGCCGGGAGAGGCGGAGATCAAATTAAAAGAACAAAGCAGTGTTCGTTCCCACCGCACGCAGCATACACGAGTGAAGTCTGTTCAAGCCGTCAGCCGGTGTAACAGAATTACTGTGGAAAGCTGTTCAGGTTTCCCTGACAGTTGTTCGATGATTACAGGACCCAGTTTAGCGTGCGGGCAGACTCCGAGACACAGCGCCCAATCATCTGCCCCCATCGTCATGACGTTGCCACTTCACGAGGCAAAAGAATCGCCGTTGCAAGTAAGGCCGTAGGAAACGAAGTATTTACCTACAAAACCAGGACCACCTAGGGACGACCACATCACAACAGTCATCGCGTTGAAGTCGACTCAGAAATCAAGGTTACCAGTTGCCACGCTTGGTGCAGAGACAGCCAGCACCTTGAACAGGAGGCAGACTCACAACCAGTCAGACTAACAGGAAGTGGCGGATGCCTTCAGTGCGTGAACATGCGCAATGGGATTGCACAGAGAGAAACAAAATAGCGAAGGTATTGAACTCTTCCTCTACAAAATAACGAAGGTATTAAACTATTCCCTCTAAAACCTTTGACCAGACTATTCAAAAGAGCACATACTTCATCACCCATGCCACACAGTCAGAGAGCGTCTCCCGATGTGATGTATCCACTGGCAGAGATCCATGACTGTTGGCTTTTTCTTTCTTTTTCCTTCATACGGAGTCGACTAATTACTGTTTTGGCTGACACTTTCCGGTGTTCAAGTTTTTGTTATTGTCTACGTCACATGAGTTTTGTCTAGTTTGGACGGCAAAAATTCCAGACGAAGAGAGAGAGAGAGAGAGAGAAGAGAGAGAGAGGAGAGAGAGAGAGAGAGAGAGAGAGAGTAACATTTGCTGTGGTATTGTTAAGATATTTGTGCATTCATTTTTTTAGAAATGAATATTCAGACGTTATTGACTTTTCTTCCTTGAGGAAAACATGTAAGAAAATAGCATTGCATGTTTTATTCTTGACTCTCAACATGCAATATTCTCTCTCCCTCCTCTCTCTCTCTCTTTCTCTCTCTCTCATCCGAGTTCCATTTTGTATTGGCCTGTAGTCTATTAAACCATTTTAGCACTATATTCTATTGAGTTTTATCTCAGTTTCTATATTTTACATGCACATACGTACACGCACTCTTGCACACCTATCCCTCTCCTTTGCCGACCCGCCCCCCCGCCCCCCCCCCCCCCCCCCCCCCATTCCCCTGCCCCCTATTCTCCACCCCTCACACACAACACACACACACCACACACACACACACACACATTAAACATACATACAATTGCACGCACACACACACACACACGTAAGCACGCGCGCGCACACACGCGCGCGCACAACACACATACACACACAGGCACGCGCGCGCCCGCACATGCTCGAGCTGACTTTCTTGAAACCGTCTTTCCAACAAAACCACAAAGGCCCAGACAAAAACAGCAACACAAGGCCCGCAATAATAACACAGGCGGTACAGAGGGTTGTCGTCCTTGGACTACAGAGGCCCTTACCTGTCACCTGCAGGTTCCTCCCCCACCCATCCCCCTCGAACCCCCCTCCCCCTCCACCTCCTTTCTTTCCTCCCCTTCGTCTGTTTACACACCCTCCACGCTCTGGGTTCTGTTCCACAGACCCGTTCCCACACTGATGGCAGACCTTGTACCCAAGAACGACTCTTGGGGATGGTAGAGAGGGGGAAGGAGAGGGGGTAGGGCCGATGACGGGGGGGGGGGGGGGGGGGGGGGGGGGGGGGGTAGGAGAGGTGAATGGGGTAATGGTTGTGATGATTAACAAGAAAAAGGAGGCGCAAGAGGAGAGCAAGGCAGACAACGGAGCTCTGTTGTGGTGTGTGGAATCAGAGGTATAGCCGTAAGTATTGATCGAGTCTATTCATGTACAGTTTTACTAGTGAGATATAAGAAGTATAATCTGTAAGTACTGATCCAGTCTGAAACAACACCATCTCTCTCGCTCTCTCTCTCTCTCTCGCTCTTCCCTCGTTCCCCATTTTCGCTTGAATTTACAACTTCGTGTTTAGATCAGTTTCAGTCTCAGTTTCGTCCGGACTAGTCCATAATTTATACGCTACTCAATATCCGGTGAGTTTTGAGACTACACTGCGCATGATTTAAAGCTGATGGATAAATGAATTAATAACCAAGATGAGAGAATGGGCTACGACTTAGCTGATGTCTGACTTACTCATTAGCCTAACGCACTTGTCAGACCTTGAGTACCTACATAACATTGGTTGTGCCAATTCTATCGTTGTATGTATGTGTAGTGATGTGTATGTATGGATGTGTGGGCACGGGCCCGTGTGTGTGTGTGTGTGTGTGTGTGTGTGTGTGTGTGTTGTGTGTGTGTGTGTGTGTGCCAGCGCATGTGTGTGTGCATGATGTACGTGTATGCAAATGCATGTGTGTGTGTGTGTGTGTGTGTGTGTGTGCGCATGCGTGTGCGTGCGCTTGAGCATGTGTGTGTGTGTGTGCGCGCACGTGTGTGTGTATGTGTGTGTGTGTGCGCGCGCAAAAGTGCATGTGCACGTGTGCGTGTGATTTGTGGGCTTCTGTGAGGATGCGCACGTATCTGCACATGTATGTGTACATATATGTGTGTATGTGTGTGTGCCTTTGTTTGTGGGCGTATACGTATGTGCGTATGTGTATGCGCGTGCGCGTTCGTGTGTGTGCGTGTATGTGCGCACGCGCATGCACACATGTGCATGTGTGTGCGCCTAGGAGCGAGCGCATGCATACGCACGCGCGTGTGTGTTTATATGTGTGCGTGCGTGAGTGCGTGCGTGCGTGCGTGTTGTGTGTGTGTGTGTGTGTGTGTGTGTGTGTGTGTGTGTGTGCGTGCGTGCGTGCGTGTGTGTGTGACTGCGTGCGCCTTTAATTGTTCTGGGAAATGAATGTTCAGAAGATGATTTAAGAACAATGACATCAAGAATAACATACACGCGCGCGCGCGCGCGCACACACGCACGCACGCACGCACACACGTCATACACACACACACATAAACATAACAACAAGAACATCAGCCCCCCCCCCCCCCCCCCCCACACACACACACACACACACACACACACACACACACACACACACACACACACACCAAAAAAAACAAAAAAACCTCTCACTCTCTTACTCACTCACACACATACTACAATCATACAGCAAGGCTTGCACATTCACGCCTGTGGACTCTGCGATTAACACGCCTGCATTACCCTACTGGTGAACACACACCAGCGCACACACATCTACAGTATACGCTGGGGGCCCTGAGAAATTCAAAGTCTTATCTCAGTTAACATGTGTTTGATCATTTGTGTCTGTTATTGGAAAGGCCCAGGGTGAGTTTGTATCCGTCTCTAGGAGTCTTCGCAGTGTTGGCCTTGAGATTATTCTAATGTTTGTTTGGTTGGTGACGTTTCTAGCTCTTCCTTTAGTGGCTTTGCTATTGATTGCTTGAGTGATGCTTCAGATTTCTTATCACATCAGATCGGCCAATCTGTAATCCAGTTCTTTCGTTACCTTGTCAGCCAGTGTGTCTGCTCTCTCGTTTTCTTCAACTCCCGCATGTCCATGGCAGTACATTCATATGAGTCTCTCCAATGGAAGATTGCGCATTAGTTCATGCCAAACAGGGCTTCCCATTCCAATCTCCACTTTCTGAAGTAGGTTCATGGAGCCAGTCAGTATCATGGCTTGTTGAGTTTTAAACTGGCCCGTGGATGAAAACCAGTGGAGTGCTTGTGTCACGCTTCTACTTCCATTGTGCACGCTATTATCTTCCTGGATCGTTCGGCCATTTCGCTTCACTGTGTATCCCCAGCCTGACTTACCTTTGGTGACAGAACCGGCAGTGTATATAACAGTACTTTTTTGTGCCAAGGTCTTCTACCTGCATCTGAATTTCTGCACTAGTTTTGCCTTCTGGCCATTCTCGACACTGTCCTCCAAGTTCTGGAGCGATGGCAAGTTGGTAGAGGTGTTTGAAGTGTTCTGGATACTTTTCACATTCCTTCGTTTCTTTGAGTTCTGCTAACTGGCACGCAAGCTGTATGTTGTCTTCTGTCTGTCCGATCCATGATGTTCCACGTCCTGGCCGAGTGCCTTTTGTGTACTTGACCACCGTACGAAGCGGGTTCTGGGGATTTTCAAGTGCTCTGAAATATGCATTAACCTGTTCTAGCTTGTGTCTTGCCTGCATCGAAGGAAGGTCAAGCGGGTATCGTACAGTTTCAACTGGTGTATCCTTCGTGGTTCCCAGGATCAATCTCGTTGCTTCATTTTGAATTCTTTCTAATCTAAGATGTCTGCCTTTGGACAGTGTTGTAAGCCCTAATCCATTGTCAATCACACTGAGTGTAAATGCGTGATACAGTCGATACAGATGGCGCTGTCCAATGCCTTTAGTTGCCATTGCTTTCATGGCAGATAGACCCTATTTGCATTTAAGAACAATATTCGAGTTAAATGTTTAAAGCAAATACATATGTGTGTGTGTGTGTGTGTGTGTGTGTGTGTGTGTGTGCGTGCGTGTGTGTGTGTGTGTGTGTGTGTGTGTGTGTGTGTGTGTGAGTGACTTTGTGTGTGTGTGTGTGTGTGTGTGCACGCGCGCGCGCGCGCAAGCGCGCGTGCGTGCGTGCGTACGTGTGTGTGAGTGTGTATGTGTGTGCGCGCGTGCGAGCGCGCGCGCGCGTGCGTGCGTGTGTGCGTGTGTGTGTGTGTGTGTGTGTGTGTGTGTGTGTGCGTGCGTGCGCTCGCGTGTGCATGTGTGTGTGTGTAAGTGTGTGTGTGTGTGTGTGCTTGTGTGTGCACGCAGCTGAAATAACAGGGACACTTACCACGCGGACGGAGGGAAGAGATGGTAGATTCTAGTACCAGTAGGCAGCCAGACGTTGCTCTGGCTTCATTACAATAACGAGATCACGCGGCAGTACACGGCCCGCAATACACCGCTGCCAGCAGGCACGCCAATTACACCGTCGATTAGGACCACCGACCTTCGACCTCGCCGAGTTGACAGCGAGGTCAGTGGGCAGGGGACACAATCCTAGACCTTGACAGCTGAACCTGCGGGATCGAGGCAGGCGACCATGTTGGTGCGGGATATGGCCTGGGGGATCTATTGTTCAAACCAGACAAAGGTCACTTGCAACAATTGATGGGAAACAATACTGGGTCATCCCACTCCCTACATCGCAGCCATCCTGAAAACACCACTCCCCACATCGCAGTCAGCATGAGAACACCACTCCCTACATCGCAGTCAGCATGAGAACAGTTCAACACCACTCCCTACATCGCAGTCAGCATGAGAACACCACTCCCCACATCGCAGTCATCACGAGAACACCACTTCCTACATTGCAGTCATCATGAGAACACCACTCCCCACATCGCAGTCAGCATGTGAACACCATTCCCTACATCGCAGTTATCATAAGAACACCACTACCCACATCGCAGTCAGCAAGAGAACACCACTCCCCACTACATCGCAGTCAGCATGAGAACACCACTCCCTACATCGCAGTCAGCATGAGAACACCATTTAGTGTAGTCATCCTGTGACAAAATTAACTATGACCCAAAACTAATTGTTACAAAAAGTTTCTCTTTTGCATCATGTTTACTAAGATCATGTCTGCATATTGTAAAAATTATATTTGTGTGCACCTCTGCATATTTGATTTATGATGGTTGATTACGTCATACATATTAACCATGTGACCCGACATATTTTGCTGAAAACCTTGTCATGTTGCATATCATTCGAAAGATCTCAGGAAGAAGGTTCCAGATAACGAAAAAAAATACAGTTGTAATGTTAATGATTACAAATAAACCATTTAACATGTCAGGGGCGGATCAGTGAGGGTCAAAGGGAGGGCAGGCTAGTTCGGTACATAACTTTGGTTGAGGCTTTTTTTTTTTTTAATGGAACATCGTAAAGTATTGGAGGGTGCAGAAAAGACGAGGATGGGATGCATGCACACCCACCCACACAGAGACAGCCAGAGTATTAACTAGAAGGCTGACGAAATCAAGAAACAAAGGAACTTATTTAGTCATAGTCTATGGCACGTACTGGCGAGTTGGAACAGCTAATGCCGGAACATTCTCCGCAGCTAGGTGTGCACTCAAGTCCATGTTTTCTGCAGCTGCATCGCCTTGTGTCACAATTATTTCTGCACATGCACCTGATTACTTGTAGCAAGTCTGCTGGTGTGCTGGTAGATCCGTTGTGACTGGCGCCAACTTCCCGTGTTCAAGTCTCCAACCACATTGTGTCGGTTCTACTGACAGTTTGCCTCCACTTGTTCATCATCTGAAAGTACAATAGGCAGACTTGGTATAAGAGTTGTGTCCAGCTGCAGCAAGGTATGGGAGCATTTCTCGAACGACAGACAGATGAAGGAGCCAATTTCCAGTTCTTTCAGCCTTCAGAAAACGTTTCAGTATGTCAACCATTGCCATGTATTGGAGCCAGAGTTCACACGTTCTGCCAATGAGTGACAATTTCTGCTGTTAAGTTTACTGGCAATCCTGTTGAGACAATCGTTGTTCTTGACTGAATCTGGTGTCACTGCACCCTTCAAAAGTTGACTGTGGAGGGCAGACACCATTTGAAGATCTTCCTTATCATGGAGTTCATTCAAGGCATTTGATATTACTGTACCCACATCTTCAGGTACGTCAGATGTGCGAACTAGTTGTAGTTCTGTTTCACCATTCAGTTCCAGATCACTCTTTTGTGTCTCATTTTGGAGAGGTCTGCCTCAGCTTGAATGTTTTCTGTAGTTTCAGATGGCAGTTGGGCATGCAAGGTTTCCTCTTTTTCACAATCAGTTCCTTGTGACTCATGCTCCACTGACATCGGAGAAGCAGGGAGAACATCTGTAGACACGGCAGCAAAGTGGACTGTTCCTGGAATTCGTTTTGATCTATTTCAGTCTGGCATTTGGGATGTGGCAAAGGCACACCAAATGTGTCTGACATCAACAGTGCATTTAATGCTGCATCAAGAAGAATGTGTCCACGAACTGCACGTTGTACACCCTTTCCTTGAAGCATTGCACTCACAGAATTTGAAGCATACACAGTCGACGCACTTCATGAAGACCAGTTTCTTCCATCAAATGCCCAATACATGCAAGAAAACTCATTTCAAGATGAAACGGCCCAAGCGAAGGACAATGGCTTGAAGGTCACTGTGTGCTGGTTCACCAGAGATGATACTCAGAGCCTTCCACCATAGAGGCTGATCAAATGTCAGCACTGGTGTTGACTTATTGCGCTTTGCTTCAGCACAAATGAAACAGTGTAGAATATATACATGTTTTGTCACCGGGATTCATGTCTATCATCGGCATGAATATTGACCTGATGACTGTCCTGGAAAACTTTCATGGTGAACAGCTTGCATGACTCCAGACCAAGACGTCTGTTTGGATGTAGCAGCCAGCAAGCTTTCCACAACAAGTCAACTTCTGATGTCGGATCTTTAACAAATGCATTTGTCAGACTCTCAAACTTCAGTGTCATCAAACCAAGGCATTCTCTTTGTAGTATTTGATGTCAATCTTTGCCTTGTTGATGATCTCTTCTGTCCTGACATCAGCTTGCCTTCTCACCTGCACTGTGCTATTCATTCTGGGAGTAACCGAGGCAATAATTCCCATGCCATGGAAGGTGTTGAATCCATCAAGTGTAGCCGTGTTGTGATCTACGTTGTCTGCCATGTACTGGATAAATGACCCTCAGGTGCTGATGCAACATTGTGGTCAGACACAGCAGCATTCATCTCATAGGTCATGACCTCACTGTATGACACACTAAAACCAAGAGAGTACAAAGTGTCCACTAGGAACTTGGAATTAAAACAGTGGTGCATTTGGACTGCTAATCCAATCTGCAAAGGGCATATGAGAACACGTGGGCGAGCTGCTTGCATAATTACTTGGCCTGTTGATGCTACTTTCAAGTCTGTGCCCTTTTCCCACTGAAAATAGTCTTCAGCAAAAGCTGCAACGAATCAGGAACAAAGTTTAAGTTTGCTGAAAGTGACGCAATATCATCTTTGTTGGGATACAGTGCATGAGTCGTAGGCAAGGCTTTAATGTCACTTTTGATGAGTTCTGCTGCTGTTTCTATGATGCATTTCTTCCGTTTTCTCCTCATCACACATTTGTTGTGAATAAAATGTGTGCAAGATCGATGATGCTGTTTTCCTGAATGTAACAACATTAGCTTTTCCATTCAGTTCTGTGATGATGAGTTCTTCACCAAAATGTTTCCTAAGCTCTTCCTTCATCTTTGGATGACTGTAGGATCGCCGTCATTATATTCTTTCATTTTGTTGATGAGGTCACCAACAGTATTTGTTCATTATCATTGTCAAGAAAAAAACCCAGCGACCTTTTCAAAGGCATATGCCTTTTTCTCATCTCTAGGCCGTCCAAGCTTTATTCTTTTTCATCTTTGTCTGAAGAAAAAGATTAGGAAGTCTTTTCCTACTTCTAAAATGAACACTACATGTCTGATGATAAACTGCATCAGCAGCTGGCAGATCAGAAACAAACTCTAGTCTGCTTTTCACAGTGTCTGCCCATTCATATCCACGCTGTGAACATACTTTAGCAATTGAGCTTTGAAAGTCAAGTGTTCTCACTGGATGCACCTTCAGGCCACTGCGTGCATTGAGCTTTGCAGGAGTCCCACAAAAAAGACAACATTTGGCAAAGTCAAAGGGTTGGTTTTGCGAACGTAGGTTCTGTGCATATTTATTGCAGATGAAGACTCTTGTTTTTTTCTTAGATAACTTTGAATGTTGTGCTTATTAGTAAATGTGCGACGGCATTCATCATGTACTGCTTGTCCTTCAGACACAAGAATAGTCTCACCGCGCTCTTCACTTGCTCTGTTAATGGAGTCTCTTCCTTTAGCTGTTGGCACAACAATCTTCCCACCAGCATCCAGGGCACCTCCACACAGCACGCACACCTCCATATTCTGGTACAGGCCCATTCCTGTAAAGATTTCACAAATTGTATCAGATATCTAGGTCAGGGAAAATTTTTATTGTTATGTATTTACTGGGTGTTTGTACACCCACATTCTTCTATGTCCATGCAAAAAATGGCTCACTTTTTCATTTTGATTTCATGCACACAACGCGCGCACACATGCACGTACACACCACACACACACACACACACACACCAAACAAACCCATCCACCACGTGCACACGCCTGTCTCCATTCCGATCAGCAAATCTCCATTTATAATAATAATAATAATAATAATAAAAATAATGTTATTAAAATAATTTTGAGTTGAACTATTGATGCAGTTAGTAATTTCATTCGAAATAATCATATCAAGAACAAAAATGGTGATGAGCAAGATAATTATTACAAAACAACATAAAGAGGAAGCACGCGAAAACTTATATTTTGATACTCTTGATTCACCACACTTATAGCAAAGACTTTTACTTCTTTTTGCTTATCAATCGCAATAAGACAAAGACACGGCACTATTAGTGTCGTCTGGATGAGTGTTAACAAATTATAAAGCAAACTAGAGCAAATGGGAATGATATAAACAGTACTTACCAAGCATTTTGATGCGAACGGCTCCAAACTAAAAACGCGCGCTTGCAGGGAAAAATTCGTTGCTGTGACCGAGATGTTTTGGCGCTCCCTGAAAAAAAAGCGGTTGACCTTGGGTCGGCTGTGAAAAGGCTACGGTGGCTGCTCTGCGTCAGAACAGCAAAATGATGACAACATCACATTTTCAAAACCAAATTCTGCGATTATGCAGAAACCGTCGGCATTATAATTTGGTAGACACGTTATGCAGTATTTAATCTATCATATCCATTAAAAAAAATTGTGTACCTTTTAGTTTTACCCCATTATTTCTACGGTGTAACACTAATTCCCTACATCGCAGTTATCATAAGAACACCACTCCCCACATCGCAGTCATCATGAGAACACCATTCCCTACATCGCAGTTATCATAAGAACACACTCCCCACATCGCAGTCATCATGAGAACACTACTCCCTACATCGCAGTCATCCGAGAACACCACTCCCAACCATCGCAGTCATCATGAGACCACCACTCCCTACATCGCAGTCATCCTGAGAACACCACTCCCTACATCGCAGTCATCATGAGACACCACACTCCCTACATCGCAGTCATCCTGAGAACACCTGTCCCTACATCGCAGTCATCCTTAGAACACCACTCCCCACATCGCAGTCACCCTTAGAACACCACTCCCCACATCGCAGTCATCCTTAGAACACCACTCCCCACATCGCAGTCATCCTTAGAACACCACTCCCCACATCGCAGTCAGCAGGAGAATACCATTCCCTACATCACAGTCATCCTGAGAACACCACTCCCTACATCACAGTCATCCTGAGAACACCACTCCCTACATCACAGTCATCCTGAGAACACCACTCCCTACATCACAGTCATCATGAGACCACCACTCCCTACATAGCAGTCATCATGAGAACACCACTCCCTACATCGCAGTCATCCTGAGAACACCTGTCCCTACATCGCAGTCATCCTTAGAACACCACTCCCCACATCGCAGTCATCATTAGAACATCCATTCCCCACATCGCAGTCAGCAGGAGAATACCATTCCTTACATCACAGTCATCCTGAGAACACCACTCCCTACATCGCAGTCATCCCTAGAACATCACCACCTACATCGCAGTCAACACCACTCCCTACATCGCAGTCATCATGAGAACACCACTCCCTACCCTCGCAGTCATCATGAGAACACCACTCCCTACATCGCAGTCATCATAAGAACACCACTCCCTACATCGCAGTCATCATGAGAACAACACTCCCTACATCGCAGTCATCATAAGAACACCATTCCCTACATCGCAGTTTATCATGAGAACACCACTTTCCCCACATCGCAGTCATCATGAGAACACCACTCCCTACATTGTAGTCATCATGAGAACACTACTCCCCTACATCGCAGTCATCATGAGAACACTACTCCCTACGTCGCAGTCATCATGAAAACACCAATCCTCACATCACAGTCAGCAGAACACCACTCCTTACATCGCAGTCATCATGAGAACACCACTCCCTACATCGCAGTCATCATGAGAACACTACTTTCTACATCGCAGTCATCATGAGAACACTACTCCCTACGTCGCAGTCATCATGAAAACACCAATCCTCACATCACAGTCAGCAGAACACATCCCTACATCGCAGTCATCATGGACACCACTCCCTACATCGCACTCACCATGAGAGCACCACTACCAACATCGCAGTCACCATGAGAATTTCACGATCTGGGGAATATTGTTTTGAACTTTTCTTTATGTCTGTTGTCTGAAGAAGATGTAAATGTCAACTGTTCATTTCCTGTTTCGCATTGTGTTTAAGTGTCAAATTGCAAATGTGTGTGTGCGCATGCGTGCGTGTCTCTGTGTGTATATTTCTGTTTTGTCGTCTTTGCAGTAATGCAGCAGCAGTCTGTTTCATTCATTTCAATCGAAGTTGTTTATAGCTCAGCAGACCACGAGGGGCCATTTCAGGGCTGTTACATCGTTACAATCAGTTCCCTGTGTCTTCATTGGCAAGTTTAATTTTAAAAAAAAAGCATTTCTTTCAAACATCCTAGAAAGTGCCTCAACACTGGATCACTTTCTAGAAAACTTCATCTCAAACAAAGAAGATTCATTCCTTTTGACTTGACTTGACTTGACTTGGTCCCTTAGACGTCGGTCCATGGGGCACCCCTGAAGCAGTGACAACCATCCTTCTCCATTCCTCTCTGTTCTCTGCCCTCCGCAATGTATTTCTCAGCCGCAGCCTGTCCATTCCGTGATGTTATCCTCCCATCTTTTCCTTTGTCGACCTCTTCGCCTTTGTCCTGGTACTGTGCCCTGCATGACTGTCTTGGCAAGGCCTGTTGATCGTGTGATGTGTCCATACCATTTCAGTTTGCGTCTTTTTTACTGAGGTTAGGAGATCGACATATGGACCAATTTCATTCTCGATGCGCTTTTAACTTCCACATTGCTGATGTGATCTCTGTATGAGATGCCAAGGAGTCGTCTGAAGCACCTCAATTTCCATTGTTTGATCTTTTTCTCCAGGTCTGATTTCAACGTCCATGACTCACAAGCATATAAGAATATCGCCATGACTAAGGATCGCATCAGTCTAATCTTTGAGCTGATGGAGATGCTTTTATTTCTCCAGAGAGGCGTTAGCTTAGATTGCGTAACTGTGGTCTGAGCGACTCTTGAGATGATTTCAGGTCTTGATCCTTCATCTGAGATTGTTGCCCCCAAGGAACTCAAAAAGACATCTAAAGGAACATCCCTGAGCAAGCTATTCATGGCGTCTGCTTAGTCCAGTGTCATGTTCATCTCAACACTCTATAAGCACATGTTACTTATGCCACAATTCCACAGAGGCTACGAATCCTACGAATGGCCAGGAATTGATAAACTCCGGGATTCTTAGTTAAATCGTAATAAGTTCCTGAAGTTCGTAACTGATTCACATTTGTTCTTAGCCAGTTCTTGCAATTCTTGAGCATTCTGGAATTCGGGGCAAAAGTTTTGTGCTGTTCAAAATTTTGGCCACGAACTCCCGAATAAAAAAATCTTAGTCAATTCTCAACAAAATCGTAGTGATTTCTTATGTATCGTAACTGAGTCCTAATTGATTCGTAGGCATTCCTATGTATTCTTAACTCATTCTGGGAATCGTGAAGCGGTGTCTTGACAACGAATCTGCTACGAATCTGTCAAGAATGCCACGAATGCACGCCGAAGCATCAAAGAAACAATTAAGAACTATCTACGAATTTACGAAATGGTACAAATTTGCAGCAATGTCCATGAACCATGTAACCGCACTATTTCAGGTCGTTGTTCCAGAGTGCCCAGAAGCATCTGAATCTGTTGGCCAATATTCCGAAAGCATTCTCCACCACAACGTCTGCCCCTGGAAATTCTGTAGTTGACCACCATCACCTCATTGTCCAGACCCCTCCTGCCATAGGGTTTCATGAGAAAAGTTCCGAGGGGGAAAGCATCATCTCCCAGAATGAAGTAGGGTGTGTCTCTGTCATCGTAGGGCATAGGATCACTGTCAGGAAATTTATGGTGTTGTCGTCGATGCACTCCACCAGTTCTGAAGCACCGAACAGTTGTCCGTCGGATTGATGACCTTCTCCACCAGTGTCTATCCAGATGAACTTGTAGTCTGCATCCATTAAGGCAAGAAGGACCACAGAGAAGAAGCCTTTGTAATTGTAGAAGACACTGCCTGAGTTATGTGGCTTCCTGAGAGCAATATGCTCGCGATTCAAGGCCCTCAGGGCATGAGGAACATTCCACCGGTCTTGGAACTGCTGGGCATTGGAACTGCTGGCAATGGCCTTCCAATCCTCCTGGGTCCGTGGCAGTGCATGACTTCATCCTTCAGTTCCTGTATGATGGCCTGACAGACTTCCTGCACACTGCATACCACAGTGCTGTAGCCACATCTGAAGTCATACTGAAGGGTATGGTACCGGGTCTCCTGTAGCCAGATGCCTCAGGGTCATGCCAGCTTCATTCCGGCATCAAGGGCTGGTCTCATGTGGGTATCTTTCCTCTGGATGAATGGGCCGATCCTGTTGAGTAACTCATCAAACAGTGGGGTGCATTCTCACATAGTTGGCAAAGGCATTCTCATCTTCCACCCTCAGCTCCTGCATCATCAGTCTGCTATAGTGCCCATACTCTAGTCTTCTCGCTGGTGTCAGCCATGGTCTGACCCACCACCTGGGGCCCTTCTCCTTCTTCGAACCAGTCTTCTTCTATTCATCACCAGCTGCTGTTCATACCCCATTCCAGGGCCAGAGCAATAGCTGCTCTACGTTGGCAATCCATTTTGCAACTGATGCCCCAGCAGGGATGAGGCTTTTTATACTGTATTGAGGGAAACTTCCACGAATTTTCAAGAACAGTCACGATCTTAATTATAACCGTACCAGATTCGTGATGCCTTCGGAAGATTCGTAGCTTATTCTTGACTGAATCTTAACATTCCTTAAGTATTCCTAAGCGATTCTTGCAAATCGTAGTTATTTCTGGGCAATTTTCATATGGTTCCCGCCGATTTGAGCAGAATCCCACGAATATTCCTAAGTCTGTCTTACAAATTCGTAACCGATTCGTACAACGTCAAGATTTTGTACAGAAATTTGCAAAAATCCACGATTCCTTACGATTTATAAAATTTATCAATTCGTGCGATTCGTTGGACTCGTAGCTTGTGTGGAATAGTGGCATTAGTGATTATTTCATACCTGGCATGCGCCTCGGAGCTTCCTTATCTTGTAAAAGATACGACAGTGTGTATATAGAGCGAGCAGTGTTAAAATCAGAAAATAACTCTTCCTGGCAGATGGTCAGGATTCTTTCAGGTCTGAACTTTTGTTACCTGTTGATGCTTTCCAGTTTTCTTGTCATAGCAGGAATGTTTGGGTTTCAGAGCTCTGTGAGGTATAGATGATATGGTGACTGTCATTCTCGTTTCAAACTACAGAATGTTGGAAACCGAACATAGCAGCCATAGCAGCCACAGTTCACTGTTTACGGCCTCACGGTTTAATAGATTCATAAGGTTGCTTTCATGCCCCCCCCCCCCCCCCCCCCCCCCCACACACACACACACACACCCTTTTTTTTCAATTAATGAAACGAGCAAAAACAATTTTTGACGACGAAAAATAACATGTTCACGTCCTAATTGCTTTTTTCGAACAATAAACATTACCAGTGTACAGGGAAAGCAGTACCAATCGTTTTTCCTGGTAATAAATACTGTCATCATCGGGTGAAAATGCAAGTCGTACCTACTGAAGCAAATCCATTCCAATAATTCACCATCACTGATATCTGGTTTATTGCTTCCAGAACAGATAAACTCCATGACTCCTCCTTCCAATCGAGGGCACTTCCAAAATTTGGACGCATCGCGAAGCCCGTCACAAGTGACCCTATCTATAAATCAAATAGGGATGGAAAAAATAATTTAAAAAAAGAAAGAAAGAAAGACGAAGTTTAAAAAATCTAAAGTCTGCTTCAAGCTTCCCCCCCCCCCCCCGTGTTTCAAGTCATTTTTCATATGATATATAGATATATGGTGTCTTACGCAAAGGGCTAGAAATCTTTCCGCATTATTTCAGCCATTATTTACATCTCAACGCACCAAAAGTAGTAACATACTCTGAAACGTGCAGACCGTGGCATCCTTCCCCCACTCCCACTATCCCCTCCCCTTCCAACTTCTCCTTGCCCCTTCCCCACTCCTGTCTCCCTCCCACCCCACCCCCACCCCTTCTCACTCCGTCATCTGCGCCACACCCCTGTTCTCCCACCCCACATCACCCCTTACTCATTAATCTCCATAGTGATGAGAACAATGCAAAGAATGTCGCCATGGTGTCTGCGAACAAGAAAGCGAACAAGAAAAACAAAAACAAAAACAACAACAAA
>CM031596.1:44131050-44143550 GCA_018398815.1 Conus ventricosus | reverse complement strand
ACATACAAACAACACACTGCAGTCAACATACAAACAACACACTGCAGTAAACATACAAACAACACACTTGCAGTAAACATACAAACAACTTACTAGCACCATCAACATACAAACAACACACTGCAGTAAACATACAAACACACTGCAGTAAACATACAAACAACACACTACAGTCAACATACAAACAGCACACGCAGTCAACATACAAACAACACACTACAGTCAACATACAAACAACACACTGCAGTCAACATACAAACAAACACTCAGTAAAACATTACCAGCAACCCACTGCGTCAACATACAAACACACACGACAGTCAACATACAAACAACACACTGCAGTCAATATACAAACAACACACTGCAGTCAACATACAAACAAACACTACAGTCAACATCAAACAACACACTACAGTCAACATACAAACAACACACTGCAGTAAACATACAAACACACTGCAGTAAACATACAAACAACACACTGCAGTCAACATACAAACACACTGCAGTAAACATACAAACAACACACTGCAGTAACATACAACAACACACGCAGTCAACATACAAACACACTGCAGTAAACATACAAACAACACACTGCAGTACACATACAAACAACACAGTGCAGTAAACATACAAACAACACACTCAGTAAACATACAACAAACAGCAGTCAACATACAAACAACACACTGCAGTCAACATAACCCAACACACTGCAGTAAACATACAAACAACAACTGCAGTCAACATACAAACAACACACTACAGTCAACATACCAAAATAACACACATGCAGTCAACATACAAACAACACACTGCAGTCAACATACAAACAACACACTGCAGTCAACATACAAACAACACACTACAGTCAACAACATAACACACACAACACACTGCAGTCAACATACACACAACACACTGCAGTCAACATACAAACAACACACTCAGTCAAACAAACCAAACAACACACTGCAGTCAACATACAAACAACACACTGTAACAGTCAACATACACACACAACAACACTACAGTCAACATACACACAACACACTGCAGTCAACATACACACAACACACTGCAGTCAACATACACACACACACCACTACAGTCAACATACACACAACACACTGCAGTCAACATACACACAACACACTGCATTAAGTTTGAAAGAAGAAAGCGTTCAAAGCAGTGAAACGTCGAACAGGAGGAAATCGCCAACGCAGTGAAACGTTAAACAGCAAGCTGGCCAATCCTGTGAAACAGGCAAAAAGGAAGTCGGCCAACCCTGTAAAACGTCAAAAAAAGAAGTCGGCAAACACAGTGAAACGTCAAAAAAGGAAGTAAGTCAACACAGTGAAACGTCAAAAAGGAAGTAAGTCAACACAGTGAAACGTCAAAAAGGAAAGTAAGTCAACACAGTGAAACGTCAAAAAGGAAGTAAGTCAACACAGTGAAACGTGAAAAAGGAAGCAAGTCAACACAGTGAAATGTCAAAAAGGAAGTAAGTCAACACAGTGAAACATCAAAAAGGAAGTAAGTCAACACAGTGAAACGTCAAAAAGGAAGTAAGTCAACACAGTGAAACGTCAAAAAGGAAGCAAGTCAACACAGTGAAACGTCAAAAAGGAAGTAAGTCAACACAGTGAAACGTCAAAAAGGAAGTAAGTCAACACAGTGAAACCTCAAAGAGGAAGTAAGTCAACACAGTGACACATCAAAAAGGATATAAACTGACGCAGTGAAACGTGAACACGGAAGTAAAACCATGCAGCAAACAGTCAAAGAGGAAGTATATTTCAAACAGGAAGTAGGCTAACGCAGTGAAACTTCACACAGGAAGGAAGCTACCTCAGTGAAAGGTCAAAAGGAAAGTATACCAAGGCACAGGGGAAAGGTCAAACAGAAAGCAGGCCAACCCGTTGAAACGTCGAGGAGAAATCATACCAGCGCAGTGAAATGTCAAAGAGAAAGGGGACAATCCATTGAAACGTCGAGGAGAAATCATACCAGCGCAGTGAAACGTCAAAGAGAAAGGGGACAATCCACTGAAACGTCGAGGAGAAATCAGACCAGAGCACTGAAATGTCAAAGAGAAAGGGGTACAATCCATTGAAACGTCGAGGAGAAATCATACCAGCGCAGTTGAATGTCAAAGAGAAAGGGGGACAATCCATTGAAACGTCAAGGAGAAATCAGACCAGCGCAGTGAAATGTCAAAGAGAAAGGGGGACAATCCATTGAAACGTCCAGGAGAAATCAGACCAGCGCACTGAAATGTCAAAGAGGAAGGGGACAATCCACTGAAACGTCAAGAAGAAGCCAGGTCATCGCAGTGAAACGGCTGAGAGGAAGCAGGGCAAGGCTATGAAATGTTAAAGAGAAAGGTAACCAACCCAGTGAAACGTAAAAGAGAAAGCAAACAACTACAGTAAAAATAAAAATAAAAAAAAGTCAACGAGAAAGCACACCGACTCGGTGAAATGTCAAAAAGAACGCAGGCCAATACGGTGAAATGCCAATGAGAAATCAGATTAATCAAGAGATTCGTTAGGAAAGAAGAGAGAGAGAGAGAGAGAGAGAGAGAGAGAGAGAGAGGAGGGTTAATGTTGTTTAAAGACCAGCCGACCACAAAGAGCCGTATGAGGGCCGTCACCATTTTGAAGTTATTTCTCAATTTATATTAGAAAAAAAAAAAAACCCACACACACGACTCATTAAAACACACTTTTTCAAAACACAGAGGCAATTTTTGTTGAAATCTTTCTTCCATAAAATCTTAGATAAGATGAAAAACGTCAATCTCTATCAGCAATTCAAAAATCACATCGGGTGGGGACATCAATAAGTTGGCCTAAAGATTAAATTAATAAAATTGCTCTTTTCGCGACGAAACTTTTTTTCATGACAAACATTCTTTACCATGACGGACACACACACACACACACACACACACACACACACACACACACACACACACACACACACCTCTATCTATCATCTATTTATGTATAGAGAGATCTATCCTTCTACTTTGTATCTAGACACATGTTTTCCATGCTGTACATGTAAGTATTCATGGAAAAGTTAGGCTGGCAAATACATAAATACGACAGGGAAACCAGTTAAGGTAAACATTTGTACTTTATTTTGAAAATGGTTCTTTAAGTTTTACAAACAGATAGATAAAACGTCGAAGGCTGGGATAGGCTGGGAACAGATGTGTGCGTGCAAGTGAAGAGGAGACTAAAATGGATAGATAATCGATCTCTCTCTCTCTCTCTCTCTCTCCTCTCTCTCCTCTCTCTCTCTCTCTCTCTCTCTCTCTCTGTGTGTGTGTGGTGTGTGTGTGTGTGTGTGTGTGTGTGTGTGTGTGTGTGTGTGTGTGTGTGAGAGAGAGAGGAGAGAGAGAGAGAGAGAGAGAGAGAGAGAGAGAGAGAGGCGCGTATAACCCTCTGTGTGAGTGAGTGAGTGAGTGTGCGCATGTGTGTGTGTGTGCGTGCGTGCGTGCGTGCGTGTGTGTATGTGTGTGTGTGTGTGTGTGGTGTGTGTGAGAGAGAGAGAGAGAGAGAGAGAGAGAGAGAGAGAGAGAGAGAGAGAGAGGGGAGAGCTTTTTGTGACAGAGAACACACACACACACACACACACACACACACACCACACACACACACATGCACACACACACACACACTTTTTCATGTGCCTCTCTTTACGTTAGTAAATGGCATAGACGTGTTGGCCAGTGTCCATAATTCTACTGCATAACAGGGATACGGGAGGTCAGGCAGAGGACGGGGTGGGTGGGGGGGGGGGGGGGGGGGGGGGGGGGGGGGGGGGGGAGAAAGAGATAGGGAGGGAGGGGAGGGAACGGCTGGTGTGAGTGGCAGCGTGATGGTGGAGTTGGTGAGAAGGTAAGTAGGTGAGGTAGTGGTGGGGGAGGGAGAAAGGCGGAGGGGGGGGGGGGGGGGGGGGGAAGATGGAGGTGCGGATAAGGGAGAGGGAGAGGCGTGGAAGGGGAGAGGGAAGATGGGGGGTGGGGGGGGGGGAGAGATCAATAGCTTTTGAGATGGGGGAGATAAATGACCACAGGCAATTTACCGCCGATGACAAATGTCACTGCTCTCTACGTTGGCTAGCCCCGATCCTTCACCATCTTTCTCTCTCGTTTTTTTTTTTTTTTTTTTTTTTTTGTGTGTGTCTGTTTTGTTCTGTTTGCGTTGAATGGTTGGTAAGCATACAGAACTTGCTTTTTTTTTTCTTTGCTTGTAGAATACTGATGGGAAACAGGCAGAGGGAGAATGGGGGGAGGTGGGGAGGGGGGGAGGGGGGGTACAAAGAGTGTCAGACGTGAGAGAACGGACAGAGAAAGTGATAATCACCGACAAAGGGTGATGGGTATCATCATTAGCCATATACAGACATGAGCACGTAGACCACTTTCAGACTAACCGACAGACAGACAGTCAGATAGACTGGCGGGGCAGGCAGCCTGAGA
Organism: Conus ventricosus; assembly: GCA_018398815.1. Lineage (NCBI taxonomy): Eukaryota > Metazoa > Mollusca > Gastropoda > Neogastropoda > Conidae > Conus > Conus ventricosus. The sequence goes on along the minus strand of CM031596.1, from coordinate 44,139,049 downwards.
AACAGACAAGACTGCCAAGTACCTAAGTATCATAGACGTACAGGATAGCCGGGCAGGCAGACACATAGACGGACAGACGCGCAGGACAGCATGCAAAACGTGCATCGACAGTTGCCACCGCGTGTTCAGCTCATATCAAGTTCACTGAAGCCAATCGTTCCACAGAGTTGTGCACAGCAGATCGATACGTGTACATTCATGTACATACCAGCCCCCTTGACAAAAGACAACAGATCGCGGAGGTTGATACTCTGTTATTATCCATCACAAAATCTACCTCAGATCTATTACGCTGTTTTGGGGCTTTTTAGTTTCCAATGGCGACATACAATAATCCCTCTTACCGCTTACGTACCAAAATTTATCGACAAAGACTTTTTTTTGCACTTGACAAGTAGTAGGTTGGATTTCTGTTGTAGTTTTGTGATGTTTTCAAGACCGAAGGTAAGAGAGCGCCAAATTACAGTCTTCAATGAATATCTTTCTTTTTTTTTATAGTCAAACATACATCGGTGGTTATCGAAAAATTTAAATACAAGGGTTCCCACACACAGTACAGACAAATCTAAAAACTTTCTAGAAGCACGTAAGAACTTGACAAACATTTGCATGCATGACAAAGTCCACAAGTACAGGTCAATTGCATGTAGTTGGGCGACATATACGCACAACTTGAAGCACTACCCCCCCTCCCCCCCCCCCCCCCCCCCCCCCCCCCCGCCATCTTCAAATGAACTAAAATTCCTCTGTATCGCATTAACTACATTTTCTAAACAGTCCACATCTACTTATAAACCCAGCTAATCAAACTGAGATGTTCCAATACCACCACCACCACCTCCATCACCGTCCTCCACCACACTCCGCCCCACTCCACTCTCCACCCCCCCCCCCCCCCCCCCTCCCTTGAAATCACCTAGCTGCGCAAAGACCTGTCGGCAAACTACAAGGATTGTCGACCTAATCCGATGACCTACAAGGTCATATACACTGTCCAGTCTAAAACGCTCAAACTTAGGAGCAATCGGCAAGAAATATTGGAACAGTGATTATGTACCTCGCCGTGATTTGATAGGAAGGCTTTCTATATATCATTTGTTTTGAATGAGCCTTGCAATACGCTTCCTATTTGAAGGGGTTTTCTATATATCATTTGTTTTGAATGAGCCTTGCAATACGCTTCCTATTTGAAGGGGTTTTGTTTGGAATGAGCCTTGCAATACGCTTCCTATTTGAAGGGGTTTTGTTTGGAATGAGCCTTGCAATACGCTTCCTATTTGAAGGGGTTTTGTTTGGAATGAGCCTTGCAATACGCTTCCTATTTGAAGGGGTTTTGTTTCGCTTGTTTGTTTGGTTTGCTCGTTTTTAACCCGTTCAGTGCCCCACAATAGTACAAACAAAGGTGTTTCCCAGGTGCCTGGGAAATCTCATGATTTGGGGGTCATAATTAACAAAAAATTCTAGCTCAGAAACTACAAAAGATAGAAAAATGAAATCTATATCATTTTTGAAGGAAATTGAATGAAGATTTTGAATCTGGGCTTCTTTTGTTTTAATTTTGATAATAAAAAAAAGTATTTAGGCTTTTAGATTTGGATAGATTTTTTTGCACGATCAAAAACATATGTATTTACCACATCCAAACAAGAACACACAGCAAAAAAAGTTGAAAATAAAGTTTGTATTGTCACACTACACCTGTAAATGAAAGTAAAACAGTTTGGAAGTCTATCAAGACGCTCACACTCGATGCAGACTGACCAGTCCACGACCACACCCCCCCCCCTCTCCCCACCACAGCCCCTTGCTCGACTTCAACCCTCTCTTTCACCCCTCATCTCCCCCTACCTTTCCGTCTGCACCGTGTGTCACGCCGCGAGCATGCCACGCTCCCCTCTCGCGCTGATTTTCACATCACTGGACACCAGCACCGGGTGCACAGTACACACTAGGCTGGCTCGTTCGACGCTGTCAGCTGAACACACTGAGGTCACAGAGCCCTACTCAATAACTGACGAATATGGTCGGCAATTCCACCACTATCATCATCTCACCTTCATGCTCGAGTGAGTCGTTGAATAAAAGATTATTGTCTTTGTCAAAAATCATCAGCAGAGCCTGCTCAGCTGTGTAAATACGTTGATTTGGTCGCTGGGCTTGTCGAAGTTTGCGCCGCCATCTTTGCAAGCGACACGAAGTGCTGGCTGGTCATCCAGTCAGTGATGAGAATAAATGGGCTTTCCCCTCACGTGTGGTCATTTACATATTATTTTAAGACTACAGACATATAAGGCTTTCTACGCAAACTCTATTCGAGTCCGTTGATAGAAATAGTAACGAATGAAAATTCAAGAAAAATGCATGACGTCAGTGGAATGCCCATAGGCACTGGAAAAGCACTTTTATTTCCGCGTCAGCTGACCGACTAAAGGCACTCAACTAAAGGGGCCTCAATTCTATTTTCCCCATTTCTTTTTTTCCCTTGTAGTATACCCTCCTATCCATCCCCTCCCCAGCACCTCCACCACCACCACCACCCCTTTTTTTTTAAAAAAAATCTTTTTTCTTTAAACTTTCCAGTGTAGCACACTCGAATGAACTGTACAGACACTCCTCTGTCTTATTTTTTCCCCAAACGAATGATTAAATTGCAGAATCACTTGTCTGGGTTTCTTTTTTCTCTAGTTCCGTTGTTTTATTTGTTGTGAGTGTTTTATGCATGTTATTTTTCTCTTAAATGAAGAAACACTGTTTGGGTTATTTGTTCACTAGAATCCATGGATTTATAGACTGCAAAAACTTACAGATGCCCGTTGTAGCTGTCGTTCTTGTTGTCGTCGTCGTCGTTGCTATTGTTGTTGTTTGTCGCTGTACTAGTTACTGTTTAGTGCTGTCTGGGTACCATATCTGGAGTTACCGTAAATAGTTTTACAGTAGTGTGATCTAGGTCCCTATAAATCTCTATCGCAAGTGTGATTTCCAGTGAGGTAACAAGAATGCTTTATTTAGGAGAATGTTTGAATTACTCTTTCACCTTTCCCTCTTTTTGTTTTACGTTATACACAAAACTTCAAATCTGTCACCGTTTGGATGAAACTAAAATTGGCACAGAACCACATCCCTAAAACTTCGACGATTATTCAGATAATTGTGGTTCTTGTGTTTGTTGCCTGGAAAACTTTTTTTTTTCTCTCAATGAAATCATTCACTACGATGATGGTCAGTTGGTTCATATATTTATTGTCGGTTCGTATACATTCATAGTTTTCAAAAATAAATCTGAGTGAAATCGTAAAGTCAGCAAATCAATGATCATCACCAGAATAACAAGCAATGAGAAAAAAAAAATTAAAACAAATCGAACCAAAACTGGGCCAGGAAGGTAGAAGGGAGGCGGGAGGTGTAGATCAGCGGGTTTGGATTAAAGGGAAGGATTTACATGAAACAACCAACTTGGCGATGTAAAAAGATGATCACACGCTGTTTACATCACTACCTTCAGTGCTGTGACGTCACGACCCACGTGACATGCACATGAATGGCGGCAAGTTGAGTAAGCAAGCGAAATATTTCTCATTAATTCAACAAAATTTTAGTCAAAGGCGTGATCCGCTAATCAATGCACTGTGACCACGACCGGGAGTCGAACAGATCGACAAACATCATCGATGCTGGATGCTGTTCTAATAGCAGAAGCAAGAAGGCGAAGAACTCTTCCTCTCAAATTGAGAATATCTACATTGCGTTAAGATTGATCTGACTGTTGAAATATGCACCTCTAAACCTCTACTGAAGATGATCGGCCATCTTAAAATTAGTCAAAAGGGTTTTCGTATTGTGAGCGACTGCACTTCTTTCTTTTTTCTTTTTTTTTTTAACCCTTTTATTGTTTCACAACAAGCATGGTTGGTACATGCAAGTATCTTTCCCCCTACCCTATCTACACCTAATTTGTGTTTGCATTGACGTTGCATGCAGGTCACATAATCTAAGTTAACAAGCAAGCAGGACTGCAATCTTTTGACAGTGTGGGCACTCGGATCTAGGTGGTCTTTACATTCATTATTGAAGAAATGTGGTAAGGGTGTGGTTAGGGAGAAGGATGGGGAAGGACGTGGTAAAAACAAAAATTTCGACCTTTGAAGTAAAGTTTAGAATGGAAGCCCTTCCAGCACGAAACGTTAGTTCCGACAGCGGCCTGCAGTACAAATGTTGTCCAGCGACCTGTTTGCTTCGAGTGGATGTATTCTGCTCACTGTGCGTAAATATGGCAATGATTAGACCATTCTCACCACATTAGCACTGTAGACTCTAAAATCTTGCCAAACAAAAATCGTACCAATTGTCGTTTATCTTTAACCTCCTATCTCGGTCAAGATCCATGTAAAAAAAAATGTTGAACCATCGCGACATGCATTCGCAACATTCAAGCTCGTTGTCTTTATAACCCCTCCCCCACCCCCCTTCCCCTTTCCTTAAATCTAATGAAAAACAAACAAGCTAAAAGCACTTGATCTACATCTTGTGACACAACTTTTTGCAACAGCCTTAAGATCTGGCAAACCGTTGTCAGCTTGGAAGACCTTTTATGAGAAAAGACACACAGATAGTGATTATATTACCTTGCTTTTTGGAGAAAAGAAATACAAAAAGCACTTCATCTCCATCCTACGTCACAATTTGCCCAAGCTCCCCAAATCCGTCGAACCGTTGTCAGGTTGAAGCTATCTTCCGACAAACAAACAAACAAACAAAAAACAAACAAACAAAAGCAGACAGAGGTGAATGTATCGTCTTGCTTTTGGCTGTCTATGCTGTTTGAGAAAGTGGCAGAACATAATACACATTTCGAAGTTTTGATACGTTTGATATTTTGTGGCACGTGTTAAATATACTGACCATTCGACCATTTTTCTTCTTGCCTTGTCTTGCCAGTTATTATCTTCCTTGTCAGCAACAAACAATAACTGATTAAGCATTTTTTTTAACCTATAATTTGCGCATTGCTAGACTTGACTTAACGTACAAGGAAACAGGAAAACTGACAATACATTACGGTTATATGCACAAGACAAATGAAACATCCCCTTCAAGGCAATGAACGGATAACTGCAGTCTACTGTTACTTTCTCCACGTTCAACATCCTACTGTCGACCCCCCCCCACCCCCCCCCCCTCCCCACGATCACTACAACCACCCTTCCCCTAATCTCTCCACTCCCAGCCCCTCTCCTACACCCCCCCCCCCCAAACTCCTCACACCCACCATCCTCCCCCCCCCCCCCCCCCCCCCCAGATACTGGCAGCAGAAACAAAGGGTACTGTTATCTCCCCTGCCTTCTCCTGCAGGTGGCCTTATCGCCCCTGGCGACCATTAGCCGGCAGGCTTTGGGCGCCATGAAGGGAAATGTCAGGCAATTAAAAGTGCTCTGTTCCCCTCTTCTGGCGCACGGACCCAGAACTGCTCGCTAGCACAATGAGCTGACTTTCTGACATCTGCTACCCCCTTCCTCCCTCTTCTCCAGGGCACGCACGTACGCACATACACACACGTGCGCGCGCGCAAACACACACACACACACACACACACACACACACCACACCACCACACTCACATACCATACACACACGCGCGCGCGCGCGCACACACACAATGCACACACACACACACACACAAAACGAGAGAGAGAGAGAGAGAGAGAGAAGGTAGCGCATTGAAGTAGTCTAGTAAAACGCTGTGTGTCAGACAGGTGGTAAAATTTAACCCGTTGGTCTCTGAGATGATGGCCTGTGAGGAGGATTAAGTAGGATTAACCAACCAAGGTTTAGATGTGACAGACGAAGTGCGATTCAGCAGATTGGTAGAATGGAGTCTCGTTGAGAGAGAGAGAGAGAGTGAGAGAGAGAGAGCGAGAGACACACACACACACACACACACACACATACATACACACCTGCTCGCGTTCATTCTATACTCACCCGAGTAACGACTCCTTCACGATGAAGCCTTTCACGACATCTCCACCAGCCAATGCATGCATCTCACTGACGCACTCTGAGCGCCGTAAACTGAAATGGCTTCAAGCCGATTAAGTAAGCTGTGGGACGCCATTTTTTTTTATAAAATCAACTTCTGGGAATTATCTTCTCTTAACAGCTCCAAAAGTCTCCAGTTGTGTTGACACTTCAATTCCGTCATTACGTCATTTGCTCGATGTTGTTCGTCAGCTCCATTAGGGCCTTAAAAAAAAAAAAAAAAAAAAAACTTCATAAGCAGAATTTTCTTTTCTTTCTGTTTTTTTTTTCCTTTTTTTTTTCTCTCTCTCTTAATTCACAACGTTCATTTCCGCGTATTAAACCAGCTCCGGATACGAACTTAATTTGTACATGTTTGTTTTTCCTCTCAGACTTTAGGTACAGTTCTCTGCCATTGATACGAGCAGGCATGAGCATCTTCTAGTCACTTTGCACAATGGAAACGTACGAGAGTTCTGTTAATGTTCCCTTGTTTGAAGACGATGGTGCAGTTCCTTTACACACACGAACACACACGCATTCTCGTGCCTTCTCTTCCCCTTCTCTCTTTCTCCCTCCTGGATTAAAAGACCGCGGATGTTTTCTTGTCCGCCAGTCCGAACACAGCAGCTGATTTGTGTGTGTGTGTGTGTGTGTGGTTACTAGATAGTTGGGGGGGAAGGGGGGGGTTCCCGGGGTCCCCGCCAGGGCGAGAGACAGCGGTGTTTTGTTTTTGTTTTTCTTTGCTTTTTTTTTGGCCGGCCAACCACAGCTCACAACACAGCAGTTCTTTTATTTTCCGCCGGGACAAAACACAGCACGGGTCACAGGACAGCAGAGGTCAGAGGTCACAGGACAGCAGCGGTCACAGGACAGCAGGTTTCTTTCTTGTCTTGTTTGCTTTTGGTCGCCACGTAACAAAAGGGCACTTTTTTTTCAATCCATTTGGTCACAAGACAGGCGGTGTTTGTTTCTTTGTTTCTTTGTTTTCGGTCTGTGGGATTGCATAGCTAGCTATTCTTTTGGCCCCCAAGTCCTTTCTTTTGTCCTTTCCAAACAGCAAAATAACACGTCTGTCCTTCTTGTTTTGTCCTTTCCAGGCAGCAAGATAACACGTCTGTCCTTTTTGTTTTGTCCTTTGCAGGCAGCAAGATAACACGTCTGTCCTTTTTGTTTTGTCTTTTCCAGACAGCAAGATAACACGTCTGTCCTTTTTTGTTTTGTCCTTTCCAGACAGCAAGATAACACGTCTGTCCTTTTTTGTTTTGTCCTTTCCAGACAGCAAGATAACACGTCTGTCCTTTTTTGTTTTGTCTTTTCCAGACAGCAATATAACACGTCTGTCCTTTTTTGTTTTGTCTTTTCCAGACAGCAAGATAACACGTCTGTCCTTTTTTGTTTTGTCTTTTCCAGACAGCAAGATAACACGTCTGTCCTTTTTTGTTTTGTCCTTTCCAGACAGCAGATGAACAGGCTTAGCCTACCCTATTTTGTCCATTCACTGCGGCTCTGTTTGTCCTCCATGTGTTCTTCACATATTTGCAAGTTCCTTTTGTCCTAAACGTAGGACAGCACATCCTACCCTTTACCAGAAGGTCCCATGAAAGCACAATTTGGCCCGGTACGTCACAACACGTCACACAGGCAAAAGCAAAGACCTAAATGGCATCACCACTGGTCTGAAGCTCTTGCGAGGTCAGTGGCGGAGGAAGAGATGTCTTTCAGCTCCTCGAGCGTTTTCTGCAACATACAAACAGCGTAGACAGTGTTACAAACAGCATCGCTGGCTACCTTTCATTGAAGATGCTAAATTATGCTCGACTTAATTTAGTTCCAGTTGACCACACTGCTGCTGCTGGTGCTGTGATGATGATGATGAATAAATGATGATGAGATGATGAATGTGATGATGACGACGACAACGACAATACAGACTGTGATTAAGGTTTAAAAAAAAAATGCATGAAAACATAATCGACAACTA
>CM031596.1:44126050-44128550 GCA_018398815.1 Conus ventricosus | reverse complement strand
CCACAGACAAGAGTACAGCAAAAGGCTTATAATGCACAAGATTATGAGAAGAAAAACACCTTCAACATTAACGACCTCACCCCAAACCGGTTAAACCCTTTCGTACCCTCCTCCAAATCCAAGCCCCAGATCCGAGAATGGATTGGTTCAAATCTAGCTTCTCATATTTGGCCTTCACGCAATGGAACTTTTCCCCGAGTCGATTAAATGACGTCAGTAAACACATAAAAACAACAACAAATAAACAACAATGTCTCAGCAACCTAAAGTGTCCCCCTCACCCTTCTCTTTCTCCCCCCACCCCCCCTCCTCTCTCTCTCTCTCTCTCAAAATCTCCAACCCACCCCATCACATTTCCGCATAGTTAACTTTATAATTGCAAAGATTTTTGAACTTAAAAGCACGTGGTACATTTTCTATATCTTTCTCTCTCTACTCTTTCCTTCTTTCTTCCTACTGCGAATACTATCAGTAACCGTATCCCACTGGAATGAAACCGAATTTGATATTAGCCTTTATATGGTCTCCTCAGTTAACTAAGCGATGAACAATGTAACGCGATTACATTTGTTACCATTTGTTTTTTTTTCCTCCATCTACTTGTATCATGGACTCCGACTGTGTTTGTACTTCTGTAGTTCACTTCTTTTCTTCAAGTTACTTCATTTCAAAACGTGCTACATGACAACCTCTCTCTCTCTCTCTCTCTCTCTCTCTCTCCTCTCTCTCTCTCTCTCTCTCTCGCTCGCTCGCTCGCTCACTCACCAGCTCCGTCACAGTCGCTAGTTCTATTCATAACGTGCAAAATCTCAGTTGATCGATCCATCAATAACACAGCACATAGGACCAGTGCGATGACAACTTGAAGACTAACATCACGTTACCAATCAGATCAAATGTAACGTCTGCCGTTGTGTTGAATTCAGATCAGCCGCTGAATGTGAGCGTGTGTGCGTGCGTGCGTGCGGCGCATGTGTGGTGTGTGTGTGTGTGTGTGTGTGTGTGTGTGTGTGTGTGTGTGTGTGTGTGTGTGTGTGTGTGTTGCGCACGCACCTCACCAGAGTTCAAACTACCCTACCTTGGAGTCTGCTTTTAAGGGCATCCTAACCATCCCTCCCATCCAGAAGTACAGGGATGCCTGATTCAGCTCAGGGAAGGTGAAGGCGGCAGAGGGAGAGGGACGGCTCCACCTTTCATAACACCCAAGACACGGAGAACCTCGAATATTGCACCTCTGACCTTTACCACCGTCAGGCTACATGGACTTTTTAACCTTTTTAACTACCTGCTGTATATACAGGACCTTAGTCTCTTCTGAAAAGCACCCAGTTCACTCCGGTATCTTTCGAAGAGAATGAGGACGTCAGCCCTGTACCAGATTCGAACCACCAGATCTAGAAGAACCTTCTCCGGATGCACACGTTATCTTACAAGATACCAGTCCACCTCGTCCGTCATGGCGTATCACAAGTATCCAACATCTCCGTCTGTGTCTTCTTCTTCTTCTTTCTCTTCTTCTTTTCCAGGTTAGCTGCCTGGCGTAGTAATCTATGACAGATCCAGGTGCCAGCAGGAAGGTTACTGCCTGCCACATGTTACTCCGCTGGAAGGGCGAAAATAGTTTTCACGAGTCCCCGACTTCAGTTGCTCTTCTTGCCGTTACTGATGCTACTGTTCTTGGCTTTGTTTTACACACACACACACACACACACACACACACACACACACACACACAGAGCACGCACGCACGCACGCACGCACGCACGCACGCACGCACGCACGCACGCACACACACACACACACACACACACACACACACACACAACACAACACACACAATTTCTGCTTAGACTGTTCATGTTCTTGGTTTTTGCTGCTTCTGCTGGGATCCAGCAAAAAATTGTTGGGGGTGGGGACAGGGAGAGGGAGGAAAGTGGGCGGGGGAGGGGGGGGGGGGTCGTGGATGCGGGTTCGATGCGGCGATTATTATCTTTCTTGAAGAGCACAATATTGTTCCTACTGGGGAGCACTGTATGTTATTGTTAAACAGCATAAAAATCTTTTTTTTAAATTTATCCCTACAAAACTGTTCTAGTCGAAGAGCAAAAAATTGTTTTAGTTGAAAACCAAGAAATTGTTGTTGTTGAACAGCCCAAAATCCTTTTTTTTTGTTTTGTTTTTTGTTAATCAGCACAGAATTGTTCAAGTTGAACAGGACAACATTGTTTTTGTTGTACAGCACAAAACTTTTCTTGTTGAACAGTACAAAATCTTTTAGTTAATAAGTAAAGAATTGTTCTAGCTGAAGAGCACAAAATTGGTTATATTGTACAATAAATAATTGTTCCTGTTGAACAGCGCAAAACTGTTCTTGAACAGTGCAAACAATGTTCTTGATGAAGAGCACAACATTATTCTTGCTGAAAAGAACAGAATTGCTCCGTAAAACGGCAGAGATTTTTGCCATTTTGCTTGAAACAAGATTCTGTAGCAGAATAGC
>CM031596.1:44116050-44121050 GCA_018398815.1 Conus ventricosus | reverse complement strand
GTGAGAGTCCGCCATTTTGAAAATACAAGATTCTATGTTGAAAAAGAAAATAAATAAAAATACCACAAATATAGCGAAAATCAGTCCAGCCAAGACACACAGAAATTCAACAAACCTTTATCACCTAAAACTATCACACAGAAAAACATCCAATAGAAGCATCGCAGAAAAAAAGCGGAACGGTAGCACACGAAGAAAAAAGCGGCTGTCGACTTCGAAGCCTCGCTCTCGAATCACTCTAATTAGCAGTCAAACAGTCAAATTGGGCCAAAATGACCACTTGTCAATGACACTGACCACTGGTCAACCACATCGTAAATTGTTAACATGAACTCGTACACTAAATAACAGTCAATAGTATAAATACCCAATATGATATGACATTGGGTCATGCCCACTGGTCAGTGACGCTGACCACTGGTCAGCAACGTCCAATTATGTTCACATGAAGTCGTTCTACACTAATTAGCAGCCAAACTGTGAAATGAGGCCAAAATGACCATCGGTCAAGGCACTGACCACTGGTCAGCAACGTCATAAATTGTTCGCATGAACTCGTTCTTCACTAACTGGCAGTCAAACAGTGAAATTAGGCAAAAATTACCACTGGTCAAGGACACTGACCATTGGTCAGCAACGTCATAAATTGTTCACCTGAACTCGTTCTACACTCACTAGCTGTCAAACAGTGAATTTGGGCCAAAATGACCACTGGTCAATGATACTGACCACTGGTCAGAAACGTCATTAATTGTTCACATAAACTCGTTCTACACTAATAGGCCAAATGACCATCGATCAGTGACCCTGGATAGTAATAATACTAAGAAAGAGGACATAATTCACACAGGGATCATTTCACAAGATAGTCGCAACGCGAAGCTACTAACTTCTGAAACGTTACTATTACTACTATCTTCTGAAATCACTACTATAATTTTCATAAGTTAGTAGTATTACTAGTACTACTATCTTATGAAAATTATAGTAGTGTTTTCAGAAGATAGTAGTACTAGTAACGTTTCAGAAGATAGTCGCCTGACATGTGTGTGTGTGTGTGTGTGTGTGTGTGTGTGTGTGTGTGTGTGTGTGTGTGTGTGTGTGTGTGTTTCAATAAACTTACAAACTGGGCTATCACATATAATATTATATCAGGCAAATCATCTCCAAACAAGGATTCTGTAGATGGATGAGAAATATTAGCAATGAAATATCTATTAAGATATTTTCAGCCCTTACGTTTTGTCAGCTAACGACTGTTGACTGCTGAATTTGGTGGTGAGAATGTCTGGCAACTAGGAAATGCATCACCTATTTTTGTCAAACCCTTGCTCTCAGCCTCTCTCGCTACACTGCTTCGATCTGCTTTGGGAAAATATGCACGCAACTTCACAGGGCAGATGTAAAACGTCACAAGCGACAGGACAGTGGAAATTATCAAGCTGGAAGAAGAGAACTTTTCTTCGGGCCGAAATTGAAAAAAAAAAAGTAAAGAAAAAGAAAGAAAGACTACAGGTTAAACTAAATGGACTTAAGAACTATCAACCAGCTTATTCTATCTGAAGGCACACCAAAACCGTTCAGTCGTTCAAGAACGTATATATGTATTTCATGTTATGTTTGGGGTACTACTAAAGGTATTGGATACTTCGTGAGGGCTTTCAAGCACCTTGAAGCACTCGCTCCCCTCCTACAATCCAGATACCAACTTCATCCCGCTCCTTAACATTCGCTCAACCTGCTTCCTATTCGTCTACCACACGCCATCCAGTACTACCCGCCTTGTTCCCACCCCAAGCCTTCTCTCACCAGGCACACAAGTATGCATGGCCTGCCTATAAACAATACCCCTCTCTCTCTCTCTCTCTCTCACACACAACACACACACACACACACAACACACACACACACACACACACACACACACACACACACACACATGGACACACTCACTTGTGATATGCACACACGCAAACTTATATTTGTAGAGATGACAAAGGCATGCTTGAAAGCAAAAAGCCGAACATGTAGAGCTGAACGTAAGGCTCGAGATGAAAGACTGCTTGAAGAGATCAAAGGCAAAAATTCTAGCCTCCGAAGAACAAACGAACTGAGCGTTCTTGTTTTAAATAAATTTTATTGAAGAAACAAGTACACACAATGCCTTCATAATTGTCAGGACAAATGAGCAACAAGAAGCCTAGGCTTATTACTGTGCGTTCTTTCACCGTCTTTCTCTCCAGGTATTCCCTGACACAAGCAAACACTATCATCATCAGGAGAACAAAGACCTTGATGGAACATAAATCTTGAAAAGCTCGGAAAGAGGCTGAGATGCAGATTCCCAAAAAACAGTACAGTAACAGAGACAGGGAGTTTAACAGTACAGAAACAGAGACAGGAGTTTTGTATTTCATTGTCTGTTCAATAGGAAGCCAGTGCGCTTCCGTTTAAAGAGAGGATTGCGGTGTTGAGATTCACAACCTCAAAGATGATCTTGAAGGCAGGAGTTTGGAGCTCGCTGGACAGGTGCGAGTAGGTTTCTTATGGACAGTCCACGAGAAAACTGTTTTGTTTATAATAACCCCATCCAGACAGAACGCTTGTAGGGCTGATGCGTGTGACCTAAATATACATATGCAGCCTGTCAAGTATATCTGAATTCAATATATACATCCAGTCAAATCTTAATGTTCGTGACCAAGCCGAACACGGGGGGGGGGGGGGGGGGGGGGGGGGGCGCCACACCAGGTTGCCAGTTTGAAACAGAATGAGATGCAGGCTCCAATGCCAAGACTGAACACGACACCAAGACAAGCGCTGAAACTGAAAGACTGACTTCAAACAATGCGACAGTTATTGACTATGTTTAAGGCAAATCAAGCGAAAATGTCTATCTCCCTAAAATGAATTAAAATTCACATCAAACTAAACATTTTTTAAAGAAAATCTTCGCAGAATCCGCAGTAAGATGTTTCTGTCTTAGATCGTCTGACAGGGTTTTATTATTCTTCTGTGAGCACTCCCAATCCAATACTAAGGTCGTGCACACGATGAGAGAACGTTAAGGTGGTATGTCAAAAGGGATGGTAGAAGGAAAGCTGCAGACGGAGGGAGGAATCGAAGGGCTTCAGTCTCATCGTCGTCCAATTTCAGACAGTCGTCTGACATTCAGGATTTAATCTCAGACATAGCCTTTCAGAGTTTAACAAAATGGCCCTAATCTGAAGGAGATTCAAAATGGTCTGATCGAGTTGACACATCTGCATATGTTTCATGGTGAACTGAGTGTGTTTATGAAATATGTCAAACGAGTTATAATAAACCGTATACAGCAAGCAGAGACCCCCCCCCCCCCCCCTCTCTCTCTCTCTCCCGGGTGTGCCAGAACAAAGAGGCAACAAGGAAGAATATGTTTCAAGAGAACACTGCCTTTACAATATGTTCCATAGACAGACAGACGGACGGATGGACAGCCAGAAAAATAGACAGAGTCACACACACACACACACACAACACACACACACACACACACACACAGAGAGAGAGAGAGAGAGAGAGAGGAGAGTGAGAGAGAGAGAGAGGAGAGAGAGAGAGAGAGAGAGAGAGAACGAGAGACAGAAAGACAGACAGACAGAGATGTAGAAGGAATGAAACCACTTGTCAGCAGTGTACTTCCAAGAATGTTGTGTTCTAATGTGTCGACCGCAGTCGAAAGTAAAAAAAAGAAAAAAAACATGAACTGAAAACTGCAAATCATTGCAGAACAATGCATATTGACCTACCTTAGTACGCTACATTGATCACCGACCACAAACTGCTGTTAAAAGAAGGAAATCAAATCATACGCAATGCCCCTCACCCTCACCATTTCACTATCCTCAACCCCCCCCCCCCCCCCCCCCACCCGCCGCCCTCTTTCCCTCTCCATCCACACACACACACACACACCACACACACACACACACACACACACACACTATATTTTATGATGTCTTCAAGCCAGACTGAATCCAGACTGTAACGCGTTCTTATGGCGAACACTGATAACATTCTTCACATACGTTTCTTGTACTTACATGTTTGATTAACACCACGCTTCCTCCCAAACAGAGCCACGTAATAACAGACACAGAGCCAAAGACCGTGGCAGCAAGAGAGTGAACATTCACTTTCCAGTTGAAGGAAACGAACGGCTGATCATCGAACCATCAGGAAATACTGAGTCTGTCAAGAACCAAGCGCGGAACACCACCCACAACAGATTCTCTTCTGAGTTTTGCTCTTTTTTTTTCAGTCACAAAAAAAACACCTGGATAATAACAGGCTATATTCACAGAGTATTTCCACGAAAGAGTAGCAATCTACCGAGGGAAAGAAGTTTTTTGAATTACTCGAGGAACTTCTGTCCAAAAGTACATTATCTCGTAACACGGGGTGGGGGGTGGGGGGGTGGGGGGTGTTGATGATGCAGACAAACACACGGGCATGTCATTTTGTCCTGAGAAAGATGTCAAGTTGTCTTTTTGCCCCCCGTTCTTTTCAACAATGGCGGAATGTACACACACATATGAAACGGAAGAAACCTCCAACAGAATGACCCGATCAATAGCGACAACACGCTTGGCGTGTTCACTGCGGTCAAACACGCCATCAAGGACCACGTTCAAGTACACATGACTATGACAGGTCGTAGCGAGATGCTCACTAAATTTCCAGTAGTAATTTATCCCGCTTATTTTGAACTCCAGGAATCATTACGGATTCTGAACAGCGTCAGTTTCGTAGAAACACGTAACTAGGCAAACACTCGGAGTTACAAGATGACACGGGTGTAAACGAACATGAACACGTCACACGTCATATGTAGGCCTACCCAGAATAAGTACGAAATCCAAGTAAGTAAGTCAAGTCACATTGCTTACAGCTCAGCCGACCACGAAGACCGCACCTGGGCTCTGAAATCCCGTTCAACTGCAGCGCAAAAAATGAAAGAACAG
>CM031596.1:44106050-44108550 GCA_018398815.1 Conus ventricosus | reverse complement strand
ATTCACGTGACCAACGCCCCACAACGAACTCGGGAGTTCTTCCACAGAGCCCCAAGAATAGCTTTTTTTTTTCTCCCCCCCCCCCCCCCCCCCCCCCCCCCCCCCTTCACCTGAATCTTTGAATGTAAAAGACGTGACTATGCATGCCAAACAACTGAAATGGCGAGGTGTGTGTGTGTGTGTGTGTATGTGTGTGTGTGTGTGTGTGTGTGTGTTTGTGTGTGTGTTTTGTGTGCGTGCGTGCGTGAGTGTGTGTGTGTGTGTGTGTGTGTGTGTGTGTGTGTGTGTGTGTGTGTGTGTAACCAATCGATGAAGTTTTGGGTTTGGGTGCATGGAACATTAGTAGTAGTAGTAGTAGCAGCAGCAGCAGCAGTGACACAGTACTAATAGTATTAGAGACCTGCCAGTTTCCATTACCCTGGGTCTCTCTGCCTTTAAAAAATGTCTCCTAATTAATCAATTGAACTTTAAATGAAATTGGGATCTGGCTACATTAATAACATAAATCATTAAGATTCACAATCATAAGAAAGTTCTTGAAGTTTTGGAATTTTGTCCTGAAGATTTTTGAAACTGTTAAAAAATCTTACAAGTATATACTGACGTCAGCATGAAGTTCGTTCCTGCAATAATCAACTCTATGAGAAAGGGAACATTTTCTCTCAAAACACTGGCGGTGGTTCTCTTTCTTCTTTCTTTCTTTTCTTCTTCTTTTTTTTTTTTTTTATTGTTGTAAATTTTTTTTACCTTCTAAATTTCTGGTCATGATTTTAGAATGTGAAACACATAAAAATGTACCTTACTGAATGCTATCAATACCGTTAATCAAAACTCTTGAAGGTCTGGATAAGATCTCCTGTAGTCCTTCCTTCCTTTCAGAGAGCGGAGATGCAAGTATTTTAATTGTTCTGGACAGGACACAATTCTGCAGTCCTTTCTATATTCTAATATCACGTCTTGGCACCTTTTCTTTCTCTATTGATTATGGCTGAATAGAATTCGAACAGACTTCCGTTTAGGTCTTTCCCTTATGGTACAGTCATTTGTTTGTTTGTTTCGAAGATTAAGGGACTTTAACACGAATTAGAAACTGAGTAGTTTCAACTTCGTCTATCTTTTTTTTCTTTGATGTCTGTTTTCTTTCGTTTATGAAGAGTATTATTTTGTAAACTCCTTTACGATTTGGCCACAACACAGCGCGCCGCATCCCAGTTGAAAAACCAAAGAGTATGGAGAATACGGAGGGGAGGGGAGCTTCCATTTCCATTACCCCTTCCCCTCCTCCCCCCTCTCCTCTTCCACCCACCCATCCCTCCTTCTTGTGTGGGCCTCGTATTTCGCGACTTTTGCAGTCGCGTGGGCAAACAATGGAGTTGTTTATTTGATCTGTCAAACGATCCGGTGAGCCGACAACGAAGCCACTTAGCTGCTGTTTCTTTTTGAAACATGTGCGCTGCAGCACAGCCCTTCATCCTCCTCATCTTGCAACAGGTCCACACAATGAGTGACTCACCTTCTTTGGCCGATTAGCATCTTCTCCGAGCTGAGTCAAACACGCGGTGCTGTTAGTTCAGCGGCTGGCGTCTGTGTGCGCGCACGCGCGCACGTGTCTGTGTGTGTGTGTGTGTGTGTGTGTGTGTGTGTGTGTGTGTGGAGAGAGAGAGAGAGAGAGAGAGAGAGAGAGAGAGGGAGGGAGAGAGAGAACAAAAAGTGATAGAGAGGGGACAGGATAATGTAAGTCCACCACATACGTACGACTATACAACTGTAGGTTGGAGAGAGAGAGAGAGAGAGAGAGAGAGAGAGAGAGAGAGAGAGAGGGGAGAGAGAAAGAGAGAGAGAGAGACAGACAGACAGACAGACTGACAGACAGACAAATAGGCTGGCAGGTAGGCAGGCAGATGGACAGACGGACACAGAGAGAGAGAGAGAGAGAGAGAGAGAGAGAGAGAGAGAGAGAGAGACAGAGAGAGAGACACAGAGAGAGAGACACAGAGAGAGAGAGAGACAGAGACAGAGAGAGAGAGAGAGAGAGAGAGAGAGAGAGAAAGAGAGAGAGAGAAGCAGAGAGAGAGAGAGAGAGAGAGAGAGAGAGAGAGAGAGAGAGAGAGAGAGAGAGAGAGAGAGAGAGAGAGAGCGTGAGTGAGTGATAGAGAGAGAGAGGGAGGGTGGGGGGGCACGACATGTTTAGTTGTCCTTAGCCTTCGAACCAGACACTGTTGCAAAGGAGGACTATACAAGGAAACAGACACAATGAAATAATATTCACCGCGTCAATATAGGCTACATGCAAATGGAAAGAAATATCACCTGCGTGTGTGAGCGTGTGTACCTCCCCCCCATACCCCCATACTCATATACATATTTATGAGGATGAAAAGAAATGAGAGACAGACAGACAGACAGAGACAGAGAAGAAGAAGAAGAAGAAGAAGAAGAAGAAGATACTTTTCCTTAAATCGAAAGGGAATTGAAAAATAAAAAAACAACAACCAACCAA
>CM031596.1:44081050-44088550 GCA_018398815.1 Conus ventricosus | reverse complement strand
TCCTGCACCACACAACCTACTTCAATGTCATACACGGTGCCACAGTGTACAGCCGCGCTACCCAGGACACAGCAGAACTCAGACAGCACAGCTCAATACGATACGGTACATCACTATGCAATACAATATCGGGTGATGTTGCATTTCACAACTTTATCTAAACCTTCAGATCAGTGATTATTAATTAACTGATTGATTGGTTGGTTGATTGATCGATTGATTAGAAGGGCTGCGCTGAAGGTTAAACGAATCCTGGGTCAGTCCGCCCTGAAATCCGGATCTGCATCGTCGGTGAACTACATTCCCGCATTCACCGCATTTCGATGAAATCGATCTAGTGTTTTATTTGTGGAATCATGCTGACAGACAAAGAAAAAGACAGGGGAAAAAAACCAAGAACATAGAACAAGAGACGCAAGTGGAACTATTACTTGCTTCGTGAATGTAATAAATAAACATTGAAGCTGGTGCAAAACTGTTCTAAGGAAACTATATTAGGGGTGGTGTTTTTGCTTTGTTTTGTTTTTTCGTTTGTTGATGTTGCTGTTGTTGTTGTTGTTGTTGTTGTTGTTGTTGTTGTTGTTGTTGTTGAGTAGGCCCAGTCCGAAAGGAAACAGTTTGATAGAAAAATAAATCTTCGAAAAGAATTAAAGAAATCACACACACACACACACGCGCGCGCGCGCACACACGAACGCACGCACGCACGCACGTACGCACGCACGCACGCACGCACGCACGCGCACGCACGCACACGCACACACACACACACACACACACACACACACACACAAACACAAAGGGGAAATCTCTCAGACATAGGATTTGATAACCCACATGAAAATGTGAAATAATCTTCAAGAAAGATTGCAAATGTTCTCCTTAGAAGACAAAGTACTTTTCGTTCAAACGAAGAAGAAACAAAACAGAAGAACAGAATCATTAAAAGGATAGGAAAGGACGGGTGGGGGTGGAGGGGTGGATGAACCCTAACCTTTACTCACAGGGTTTCTACCCGATAATAATCCTCATCCCGCCGTTGAATGTCATGAGATCAAACGGGTCAAGTAAGATCTCAGTGGTCGTCGCGGATTTCCATTGGAGTTCAGTGAGAGTCTTGTGGAAAATCAGGCCTACCAGTTTTCCAGAGTTGAAAAAAATAATAATAATACCTTTTACAGAGGTTGGTTGGGAAGCTGTACAAACTCTGCTGTTCGTTACATGGACCACTTAGGTATGGAGTGGAATCCACAAAAAATTCTTGGAATCTGATTCGCCAATGATTTACAAAACTGTGCAGATATTAACTGTTAGAAATATTAGCAGACGTGACACATTTGTTCAAGATTTGTGTGAGAAGACAACTATAACTCCTTCGGGCAGGGTGGCACTTTTAAAATCACTTATTTTATCAAAACTCGTCCATTTATGGCTCTTACTACCAAACCAACTACACACTTTTTTCTGACTCTACAGAGCTGATATTACAAATTCGTGTGGAATAAATAAACAAACAAACAAAAAACATACCCCCCAAAAAATTGAAAAACTGCACACAAAACTATCCCAAACGGTGGTCTTGGACTACCGGAATTACAGATGATTCCTTCTTCAATAAAATTAACGTGGCTGCAGAACATTCAGACCACACACAACAAAATGGAACACTATCACATCTAACTTTCCACTTTTAAATGATATTGACAGACGTGAACCAGAATTACTTATTTATTTGTGTAAATCAGTATATTTTGGACAGAGGTATTTACTGTGTTTTAAAACTTTTTCTACAAAATTAACTGTAAGAATTCTTGTGAACTCCTTGCGGAACCAATCTTTTATAATAACAGAATACACGTTGGAAAAAAGGCTGTTTCAGGAAAAGCATGGATTGCACTTCTATTATTTTCTTTGTGACAATAGCCAGTTTATTTCTTAAGAACAATTTATGCAAGAGTACGTCGTAAACATTAGTTTTGTTACTTTAACTGGCTTTAAAGCAGTCAGAATTGATTGTTTAGGAAAAAAAATGAAATAACAAACAAATGGTTAAACATGCATATATATTGCAAAATGTTGACGTCAGTTTGTTAAGGGTCAATATTACATTCTGTTATATATACTTAATCATATTCGTCCGAAGTGCTGTACGAAATGAGATACAAAACTGAGCGTTGAAAATGACCGGAAAAAAACTTTTTTTTTTGTTACACCTTGGCAAACTTCCCGACGTAAAAATGAAATGGTTACAGTTACGAATAATACAGATGTTTTGGTACTACTTTTTTTTTTTTTTTCTGTCCCAACCTCTGCGCCACCTCAGAGGCAGTGCACCCACGCCGCTCATCCCGACACCCGTCCACAGCCACAGCCCGGTCGGGCCCGCCGCAGCCCCGGCACCGGCAATCCACAGGGAGCAGTCAATGTCAACTCGTCAAGAGGCAACTCACCGGAGGAGACACTGCACTGCTGCCGAGTCACTTCGGTGGTGTTCAGTGGCGCCTGTCCTGATCTAACATACGCAGGACACCACCTACTAAGCCCCTACTAACGACAATAATTGCTTAGTCGCGGAGCCGACGTGAGTGAGCTCTCCCTCCGGAGGGCGCCACCACGTCCGTCCAACGACAGCCCCCATGGACTCGCCGATACAGGTCACCGCGACGGAACCAAACCAAGGCCACAGACGGGGAGTGGACATCGAAACTGAGGTCACCATGAGAGCAGGGCATGAAGGGCCGCAGAATTTGAGACTTTTTTTTTAAATGCTGATCGATGAGGATGAGGATGATTAAGATGATGCTACGGATTTCCATTTCGGTCTGAGACTACATGACAGGGCTGTACTCTACGCTTCCTTTCATAATATATCCCGGCGTCAACCAGGCCCGAGAGATACAGGCACTCTCTGTCTCTCTCTTTCTCTCTCTCTCTCTCTGCGCCACTGAGGGATTTCTAACCTTTTGTCTTCAAAACGTAAAATGGTGTTATCATTATGTCCGATATGTTGTTCATTTTCATTCATATCATTTGTTCTCTCTTTCTCTTTCATTACGTAGTGTCGTGTGAACTATTTTGAATAAAAATGCCTTCTGGAGGAAAAACATCTACTATCTAGGCACTCAGAGAAGAGCAGCCTCCACCGAGGTCGAACGAATCCCGGATCCGCCCCTGGATCCGGATCCTCCTAACGGATCTGCACCGAAATCTATCGCGTTTCTTCTTGTACCACATTCCATCTTTCCACAACCTTAGTTCAAAATCAGTTCGTTAGTTTTAGCATAATCTTGCTGACAGACAAACAGACTCAGATGAAAACATAACTTGCGTGGCGGAGGTCATTACGCAAGTCACTGGTGGTCTCCAGCCTACTGTATGGACGTGAGAGCTGGACATTGCAGCAGACATAAAGTAAAAATGCAGACGTTCGTGATCAGCCAGCTATTTCAAACGGTTTCTTCCCGTCTCATTAAAGAAACCCAAGAAGCCGAGGAAACAGGGTCAGCATCTTCGTCTTTCGCCGGTCAGAGTTCCGTTGCACAGGTTCAAGGCGTTTCCCTCTTCCTGTTGATCTGACTGGCTGTGTGTCTGCTTCCTGCTCAGGGGCTGGCTGGCTGTTCAAGGTGTTCCCCTCTTCCTGTTGATCTGACTGGCTGTGTGTCTGCTTCCTGCTCAGGGGCTGGCTGGCTGTTCAAGGTGTTCCCCTCTTCCTGTTGATCTGACTGGCTGTGTGTCTGCTTCCTGCTCAGGGGCTGGCTGGCTGTTCAGCAAACGTGACAGGTAATAACCCCAAGTTATAAGGCAGGAAAGTAGGGAATGCGGGGGAAAAGTCGGACAGGCCTGAAAAATAGAAAAGACGGGAGGGGGAGGGGGGCGGGGGACGGGGGGGGGGGGGGGGGGGGGGGCTGTAAAGACGGTAACAAGTAAGACAGTACAAAATTACGGAAAGCCAGGGAAAAGTAAAGTAGGCAGCGGGAAAAAAAAAAAGAGAAAGAAGAGAGGGAAAAACGAAAGAGGAGAAGGAAAACGTGGGGAAAGTTTTGAAAAAGAAGGGGAGGCCAGATAAAGAACAGGGAAAAGAATATGATCAGTAAACAGAAAAAAACACATCAAGGAAAGGTATGGACAGTAGGAAGACGATGATAGCATGAGCAGGGAAAAGTAGGAAAATAAGGGGGAAAGGTGGTTAGAGAAAATATAGGGAAGGTACGAAAAAAACCAGGGGAGGTATAGAAAAAGTAGGGAAGGACAGAAGAAAGAAAGGAAGGCAAGAAAATGTAAGGAAGGCAAAGGGGAGGGGGGGGGGGGAGGGGGGCAGGAAAAGAGTGAAAAAGGCAGAAAGAAAGCAGGAAAAGTATGCAAAAGCAGTGAAGTAGGCAGGCAGAAAGAAGGGAACACTGAAAAACGTAGTCAAAGCAGGAACAATGTGGCGAGAGACAGATAAAAGAAACAGGCAGGAAACGATTGTGCTGACTGATGGTACCTCCATACAAACCAACAGGTCGCCCTGAAGGCGATACATCAACCCTGAAGGACCAGACGAGGGGAACGAAGGGGAACAGAAAGATTAAAAAGAAGAAGAAAGAAAAGGTGGAGAAAAAGAGACAGACTGGGTGAAGAAGAGAAAGAAAGAAAGAGAAGTAGGTAGACAGACAGAGAGAGAAGAGAGAGAGAGAGAGAGAGAGAGAGAGAGAGAGAGAGAGAGAGAGAGAGGAGAGAGAGAGGAGAGAGAGAGAGAGAGAGAGAGAGAGAGAGAGAGAGAGGAGAGAGCGAGACAGGCGAGGCGAGAGCGAGACAGACAGACAGACAGACAGACAGACAGTAAGACAGACAGACAGAGACAGAGAGACGGAGACAGAAAGACAGAGACAGACAGATAATCAGACAGACAGGGACAGGTAGACCGAAAACTACCGAGAGAGAGAGAGAGAGAGAGAGAGAGAGGAGAGAGAGAGAGAGAGAGAGAGAGAGAGAGAGAGAGGAGGAGGGAGGGAGGGAGGGAGGGAGGGAGAGAGAGACAGACCGACAGACAGACAGACAAACCGACAGACAGACTGGACAGACGGAAAGACAGAAAGAGAGGGAGACGGGGGCAGGTGGGGATACAGACAGACGGACAGACAGACAAACAGACAGATAGATAAACAGACAGGCAGACGCACAAACAGATACAGAGAAAGAGAGAGAGAGGCAGGGGGGAACGAGGGAGAGGTAGACAGACAGAGCGACCCACAAGAAAGAAGAAGAAGAAGAAGAAGAAGAAGAAGAAGAAGAAGAAGAAGAAGAGAAGAAGAAGAAGAAAAAAGAAGAAGAAGAAAAAGAAGAAGGCAAAAGTTTACAGGCATTTGTAGACGAGCAAGATGTGGAAATTGGGGAAAGGGTGGGCGAGACAGACGGGTCAGAAGAAGAAGAAGAAGAAGAAGAAGAAGAAGAAGAAGAAGAAGAAAGCAAACGTTCACAGGCATTTGCAGGCGAGGAAGATGACGATAATAGGGGAAAGGGTGGGCGCGATTTTTTTTTCTTTTATCAGTTACAGATTCTATGGCCCTCTCAGCCACATATTCTATGGCCCTCTCAGCCAATCAGCCGTCCCCGTTATTTGTTTTTGCTTCTTTTCGCCTGTGGTGTCCGTGCCAGACAAGAGAGAGCAGTGCCTTTGTTGCAGTCCGAATGTTTCCAAATTTTCGATTTGTCCAAAGCACCAAATTCGCCCGTTCTCTCTCTCTCTCTCTCTCTCTCTCTCTCTCTCTCTCTCTCTCTCTCTCTCTACCTGCGGCAATACACTTGTCTTAAAGTCCCTTCTATTTCACGACTTCTCTTAAGTCATGCTGATAAGGGGACATAATGAGAGAGAACGATGGAGAGAGAGACAGTGAAAGGCAGAGAGAGAGAGAGAAAGAGAGAGAGAGAGAGGAGAGAGAGAGAGAGAGGAGAGAGAGGAGAGAGAGAGAGAGAGAGGAGAGAGAGAGAGAGGGGACAAAGACAGACGAACAGTCAGACAGACAGACAAACAGAAAAAGAAACAGAGAGAAAACAGAACGAGAGAGACAGGAACAAGTGGAGATGGAGGCAGAAGTTATAAGGAGCAGCCGAGACAAACAGGAGAGAAGAGACAAAGGGGGAGAGAAACAGGGAAAGTGTGTGTGTGTGTGTGTGTGTGTGTGTGTGTGTGTGTGTGTGTGTGTGTGTGTGTGTGTGTGTGTGGGAGGGGGGGATAATTACTGACAAAAAAGGAGAAAGAGGGGTAAGACTGAGCGCTACGAATACAAGACATGGAGAGTGAGTGAGAAGAGAGAGAGAGAGAGAGAGAGAGAGAGAGAGAGAGAGAGAGAGAGAGAGAGAGAGAGAGAGCAGACAGACAGACAGACAGAGAAAAGACACAGAGAGAGAGAGACAGACAGAAAGAGAGAGAGAGAGAGAGAGAGAGCAGGAGATAAAGAGAGAGAGGGCGGGGGAGGTGAGAAACTAAGACGGAACAAGGGAAACAACCCAAAAAAAAAAAAAAAAAAAAAAAAACAGACACAGACACAGGCAGAAAGGATGAGACTGAGGATGAAAAAAAAACAAAGAAATATTGAGAGTCAGTGAGATACTGAGACAGAGAGACTGAGATACAGAGAGGCATATACACGGACACAGAGGCAGACAGTGACCGAGAAGCAAGCAGAAGCAGAGACAGAGACTGAAACAGAAAGAGGAACAGATTCATATAGAGAGAGAAACAGAGAACCACCAGGCATACAGCTACGAACCACCATACTTCTCATGCCTTACTACTTCTGGTTATTTAAAAAAAAAAATGTAAATCAATATCAGAGAGAGGTATTGCACCAACAGAACTTCGCGATTTTCAGAAAATCACATGCGATGAACCTCGCCTCCGCGATTTATTTCAATGTCAGATCAATCAATGGGGACCTTTGGGACAAATCGGGCGGCATCAGCATCACATTGCAGCGGGAATGCCACACGATCCATGAGGCCTGCTTCTTCTTTTCACTTTCTCCCTGGCTGACAGATAACAACAGATCCAGCGCAGAAAAGCTACCCGCGCGTGCGCATGTGTGTGTGTGTGTGTGTGTGTGTGTGTGTGTGTGCGCGTGTGTACGTGTGTGTACGTGTGTGTGTGTGTGTGTGTGTGTGTGTGTGTGTGTGTGTGTGTGTATGTGTGTGTGTGTGTGTGTGTGTGTGTGTGTGTGTGTGTGTGTGTGTGTGTGTGTGTGTGTGTGTGTGTGTGTGTGAATGTGTGTTCATGTCTGTGCGTGTGTGAGTGTTTATTTACGCGCGCACGTGCGTACTTGCGTGAGCGTGTGAGCGCGCGTGAACCCAAGAATGTTTGTTTACGTGTATGTGTGTGAGCGCGCGCGTGCATGTGTGTGTATGTGTATGTATTTGTGTCTGTCTGTGCGCGCGTGCGCGCGCGCGCGCGCGCGCGCGCGCGCGCGTGTGTGTGTGTGTGTGTGCGTGCGTGCGTGCGTGCGTGCGTGCGTGCGTGCGTGC
>CM031596.1:44068550-44073550 GCA_018398815.1 Conus ventricosus | reverse complement strand
AGAGAGAGAGAGAAGAGAGAGAGAGAGAGGAGAGACGGAGAGAAGATGAGAGTAGATGAGAGAGGAGGATGAGAGAGAGAAAGAGAGGAGAGGAGAGACACACCACACACAGACAGACACAAGACAGACACACAGACAGACAGAGAGGAGGCGGTGGGAGGGAGAGAAGGCGAGGAAAGGGACAGAGAATGGGTGAGAAAGGCCTCAGAGAAAGAGAGAGAGAGAGAGAGAGAGAGAGAGAGGAGAGTAGTGGTTATTAAGGGGAAGAGCATTACCTTGATCAGTTTATGTTTTATGCAAGAAAAGGCCAAAGCGCCATTTCCAAAAGGTAGCTAGACGTACATTGACCAGCTTTCAAGAAATCACAAGTATTCGTAATACGTAAGGTCACTGTACAATGTTACAACGTGGAGTTGTATTACACATGCGCCGTCGCTTTCAACATGGGAGGCGGGGCGGGACCCAATTTTTTTTTAAATGTGTACAATGGTCAAAAAACCCAATTGTTAAGCGGAGAGGGATGTGAGAGGGCCGGGAAGGCGTGCGGCGAACATAATCTGGTTAGTGATTGAAGCACTCGCCAAACGTAATTAAGCGGTATAGGGGAGAGAGAGGGGTTGAGAGGGACGAGTGTGGGGGGGGGGGGGGGCGGAGGAAGGGAAACGGGAGGACCGCGGGGGATTTGAGGGGGGAATCAGTGCATATCCATGTTTTGTCGCTTTTTGCATTTAACGTGTTTCATCTTTTGAATTTATTTTGTTATATCTTTACGGTTTCTTTTCTTATGTATGTTTTTATATTGTTTTAATTTGTTTTTGTTGACGTGCTCTTTGGGAGTTTTTCACTCTTTTTCTTGATACTCGGAATTGGCCAGGACGTGCGATGCAAGCGGTGGAGGAGAGGGAGAAGGGATGGGATTGGAGGGTGGGATCTTGGAATTCGTGATACCCTTTCACCCACTCACACATAACTCCCTGATTGCGGCCGTATTATTCTTCAGTCTTCTCTCTCTTCTCTCTCCTCTCTCTCTCTCTTCACACACACACTAACACACAACACACACAACAAAAAAACACAACTCATGCACGCACGCACGCCACGCACGCAACACGCACACACACAACACACACACACACACACACCACACCATTTTAAAACAATCCGCAGATATCAATTTGTTACATGGTGCTGTTCCTCAAAACTGAAGTGTTCATTTATCGATTCTTTCTTTCTTTCTTTCTCTCTCTTCTCTTCTCTCTCTTCTCTCTCTCTCTCTTCTCACTCTCTTTTTGAGTTTAATTCTTCGAAAGGAGTCGGAAAAAGGACCAGGTGTGTTCGCGCGCGCGCGCGCGCGGCCGTGTGTGTGTGTGTGTGGGTGTGCGTGCGTGCGATGCGTCTGTGTGCGTGCGTGCGTGTGTGTTGTGTGAGTGTGGTTGTGTGGGTGTCTGTCTGTCTGTCTGTTGAAGAAGGGGAAGGAAGTGGGGTTGAGAAAGAACGTTTTACTGTTTCGGCGCGCCCTTTGATCGACCAAAGCCAGCCACTCAGGGCAGGCAAGACTGAAGACGGTAGCAAAGACTCCGTCGGGCGAACTATCTTTGTGTCAGTCCTACAACTCAGATGAGAGAGTAGAGAGAGAGAGAGAGGATCGAAGAGAGAGAGAGGAGAGAGAGAGGGGATGAGAGAGAGAGAGTTCCCAAAACTAAGAGAAAGAGAGACAGGGATAGAAGTCGTCCCAAAACTAAGGGGAGAGGACGAGAGGTGAGAGAGAAAGAGAGTGAGAGTCAGTCCACAACTTGCGAGAGAGAGAGAGAGAGAGAGGAAGAGTAGACCACAAGCATCCGGCCTTTGTACCAACCGGAGCGCGCTTCACCTTTCCGGTGAAGTGACCTCCCATATGGCACCCGATCAGTCACCTCTCACGGCGTTTGGAGAGATCTTGGCTTTAGAGAGTTGGCATTCAAGTGCTGGCAGAGAGGGAAGGGTTCAGATTTGTGAGGGAAACAAATCGATGAAATCGAACCATTCACGGATCCCTGCACAGAGTACAGTTCCTTATAAACGACCTGACTTGTTCCTTTCTGAGGACCCGTTAAGCTCTTATGGACGTAAATCCACAAAAATTCTCACTTCAACACTGTTTTGGGCTTAACGCTATGAGAGAACGATTCCGAAACAAACACAGGGTTGGGAGCGTGTTTCCGGGGAGGGAAGGGGGGGGGGGGGAGGGGTATGGATAGAAAAGGGGGTAACAAGAGATGAGGGGTTAAGGGAGGGGGGAGAGTTACATGGCGGGTGGAAGAAAGTAAAGGGGTGGGGTTGGGGGTTGTAGGGAGAGTTTTGTCCTTGTCTGTTCATGTGCTTTCTGTCTTGATGTGGCCTAGAGAAGGGCGTCACGGCCTCAGCATTACCACTGGGGGCGGGGGGGAGTTCTGTTGCATAGTTTTAACGGTGGGAGTTACGGGGATTGTTATCAATTACTCAATCCCATTATACCCTCAGGAAGAGTCACCCACACATTCCCGGCAGGCTCACAGCGTCTCTGCGCACTTAAATTGCGTCTTCATAGTGTGTTAAAGAAAGCTCTCGATGGTGTCCTCTCGACACTTTGTTCTGTTGTGGACGGCTTTACTTCGATTTTCTACATGTGAATCCAGGGATTTTCGTCTGTCTGACACCTGGACTCTAGGAATTTCACAAAACTCATCGAATCAGTAGTTCCATACATATGGTAGTCTGTTCTGGTCTGTCTGTCTGTCTCTCTCTCTCTCTTTTCTCTCTCTCTCTCTTCTCGCTTCTCTTCTTTTATTTCGTTTATTACGCGTAACCGTCCTTTCTCGTTCATCTTCAATGTCAGTTCCACCACATCCAGGGCGATCAAATAAAAATTGGAACACCACACACCATTCCCCTCCCCTTTTTGTTTTTTTTTTTTTTTTTTTTGTTTCCCCCCCCCCCCACACACACACGTGCGTACTTTATACACCCACACAAACGCAGCGCGCGAGCGCACGCATTGCACGCACGCCGCAGCACGCACCACACAACACTCATGACACACAACACAACACACACACACACACAAAACACACACACGCGCGCGCGGTACAGGAGAGATGAGAGCGAGAGAGAAGAGAGACGAGTGAGAGAGAGAGCGAGAGAGAGAGAGAGAGGACAGGAACAGACAGACAGACAGACCGACAGACGACTGAACTAACACATGTACGCGGCGCGCGCGCGCCGCGCGCGTGTGTGTGTGTGTGGTAAAGGAAAGAGACAGAATATACCCCATCACCAAAAAATAAAGAAGATAACAGAAGATAATAAACAGACGTATTTTTCGCAATCTCATCTCTGCTGAAGTTCTGTTGCGTAAAATGTGCTTCCGTCTTGGACAAAACAGGATGAAAAGTTATCTCAGGGCTGGAGGTTCAAAAAAAACAATTTCCTTTCTAACTGCGCCCTGCACGCGAGTGCAGTGAAACTGGCGCTCTGAGTGGGGATGGCAACGGATGTTTTTGCGAGCGCTCGAAGGTTTATAACTCACCTTCAAAAGGTGTGGGCAGAGAAATACAAGAAGGCGGCAGTGGTCATCGAATTTTATTTTTCATGCTTGCTTTGTGTGTTTCGGATTTCATTTGTGGTCTTTTTCAGTTACGATAACATCACTACTCTTACTGGATTTTTGAAACTCAGTTTCAATTATATTATCATTTTATGTTGTTCAACAGGGGAAAAAAACACTGCTAATCGACAAGATACGAATAATCTCTATTTTTTGCGGAACAACGTTTATCGATGACAAACATCGTTGCTCAGACAAGCAGAGCGCTCTTGCCAAACTTTAGCAAAGCGCTCTGCCTTGGCAATCAGTGGTTGCTATTCTTCTCTCCCGCTCCACCCCCACCCTTCCCCTGACCGATAAATAGTACAGTTTATCTGATTGGTGGATGAAACCATCGGTATTCTCATTCCCTTGTCAGGTGTGCACCCGCAGCCCTCGCCATTCACACGGCCGTCCACAGACTGACCCTGGTCGTGCTTTGCAGGCACTACGGCCGCTCGCGCAGCTCTGGCATGTCGACCCCTGCGGTCGGCCGAATTATAAACAACATGGATCTGAACCGGCTTGGCTCAGCGGATTACGGCACCGAGTTGGCACTCTGATGTTGCGGGGTCGAATCCCAATCAATGGCGCCCAACCAGCACAGCGATCGCCATGTTTGCGCTTCCCATCTTAATCCCCCACCCCCACCCCCACCTCCCATCCTCCCCCGACCCGCTTGAGATGGCGCCGGGTAAGCAGATAGTTTCTCTTCGGAGTCAAGAGCTATGCAAACTGCAGGCTGCACACCAAACATACATCAATGCGTCAAGGCCTTGCCTAAGGAGTCGAGTATTTATAGACAGACACAATTAGATTGCCTTTTGGTAATTCTTTTTCTTTTTTTTTTGATTGGGTGTCTGTTACAGATGAAAATTAACTTAATTACTTGCAATTGCGGAGGAGGGGCGAGAGGGGGGTGAGCAGACAGACGAAGGGGAAAGGGACGGGAGGAGGTGTAGGCTGGCATTGCGGACTGTAAATGGTGGTCTGGGGGAAATCCCTAAACGTAGTGAATGAGATGGGGGGGGGGGGGGGGGGGGGGGGGGGGGGGGAGGGGGAGGGGGAAGGGGGTTCATTTAATCTAGTAACAGTTTTGAAATCGGTCTATGGTTCAGATTGACGCTACGCCTTAAAACGCTTCCGTGCAGAGTGATTTAGTGCAAAATCCAAATTGTGGTGTGTGGCCATGCAGCCCCTCTCTGCATATCCGGGTGAGACCGTACACAAGAGGTGCCGCGTGTAAACGCATGCCTCAAACTATGGGACTACACTAAGCTCCAAAAGACGATGATATCTGTTTTCCTAAATGCATTCTCCTTGAAGATAATAGCGAAAAGAGGGAAAATAGCTAATATCTTGAGGATCATAACTGTTTTCTTTAGGATCACAACTGCTT
>CM031596.1:44046050-44053550 GCA_018398815.1 Conus ventricosus | reverse complement strand
AAACTAAAATCTATGTTGGTAGCATTATCTAAACCCTAAGAAAAGCACGTAAATAAACACATTTACGATTGTCTTGAATCACACAGCTCGAGTGATAGTAAATCTGGTATCAAGAAATGTAATTAATGTCATACTGCGTTAACAAACTAAGTAGATCACTGGCATATGAATATTAATGGAAAATAAATTCTGTAGAGCATTGTGTGTGGATTTTGCAAAGGCTTTTGATGTCACAGACCACAATTGATTATGCAGAAATATAATTGTGTGGCATAGCAGGCCTTGCAAAGACAATCCTACAAGGAACAGTCAGAGGAAGCCGCAATAGAGGAAGACAAAAGAAGAGGTGGGAAGACATATCCGAGAGTGGACTGGAATGAGCCTGGCGAAATCTCAGCGAGCGGTGGAAGACAGGGACAGATGGAGGAGAGTGGTGGCCGGATCATCAGGGTGGCTCAACGACAACAGACGATGTCAAGGGATAGGTAAAAGATTTTAAAAAAACCAACAACCAGGAAATATGCTCCGACTGATTTCATCATTCCAGGACAGTCGTCAACAATTTGTCTATCTTAATTCTTCAACATCCAGGATATTACTTGACAGATATGGAGTTCCCCTGACTCGATTTTAGGTCCTATACTATTTTATATCTATGTAAACGATCTCCCGTTTCATATTGAAGAATCTGTCGAACTTTTTGTGATGACACTACGATTTATACAAACAGCTCTAAGCTTAATTGATGTATGCGTCATTAAAAAAGTTATCTTAAGCGAATGGCGCAGTGTGAATCATATGTCACTAACCCCAGAAAGACTAAAGTCAGTTTCTGCAAGATCCCTTTCTTCCTTTAAGAAGGGAAAACCGTATTTCGCACCTTCTCGCCACGTTAATGTGGGTGTTTCCTCAGGGGGACATGGGGCAGATTGTTTTCACTAACGCGGCAGGGGAGCGGAAAAACTGGCGCTATATTAAAACTAGATCTGGGCCTCTCCAATCAAGGAAAGCCGCGGGCTAGACCAGTCCAGATGGAGGAGAAAGGGGCCCCCACCGAAAAAGGGAAAGGGAACTCTGTGCAGGCCCCCCCGGCGCGTGGACACGACCTGACACGCTCCAACCCCTTACCCCAGCCATGGGATAAATGGCAAGAGCCGAAGTCGGAAGGGCTGGTCCTGACTTGTCAGGGCGTAACGGCAGAAACAACGCACCCCCGCTCACATGCAGACAACCTTAGAAATCTAGATATGGTGCTCGACCGTCGAGGACCCGCCAGGGTGGAAGAGTGCCGGGCCTGTGCCTCAAAGGGGGCCACAACCAAAGCTACTGGTGGTCCCCGTGCCCCGTTTCGTGGCAGAGCCAGACGGCGGGTGTCTCGGGAAAAAAGCTACGGCTTTGACAGGAGGGAGATGGAGCCAAGGCCATTGGAGAAAACTGCAGTGGAATGCTGAGGGAATTCCAGGAAGAAGCTCCCCTTTACCGAAAGACTCCACAAAGAGGACATTGATGTGCTTGTGTCCAGAGACCCACCTTACAGAGAACCTTCGTTTCACAGTAAGAGGCTACCAGACCCTACCGTGTGGACAGGGAAGGGAGACACAAAGGTGGAATCCTCATCTTGGTGAAGAACCCATATACCACGAAGCACATCACAGTGGATACTGGAGGAACAGGCAAAAATCACCGGAGTGGAGATCACACTGCGGGAGAAACAGATCAGGATATACAATGTATACTGCCCCAGATCGACGGCTCTCACTACATGCAATGGATTTCTACAGAACAGCTGCCTGGTTGTCGGCGACTTCAACAGCCACTCCACAAGCTGGGGATACAACGAAACAGACTCAAGAGGAGAGGAGGTAGAGGATTGGCAGATTGACCAGCAACTACATCTACTAAATCAAGCAGATGACCCCCCAACATTCTACTCACGCAGGTGGCTATCGTAAACAACACCAGACCTAGCCTTTGCCACCAACAATCTGCAGGCGAGCGCACAAAAACATACTGGACCAGCGGGCAGGCAGCGATCACAAACCGTAAAAACTTTCCTTCGACCTCAACCACCTTCTGAGGACTGCAGACCACTGCCCAGGGGGAACTACAGAAAAGCTAAATGGGAAGATTTCTCCCATCCTCACTGACGAGTATGCCGCCAACATCAATACTCGTCAGAAAGATGCGAACAACAGACCAAAGGGCCCTTCAATGCGGCAATACTGAAAGCAGCCATAGAAACTATCCCAAGAGGAGCCAGAAAGAACACGGGCCCTACTGGACTGAAGAACTCCAACAGCTGGAAGATCAAGCGAACGAAGCAAGAGAAAAGGCAGAAAAGGGAACCATCAACAGAAAACAACATCAACCTGAAGGAAAGAACCGCCTCGTACAAAAAGGCCTTCATCCAGGCAGCAAGAACCAACTGGAAAAGGAAAACAGAAAATCTCAATTTGGAGAAGGATGGAGCAAGACTGTGGAAACTTGCCAAGCAATGAACGATGAAAGATGTAAACTTCCCCAATCGTTCTAAGAAGACAACGGAGGACCCTCACTGGAAGCAGGCTGCAGACCACCTCCATAAGCACTTCGAAAGGATCATGACATCAAAGTCCAAAAGATAGAGAGAAGGAAGTGTTGGAACACAGAAACACTAAAAAGGGACATGGACACAGGGAAGAAGTGATGAAAGAACTCTTCTCAGAAAAAGAACTGGGGAAGGGATAAAGCAGATGCAGAAAGAGAAATCACCAGGACCTGATGGCTTTTAACAAATGAGATGCTACAACACTTGGGACCATCAGCAAAGAAAACCCTTCTTTAATATCTTCAACACCAGCTGGAAAAATGCACAGTACCTCAGGCATGAGAGATGCAACCATGATCCCGATTCACAGAAAGGAAAAGACAAAACCCA
Organism: Conus ventricosus; assembly: GCA_018398815.1. NCBI lineage: Eukaryota > Metazoa > Mollusca > Gastropoda > Neogastropoda > Conidae > Conus > Conus ventricosus. Next base: position 44,050,633 of record CM031596.1, on the reverse strand, counting down.
AAGGGAGCAGCTTCAGACCCAATAGTCTGACCAGCTGTGTAGGGAAGCTCATGGAAAGGCAGTCAACAATAGGCTGACATGGTACCTGGAGAAGAAAGAGATCATCTCTGACAAGCAGGCAGGATTCAGGCAAACCGATCCCCCTGAAGACCCGGTCCTTACATTGCGCAAGAAATGGAGGATGCACTACAAGACAAGAAGCAACCATTACAGTCTGGATCGACCTGGAAAAGGCCTTTGATAAAGTTGTGGAAGAAGGGCCCGAAGCTGAAGATGCCAAGTACGGTATCTCAGGGGCTCATGTTCAAATGGATCAGCCAATACCTGACCAACCAGAAAAGCCCGGGTACAGAACAGAAGGCAAACCCAAAACAACAGAAGATCATGAAGGAAGGCGTTCCACAGGGTGGAGTTCTCTCCCCTACCTTTTTCATCATCTTCATGAACGACATCCTTGATGACCCTCCCTGCATGGATCCATGGTGCAATCTACGCAGACGATCTTGCCATCTGGTGCTCTGAGCAGACATAACAACAGCCACTGTAAAGGATCCAGGAAGCCCGAGGAAGATCGAGACATGGGGCAAAAAAACAAAAAGTGGCTCGTAACCATCAAAGCCAGAAAAACCACATACACCATCTTCAGCCTGGCTACAAAAGAACAGAGTGCACGCCTCCAGGGGAATGGTCACGTCCTCCCACAGGATAAATCACCCACTTTCTTAGGGGTCACATTTGACCCCAGGATGACTTGGAGACACCAGATCAACAAGTGCACAGAAAGAGCCAGGCTACGTTTGGCATTGATGAAGAAGTTATCAGAACTTCCGGGGGGCCGACCACAACATCCAGAAGAAAAATGTAAACCCCGGACGAGTTAGACCTGTCCCAGAATTGGTACAGCTGCCTGGGGGACAGCAGCCAAGACCAACCTAGACCAAAGTTGCCAAGGGCCAGAACCAGGCGTCCAGGATCATCCACCGGCGCTCTCAAATCAACCCCGATCCAAGCCATGGAAACTCTGACAGGTCTTCAAAGCCTTGAAAGCAGGAGAGATGCCATAATCCTCACCAAGCTGCCAAATTCAAGAGGATGAAGAATCACCCCATGAACAAAAGAATGTCAGAGCCAACCAAGTGCAGACTGAAGCGCAGCAGTTTTGTGCACAACGCTCGTAGACCTCGGAGAGGCAGGACCCCGAACTGCTACAGCAAGGGAACAAGCAGATCCCAACTCACAGCTCTTACCCGCTTGGAGAAGGGACCAGTTTCCGGAAGTCAGAGAGACAATCCCAGGCATTCTCTCAAAGGGCACACAATCAGAAACAGAGAAGAAAGCACTAGCTCTAGACCATATAGAACAGGGTTACCCCAAGGAGTGTGGACGTACGCATACACAGACGGCTCAGCAGAGGAGGCTACCAGAAATGGAGGTGGAGGAATTTCCTAACCTTGAAGGATGGAACTCACGTCCGACAAAACCATCCCCACTGGCAAATTCCCCCACGAACTACAAAGCTGAGGCAGACGCATTGCAGACAGCACGGGGACACTGTGCGCAAAAAAGAGAGGCCATACATCCCCAAAAACGTCATCTTCTCTTTTGCACTGTCAGTACTTCAGGCTGTACAGAACCCAAAGAACAAGGACCTCAACCCCCCCTTTTCTCTGCCCTTGCTAGACTGCAACAGGCCACTGAACTAACTGTCATCCAGTGGATACCCCACACTTGCAACATAGCAGGGAATGAGGAAGCAGACCGACTGGCGAAGGAAGGAGGACAGCAGCCACAAGAGGAACAGGAAATCTCCTAGAAGAGGCCAAGACGATCACAAGGAGAAGCAGAGGAAAAGATGGCTTCAGCTACATCCAGAATATAACCAACAGATCCCTACCACCCCCTACCCAGACCAACCAAGTGGATAAAAATTGTGAGGCTGAGGACGGGCCCCCTCCAGGCTACACCATCAAAATGTTCACAAGGTTCCGCATTGGCGAATCTGCAGTGTGCCCCTGCGGTACAGCCCCAAGACAGTGGAACACTTCCTACAAGACTGTCCAACTCACCATTTACCTGAGAGCAGAGACCTGGCCTGCTGACCAACCGATGAGGGAGAAACTCTAACGGATCTCTGGAGGACCTCCGCCGGACGGCAGCCTTCATCAGTGCATCTGGGGTTCCTGTCTGAGCGAACGAAGAAGAAGAAGAAGAAGGGGAAAACTAAAGTCATGCTTCTACCAACTGTCGAAGACGATAACATATAAAAAACCGTGCCCTTCCATTTTGTCAACAATGTAAAACTTGAAGAGTACACGTCATTGTGTTCAAGGCACACTGATTTATCAAAATCTTCAATGGATTACCCACATCACAAAATATTATGCAAAACAGTATCCATACAACTAAATCAGTTTATGCAGGATTGAGCATCTTTTTTAATTTTCATGCCAGATAATCATTCTTGAAGGCATACGTACTCCCTTCAATCAATTACTGTTCGACACTATTTGATTTTTTTTTATATATACATACATACTCTGTTGAATCAATCACTGTCCGATACTATTTGACTCAGCCAGCGCAAATTCAATTCAGCATCTACAAACGAACGTCCCCTCAACGCTTTTGTAAAAATCCCGAGCCTTACAGAATCGGATCATATTCAAACTGGAGTTTTTTTCCTGTAAGGGATATGTTTGCTATCAATTAAGGAATGTTCATGACAAAATTGTAACTGGATTAGTCCCGCATGCTCTTCAATCCAAATTTAGTATAAACCTCTGGGTTCCCATGACCAGAACTGCCCTATTTTAAAACAGCTCTTTGTCATTCTGGTCTTTTTTTCTGGAAGTCGCTTTCGCCTGAATGTAAATACCACCGAAGCTCATAATCTTACAGAATAAAGTCGTTTGCATATTTGCACGCTCTCACTAGTGATGTAGATATGCAGTATAATTCATATTACCAATGGCTTTTCACATGTAATTTATTATTATATCATCAACAGTATACATTTTTGCTTATTTTCCAAGAGTGATTGCAGCCGTTTAGAACTACTGTCTCAAAATAAGTTGCTACTTTTAACGATTGGGCACGTAAAATCAGTACATGCAAATGTCAATCAGTATGTGAACGATTTATAATGTACTCATGCAGTGTGCGCGTGTGAGCCCGACTTATACCATATAACGTGTCTTACTTTCCGGGGTGGGTGGGTACGATGGAAACTCGCGTTACTTTTTTTCAAACCTTGTTTTCTTTTTGTGTGTGTGTTTGCCTTCCTACCTTTTCCCCTAAGCCCCCCCCCCCTCCCCTCCCCTCCCCCCCCCCCCCCCCCCCCCACCCCCCCACACACACATACACACACATAATATTAACGTATGTTTGAATCTCTCTCTCTCTCTCTCTGTCTCTCTCTCTCTGTCTCTGTCTCTCTCTCTCTCTCTCTCTCTCTTCTCTCTCTCTCTCTCTCTCTCTCTCCCCTCAAAACAATATTTTCTCCAATTCATCACCGACTAGTCTTGCTCTGCGAACAAGGATGCTGAATATGAATATTCGCTTGTGCACGCTTGTGCACCTGAATGTGACTGCGCCATGAAACATTCTTCATTACTGCTCAGGCTATGTACATATCACTGATTTGGTGACATATGCTTCTTATATATATTGTGTGTGTGTGTATGTGGGGCGTGTGTGTGCGCGCGCGCGCGTGCGTGCGTGCGTGCGTGCGTGCGTGTGTGCGTGTGTGTGTGACAGAGAATTCTAGCATGCATGTTTTCTTCATGCTAGTGTGAATCATCACTGTTTTGTGGGTTAAAAAAAGAAAATCTGCTATTTCATATTACACTAAACGAAGCGCGGGATCACTTGCACGCTGGACGAGTGGAAATGCAATGAAGGAGGGAGCTGGGTGTGAAGAGGGAGAGGGTGCGAGGCGGATTCGGGCGGGAGAAGGAAAAGGTCGGGATAGGTGAGATGCTGGGGAGTAGTGTGTGTGTGTGGGGGGGGGGGGGGGGGGGGGGGGCGGAAGGGTGTAGACAGGAGGAGGCAAGGCTTACTGGGGATTCAGTCAAGGCAAAGACTGTACACCCTTTGGTCAAGGTGAGAGATGGGATCCGAGACAGGGGGGTGGGAAAGGACTAAAGGGGGAAACTGTGAGGGGGGGGGGGGGGGGGGGGGGAGACGGTGGGGTCGAGAGGAAAAGAGGGTGGACAATCCCTCACACAAGATTGGCGACCAAGCAGCAGCTCCTGTAAATACGTCTTGGGAAAAAAGTGACCTACCACACACGACCGGGCTACAGAGCCGATACATTTCACGTGTCATGCATTCAGTGATTATGACAGGTAATCGTGGTGCAAAAAAAAGATCAGTAAAAGTTTTATGCAGTCAGTGTGGGGCGACAAACTGGAATTTTCACTTCGTGGAACCTCGCATCGAAGTCGGTGACCGGTTTCCCCAAAGCGGTGCACAAGGCGTACGACACGCTAAATACCAAAAGCCAGAGAAGACCCAGCATGTGGGAATGTGACTGATCAAGACAACACAAAAGGATACAACAGGGGCGGTGAGAACCATGATGC
>CM031596.1:44019385-44045950 GCA_018398815.1 Conus ventricosus | reverse complement strand
CGTCCACGGTTGTCACCCTGCGCCGATCCCTCTCTCCTCTTTTTTTTTTTCTTTCAGATTTCTTTTTCTCAGTGAAGATTTCTTTCGATCGTTTCTTTCGCGATGAGGGCTCTGTTTCCTTTCGGTCCTTGCAATGAATGCTTTATTTCCATATTCTTTTTGATGGTGTCCTTTGCAATGTGGGTTACGTTTCCTTTCGCTCCTTGCAATGAAGGCTCTCTTTCCTGACTCTTTTTTTTCGATCGTCTCCTTTGCAATGAGGGTTCTGTTTCTTTTTCTTTCCTTGCTATGAAGGCTCTATTTCCTTACTTTTCTTTTCGATCGTCTCCTTTGCGGTGAGGGTTCTGTTCCTTTCTCTCCTTGCAATACAGCCTCTAATTCCATATTCTTCTTTCGATGAAGTTCTTATTTATCCATTTTTCTCTCCCTTCAATGTGATTCCACTTCCTGCTTGAATGAAGCTTCTATTTGGATTTTCTCCTTGCAGTGAAGATTGTATGTCCATTTCTGCCTTGCAGGGGAAGTTCTATTGAAAAATTCTCCTTGGAATCAATGTTGTGTTCCCATGTTAGGCCCGCAAGAAACGTTTCCATTGTCTTTCCTTGTAATGGAGGTTCTGTTTCCATTTTTCTCCTTCCAGTGAATTTAAGGCTCTTTTTTTTTATCTTCTGTCCCTGCTAGTACGGTTTCATTTCCATTTTCTCTCTCGAATGAAAGTTCTGCCACCGTTTCTCTCTGTGCAGTGAAGGTTATGTATACATTTTCTCCTTTCAGTGAGGATTTTTTTTTTTTCGTATCTCTTTGAGTACATGTTATCTCCCCATTTTCGACATGCAGTAAAGTATTTTTTGTTTATTAAAATCATATTCTCTTCTTAACGAAATTCTGTTTTCCTTCTTTATCTTGCAGTGAAGCTTCTGTTTCCATTTTCTCCTTTAAAAAAACAACAACAACAAGGTTCTGCTTTCCATTTTCCCTTGCAATGAAGGTTTCATTTTTGTCATCTTCGCATGCAGCCAAGTTCTGTTTACATGTTTTCCATCAAGATGGTGTGACTCCTGTGATGGAGGAGAGAAAGGCGGGACGTGGAGGTGGGAGCATGCAATTCTGCAAACAGTTCTGTTTACATGTTTTCCATCAAGATGTTGTGACTCGGATGGAGGAGAGAAAGGCGGGACGTGGAGGTGGGGAGAGCATGCATTCTGCAAACAGTTTGTTTACATGTTTTCCATCAAGATGGTGTGATCTGTGATGGAGGAGAGAAAGGCGGGACGTGGAGGTGGGAGCATGCATTCTGCAAACAGTTCTGTTTACATGTTTCTCAAGATGTTGTGATCCGGATGGAGGAGGAAGGCGGGCGTGGAGGTGGGAATGCATTCTGCAAACGTTCTGTTTATGTTTTCCATCAAGATGTGTGACTCGGATGGAGGAGAGAAAGGCGGACGAGGAGGTGGGAGCATGCATTCTGCAAAAGTATGTGCTCAGCGACGTCTATGCGATACAGAGATCTGATGCAAAGCGTACGCGCCTTTGGAAGGATTGGAAAGACACGAAAGGACGGACAGGATAGCCAGGTAGAGGGGAATGAATAGAAGAAATAAAGCGAACAAACCAGACGAATAATAAACAAGCCTACACAAACTAACAAAGGATGCATTCATAAACAAAACAAGCGTACAAAACAAAACAAAAAATGAAAAGCAAAAATAAGACTAGAAGGAAAACGACTAAGGAGGGAAACATATTCAACAACAAAGAAAGGAGAAGAAGAAAGGAGGAAGGAAGGAAAACCAGGAAGTAAAGAAAGAAAAGCTCACAAACTTAACCACCAGAGAAGCACGTAAGAGAAGCACGGGTGTATAATGAACTATAAAATGAACTATGAAAAGGAAGAGAGAGAAAAATAGCAACAGAGGGGGGGGGGGGGGGGGGGGGGGGGGGATCAACAACAAAGGAAGAAAGAAAGAAAGAAAGCAAAACTGTCAGAAACCGTAGTTAGTGAACCGCAATGAAGAAAATTAGCTATGAACAGGAAAGAAGGAATGTACTAGGAAGAGGGGCGGCAAACTATTAACAAGAAGAATGAGACAGGGCAACCAACCACTAAAAAAAAAAAAAAAAGCCTAGAACTATCAGGTCCTACCGGTGTGTGTGTGTGTGTGGTGTGTGTGTGTGTGTGTGTGTGTGTGTGTGTGTGTGTGTGTGTTGTGTGTGTGTGTGTGTGAGACAGAGACAGAGAGAGGGGAGAGAGGAGAGAGAGAGAGAGAGAGAGAGTGTGTGTGTGTGTGTGTGTGTGTGTGTGTGTGTGTGTGTGTGTGTGTGTGTGTGTGTCTGTCTGTCTGTCTGTGTGTCTGTGTAAGTGCGTTGTGCACGCGCGTGCACATGTGTGTGTGTGTGTGTGTGTTGTGTGTGTGTGTGTGTGTGTGTGTGTGTGTGTGTGTGTGTGTGTGTGTGGTGTGGTGTGTGTGTGTGTGTGTGTGTGTGTGTGTGTGTGTGTGTGTGTGTGTGTGTGTGTTTCAAAGCTCGTTTCACTTTTTTGTTCTTCATTTTTCGTTTGATTGATTCATGTAATCAACGTCAGATCACTTTCTCACACCACGACTATCCTGCCAAGCTTGTCCATTCCTGTTCTTCCACTTGGTGACTCGCAGTAAATTCCTGCATGTCTGCAGAATATGTCATTGCATCCCTCACCATACCCCCCCCCCCCCCCCTCCCAATCCCCCACCCCACACACCCCTTTGTTTTCCTACCCCTCAGTAAATTTGGCTTAAAAAAAACAAAAAAAAAAACGTTTTGACACTCAGTCATGTTGAAACGCTGTAAGACTGAAGACAGTATGTCAGTTCGAGATTTACTTGCTCGCACGCACGCAACAGTTGCTGACACGTCGTTAATCTTTGCAAGACACTACGCAAAGACGTGTGTGGACACTTGTGTACCATCAGACGGATACTGAGACGTTATGCAGACAGATAGCTCGCTCTCTCTCTCTCTCTCTCTCTCTCTCTCTCTCTCTCTCTCTCTCTCTCTCTCTCTCTCTCTCTCTCTCTCTCTCTCATGCATACACACACACACACACACGCACACACGCACGAACAAACATACACAGAGACAAAGACACAGACACGACAGACAGACAAAACACACGCACACACACACACACACACACACACACACACACACACACACACACACATATATTATATATATATTATATATATATATATCTATATATAGATGGCACCTTTGGTTGGTTTTTTGAAAACTCAACAAACATACTACAGTATTGCACACCAGCCTTTTCTGGGATTGCATTCTTCTTAAAACTGAAAAGGACGAGGAGTCAAATTACCACTTTCCGCGGTCACTGAGGAGAAACCACCAAGTTTCGAAATATCGGTATATGACCAGGAGTTATATGTTAGTGAGTTTCCCTCCCTATTGGAGGATGTTCTCCCCTTGGAGAATATAAGCTTGCTGAAGGCTCATTTTGAGAAGCATTTATTTTATTTTTCCCCATCCACCCACTCAAGCACATACTGTTAGTTAGGCAGATCATCTGCCACTGCAGGTATGAATGCGTATCTCCCCCTATTTCTTCAATCTAAGACATAAGAGCAAGCTTGTTTATAATTCAATATATCTATATATATCTATATATTATATATGTAGCCGGGTGCTAACAGTGTTTCGTTTGGTTACTTTTCGTGGATGAAAATGTTTTGTTCAAGAGTTATCTTCCCCTTACCTCCTTGGTCGAATCTCATTTTTTTATTGTGTAAATTCTTTAAATCATGAATACCTCAGAACCTAATAGTTGTATGTACGTCACTAAAGTCACAAAAATTAATGTATTTGATTCATTACAACCGTACTGGGCTGAGAAGCCCATATTTTCTCTAAACTGGTATTTTGCACGAGCAATCTTGGCGCATTTTCAATTGTCTGCTGAATGAATATTGAATATTCTTGATTTTACAAAAAGTAAGAGGAAAACCGAAGGATCTGAAGATGCATGTTAAAAGTAAGTCCATAAGCTTTCATTTCGTATATCGCATGCTATGATCTTTTCTGTACAAGCTTGCGACTATACGAAATGACTGACAGCGCCGGTCCCTTTAGCGAGTGCCTTCTTTGTTTACTGTCGGAGTTTTGATCTGTATTGTCGTTTCATGAAATTTGGACTTCCGATCGAAGTCTTGCTTTATGACTCCATTTTTGTTACGAATACAACTGAAAATGTGTAGAATTTATTATTAACAGACCGTTTCAACAGAGTATTTTTCAGTTGAAAATTGTGTCAACAGTAGGCGCCGACGGCCCGGCGAAGTGAAAAGTCAGCTGTGTTTTCTAGTAATTTTTAACAACAGAATTCTCCACTTAGACACTGTCTCGGAAAATGAGTTTATATGTATGAAAAGAGCGAGATGCCAGCTTTTTATTCATTACAAAATTATTTCACGCTGTTTGGTATTTTTCATCGAATAAAGGAAAATATGACGTAAGCTTGTTAAAAGTGGCTTCACTCTGGGACATAATCAGCATGATTTAGTACAGGAACAAATTTGTCAAATGTGACTTACTGCATTTTATTCCTCGTGTTCTGAGGTTTTCATCGATAGTAAATATGTGTTAATAGTTTTAAACGGACGCGAGCCAGACAACACTGAAGCTGCCATAGAAACACAAATTTCGTTGGTTCCGGGTCGCGAGGCCCGGTTCGTGTCTGGCACCGTGGTACTGGCTTTGCGGCTCGGTACATGCTATAAAAGTCGAGCGTTGTGTGAGAACAGGGAGTGTTCCCCTAGAGTTCCATGATGTGAGCGACTGGCGTGAGAGGCAGAGAGAGGGCGCGCTCAGCGCGCTGAGTGCTGAGAGCGAGAGAGTTCCCAGGCTGCGTTCCTGGTTTGGCTCCTAGCCATGGGAGAGAAATAAAGACAAGAAAACCTCCACGTCGTCCACTGCGTCTTCTTGACTGGCTTGTTGTCCCTTGGTTCCTGCACTTCTCACCATCTGCCTGTCTTCACCTGCACACCCCTTACCCTCCACACCATCACAACTGGCCCCTGCGAGCAGGATTGAAGACAAGGGACCAAGGAGACACAGCCAAGAAGACCGGACACCATGGCCAGCCAACTACCTCTACAGTCCTGCATCCACCTTTGGGTTCCTTCCTGGCCTCTCGGGGGTGGTGGTGGGATGGTTCCGGACGAAATCCGGACATCCTTGCGGAGTGCTGCTTGTCGTGGGCCACGGGTGAGGGCGTCCCTGGGTGTGGTTGGCTGGCAGTGGTCCATCCCCAGTCTGGTTGACTTTCCGCCGGAGGTGCTGGAGATGGGACCCATGCTCGGAGATGGTCCATCCTGGCCCTGCTGCTCGGTGGGAGACGCTGTAGCGGGGTGACCACATCGCGCTGCTCTCCCCAGTTCCCAATGTGCCCCTGTTTTTTTTGTGCTAACAGTAGTTGTGAAGGAACTAGGTTGAGTTTGACTTTGTGGGGAAATTTTGTTCAAAATGACAAAACCAGCCAAATCATACCTTCCTGGGGACTTGACACAAAGGAGTCTATAGCAAAATCTGTTTTTTCCGCTTTATATTTGACTTAATGGAATTTTGTCATTTGGTAACCAATACTTTGGATTAAAGGAATCCTTCCGAGTATATTTTATGTCTGACCTCTTGGGATTTTGGTTCAAATAACCAAGTCCATTATAGTCAAGTTTGGTGCCTACCCAATGTTTTGGATTTTTAACAAATCCTTCCTAGTCATTTTGTATTTGATATTTTGAAATTTTGTTTAAATTATATGCCCGCCTGGACAATTAGAGACTTTCTCAATGGGTAACTGGCTTGGTCAGGCCTTCTAGAGGACAGTTATAGATTGTATATATTCCCCAATTGATCGCCGAACACCTTTTTAGGAAGAGGTGTTGGCGGACCGTTTGCCAGACAGTTCATTTGTTCATGTGGGTTTTTTTCCCACAAGCTAGTCTATGTTGGTTGTTTTCATGTTTGATAATGATGTGAACCCTCTTTCAGCCACCAGTATGTTGTTGTTTTCATGTTTGATAATGATGTGAACCCCTCTTTTAGCCACCGGAAGTCATAAAGAGAATTTAAGTCATGACTTTTGCTGAGATTCTGCCGCAAAGTGCTAAAACCTGTCCAAATTCATACCTGGGGACTTAACTCAAAAGGGTTTTGATAACAAATCCTTTGTTTTCCTTTTATCATGTTATGTCTGACTTCATGGATTTTGTTCAAATAGCAAGTCCATTATTGTCTACGTTGGCACCCCGTGTTTTGAGTTTTGATAAATCCCCCCAGGTATATTCTGTACCTGACCTTCTTGGAATGTTTAAAAATAACAAATCCTTGCAAAGTCATTTTTAGTACCTGACATCTTGGAATTTTGTTTAAATAATTTAGTCCCCCTACTGCACTTGGTACCTGATCCGGATTCTTCATGAATTTCTCTTCCCAGTCATTTCTGGCATCTGACTTTTTAAATTTTGTTTAAGTGACAAATTCTTTCAAGTCATTTTGGTATCCGACATTTTGGAATTTTATTCAAATGATAATGTGGGGAAGGAGGTGGTGTGGTTGCAAGGTTGAGGTATGGTGCCTGCGGTGGAGAGGGGAAGGGAGGACATCCTTCTCAACACGCCAGCTTGCTACTCTCCATTTTCCCTTTTTATTCTACATCAAATCGTGCCAACCATCCTAACCAAAAGTTATAATAATTAAATACTCTTTGAACTCATTGCGTACTAGAAACATAAATAATACAAGCAAGTACAAAACCCAGTCATCAATCGTCTATGAAGACATGCAATTTTTAAAAACAAAACAATCATCAGTCAACAAGTGAATATGAATTTTCAACGTCAAAAGGATACATTGTTGCAAAAAAAAAAAAGCAAAATGCTTACCAGTATTTTCACACAATTCAAGGACCGTCTTGTTCTTCATTTTTCTTGAATCTGTCTCAGTAAATCTACAACTTCGCTTTCAATACATCATAGAGGCTATCTTCTGCACAAGTCTTTCTAAAACGTCTGCCTTCTTCCAATTTCCGATGAAAAAGAAAGTATTTTCTCAACACTTGGAACTACTTCCCTCTCTGTCCCACGCCACATATTCCTACATTGCCCTGGAATCATTGGCTGAAAGCCTGTTTACAGTGTTATGGGGTATTCCTCAGTCCAAAATAGTTCCCTAATCGGGAGGCAGGGAGTCCAACGACTGACCATGTGGTATCAATTATCTCGCCGGTCGAGAAGGCCCACTTCCACGACGATCTGCCCAGCCTATTTATGAAAGCCAGGAAGTGTCACCGAGGAAGCTGTGTTTCCTGCTGCGAAGCCGGCTGAATAGAACTGTTGTTCAGCAAAGGATGAAGTTACTGGGTGGAATTCGTTGACTCTTAGAGAAGAGGAGAGAGAGAGAGAGAGAGGGAGAGGAGAGGGAGAGATGAGAGAGAGAGAGAGAGAGGAGAGAGAGAGAGAGAGAGAGAGAGAGAGGAGAGGAAAGGGAGAGAGAGGGGAGGAGAGGGAGAGAGAGGAGAGAGAGAGAGAGAGAGAGAGAGAGAGAGAGAAAGGGACAGACGACAGACAAATAGTCTACATGGGCAACTATTCTGTCCTGTCACAAATCCCCCGCAAAGATTCATGGTCCCATGAATATCAACGAAAGATGTCACTACATCCTAATTAAAACTGAAGATTCGACAAAAGTATGGCGAGCAAAATGTGTAACCAAAAAGGAAGCATACCGAAAAAAAAAGGAAAACACCATCGGAACGAAAAACATACAATGCAAAAAGACCTATCAAAACCCAAAAAAAAAACACAAAGTGAGAGCTTCACCCAGGTGACACCACGATCACTGCAAAAAGGACTAAAAAATACAAAAATTTTCCTGACCATCAGAGTCATACCAGCTGTTAACTTGGCAAACTGATCGTCCAAAAGCACAACCCAACAAAAAACAAAAACTGGGTCCGAACAGGGCCCATTCTTTTGAACTCTCTTCAGTCCAGTGTGCGATCGCCCACTTTCCACCCACTCCATAAACAAGAGGAAAAGGGAAGCTACTCTCTTTGGCGTTTAAGCCCACAACAGGAGTGACTGTTTCAAGTTACCCCCTTATCATTGAATAGACACCCACTCTGACCTGCATGGTCAAAAGGTTATGCTATACCAGTGCCGATTTTCTTAGCATTATGCCACTGACAACATGAGTGCTTTTTAGGCCCAAAAATATGTTTGTCTTTGAAGACACTATCCACACCATTTCCTCTGTACTGAACTTCCAAATATGAGGAAAATAACAACCGATCTGTTTCGGTAAATGGTTCCCCCTGTATAACCAGGCTTCTACATCAAAAATAATCACAAAAAAAAATCGATCCAGCATGACCAACGGGACACCAGCACAACAATTATAATAACCCGGAATACAAAAAAATGCAATCGGGAGCACACACACAAAATACATGTATAGCAATTTGGGGCACACACACAAAAAAAATATGGAGCACACACTAAAAAAAAAACAGCTTCCCAGCAAAAATAAAACCCTCCCAAAAAATGGTTCATAAAATGGCATTGTTCTCTGGCGCCATCGTCACACGTTATCACGTGTCTCCACCTTTGTTACTCCGGCCAGATCGGCGGAGTGCTACAGGTGTGCGTGTTAGAGACGCGGGAGCCTGACTGGGCGCCCTGACAGTTGCTGTCACCGAGGGTCTGGACTGGACGGCCCGGCGAATGGGTATGCGGACTGTGGTCTTTGGGCCCAACTATGTGCCACTCAAGGTATTTCACATCTGTCAATTCCGTTCTGTTTCAGCGATCGGCGGGAAGGTCCGCTGTACCCAGGGCCCTGGCTGTTGGGGGGCAAAGAATCGTCGTATTTCACTTCGATTCACCTTTCTGGGGACCGTCCAGGCCATCTCTGGGGGGATGGTTTTATGGCCCACCACTTGGTCCTGGTACCTCAGTGACTGTGAAGATCCTTTCCCCCCAAAAGTCTTGGATCTTGCACCGACTCCTGTAGTGCTGTTTGGTGACAACGCTGTCCCCTGGCCTCAGATCTGACTCAGATTACCCTGGTCACTTCTTGCCTTTTCTTGTCCCCCCTCTTTCCTTGCACGCTCCCCCGCTGTGTCGTGGACCAGCCGGAGGCGTTTCAGGTGACACTCAGCCACTCTACGGGGGGCACAGGAGTCCAGTTGACGTCCCTCTCCAAGGAACAGACCCAGGGGAAGACGTGGTTCTCTCCCAAAAGTAGATAGAATGGAGAGAACCCTGTGGAGGCATGTGGTGTGCAGTTGTACATGTACACTAGCTCTCCAAGATGCTCTGTCCATCTTTTGCTTCTGCTCTGACGACAACACCCTTAAAACAAGTTGTGCATGGTCCTGTTGAACCTTTTCGCACTGTCCATTGCTTCGGGTGGTATGAGGTCGTTCTGGACTTGTGATCCCATAGTGGTTGCAGAGCTGCACGTGAGGTCCTGCCTCAAAGCAAGGGCCCTTTTGGGTCTGGGGATTCTCTGTGGCACTCATAGGCACAACCTTCTTTGATCAGGGTCTTAGCCACTGCCCTCTGCTGTCTGATCACGGGTAGGGATGGCCACAGTGTACTTCGTGAAGAAAACTGTGATCACTAGGACATTCTCTTTTCCATTCCTGGCTGGTTCCAATACGGTGAAATCAACCGATATGGACCTCGGGGGGCTTGGTGGCGAGGAGGTGCCCCATGGAGTGTGTGTCTTCGTGTGGTCTTCTTCGCCAGCTGGCATCTTTCACATCTCTGGCACCACTCCTCCACGTCCAGTGCATGTGAGGCCAGAACACACGGCGGTCTGAGTAGTTGCAAGGTGCGCTCTGGGCCCTGGTCCCCAAAACTGGTCGTGAGACAGCCTGAGGAGCGTGCCTTGTAGTATCTCTGGGGCAACCACCTGGTCTATGGGTCCATGAATGGGGTCTTTCATCTTTCTGTACAGGTTGCCTTTGTTGTACTCTAGTTTGCCAAGTTGACGAGACAAAGCCGAGCTCGAGGATCGAATTTTTGCTGTTCCCTCTTTGTCAGCTTCTTCTCCCCAGTCACATAGGGCAGGATGGTGCTGATGACTTGGTCTTCATCTGGGGCCTGGCTCCATTCCCTGGGGGGTGATGGAAGGAAAAAGGACTGGCTTCCATGCTGGCATCAGATGGTTCTGCCCTTCTGTACCTGTGCTATGTCATTCAGCTCAGACACCACTGCCGGGTGTACTGCCATCTTGAAGCTTCCTGTAGTCAGGCCTTTGTCCACATGAGACGGCCGTCCATTCTTCTTCTTTCCCTTGGGCGCCCCCTTGTGGTTTTCCGTGGGAAATCTAGACAACGCATCAGCGTTCTTGTTTTCTCTGCAGAACTGTATTTGATGGTAAAGTCAAAACAAGCCAATTCTGCAGCCCATCTTTGTTCAACAGCTCCCAGCTTGGCTGTTTGGAGATGGCTGAGGGATTGTTGTCAGTTTTAATCTCAGTTTTTGGGGTCCGATCAGGTAGTGACGGAACTTGTCGCTCATGGCCCACTTCACTGCTAGCAGCTCCAACTTCATGCTGCTGTGTTCTTCATCGACCGTTCACGGACGTAACGACCGACTTTCATTACGCGATGACACGGCGCTTGCCATCTTGCCTTGGAGAGAACAGCCCAAACGTCCGACTAGCGTCAGTCTCTAAATGGGGGGCACTAAAGTCCCCATATCCCAACACTGGCGCTGTAGTGAGGGCCTTTTTCAGGTCCTGGAATGCCTCTGGCATCGGCTGTCCCAATCTGCTGGGAAAAGGCGCTTGTTTGCTCTTCCGATTCTTCCCCCTTTTCCTTTGGGATGTGGTGGACACAGCTTGTTCAGAGGTTGGCGATCTTGCTGAAACCTTCCACAAACCGTCTGTAATAGCTGGCGAATCCCAAAAACGATCTGAGCTTCTCAGGGTGTGGGGAACTGGCCAATAGCCACTGCCTTGATCTTACTGTCAGAGGTCGCGATGCCTGCTCCTGAGACCGTATACCCCAGGTACCTACTTGGTGGCGAGCGAAGACGCATTTCTTGGGGTTCAGTTTGAGGCCTACCTCTCTCAACGATCAAAAACAAACTGTAGCCGCTCCAGATGTTCATCAAAGCTGCGACTGTATACCAACAGGTGTCGAGGTATACGAGGGGGATCTGGAATGTAAGGTCGTTCATCGTAGACGGGATGAGTCTCTGAAATGTAGCTGGTGCGTTGAGAGGCCCATGGGCATGCGAGATACTCAAACAGTCCAAACGGTGTGATAAACGCCGTCTTTTCTCGGTCCTCCTGACTCATAGCGACCTGATGAATCCGCTGGCAAGTCCAGGGTGGAGAACAGCTTGGCTCCACCTAGAGCATCAAGGGAATCATCGATCCTGGGCAAGGGGTATGCATCTGGGATGGTTTTGGCATTCAGACGTCTGTTGTCACGCACAGCCTGATGGATCCTCCTTCTTTCGGACTATCACCACTCCAGATGCATAAGAGCGGAACTCTTCTGGATGATCTTCTTGTCCAGGAGGCTCTGAATGTGGTCTTTCACTTCCTGGATCTGAGAAGGTGGATCCTCCTGAAGGTGGTGCTGACTGGGAGGTCGTCCTTCAATCTTAGTTTGTGCGTGACCTGATCCGTGAAGCCAACATCTGATCGCCTTTGAGAACAGATCAGCATTGGCCATCCACCAACCTTCTCAGTCTCTGCTTCTCCTCAGCATTGCAGTCTACATCGTCCCCGGGCTACGGACAAGGTCCGGGGGGTCATGTTGGGGCTGCGGGGTTGTTTGACACGTGGATTCTGGTTTTCAGCTGGCCCTCCGATACATGTCTGACGGACCTCTCCTTGTGGCAGCTGCACGTCCCTATCCTCGTGCCTGGCCTTAGCATTATTCCTTCATCTGAGTTGTTGGCCACCTGCACAAAGAAGCTGCGCCCATTACAGAGCTCAGTGTGCTGGCCACCATCAATCCCTTGCATGGGCCGTCCGCCAAGGACTCCACCAGGATTTTTGTTGGCTGTTGTCTGCCCCCTGTTCCCAAAGCCAGTGGCCCCGACCGTGGCTTGGAGCGCGAGGGATGTATGCTGGCTCCCCTTTTGGGCCCCTCTGGCAAATCCCCTGATGGGGAGCAGCGAACAGGGGCCCCTGGCGCAACTCCTGGAGGACATTCATGCCCAGTATCGCTGGAGCATGGTCATTCCGAGAGGTGTATGTCTGGCATTTCCTAAAGAGAATGCCTCGGTCCCCTTACGACCTGCCCATACACCTCTACGTCGGCCTCAAAGTACCCAACATAGGCACCTCAATCCCATTAGTGCGTTACCCGGAGCAGGCTGGGGGCTTGCCTAAGGCCAAGTCCACTGACTCCAAAAAGCTGATTAAATACATTCTCCGAAATCATGGACACCTGTGAGCCCGTATCAAACCCGTGCAGGGAGTTCCCTGCCATTAACCTTAATGGTAAACCTTTTGGACTTGGTCCTACCAATTTTCCCAGTGAGCCCCGTTTCCCCCCCTCTGCAGCTGGACTCATTTCTGCAGAGGGGTCCATTTCCCGAGCGTTTCGGGCATTCCGTCCCATGTGTCCCGTGTTTGGCATTTGTAGCAGATGGGGTTTTTCCCTCGGCGTAAATTCCTTCTTTGGGCCTGGATGGTGTGGGCCCGTTGTCCGGGGTTGTTGTTGCTGTCGGGCCCTCTGGTCTTTCATGGCCGCCATCTCATCCTTGAGGTTCTTCAACTCCTGGACTAGGATGCTAGCTCTGCAGGGGAGGTGTGGGTTGGGGGCAGCAGTCTGTACTGGGACCTTCGGCTTCTCCTCTTCGTCGGCCTGCCATCGGATGGCTGCTTCCCGGGCATCATAGAAAGACAGCTCAGTATCCCCGAAGGTCTTCTCCCTTAGCTGCCTTACCCGGGGAACATGTGGAGTGGGCGATGAAGTGGTCCCCTTTGCACCTTGTCGCTCATGGGCTCCTGTCCATCTTTCCTCTGTTTCTCCTGGAGCTCTGGAAGGACCTATTCAACCGGCTGGAGGGCCCCCTGACTGTTCCCCCCGCCGCTGGTGGATGAATTGAAGATTGCCAGGAGTTGGCAGACGACTTTGTCGCCATTAACCTCCTCCAAAATGGCCAGGATCTTGGTTGGTGGTCCCCTAGCGGCGGGGGGGTGACATGCCACTTCTTCCCGAACGCGGTCCCAAACATGGGACGGGGGATCTGGAAACTTGTCTCTCTTTCCTGGTGATATCTTGCGCTTTCCAGGTGCCTCGATCTGCTCTCTGAAGTCAGCCACCGTCACCTGTCGGGCATTCCTGAAACCTGGTAATGGTGCGCTCTTTGGGTATTAAACCCCTACCCTCTGCTGCTGCTTTTGAGCCTGCAGCTCCTGTGCTAAGTCCTCGAGCTCATACTTGCATTCTTCCGTCTCGGACTCTGAATGACTTTTGATTCTCAATCATCAATTAATTTAAACAATCGAAGAGGGGGTTTTTTAACAGCCTTTCACGCACAATTCCAGTACATACAAATTGTTTACATACACTAAAATCACTCTGAACCTTTACATGGAACTAATTATCTTAATCCTTCACATATAGGATGTCGACAGTCTTTTTTCACATGCTGTACTTCACCAGGTCCCGGGGGCAGTCCACATTCTTTTCCCCTCGTGTCGAGGCGTTTTTCCCCGCCCCAGGGTTGGCGGGCCCCTCCTGTCGACGACGCCCTCTTGTGGGGTCAGGAAAGGGGGTGTGGTTTTCAAGGTTGAGGTATGGTGCCTGCGGTGGAGAGGGGTAGGGAGGACATCCTTCTCAACACGCCAGCTTGCTACTCTCCAAATTTTTCCCTTTTTTATTCTACAACAAATCGGCCAACCATCCCAACCACAAAGTATATAATACTCAGTACTCATTGCGTACTAGGAAACATAAATAATACAACAAGGTACAACCCAGTCATCAATCGTCTAATGAAGACATGCAATTATTAAAAAAAAACAATCATCAGTCAAAAAGGAATATGAATTTTCAACGTCAAAGGATACATTGTTGCAAAAAAAAAAAAAACAAAAATGCTTACAGTATTTCACCAATTCAAGGAGCCGTCTTGTTCTCATTTTTTCTTGACATCTGTCTCAGTACATCTACAACTTCGCTTTTAATACATCAAGAGGTATCTTCGCACAAGTCTTTCTACACGTCTGCCTTCTTCCAATTTCCGATGCAAAAGAAAGTATATCTCAACACTTGGGACTACTTCCCTCTCTGTCCCACGCCACATATTCCTACATTGCCTGGAATCATTGGCTGAAAACCTGTTTACGTGTTTAGGGGTCATTCCTCAGTCCAAAAAGTTCCCTAAACTGGAGGCAGAGAGTCCACGACTGACCATGTGGTTTCAATTAGTCTCGCCCGGGCGAAAGGCCACTTCCACGACGAGTCTGTCAGGCTAATTTATGAAAGCCAGGAAGTGTCAGCCGAGGAAGTTGTGTTTCCGCGCGAAGCGGCTGAATAGAACTGTTGTCTCAGCAAAGGATGAAGTTACTAGGTGGAATTCGTTGACTCTTAGAGAAGAGGAGAGAGAGAGAAGAGAGAAGAGAGAGAGAGAGGAGAGAGAGAGAGAGAAAGAGAGAGGAGGGGAGAGAGAGGGAGAGAGAGAGGGAGGGAGAGGGAGAGGAGAGAGAGAGAGAGGAGAGAGAGAGAGAGAGAGAAGGAGAGAGAGAGAGAGAGAGAGGAAAGGGACAGACAGACAGACAAATAGAGTCTACATGGGCAAACTATTTTTGTCCTGTCACAAAAAGTCCATTATTGTCACTTGGTAAACCCAACCAGTGCTTTGGGTTTAACACATTTTCCTAATGATTTCTTCTGACCTCCCGGAATTTTGTTTTAAATATCAAGTCCATTTAGTCACTTATGTACCCAAGTCCGGGTTTTGTTCATGAAAGGAATCCCTTGTTGTCATTTTGTATTTGACTTTTTGGAATTTTTGTTTAAAATACATGTCCATTTAGTCAATGTGAATCCTGGCTTTCAGACGCCTTGTTTAAAAGAGCAAGCCCTTGATAGTCGGAATAATGTGAATGCAAAGAATGAGAGGGAGAACAAGATGTTTTGATGTTTGATGCATTGATGTAAGTGTTTTGTTTTGGGGTAGTCATGCCTCTAAAGACTTGATGGCTGAAGCTTCATTTTTTTCATTGATTGATTTTTGCACCCTTACTTGATAACTCTGCCATTTTTATGTCATTTTTGTGCCAGCGAGGACGCTGGTTGTAACAGAGTAGGGGGGATGTAGCCGGGTGCTAACATGTGTTTCGTTTGGTTACTTTTCGTGGATGAAAATGTTTTGTTCAAGAGTTATCTTCCCCTTACCTCCCTTGGTCGAATCTCATTTTTTTATTGTGTAAATTCTTTAAATCATGAATACCTCAGAACCTACATAGTTGTATGTACGTCACTAAAGTCACAAAAATTAATGTATTTGATTCATTACAACCGTACTGGGCTGAGAAGCCCATATTTTCTCTAAACTGGTATTTTGCACGAGCAATCTTGGCGCCATTTTCAATTGTCTGCTGAATGAATATTGAATAATTCTTGATTTTACAAAAGTAAGAGGAAAACCGAAGGATCTGAAGATGCATGTTAAAAGTAAAGTCCATAAGCTTTCATTTCGTATATCGCATGCCTATGATCTTTTCTGTACAAGCTTGCGACTATACGAAATGACTGACAGCGCCGGTCCCTTTAGCGAGTCGCCTTCTTTGTTTACTGTCGGAGTTTTGATCTGTATTGTCGTTTCATGAAATTTGGACTTCCCGATCGAAGTCTTGCTTATGACTCCATTTCTGTTACGAATACAACTGAAAATGTGTAGAATTTATTATTTAACAGACCGTTTCAACAGAGTATTTTTCAGTTGAAAATTGTGTCAACAGTAGGCGCCGACGGCCCGGCGAAGTGAAAAGTCAGCTGTGTTTTCTAGTAATTTTTAACAACAGAATTCTCCACTTAGACACTGTCTCGGAAAATGAAGTTTATATGTATGAAAAGAGCGAGATGCCAGCTTTTTATTCATTACAAAATTATTTCACGCTGTTTGGTATTTTTCATCGAAATAAAGGAAAATATGACGTAAGCTTGTTAAAAGTGGCTTCACTCTGGGACATTAATCAGCAATGATTTAGTACAGGAACAAATTTGTCAAATGTGACTTACTGCATTTTATTCCTCGTGTTCTGAGGTTTTCATCGATAGTAAATATGTGTTAATAGTTTAAACGGACAGCGAGCCAGACAACACTGAAGCTGCCATAGAAAACACAAATTTCCGTTGGTTCCGGGCTCGCGAGGCCCGGTTCGTGTCTGGCACCGTGGTACTGGCTTTGCGGCTCGGTACATGCTTATAAAAGTCGAGCGTTGTGTGAGAACAGGGAGTGTTCCCCTAGAGTTCCATGATGTGAGCGACTGGCGTGAGAGGCAGAGAGAGGGCGCGCTCAGCGCGCTGAGTGCTGAGAGCGAGAGAGTTCCCAGGCTGCGTTCCTGGTTTGAGCTCCTAGCCATGGGAGAGAAATAAAGACAAGAAAACCTCCACGTCGTCCACTGCGTCTTCTTGACTGGCTGTTGTCCCTTGGTTCCTGCACTTCTCACCATCTGCCTGTCTTCACCTGCACACCCCTTACCCCTCCACACCATCACAACTGGCGCTGCGAGCAGGATTGAAGACAAGGGACCAAGGAGACACAGCCCAAGAAGACCGGACACCATGGCCAGCCAACTACCTCTACAGTCCTGCATCCACCTTTGGGCTTCCTTCCTGGCCTCTTCGGGGGTGGTGGTGGGATGGTTCCGGACGAAATACCGGACATCCTTGCGGAGTGCTGCTTGTCGTGGGCCACGGGTGAGGGCGTCCCTGGGTGTGGTTGCTGGCAGTGGTCCATCCCCAGTCTGGTTGACTTTCCGCCGGAGGTGCTGGAGATGGGACCCATGCTCGGAGATGGTCTCATCCTGGCCCTGCTGCCTGGTGGGAGACGCTGTAGCCGGGGTGACCACATCGCGCTGCTCTCCCCAGTTCTCCAATGTGCCCCTGTTTTTTTGTGCTAACAGTAGTTGTGAAGGAACTAGGTTGAGTTTGACTTTTGGGGAAATTTTGTTCAAAATGACAAAACCCAGCCAAATCATATACCTTCCTGGGGACTTGACACAAAGGAGTCTATAGCAAAATCTGTTTTTTCCGCTTTATATTTGACTTAATGGAATTTTGTCATTTGGTAACCAATACTTTGGATTTAAAGGAATCCTTCCGAGTATATTTTATGTCTGACCTCTTGGGATTTTGGTTCAAATAACCAAGTCCATTATAGTCAAGTTTGGTGCCTACCCAATGTTTTGGATTTTTAACAAATCCTTCCTAGTCATTTTATATTTGATATTTTGGAATATGTGTGTGTGTGTGTGTGTGTGTGTGTGTGTGTGTGTGTGTGTGTGTGTGTGTATGTATACACAGACAATTGAGGCAGGAGTGGGGGGGGGGGGGGGTGGACATGAGGGACCGATGGCCACGCGTCTCTGTGTTTCTCTGTGTGTCTGAGCATGTCTGCGTGTCTGTGTTTGTGTTTCTCTCTGTGCGTGTATCTGTGCGTCTGTGTGTCTGTATGCGTGTGTGGCTACCATCCGTGTGTGTAATATCAATGCCCATCTGTCTGTGCGAGCGTTCGCACAAGCGTATGCACATCTTTGTGAGTGGGAGTCTGAGGAAGATTAATGCGTGTATGCAAGCGAGTAAATCTTGCAGGAGCCGGTTTTATAAGGGGCCGACTCCAGTCATTTTGCTTCACAGACGGGGCACTAGATTTGGGTATGGCGGCCAAAAGATTTGTCGAACTGACGCAGACCGCGTTTTGACATGACTGAGTGAGACTTTGATTGCTAAAAGCATATTTAATATATAGTCCCCCACTGAATTTAACAATAAAAGTGTCGGTCAGACATGTCAAAACACGACCTGTTTCAGTTTTCGTCTGCGCGACACACACACACACACACACACACACACACACACACACACACACACACACACGTGCAGAAGTCTGCAGAATATATATATATATAAACATCCAAACAAAGAAGATAACAACAATCACGTCAAATTTTTTCCCAATATTTCGACCACTTTCGGTCTTCCTCAAGGGACTTTAATATATATATATATATATAGATCAGTATATTTAAAATGCCTAAAACAATTTTTTTAAGTGCTCAACCAAAAAACCATCCTGATGACAGCGCAACACGCTTGAAACAAATTTGTAGATAGTTTTAAGATTCCTCTTTTAACTTGTTTTAACTATATTATATATATATATATATATATATATATATATATATATATATATATGGAAGAATTGTTAGCCTGCACTCGTTTTCCACAACTACTAAATTGTTCAGTTATATATATATATATATATATATATATATATATATATATATATATTATATACCAGTTTAAAACAAGGTTTTAAAATGGAAAAGATAAAAACGACAAAATTGTTTCAAGCCCAATGCTCTCTTCAGGATGTACAATCAGGGCACGCCACCGGTATTATATAGTGTGTTGTGTGGGTGGGTGAGCTCTGCGCGTGTGGCACGTGGCCTGTAGATTTTTCTTTTTTGGGGCGCGTTCAGGGGGGACGTGCCAAGGAATGGTGCATTGACAAAGATTTCCATTTATGCCTGCAATTGTTTACCATTTCTACTTTGGAGTTCAGGGATGCTGAAAGCATCATGAAGAAAGCATGAAAAAACTAATAGCTAATATTGAATTTAGAAAACCACATAATAATTTCCAGACAAGATTGAATAACAACATAAAACAAATCCAAATGACAAAAACATATTCATAAAGGCTGACAAGACAAGCAATTTCTATAAAATGGAACCTAATGAGTACTCTCAACTCCTCAACAAAAATATTCAGAAAAACTATAAAACAAGCTGATAAGACTACTTATGACAACATCTGCAAAAAAGAAAAAGAACTTGTGCACCAGATGGATTTAGGTGATAGGATAGAAGCAACAGCAATAAAAGAAGCTTTTATAACCCTTAAAGACCACAAACCTAACTTCCACAACAACCCTACATGTAGACTAATAAACCCATCAAAATCCGAATTAGGCAAAATTAGCAAAAAGATCCTGGAAAAAGCAACAGAGGACATAAAAACAAACACCGAATACAATCTCTGGAAAAATAGTTATGAAGTTATCCAATGGTTTAAAAAATTGAACAAACAGAAAAATACAGTGTTCATTACTTTTGACATAGTGGATTTCTATCCCTCTATTGATGAAGAATTACTTGCTAAAGCACTAAGGTTTGCCAACAAATATACAAATATAACAGATTCTGAGATGGAAATCATTTTCCACACTAAGAAAACCCTTCTCCATAGCAAACAATGGAACTTGGATAAAAAAAACCAGCAGAAACTCCACATTCGATGTCACGATGGGATCTTATGACGGAGCGGAAACTTGTGAATTAGTTGGACTTTTCATGTTGTCTCATATACAGAAAATACTTGGTAAACAGGTTGGCTTATACAGAGATGATGGCCTTGCCATGTTAAACAATAAACCAAAAATCATTGAAAACAAGAAAAAGAACTTTGTAAACTTTTTCAAAGCCACAACCTAAAAATCACAGTAGAAGCCAACAAAAAAATAGTAAATTATTTAGACATAACATTAGACCTTAAGGACCATACATACAAACCATACAAAAAACCTAATGACATACCTGTCTACGTAGACATCAAAAGTAACCATCCACCCTCCATTTTGAAAACCATACCTAATGGTATAAACAAAAGATTATCTAAACTATCATGCAATGAGAAAGAATTTAACAGTGCAGCAGCCGAATACCAAGAGGCGCTGAAAAAAAGTGGCTACAACTACAAATTACAATATACCCCAGATAATAACATGAACAGTAATAAGAAAAACAGGAAAAGAAAAATTATATGGTTTAACCCTCCATATGATGGAGGAACAAAAACTAACGTAGGAAAAGAATTCCTCAGAATCCTTAAAACATCATTCCCAAAAGAACATGTACTATCTAAAATATTCAACAAAAACACCGTCAAGCTATCGTACTCATGTATGCCCAACCTTAAAAATATAATTGATTCTTCCAATAAAACCAAAAATAATACAACCAAAGAGGGTGACGAAAGGAAATCTTGTAATTGCACAAAAAAAGACCAGTGCCCTCTGAATAACAAATGCCTCTACAACAACATTGTGTACCAAGCTACGGTAACAACAGACAGTGATAAAGAAACATACATAGGGATTACGGCAAACTACTTTAAAACCGGATATGCAAACCATAAACAGTCCTTCAAAAATGAAAAATATAAAAACCAAACAGAATTAAGTAAACATATTTGGAAGCTTAAAGATAAGAAAATAGATTATAACATATCATAGAAAATTATAAAAAGAGCAACACCATACAACAACATTTCTAAAAAATGCAACTTATGTACTACAGAAAAGTGGCTGATATTATGTAAACCCCATCTAGCATCCCTGAACTCCAAAGTAGAAATGGTAAACAATTGCAGGCATAAATGGAAATCTTTGTCAATGCACCATTCCTTGGCACGTCCCCCCTGAACGCGCCCCAAAAAAGAAAAATCTACAGGCCACGTGCCACACGCGCAGAGCTCACCCACCCACACAACACACTATATAATACCGGTGGCGTGCCCTGATTGTACATCCTGAAGAGAGCATTCAGCTCGAAACAATTTTGTCGTTTTTATCTTTTCCATTTTAAAACCTTGTTTTAAACTGGTATGTCGCTCCCTGCTTGGTTGAGCACTTTTGGAATTCTGAGTGGCGTTTTGGCTCTAACTTTATATATATATATATATATATATATATATATATATATGTATATGTATGTGTGTGTGTGTGTGTGTGTGTGTGTGTGTGTGTTGTGTGTGTGCGTGAGTGTGTGTTAGAGAGAGAGAGAGAGAGAGAGAGAGAGAGAGAGAGAGAGAGAGAAGAGAGAGAGAGAGGAAATATTCTGAAGACTGTTCTTCGGTGACATCGACAAAAAAATTACAAAAGAAGAAAAAAAATCACGAGCGACGCTGTTGATAGGATTGACACACATCAGAAACCGTGTGAAGAAAGTGACATTGCCGTTTATTTAAACGACATATTAAGAGCGATAAAAGAATGAAAGAAAGAACGAAAAAAAACGAACGAGAGAAAGAAAGAAAAAAAGAGATGAGCGAACAAACAAAATAAACAAAGAGGGGAGGTAAGAACAAGAACAGAAGGAATGACATGAGAAGGAAAAATGAAAGAAGAGAGAAAAGAGAACGAAAGAGAGGGAGAGAGAGAGAGAGAGAGAGAGAGAGAAAGAAAAAGAAGGAAGAAAGGAAGGAAACGGAAAAGTGCCAAAGACAAAACAATACCTATGATTAGTTCTGAAACGTCTTGTCGAAATGATGTTACAACCGGAACACAAACGTTTTATCAAGATGAGTGTACCAATCTACAATGTTGTTTCCACATGTCAAAGTGGTGAATCATAAAATTTGTGGTAAGCACTTTATGAACAGAGATATGTTCTACAGAGGATATTTTTCTAGTTGGCTATTGTTTTGCTTTATTTTGTTCTGTTTTGTTTTGTTTTGGATTGTTTTTTTGTTTTTTTTAGGAAACAACGAGAAAACCGGACGCCTTGATTTCAGGGGAAAACACAAGCCAAGGTAGACTGCCTTTAATTCTGGATCTTTTACAAGGACGATGAAACTGTAGAAGTTAGAGCAATTTTCGGCCCATGAGGCACTCTGGATTAAAGGGTGCACTTGTTGATTTTCTTTATGAAGAAAAACGTACTGCATTCATGGCTAACAACTTCTGAAAGCAGGCTGCATGACCTTTGCTGTTTACCAAACCAATAACAATAGATTAGCGGTAGCAGTTGTAGTAACACTAACGACAGTGGCGATAGCAGTCGCAGAAGTAATAACAATAATAGTGGAAGCAGTTGTATAGCAACAACTGTAGCAGTAGCAGTTGTATTAGACAATATAAATCAACAGTAGAGGTAGAAGCAGTAGTTGAAACAATATGGCGGCGGTAGCATTTGTAGTAGCAACAACAACATTTTGAATAGCAACACATAAGTAGCAGTAACAATACTGAGAACAGCATCAGTAGTTGCTGTCATAGTAAGAACGACATTAATAACGGTTCTAGTAGTAAGAACAGCAGCATCAGCAGTTGTAATACTAAAACCAACAGCAGTAGAATCTGCAGCTACAGCAGAAGCTGCAGCAGCACTTGCAATGATAGGAACAGCATCAGTTGTAAAAGCAATATCAACAGCAGTAACAGTTGCAGTATAAAACGGCATTAGTTTTAAAACAGCACCAGTAGCAGCAGCAGTTTTAATATCAACTTAACAAAGGCAGCAGCTGCAGAAGTTGCTATTTTAACAATAACAAGAGAACAGCAGTTTCGATAACAACAAAAACTGCCGTTGCAGCGACAATTGTCATAGCAACAACATCAACAGCAGCAGCAGCAGTCGCAGAAGCCGTTGATGCCCAATGCAGATTCTTCCCACTAACCTAAGCGGGCCTCTAACCAGAGTTCTCACTCAGCATCATTTCTGTTCGCAGGTTGTCGGCCAGCAAAATTGTCCTCTTCGTCACCGAGGTCCTGAAACGTGCTTTATAAGCGTCCGTCAGTGAGTGCGCATATAACAATTTCCTGCGAGGTGGCATAGCAGTAAACACCAACGGAGAGGTGGCAGCTCTTCTTTGAAGGGCACAGGTGTGAGAGGTCAACGTCAGGCGGCGCAGCGAACCTTCCAGCTGTTTGCGTGACGGCGGATCTAGCCTGTGTCGCCGGGGTATAGCTCCTAAATAAGTGGGTCGATCGGCGATGGAGCACTGCCTGACTACAATTACTGAGACCTGGGATACCATGTTTTTTAAGGGTAGGACATGGTGGGCACCCGTCTCTGGATTGAACTGAAAATTGTCCTCTCGACTGCAGTCTGCGAGGACCAGTGCGGTGCTCCAGCGATGGTCATCCCGCTCCCTCTTTGAGGCGGCCTCACGCGGCACAGAACCATCGCCACCCAAGCATGAAGAAGGCCGCCTGGTGGCCCAGAAGACAGGCCTTTTGAGGGGGGAAGAGGCAAACAAAACTGACGCCCACCGTCGGCCGACCAGCACCACGAAGTGAACCGGAGTTCACACGGAACTAGAGCTGAGACAGCGACAGACGACAGCCCCCATACGAAACCAGACACACTACTGTCAACAACTGCCACGAAAAATGCAGACTTGGGTCTGAAGAATATCGTGTCCTTAACGGCCTCCGACCAATAGGACGTAAATCTCAACCTTGGCTGCGCATGTAAGCGAGTATGTACATTTTTCCCTGAAGCAAGCATATATTATGCGAATTCAACACACACACACACACACACACGCGCGCGCGCGCGCGCGCGCACAGCACTGATCGCAGGATTTACCACACGACATTCATGCATCATGTCGGATAGACATCCAATACGCGCGAACTTAACGCACTGTCGCGCTTTTCACTGCAGGCACTCATGTAAAGACCGGATGGCATACGCGGTGAGAGAGAGAGAGAGAGAGAGAGAGAGAGAGAGTACCCAAAGATGTATGCACACCGCCTCTAAACATGCGTGCATACACACACATACATAAACTTTCAATTTCCGTTATAATACCAATTTCGGTTCAGGGGACGCCACTGCGGACACACTAGAGCGTGAGCGCTCGCCTCACGACGGCTAAGCCACGAGGCCACATGCACAACACCTTGGGGCTACAGCTAAACAAATATATCGGTAAACAAATATACAAACAAAATCAACCAGCCAACCGAACAACCGATCAGCCAATCAGCCAACCAGCCAACCAACCAACAAATCAACCAACCAACAAACCAAACAAAAACAAAGAAGCAAGAAATAATTAAATAAGAAGGCACTTGGAAGAGCGCAGGCCCTCATCGAGGTCGAACGGATCCGGGATCCGCCCTTCGAGTCACTTCACGGGTGACAATAAAATTATTTTCCATCAAGGAAAATTATTGTTGGTGTGGACTGAAGGAGTTACTCCACATCTTTTTTTTTTTTTTTTTTTTAATATAGAACATGCAAAATATGAAATGTTGACGTTTATGTCGATGGACAGTTTTGGTATTCGGTGAAAATAATTGCTGCGGAATAGTTCAATATCTATAACAGTAACTTCTGTTTCTGATATTCAGCAGTTAGGTTGTAACAGGCCTATCAATGATCAGTGTTTGATCCAGATTCGTATTAAAATGCGACGATTCTGTCTTTGTGACATATTCCAACTTTCTACTGTGTTTCGTTGAAATTGTTTCAGCAGTACATGTATGTTGTGTGTGTGTATATATATATATATATATATATATATATATATATATATATATATATATATATATATATATATATAGATAGATAGATAGATAGATAGATAGATAGATAGATAGATAGATAGATAGATAGATAGATAGATATTGGGTTGTTTTTTTTAGCAATTCAGTAGTGAGGGAAAACAAAAGCAGGCTAACAATTTGTCCGTCATTACATTAATGACTTAGGAAAAATTACAACGACAAAAAAGGGGGGGAAGGGGGGGGGGGCAGAGGGTGTGTGAGCGTGTGCGTGTGTGTGTGTGTGTGTAACCAATATTGCTAAATAATCATAGATCTGCTGTTTGAACTGGATCCGTGTCAAAGAACCGTACCAGATTTCATCAGCTTTGTCCTTGGGCCACATCCCAACTTGGGGCGACATGTGGTCAAAGTAGGTTCAGTAGGTCAGTTTAAAAAAAGTATAGTCGGAGGTACGAGAGAGAGAGAGAGAGAGAGAGAGAGAGAGAGAGAGAGAGAGAGAGAGAGAGAGAGAGAGAGAGAGAGAGAGAGAGCGAGCGAAGCATAGCAGATGTCTGACCTCTGTATAAACCCCACATGCTGGTCAGCCCATACATCTAAAGAAACTTGAATACGTTAATGCATGTATAATGAGAGAGAAAGAGAGAAAGAGAGGGGGGGGGGGGGGTTTCCTCAACCAAATGGCCACTGCCCCAACTGAAGGGGAAAAAAAATAAACGTGAGTAATAAATATGAACAATGATTTCCATCAGGTTTGTTCACAGGAAAATCTTTGCGTGTACGATTGTAACAAAGCGAATACCATGTTCTAATGGGGACGAAAGTTTAAGAGAATAACTCACAAACTAGGCCAGCTTTGCGCAACGAAGGTCTTATCATCATCTGCTTCTAGACACAAGGAGAAACTGTTTCACTCTGATCATGACTATGTCAAAAAACTACGTACTACTGGATCTGGGAACTCAAATCAAATTTGGTCAACGCACATCGCACATGTTTTGATTAAATTCTCTGTAGAAACTTCATCTGTCTATTGTTTTCATGTGCTCAATTTCGTGTCGCCATCTACTGTGCATTTTGGTGTTGTCATTTAACATGAATACTTTTTGTCTTAATCCCTTTTTTGAAACGATTGAATTAAATTTCCCAGGCTTTATCTAAATACCTTCATAAACGGTTGAATACATCTAAGTCCTTCACTTTGACAAACATAGGACTGTCTATTTATTCACGAACAATGAAAACAACACAGGGCTGCACACAACACCTTGCTTTACGACATTCGTAGAATTTATTAACGCCCCCTAAGTTCGCTACCACATCTAAGTTTCGCATAAACACTATCATACACGCTTCTCGTTAAATCTAAACAGCTTATGATTCATACCATTTTCCTGAAAGATTAGCTACAACATTCTTCTTGATACCGAATCAAATGCTTTCTCGAATTCTCTTCAAACTTATTGATTTTTCTTTTAAACAATTTTTTTTTCTGGATAATCGCCAACTCAGTAAACATGTTATCGACAGTGGAGAAATCTCAACCCAGTTTACTATTTACCTATGAATTTTTTTTTGTATCTGATCAGTCCATTCTCGTGTACTATGATTCACGATGAAATCACACAGTTTATTTCTGGTGTTACATAAAGATATTCCATCTAGTTATTACGATTACTTTTTTGTTACCCTTTGTAAATTGAGGCAAGATAATAGTTCCTGATTATACACATCACTTACCAAATAGAACATGAATAAAATGTCAAGAATATCAACAACTGCTTATCTGGGATACCTTCACAGTTTAACAATAATTCCATCAACCTCAGAGGCATTCATTTTTTATTTTGATGGCTTAAAGCACTTCTTTTTGAAAAATTGCTCTGCTGGAAAAAAAATCATTGTGGCCTTAAAAGTCACAGAATTCCTCAATTTGCATTTCTTCTTCTTTTTCCAGTAACTTTAGATAATGCTGAAAACCATTTATCCACACGCTATTTTGAAGCTG
>CM031596.1:43986885-44009385 GCA_018398815.1 Conus ventricosus | reverse complement strand
CAAAAAAGAATCCAATAGCACCCCCAAAAGCAGCCAGTGAAGGGTAGTAATGAAACCAAACGAAAGTGTGGGGAGGAAAAAAGTTGCTGAAAAACTAAAGACATTATGCAAATAGTATAAAATGTAGGGGACAATCTTTGAGCCTACGCTTGAGGATCCACCCAAAGATGCAAGGGAGATCAAAAGATCCACCCAAAGATGCAAGGGAGATCAAAGACAAACAAAAAAAACGGACAGAAACAAAACAAGTAACCTCAATTTAATCAAAACAAAATTGGAAATGAAATGAGGCAGGGAACAGTAAACAATAAACAGTAAACAAGTGGGGTAACGTTTGGTCCCATAAGAAAACCAAAACACAGAGTAACTTTTATTCAAGACTGGCACAGCCTTTTAAACTTGAATAAAGTCAGACAAATACATAGACGAACAATCTAGTAGTGGGGAAAAAAACAAGCTATTAGATTGTTCGTCTATGTATTTGTCTGACTTTATTCAAGTTTAAAAGGCTGTGCCAGTCTTGAATAAAAGTTACTCTGTGTTAGGTTTTCTTTTGGGACCAAACGTTACCCCACTTGCTTACTGTTTATTGTTTACTGTTCCCTGCCTCATTTCATTTGCAATTTTGTTCTTAAAAGTTCATTACTCTCCGTGTGTTTACAAAGGGGAAAAAAGAGTCATCAGGAACTAAGTAAAGAGATGGTACCCGATAAAAAAAAAAAAATTGTCAAACATTTATCAATTCCAAGGACTGGAGATCCAGTTTCAAATTGTTCTGAATTTTTCCAAAACTGTATTTTTTGTTCTTGTTCTAGTGACGTCTTCCGATTGGCGTCCAGTTACGTGAGCGATTCATGTAAGTTCCGGAAAGTGTCGAACATGAACGAATGCATCCGAACTGTGTGAACGTCTGTCGTTTTTTAGATCGAGTGCATGGTGGAACAGGGCGTGTTTTGAAAACGTCACGAATCGCCAATGTTAACGTTGAAAAAAGGCGAATGTTCAGGAGTCCATTCAACCGCCCCGCAAACTCTCCCACAATGTCAACATGCATTTTACAGTGTGCTGCATACCAGGGCCAACGTGTGCGTTTCTATTGTTTACAGCGTCGGAGGAACAATGTATTCTCATACTGGAACCTCTCCCGGGAGTTCAAAACGAGGAAAGGTTTCTTGTTGTATTCACACCTATGTAGGAGCTTTTGTCGGGAAAAAAAACATTGGAGAAAAAAAAAAAAGCGAAAGAAACAGAAAAAAGAAGAAGGGGAAAAAAGGAGGGGAAAAAAAGAATGAAAAAAGAAAGAAATTCGTGCTTTTTGACCCTGACAGTTCACGCTTTTTGACACTTTTTCATTCGCTCATTTCGACGTACAAACTCACGCCGTTTCAATCACATTATTTTTGGCTATTCCCGCTTTTGGGGGTCTCTGACACAACACTCGGTATGGTAAATACCTGACTTCCAGACGCCCGACCATCCAAGAAGTGCAGTTTTGAAAACCCCCCCGGAAGGGGAAGGGTAGAAGAGAGGGAGAGGTGGGCATGGGTGAGGGAGGGAGGGTGGACAATTTTGACAGCAGAAGGGCATCTAGCGGTCATGAACTGCATGCAGCTCGGTCCTTCAAAAATGAGGAGTTCAGACCGAAACACTTGTCTGGGGGGGGGGGGGGGGGGGGGGGGGGCTGCTTCTTTGAAGACCTGCTGTCAAGCTTTCCCAAGTTTCCTTCTAATTGTAGCTTAATTGCTTAAAGACACCATGATAAGCGTATTCTTCGAGAAACAGTAATTTTCTACCAGAAATCAGTAATGATTACCTTTCATGTAAACAAGAATTATCACTGATGTTGTTGATTCCTGATCACTGTGCTCTTGCGTTTTTAGCCCAAATATGAAGGTCAAAGGGTGATCACCTTAAAAAGAATAATTATCATTCATGTCGCAGTTTAATAGTTTCAGGTTTTCTTGGCTCCCCCCCCCCCCCCCCCCCCCATCCAGATATGGAGGTCAAATGTGATCATAATGTCAACAATAATCATCATTCATGAAAAGATGATGACGACTCATAAAAACAGACTCATGAAAACGTCGGTGTCGAGGTATCAAAGAGCGATTTGTAGTCTTTGGAGTATTGCTAGGTAAAGGCGCTGAACATCGAAGCAAGAAATGAAAATTGAAAATGGTCTGTTTAAACAGTTCTCGGTATAATGAGATCATAAGTTGTTTTTTTCTTTGTGTTGTGTGTGTTGTGTGTGGGGTGTGTGTGTGGTGTGTTGTGTGTGTGTGTTGTGTGTTGGGCGCGCGCGCGCGTGCATGGGCTAATTACTGTTTTCTGTCGCTGAA
Source organism: Conus ventricosus (assembly GCA_018398815.1). Lineage (NCBI taxonomy): Eukaryota > Metazoa > Mollusca > Gastropoda > Neogastropoda > Conidae > Conus > Conus ventricosus. The sequence continues at coordinate 44,007,046 of CM031596.1, read as the reverse complement.
ACAGTAAACAGAACCCATTGAACCAGGCAGCCTCTAACAACCGGTGTACGCAGCAGGATCTGTGTCTCAACTGCAAAGAAATTTACAACACTGGACGAATCACGGATCCCGACATAACAGTAAATTTTGTAGGTAAAAGAGACAAAGATTAAAAACAACAACAACAACAACAACAACAACAAAAACGCAAATACGGAAGCGTAAACAATTTCGTTTTTAATTCAGAATCTTTCAATTTACAATCCACTTTATCTTCTATACAAACAAGATAAATGTCGCTTAGACGGCGACAGATCGCGAAGGCATCGGGCATCTTTTTATGTCTGTTCGGCGGCTCTTTTTGTCCCTTTGCACCAACCAAGCATAGAGACGCCATCTAATGGGTTACGCAGAAATGGTAACATTTTCATTGGTAACATACACTTTGCGACATTCTCACTGGCTACATAGACTTTGCAACATTCTCACTGGTTACATAGACTTTACAACATTCTCATTGATTATATCGACATTGCGACATTCTCACTCGTTGCATAGACTTTGCAGCATTCTCACTAGTTACATAGACTTTACAACATTCTCACTGATTATATCGACATTGCGACATTCTCATTGGTTACATAGACATTGCAACATTCTCACTGTTTACATAAACATTGCAACATTCTCACTGGTTACATAGACATTGCAACATTCTCACTGGTTACATAGACTTTGCAACATTCTCACTCTCCTCTGACTGGTTGCGCAGAAGTGGCAACATTTTCATTGGTTACATAGACTTTGCAACATTCTCATTAGTTACATAGATATTGCGACATTCTCACTGGTTACATAGACATTGCAACATTTTCACTGGTTACATAGACATTGCAACATTCTCATTGGTTACAAAGACATTGCAACATTCTCATTGGTTACAATGACATTGCAACATTCTCACTCTCCTAACGCTGGCGGGCTGTTTTCAACTGTACTCAACGAAGGATCTGTGTCTGCGATGCGCGGGTTGTGATCCGCGTGCATTTACGACTTGCTAAGTAAAAGCCACGGATTTCGGTGGTTTTCGTATCTACTCACAGTGAGCAATCATGAACAGTCCTCACTCCCTCCCCTCCCCCTCCCCTCTCCTCTGACCACGCTCCCTCCTTTCCCAAAATTCAGCCCCATAATCGCCTTCTTCCCCATTCACGCTTTCACATAAGTTAAAACACAATGTAGATCGATTTTACAGTTTGAAATTGAAAATTGAATGAAATACTTTTTCCTCCAAAAAATCCATGGCATGTCTCCCCTCTTCCCTCCCCGACGCCTGCGCTCTCGCCTCCAGTCCCTGCTTCCCTTTGCATTTTGCATGCAAGCTAGTGTATGTGTCCTCCATATCCCCACATAAGCCACTGTCGTTACAGATACGCTCAATAAAAGGAAGAAAGTTACATAAGAAAAACAAAAGTTTCGGCTTCTGAAGAAACGGTATTTTCATATGTGTTTCTTCAGAGGCCAAAACATTGCGTTTTTCTTTCACTCAGAAAAAGAAATAAGGAAAGACGAAGAAGAAGAATATGAAAACAGGCGGGGGAAGAAGAGGAAGAGAGGGGACAGGGAAAACAACACGAATGAGGGGGAGAAGGAAAGAGAAAAGGACGATGAAAAAGAGAAAGGAAAGACATGATGAAGGACTAAAAACCCAAGAGGAGAAGAGAATTCAGAGAAGAGGACGAGAAAGAAAGAGATAGAAGAACAAGAGACAAGGTACACACACACAAAAAAAGAGGGGGGGGGGCGGTAAGAAGATTAAAAAAAGAGGGAATGCGGTCATACAAGACAGGGAGAATCATAATAATAATGATGATGATAATGATAATAATAATGATGATAATGACAATGATAAGAATAACAATAACAACAATAATGATGATGATGATGGTGATGATGATAAGATGACGATGACAATGATCACGATAATCATTATCATATCATCATCATCATCATCATCATCATCATCATCGTCGTCGTCGTCGTCGTCGTTGTCGTAAAGAAGAAGAAGAACAAAAAAAACCCTTGTGAAAGTAACAACCTGAAACAGAGAGAGAGAGAGAGAGAGAGAGAGAGAGGTAACCTTGCAAAGTAATACTATCGCATACATCTTACTCTGGAGAATCTTTTGTTTTCAAACTCACGTGTCCACATCTATATCCATTCAAAACGCGATCACACCAGCCTGACTGAAAGATAGGAACAAAGAGGCCTGACGAAGAAACGAGCAGAACCCATTGGGCCAGGCTTATGAAACAGACGTCCACAAGTAACAGACGGCAGCCCACTGAGTTAACTCTGGAACTAAAAGAGCGAAGCCAATCCCATGAAAGTGGCAGTGAAAATCTGCTTCATCTTTCTTCCTTCATCCTTCTTCTTCCTTCTCGACCCCCCCCCCCCCCCCCCCCCCCCCCCCCCCCCCCCCCCCCCCCCCCCACCCCTCCCACGCCTTTACGCCACTCCGTCATCCTATCCCCCAAACACCCACTCCACCCCCACTTAACCCCCACCTCTCTCTCTCTCTCTCTCTCTCTCTCTCTCTCTCTCACGATGCCACTAACTTGTCAAGTCACGCCATCACAGTGGCGTCCCTTGTTTGTCAGCTTTCCTCTCACTTTGGTCTCGTGGCCGGTGATTAGAGCGAGGCTCCCTCCCGCGTTTTTCCCACTTCGCTTCATGGAGATTAATGATATTCTCCCATTTTCTTTCTCGTAATTTCTACTCTACTCTTATGTTGTTATTTTGTCTGACTGTCTGTCTGTGTCTTGTGTGTCGGTCCGTTTGTCCCCCTGTCTCTGTCCCTGTTTATCTGTCTGCCTGTCTGTCTCTTTCTCTCTCTGGTTTAAGCAAAATCATATTCACAAAATATTGCAGTAACATCGAAAAGAATTGTGAGTATATATATATATATATATATATATATATATATATATATATATTGAATTTATAAACAAAGCTTGTTCTTATGTCTTAGATTGAAGAAATAACGGGAGATAGCATTCATATCTGCAGTGGTAGATGATTCTGCCTAACTAACAGTATGTGCTTGAGTGGGTGAATGGGGAAAAATAAAATAAAATAAATGCTTCTCAAAATGAGCCTTCAGCAAGCTTATATTCCCCAAGGGGGAGACATCCTCCAATAGGGAGGAAAACTCACTAACATATAACTCTTGGTCATATACCGATATTTCGAAACTTGGTGGTTTCTCCTCAGTGACCGCGGAAAGTGGTAATTTGACTCCTCTGCCTCTTCAGTTTTAAAAGGAATGCAATCCCAGAAAAGGTTGGTGTGCAATACCGTAGTATGTTTGTTGAGTTTTCAAAAAACCAACCAAAGGTGCCATCTAAGAAGCAAAAGAAAATCATAAAAGAGCAAAACAAGCTACATTTTCTTGTGAAAAGTAGAAAATATAAAAAGATATCCTCTAAGACACAAGTGCTGAGGGCAAGTTCTTGGAATGAATCCGCAAGGGACTAAAATACAACAAACTAATAAATTCCAAGGATAAGTACCGCACCGTTCCAGCAACTTACAGAGCAGCTTGGTGTTGCAATGACTGCAATAAATATTGAATTATAAACAAAGCATTGCTCTTATGTCTTAGATTGAAGAAATAAGGGGAGATAGCATTCATATCTGCAGTGGTAGATGATTCTGCCTAACTAACAGTATGTGCTTGAGTGGGTGAATGGGGAAAAATAAAATAAATGCTTCTCAAAATGAGCCTTCAGCAAGCTTATATTCCCCAAGGGGGAGACATCCTCCAATAGGGAGGGAAACTCACTAACATATAACTCCTGGTCATATACCGATATTTCGAAACTTGGTGGTTTCTCCTCAGTGACCGCGGAAAGTGGTAATTTGACTCCTCTGCCTCTTCAGTTTTTGAAAACTCAACAAACATACTACGGTATTGCACACCAACCTTTTCTGGGATTGCATTCCTTTTAAAACTGAAGAGGCAGAGGAGTCAAATTACCACTTTCCGCGGTCACTGAGGAGAAACCACCAAGTTTCGAAATATCGGTATATGACCAGGAGTTATATGTTAGTGAGTTTCCCTCCCTATTGGAGGATGTCTCCCCCTTGGGGAATATAAGCTTGCTGAAGGCTCATTTTGAGAAGCATTTATTTTATTTTTCCCCATTCACCCACTCAAGCACATACTGTTAGTTAGGCAGAATCATCTACCACTGCAGATATGAATGCTATCTCCCCTTATTTCTTCAATCTAAGACATAAGAGCAAGCTTTGTTTATAATTCAATATTTCTTGCAGTCATTGCAACACCAAGCTGCTCTGTAAGTTGCTGGAACGGTGCGGTACTTATCCTTGGAATTTATTAGTTTGTTGTATATATATATATATATATATATATATATATATATATATATATATATATATATATACTGACTTCCATAAAAAACGCGAAAACAAAATAATATTACTGACTTCCATAAAAAACGCGAAAACAAAACAAGCTGAAGGTTGGGGGTGAATTTTATTGGTCACAATTGTACAGAGTGGAAGCGAGAATTCAACGCGATTTGATTCATTACACCGGTGATTTGTGAAAATGTCATCAGTAATATGTCTTTTGTGTGGAAAATCCAAGGTCACGTGACAAACCAGCTTGAAGTCCTAATACCGTGTGTGGCCACCATTTGCGTTGACAACTGCTTGACACCTGCGGCTCATTGAGTGGACCAGGTGGTTGATGCATCCCCTTGGCACACCAGCCCACACATGGACGATGGCCTGGTGAAGTTGAACCGCTGTTGCTGGTCGTGGACGCAGGAGGTCCAACCGTCTGCCAAGTTCATCCCAAAAATGTTCTATTGGGTTTAAATCGGGACTGAGGGCTGGCCAGGGCAGCACATTGACGTTGTTATGCTGAAGAAATTGCTGGGTGGCCCTGGCGGTGTGTGGTCTTGCATTGTCCTGTTGGAATGTCCAGTTTGGGTGTTGCGCAAAAAAACGAACGACATGGGGTCTGAGCACCTGGCTGATGTAGCGCTGTGCATTGACACCCTGTCCGCGACCAGGACCAATGTTCTGAAAGATGACTGGTCCTATGGCGTGGTTAATGCCAATTGCACCCCATATCATAACGTTCGGGCCTCCCCAGGGGTTCCGCTCTACCACACAGGAGTCAGCATAGCGTTCACCAGGTTGACGCCATATTCTGACACGACCGTCAGCCATGTCAATACAAAAACGGCTCTCATCTGAGAACAGCATGCGTCCCCACTGCTACCTGCGCCAGTTGATTCGGGCTTATGCCCACTGCAGCCTGTCCTGCCGGTGTCTTGGTGTCAGTACGGGACCTCTATGAGGACGCCTACATGCCAGCCCGTTCTCCTGAAGACGCCGCCGCACAGTGTTGAGGCTGATTCGTTGCTGGAGATTCCCAGGCACCTGTCGAGCAGTGTTAGCGGCTGTTTGTCGCCTGTCCCGCAGATGGGTTCGAACAAGATGGCGATCCTCTCTTGGTGTGGTGACCCGAGGACAGCCTGGCCGGGGACGATCATCAGTGGTACCAGTGACTCGCATGCAGTACTGCAGACGATAGATGGTTGAGATGTGGACGTTAAAGATGTTGGCGACCTGCCTGGCATCCACACCAGCCTCCAGATGGCCTAGGGCACGATTGTGTTCCTCTGCTTGTAGTCTTGGCATCTCTGTAGCGTTCAGACGGCAAGTCGTTACCTGAACCTTGTAGCGCGGCTTTATAAAGGCTGCATGCCTGCGTACTTGTCGCTGGTTAACTTTGCTCTGCATGGTGTGCACGTGCCTCACATGCAGCAACCAGTTTGCCATTTTTGTTGACCCTCCAATGCCGGGAATGATGTGTTGCTCACACAATTTTTTCACTGCACGTGAGTCTTGGACCCAAACAACTTGCCACAATGGTTCAATATTGTATATTCACCCCTTTTCACCCAAAAATTAGCCTTTCAATTTTTCGCGTTTTTTTTTATGGAAGTCAGTATATATATATATATATATATATATATATAGATGAATATAATCAAAGAGCCTAAAATGATTTTAAAAGTGCTCGACCCCTTGGGGAGCAACATTTGTCAATGATGTTAAAAGGAAGGTTAAAACTCAAGGTTAAAACTCGACAAATTTGTTTCTAGCGGCGTTGCGCTGTCATCAGGATGATTTTTGTTTGCCCACCGCCGATGTTATATAGCGTGTGGGCTCACGTTTGCGGTTGTTAGCACGTGCGGGTTGGCTGCACGTGTTTTTTGGGGCTTTCAGGTTTTGTTTTGGATGTGTTCACTAACAACGATTTCCATTTATGCCTGCAGTTGTTTACTATTTCTGTTTTGGTGTTTAAAGTTGCTAAGTGTGGTTTGCATAGTATTAACCATTTTTCAGTTAAACATAGGTTGCACCTTTTTGAAACATTGCTGTATGGTGATGCTCTTTTTATGATTTTCCAGGATATATTGTAGCTTGTTTTTGCGTCTTTAAGTTTCCAGATATATTTGCTCAGTTCTGTTTGGTTTTTATATTTTTCTTTATTGAATGACTGTTTGTGGTTTGCATATCTGGTTTTGAAGTGGTTTTCAGTGATCCCTATGTATGTTTCTTTATCATTTTCTGATGTTACAGTAGCCTGGTATACAATGTTGTTGTGGAGACATTTATTGTTTAGTGGGCACTGCTCAACCTCAAAAACCTGATTGACGCATCCAATAAAATGAAAATCAACACAGCAAAGAAGGGTGAAGAAAGGAAATCTTGCAATTGCACGAGAAAGGAGCAGTGCCCACTAAACAATAAATGTCTCCACAACAACATTGTATACCAGGCTACTGTAACATCAGAAAATGATAAAGAAACATACATAGGGATCACTGAAAACCACTTCAAAACCAGATATGCAAACCACAAACAGTCATTCAATAAAGAAAAATATAAAAACCAAACAGAACTGAGCAAATATATCTGGAAACTTAAAGACGCAAAAACAAGCTACAATATATCCTGGAAAATCATAAAAAGAGCATCACCATACAGCAATGTTTCAAAAAGGTGCAACCTATGTTTAACTGAAAAATGGTTAATACTATGCAAACCACACTTAGCAACTTTAAACACCAAAACAGAAATAGTAAACAACTGCAGGCATAAATGGAAATCGTTGTTAGTGAACACATCCAAAACAAAAACCTGAAAGCCCCAAAAAACACGTGCAGCCAACCCGCACGTGCTAACAACCGCAAACGTGAGCCCACACGCTATATAACATCGGCGGTGGGCAAACAAAAATCATCCTGATGACAGCGCAACGCCGCTAGAAACAAATTTGTCGAGTTTTAACCTTGAGTTTTAACCTTCCTTTTAACATCATTGACAAATATATATATATATATATATATATATATATATATATATATATATATATATATATATATATATATAAACAAAACCCAAGGCTTATGATATTACTCAATTTACTTCTTTTTTTTTAACCTTTTTCTAACGTCGTCGAAAATTGACAATGATAATGGAAATATGAAGAACGCTAGAGAAAAATGGGCGATGAAAGCACAACCAGTAAACACTCAGACAACAACGACCAAACACACACACACACACACACACACACACACACACACACACACACACACACACACACACACACACACACACACACACACACACGCGCGCACGCACGCACGCACGCACACACTCGGAGGAAATCCATGATGAAAATGAATAAAGACACGAGGTTACTCTATGCATCTTGTAAACATCGTGCCAAGAAAGAGAATCAGATAAAGTCCTGACGTGGGCGCACTTGCATGTGTTTATGTGATGGAACGTAATGCGACGTGTGTGTGTGTGTGTGTGTGTGTGTGTGTGTGTGTGTGTGTGTGTGTGTGTGTGTGTGTGTGTGTGTGTGTGTGCGCGCGCGCGCGCATGTGTGTGTGTGTGTATGCGTGCGTGCGTGTATGTTTGCATCTATTGAAGATCACTTGTATAAATGCATGAGCATTATGTTGCCTATTCAATTTTGTGAGAGAAAAAAAATCGTCGAGAAACGCAATTTTAATTTCCCACCACTTCAAATATTCCTCTATTTTCTTTCAGATTTTTGCCTTCTTTGCCAAATGATAGTGTTAGGACATCATTCTTATTATCAGCTGGCAGAGGATCTATTGCACGAGCACGGATATTACGAGGAAGCAGTTATTCTAATACAAAGTGAGAAGCACTTTCAGTTGAACAGCTACAGTCACATAAGGTCGGCTAAAATAGATCATGGTTTAAATCACTCATTTCAAGGGTAAGTTTATATAGAAATATTTCTGAAGTCCTGTCAGATAGAGAGTTAATGTCTGGGAACCAAGCTGTCCACGCTGCTAAGAAACCGTTTGGGTAGACTAAGAGAATTGCATCGTTTGATCTCGTCGGGCAGATCATTCCAAATGTCGGTTGTTGAGGGAGAAAAGGATTTCATAGTTCTATTCTAACAGTGTGGAACAGATCTCTCTCATGGATGTCTACGATGGTGTGGTCTGGAGAACAAGAGGAGGGGGACTATGAAGAAGACAGAAGAGCACAGTTCCGTTAATGATACATAATATTGACTAATTTTATGACGACGATGTCTTTCTTTTAACGATATCAAGCTGGACTCCATGTAAGTTTGCTTTGGCTTGTACCTCTTGCTGAGCAAACTATAGTTCTTAAAGCGTCCAAGTGTATTTTTTCCGAATCATCTGCGAATTGTGATGTATTTGTCCCAGACAGTATCTGAAAACGTGAAAAAAAAAGTGGCACGATAGAGATTTGTACACAATTTCAAGTGATCACCGACAGAGTCAATCTTCAGAAGAGCTGAGACTGTCCACGGACAAAAATAGAAAAACCGAATTCGTGGTTAGTCGCCAGCCAGTTCAATCGGACATAAGCCAAACCCAAACATTCTGGTCTCCAGGCAGACGACTTCGTGTCGCGTTCAGCCAATTGGGCACAGCGAATAGGCTATTTTTAGTCCTCACGGAGACAGCACAGTCCAGCGAACAACTAAGTAGCTGGACCGACGTCTCGAGGGGTCTGGCCAGACGGGTCCGGCGCCTGGGTCAGACTGATCTAGCCAATTTGCGACCAGCGCCCACAGTTAAGCCAGACGTCGCTGGTGAAGTAGGAAGGGGAAGGTATTGTGGGTGGGGTAAAATCAAGCTAATTAATTAAATGACCCATTGACCACCACAGAGAGCAAGCCAGTAGATGTGACTGTGACGTTTTGACGTCCAATGAATTAGAAGGAGTAACCTTTTACAAGCGGGAAAAATTCCTGACCAATGGTACTCACCCTTTGACAGATAGAACGGGATAAAAGTGAGGAGAGTGAGAACAAGAGAGAAGGAGAGAAAAAGAAGAGAAAGAAGAACCAGAGAGAGAGGGAGAGGTTCTGGAGTAGGCTCTGACGAGAGAAGAGCAGAGAGATGAGAGGAGTGAAAAGAACCGAGTTGAAGCATTAGCACTAGATAAGTCTGCAGAGGAAGGACTAAGGAGAGATGTTGAGAGAGAGAGTTTGCTAACTGATGAAAGAAAAAAAAAAGAAAAAAGAAAAAGAAAAGAAAAGCAACCATGTCCATTTGATAGAGCAGACTAGAAGAGAGAGAGAGAGAGAGAGTGCAATGCGTTAATGCAGGAAGAAAGAAAGGAGAACAGATCCATGTCTGGTAGTCACTGTTCAATCTGAACCGGGGTTCGACCTCATACCTGGCAGCGCCATTTTTCATCAGCAGTCCAACCTGACCAACGCCAGGGGTCTAACCTGCCCAACGCCAGCAGTCCAACCTGACCAGTGCCAGCGGTCCAACCTGACCAGTGCCAGCGGTCCAACCTGACCAGTGCCAGCAGTTGTGTCGTGACTGGTGTTTGTGAAAGTGACAGTGAAAAGAAAAGAAGAAAAAAAAAAGAAGAAAAGAAAAGACAGTGATTCGTGAATAGTTTAAGATCACCTGGCCAGGTAAAGTAGAAATCTATTTATACCCGGGTTAGTTAATGATGATTTAGATAAATGGTTTTGTGAAGTTAAAGGGAAAGAGAGAATGTTTTATTTTGTTTGACTCCATATGCATTGATGTTTCTTTCCATGATTATGTGTAGTAAAGTTATAGACTTTACTATGGTTTGATTTGACGAATGCATGAATATGAATGAGATTGTAAGCAAGCTGTGAGTGTGTTTGGGGCTGTGCGCTAGTCCTTCCTCCACTGACATACCCCTGGGTTGACAATTTATTGGCGAGCCTGCCAGGATATTCTGGCCCATTTATTATAATTGTTCAACTTCTCAGAGAGGAAGCTGGTGGGATTCAAGTATTGTAATCCTAAGACAAGGTAGTGTCTTACTGTATGTTTCCAAGATAGTTAAACACTAGGCTTGGCATTGGTTCCAAGATAGTTAACACTAGGCTTGGCATTTCAGCCCAGAGTACTTATTTCGCACAGATTGCCTATAATTCGCTCTCATAGTTGGGTCAGGCGCTAGGCGTCTTATAAAAAACTAATTACGTTGTCCCAAGCTAACATTATCATCCATAGGATTGTGCTATCACGTCACTCATGTCGTAACCACCAGTTTGGCTGTCGTGGTAATAAAATCTTGTTAAAAAAAAAAAGATAATGGCGGACGAAAAAAACACTCCTATTGAACAACTTGTGAGCGTCGCTCGTGATTTAGGCTACTCGGGAGAGAAGTTGCGAGCATTCGTTGAAGCCCAACAAAAATGGAAAGAGATGACGAGCGGAAAGGCGCCATGTCGCAGTAGAAATAGCAGAGCAGGAAAAGGCTAAAGAAACGCAGGAAACAGAAAAATAAAGGATTCAGACTAGCGCAACGCAGGAAACAGAAAGATTAACGCAGGAAACAGAAAGATTAAGGATTCAGGCTAACAGTAATCAGGCTAACGAAACGCAGGAAACAGAAAGATTAAGGATTCAATTAGAGTTAGAGAGAGTGAAAACACAGAGGGAGACCACCGATGATGGTAGTTCAGTTTCCAGTGACCCTGTGCGCAGTTATGCCCCCCGACCAAAGTTGCCAAAATTCTCTGAAGGAAATCAGATTCGATTGATGCGTACATCAGTCTTTTTGAAACGTTTGCTACTAGTCAGGGTTGGCCTTCAGAAGAGTGGGCAGTCATTTTGTCAGCACTATTGACGGGTAAGGCATTACAGATTTTTACTGCGTTACCAGCAGACCAACAATCTGATTTTGGTGCTGTGAAGGAGTCTTTGATGAAGGGTTTTGACCTCACAGAGGAGGGTTTAGAAAGAAATTCGATCAGCTAGATTGCAAGCAGGTGAAACGTACACTCAGTTTGGTGCACGTTAGATCACTATTTTGAGAAGTGGTTAGAGTTGAGTGGTACGAAAAAGGAGTTCGCTGAATTGAAAGAGCTGGTTATGAAAGAACAGATTTTGTCAGGTTGCAGCCCTGAGTTAACTATACATTTGAAAGAGAGACAGCCAGAGACAGCAGGGAGTTGCTGAAGTTAGCAGAGGTGTATAGGGAGGCACGTTTGGGCACTAAGGTGCAGGAGAAACAGGTGCCAGGCACAGTGAGAAGAGTGCAAGGAGACTAGGGGGGTTTTCTGCAAAGTCTGCAAACCCAGTGGTGGGGCAGAAAGGAGGACAAAGGGACAATAGGTGTTTCATTTGTCACAAGAAGGGACATGTGGCGAGGGGTTGTCGCATGAGGTTCCAGAAGGCAGCAGCCTTGCAAGAGGTTGATAAGGGTCGCCAGGGAAACGACCTGCAGTGGAACCAAACGGGATCCAATCTGAAGAGGGTAGAGTGCGGCCTATGGCTCGTGCTGGACAGCAATCAGTGTCAGGGATGGAGGCACTAGGCTGAGTGGTTCGTTACCAGTGGAAGAAGGGTGGATTGGCCAGCAGAGGGTGAAAGTGTTACGAGACACTGGTTGTTCATGTGGTGTAGTAAGAACAACGCTGGTCGAGGAAGGGATTTGACAGGGCAATCCAGATCTGTACTCTAATCGATGGCACTGTGAAGAAGTTCCCAGTTTTCTAAGATAGAAGTACGTACCCCTTACTTCTCAGGCGAGTTGTCTGTGCTGGTGATGGAGAAACCCCTTTATGATTTGATCATTGGAAATATTCCAGGTGCAAGGGATCCAGGGATCCTGAGTTGTTGACTGCTACAGGGGCAGCAGTTCAAACACGGAGCAAGAAGGAGGAAAAGGTTGATAAACCGTTAGTCGTTCCAGCAAGGAAGTCAGGCATAGATGTGTCGCCTGATGAGTTTAGGGCAGCGCAGGAACAAGACCCTTCGCTCGTGAAGTCTTGGGAGTTGGGAAGAGGTGGAGAGAAACAGGTGGTTAGAGGAGGTGAGACAGAATTTCTGGTGAAAGGCGGTTGTTGTACCGAGTGTTCACCAAGGGGAAGACAGGTAAGGTGACAACTCAGTTAGAGGTACCAGCATGTTATCGTGACACTGTCATGTCAGTGGGTCACGAGTCGCTCATGGCGGGTCATCTCGGCACCAGCAAAACAGCTACCGAATCTTTGATGATTTTCATTGGCCAGGGGCAATGGCAGACATAAAGCGGTTCTGCATGTCATGTGATGTGTGTCAAAGGTCAGCCACAAGAGGGGTGAAGAGGAAGGCGCCTCTTAAACAGCCCCCTTTAATTGACACACCATTCAGGAGAGTGGCTGTTGATCTGAATGGCCCAATCTCGCCCTGTTCCAAAGGTGGGCAGAGGTATGAGACATGTAAGGTTGCAAGGGGAAAATTTGCAGGAGGCTAGGTCGTGCAGAAGAAGCAATATGACAGGGAAAGGGGAGGAAGCAATCCTCAAGGGGGGAGATCAAGTCCTGTTACTGCTTCCCACGGGTCACAACAAGCTGCTGATGCATTGGAAAGGACCAAATTTACCATCATTGAAAAGGGAGATCAGGATTACCGAATTGATGTGAATGGAAACCAAAACTTTTCCATGCGAATTTGCTCCGCAAATATATTCAGCGTGAGACTCAGCACATAGGCGCAGCTGAAAAAAACAGCAGGGTGCTGCGCTGGGCAATGGCACTGCAGCCCTACAGGTATCGAGTTCAGTACATCCCAGGTCGACAGAATGTAGGAGCTGACTATTTAAGCCGAGTATCTAGCAAACTGCAACTCAGAGGAAGTCAGTCATATCCGGGCGCATAGCTACTCTGTAAATAATATGTGTGATTACAGTGAGATTGAGTGGATATGGGTTCATCCCATTTGGCTATGGTTCATATTTTTCTGTGTGAGACTTGTTCATGTAAATGTAGTTATGTTTGGAGCATACAGTCCGCTTGTGTGGTAATGCACTGTTTGCGATAAGTGAGATGGAGATTCCTCATGAGGTGTCATGGATCGTGATCATATTAGATTGTGCTTTTCATAAAAGTTGTGAAGAGAAGATGTGGCAAATCCGCAGGGAGGGGATTGCATAGGTGCGCACAGAGGTTATCAGAAAATGAGTTGAAAAAAAAGCAAAAGCGCACGTCAATGATAACCCATTGGGGATACTTATGAGTGATACATGCTGATAATTTGTAAACCGTTGTGTAAATAATTTTTGCAAAAACTTGCACGTGTAGCTGTGGGGTCAGCAAATTCGGTTGTTGTTTTTTTTTGTACCGTTGTTTTGAGACAATGTGGAGCATAGTCTTTTGCAAGGGGGAAATTGCCCACTGACAAAATAGAAAAACCGAATTCGTGGTTAGTCGCCAGCCAGTTCAATCGGACATAAGTCCAAACCCAAACATTCTGGTCTCCAGGCAGACGACTTCGGGGTCGCGTCAGCCAATTAGGCACAGCGAATAGGCTATTTTTAGTCCTCACGGAGACAGCACTGTCCAGCAGACAGACTAAGTAGCTGGACCGACGTCTCGAGAGGTCTGGCCCGACGGGTCTCGGTGCCTGGTCAGACTGATCTAGCCAATTGCGACCAGCGCCCACAGTTAAGCCAGACGTCGCTGGTTGAAGTAGGAAGGGGGAAGGTATTTTGTGGTGGGGTAAAATCAAGCTAATTAATTAAATGACCATTGACCACCACAGAGAGCAAGGCCAGTAGATGTGACTGTGACGATTTGAACGTCCAATGGAATTAGAAGGGAGGTAACCTTTTACAAGGCGGGAAAAATTCTGACCAATGGTACTCACCCTTTGACAGATAGGAACGGGATAAGAAAGTGAGGAGAGTGAGAACAAGAGAGAAGGAGAGAAAAGAAGAGAGAAGAAGAACCAGAGAGAGAGGGAGAGGTTCTGGGAGTAGGCTCTGACGAAGAAGAGCAGAGAGATAGAGGAGTGAACAGAAAACCCAGTTGAAGCATTAGCACTAGATAGAGTCTGCAGAGGAAGGACTAAGGAGAGATGTTGAGAGAGAGAGTTGCTAACTGATGAAGAGAAAAAAAAAAGAAAAAAGAAAAAGAAAAGAAAAGCAACCATGTCCATTTGATAGAGCAGACTAGAAAGAGAGAGAGAGAGAGAGTGCAATGCGTTTTTAAAGCAAGAAGAAAGAAAGGAGAACAGATCCATGTCTGGTAGTCACTGTTCAATCTGAACCGGGTTCGACCTATACCTGGCAGCGCCACTTTCATCAGCAGTCCAACCTGACCAACGCCAGCGGTCTAAACCTGACCAGTGCCAGCAGTCCAACCTGACCAGTGCCAGCAGTCCAACCTGACCAGTGCCAGCAGTTGTGTCGTGACTGGTGTTTGTGAAAGTGACAGTGAAAAGAAAAAAAAGAAAAAAAAGAAGAAAAGAAAGACAGTGATTCGTGAATAGTTTAAGATCACCTGGCCAGGTAAAGTAGAAATCTATTTATACCCGGGTTAGTTAATGATGATTTAGATAAATGGTTTTGTGAAGTTCAAGGAAAGAGAGAATGTTTTATTTTGTTTGACTCCATATGCATTGATGTTTCTTTCCATGATTATGTGTAGTAAAGTTATAGACTTTACTAGTGGGTTTGATTTGACGAATGCATGATATATGAATGAGATTGTAAGCAAGCTGTGAGTGTGTTTGGGCTGTGTGCTAGTCCTTCCTCCACTGACATACCCCGAGGTTGACAGAGACAAGCAACAAGAACACGGCACTTTATGTAATTGACTGGTTATGGAAATCGAATCCAATGCATTTGTGACATTCTATTTTAAGAAGTACGTCTTCAAACCTCCGACGGAACTGTTTGCAGCATTACTCGGTTGGAAATTGTCATAAGTTATGTTTTGGACGGGTTAAATTTAACATTCCATTTTAGTGCCCGATGTGCTATCTTTTCAAGATCAGAATTTAGTAATTCTGTTCTAATATTGGGGATTTTCTAGTCCCCGCTACACACTACTGTTGTCTGCGAACAGTTAAATAACATATTCAGTATTGTGTACAATCCGATTTACATACCCGAGAAATAATATTTAGCCAAGAACAGATCCTTGAAGTAGATAGAAATAGATAGCGAAACTAAGGTCCTTTGAAGGCAACTTCCTATGCGCGATTACTGAATAATCACTGAACCAGTCAAGTAATTGTCCCTTGATATCTACAGCCGAAAGCTTACATATAGGTCCACAGTGCCACACCTATCAAAAGCTTTTGACACGTCAAAGACGGTTACTTAGGTGATGGGTTTAGAACTCAGACACTTGCAGAAGTCATCGAAAATATAAAAGCTGAAAAGCCATTGAATCGCTTGGAATAAAGCCGGACTGTGCAGGAGCTAAACTGTTGAGTTTCGTTTGGTGTCTGAAAACACATTTGCGAATGTACTTTCCCAAAGCTTTACCAAGACTACTTGAAAGCAAAATAAGGCAATGGTTTTCACAATTTGTCTGTTTCCCTTTTAAATGTCGGCGTTGCATGAGCTATTTTACAAATGAGTTATTCTAGCTTCTGTGTCTGTGTCTGTCTCTGTCTCTGTATCTGTCTCTCTCTCTGTCTCTCTCTCTCTCTCTCTCTCTCTCTCTCTCTCTCTCTCTCTCTCTCTCTCTCTCTCTCTCTCTCTCTCTCTGTGTGTGTGTGTGTGTGTGTGTGTGTGTGTGTGTGTGTGTGTGTGTGTGTAAACAAGTCAACCGTCATAAAAGATTTGCTAGCGGTTTTGTTATAGAAGAGCGCCCCAAATCGGCATTCTAGTCACGGTAGGCATTAAAATACAGGAGGCCTTTTCATGTCTGGATTTTCTTTTAAATCAATGAATACTGAACGAGAACTGAGCTCCCCACCGACCCCTTCTCTCTCTCTCTCTCTCTCTCTCTCTCTCTCTCTCCTCTCTCTCTCTCTCTCTCTCTCTCTCTCTGAGTCTGTGTGTGTGTGTGTGTGTGTTGTGTGTGTGTGTGTGTGTGTGTGTGTGTGTGTGTGTCTCCGTCTCTCTCTCTCTCTCTGAGTCTGTGTCTGTGTGTGCATGTGTTATCTGCTCCCAGCACATCGCACGCGCGCGCGCGCGCGCGCGTGTGTGTGTGTGTGTGTGTGTGTGTGTGTGTGTGTGTGTCTGTGTGTCTGTGTGTGTGTGTGTGTGTGAGCGTGCGTGCGTGCGCGTGTGCGTGCGTGCGTCCTAACACTATCATGTGTGTGTGTGTGTGTGTGTGTGTGTGTGTGTGTGTGTGTGTGTGTGTGTGTGTGTGTCGTGCGTGCGTGCGTGCGTGTGTGTGTCTGTGTGTGTGTGCATTTACTTGTGGGCACTTGTTGTGGTCCTGGTACTATCTGGACAGGAAGAAAAAAAAATGGCTACACCCTGACGACTTTGAATGAGTCGCTTCGTTTCGGTCGTGTTCCACGTGCACGTGGCAACTAATACTCAGGATTACGAATGCAAATGAGGCTTGGCCATAATTTCGCTGCCCAGCAGAAGGAAACTGACAAGGCGGATGAAGATGATGACGGTCAGTCATTTTATGAGCGTGTACACACGCCTACACTTAGCTGATATTTACAACGTACAAATACTGTTCATTGTCTTCGTTTCATTCAAACAAACTGAACAGATCATATATAACATCAGGGGCTGTTAACTCTGGAAAATACTTTGAAGCCAGGAATGATATTTAAAATATAAGAAATACTACTGCTCATTTTTCTTCGTTTCATTCAAACAAACTTTACATGTCACACATAAAGTCAGGTGCTGATAACTTGATTGAAACAAACTTTACATGTCACACATAAAGTCAGGTGCTGATAACTTTGATTGAAACAAACCTTACATGTCACACATATAGTCAGGTGCTGATAACTTTGACTGAAACCAATTCAACATCGATTGAGTGTCTGTTTTCTTTTAGAACTGGCTAGGTCAGTTCCTGCACCCCCACCACCCCCACCCCCACCATCAATAACAGGCGCGTGCGGTAATGTTTAGGGACTGGAGCAAGGTTCGTTCACACTCACACGGTGTGTGGCGCTGGTACCAGCCATCAAAGCAAATCATCTCAACCCTGGGTGTGAGGTGGAGAGCTCCGTGGAGCCGAGCCGGGGAGCATCACACAGCGGTCAGACAAGCGCCTTTTGTCCCAAGGCTGACGTGACTCCACAACGCCCTACTGTCTCCCCAGTCAAGAGCCCCGGCTCACATCTCGGCCAATGAATGCTGTTTGATGTCGCCGGCCCTGTTTTAGGCCAGTGCCTCCGCCAATCTTTTTCGGCTGCCGCAGCATCTGAATTTATCACACACACACTTCACTTCTCCCCCAGTCTCTCCTACCCCCCCCCCTCCCTTCCCCCCCCCCCCCCCCCCCCCCCCCCCCCCCCCCCCCCCCCCCCCCCCCCCCCCCCCCCGCACACCTACTTCTTTCCCCTTTCACTCTTCCGACGCCTAAAATAAGCACATCTATCAATGAAGGAAGTCTTGAGTGTGTCTTAAGTCGTAGGCTTGGGCCACTTGTCGTTTTTCAGTGCTATAATGTCTTCAAAGGATGATGGGTAAACTGTTGCGCGATAAGATTGAATCACCAGTCATTTAGGCGCGTCAGTTTTTCTGTAAAGGGCAATGAGCTCAATGTTGATTAGATCTTTTTTCTTCAAGATGTTCAGCTGTCGAAACATTCTCTCTCTCTCTCTCTCTCTCTCTCTCGCTCTCTCTCTCCATGACGCAGGAAGTCAGATTACTTGCACGAGTGGCTCAGATTCATTAGCATATCACCTGCAAGAACCTGTGTTGCTAACTGCTACAGTTCTGTTAAAGCAAGGCTAGTCACACAACATGCTGAAGATGCTTACGTTGAGAATCGTGTGATCTTCAGAATCGGGTAAAAGACTGAGGAGACGAAATGGGGTGTGGCAACATCGGGAAGTCAGCAACACCCTATTGCTTTCCCATCCCTTGTCATGTCTGCTGTGTGCAGTTCAGCCGACAGCAAAGGTCACAACTTGTGACTGTCAAACCAGAGCAACCAAGTGAAAAACCCAAACTCTCCACACAGACTATGAACGAATACACAGACGTCGAGTCTTGTGTTTCCAGTCCAGCCGACGACAGTCGTGTCAGAGACGTAAGCAAGTCAGAAACCAGAAGTACGTGAAAATTAAAATGCCAAGATCACAATTTAAACCCTGAAGTCAAGACTAATCTTCGACAATGTATATCACCAATCACGTTTGAATCTGTTCGAATGTGTGTGTGTGTGTGTGTGTGTAGTGTGTGTGTGTGTGTGTGTGTGGTGTGTGTGTGTGTGTGTGTGTGTGTGTGTGTGTGTGTGTGTGTGTGCGCGCGCTCGTGCGTATGCGAGTGTGCGTGACGTGTATTTTGTTTATGTTTCTGGTGTGTTCGTGTCAGTATTCGAGCGCGTGTATATTGTGTATGTATGCGCGCGTGTTCGTGCGTGCGGGCGTACGTGTGTGTGTGTGTGTGTGTGTGTGTGTGTGTGTGTGTGTGTGTGTGTGTGTATGTGTGGGCGCGCGACCGCGCGTCACGTGTACATTGTGTATGTTTGTGCGCGTGTTCGTGCGTGCGTGCGTGCGTGTGTGCGTGCGTGCGTGCGTGCGTGTGTGTGTGTGAAATTCACCTGTTTCTGTTTTAGAACGTCCTAACACTTTTTTTTTCTTCTTGTTGCCGTTTACCGACCAGAGCAGATATTTGCTGTTCATTTTGCAGGATGTTTTTCCATTTTTTGTTGTTGTACTTTTTGTTGGTACCATTATGTTTCTCTTCTTTTTTCTTCTTTTTTTTTTTCTTTTCTCCGTTTTGTTTTTGTTTTTTCTTTGTTAATTAAACTGGGACGACGAAAGAAGGGGAACGACTAAAACCCTCCCCACTGAGCCAGTCTTATTCGCTATTAGGATGTCAATGCTCAAATCACCATGCTATGACTTTGTTGTTTATAGTTGCTGTTCTGTTTGGGTTTTTTTCCCAATCGTTTTGAAAATTCCAAAAGAAGAAATTAGCATACATACATTGCTCCCTACATTTTTCTTTCTGGGAATAGCTTCCCCTGTGAAAGCTTTTCACATGGCTATTAATTATTAGAGGGTGCACAGGTAACCGAAAATTTGCTGTCACCGAATATTGCCTTCTTTTTTTTCTCTTCCTCCCTTCCCTCATTATATCACTAGTATTAGTATTATTGCTATTGTTGTCATTAGTATTACTGACTTTATTACCGCTATCTTTTAATAATTACTATTCATTACTATTACTGTTACTATTGTTGATAGTATTATTTTCATTATCATTATCATCATTATTACTATCATTTTATCATTATCATTATTATTGCTACTAGCACTGTTGCCACTACAGTTATGCTGTTCGACAATCCCCTAACCCTTCCCCATTCTCCCCTTCTGTGTGTGTAGCCATTAGAAACACTACAACTACTATTGCTATTCTATCACCGAAAGTGGGGATAATCCTCTCTTTTTCCAATATGTATATCATCATCATCAGTATTATTGCTATCATTATATTTGTTATATTCATTAGTATCTTCACACGCGTTATCTCCCTCTCAACGGCCTCGTTTCCATTCAATTGGCGCCATCTTGCAGCGAATTTGAGAAGATAAGCGATTTGCTCGTTCTTCATTGTCGTTGTCCTGAGTGTTGTTTATCTTGCCTGAAGATGACTAAGTGGTGAAAACGCGTCGAGT
>CM031596.1:43969385-43971885 GCA_018398815.1 Conus ventricosus | reverse complement strand
AAAAATGGGTATCACTTTTGCAACTTTGAACTCAGCGGGGAAGTGACATTTATCAATGCGTAAATTATAAATATAGGTAAGGCTTCACAGATAACAGGTGCTGATAGTTTCATAATTTTTCCTTCAATCCCGTCAAGTGCGCGACTTTCTGTCTGCTGTTAATGACATAAAGCTAGGTAAGCATCACTAACTGTCATAGGAGGAACTGGTGGGGGTGTGTCGAATATTCTTAGCGTTAGAAAAGATTTTCTTTAATCTTTTTAGTTCATTTGACTCAATGTTTTTCTTTAACAATGTGTTCCGAAATTGTTGTTAAGTGTTTGTTGAGTACATTTGGTGTAAGCTGGTCATGGACTTATCTTTCGCTGAGAAGTTTTGTTCGTAAGTTCATTTATTGCTTACTATATGGACTTCGAATTTTGTTTGTTGCATGTAGGTTTCCGACAAAATTTCTTCTTTTTGTTTTTGTTTTTGCTTTTTTGCTGCTCGTTTGGGCGAATTGACTTTATTCCGTTGCTTTTTAAGTCCATCCGACTTCCCTTTTGTTTCAAGCAGATCGTCGTGTAAGAAACAAGCAGCTGGTATTTCATCAGTGATCCAATTTAATTGAGCATTATGTATTACTCTATGCGTTTTGAATGGAGCATGCTTGTCATAAACAGAATTAAATGTATGTAGCAGAATTCTAGATCTTTTTTTTTTTTTAGATCAGTTTAACTTTAAACATTTATGAGGGTGGAATTCGTGTGGTCAGTAAGAAAAATATCTTCGTGGAATCGACCAAAACGTCTATAAGTTTGTGGCCGGTTACAGGAATTTTGACTTCATTTTTGTTACAAGTAATGCATACTGGAAAGTGGTCGCTGCATCCATTCAAAACCACACATTTGTCACGGACGATATGTGATTCAGAGAGATAGATGTGGCCGATGTTTTGGCATGGTTTACTCGGGTGGGCTTGTCTTTAATTTGGGATTCTTTCTTTCTTTCTGCGTACGCAGGCTGATACTCCTGCGGACACTCCCTGTATAGCCAGGCAGTGGAGTTTTGTGTGTATGACCCTTTTTTATCCCGCCATTAAGGCAGCCATACTCCATCTTCGGGGAAGGTGCATGCTATGTGTCACGTGTCATCCATACCAACGGCCAAACTGGCCTTCTCTTCCGAAAGTTGGTGATGGGATTTTACGTGTGTGCAAGATATTATGCGTGCGTTCACACACGGAACCTCGGTTTATAGTCTCATTCGAAGGACTATATGGGGAATGGAGTCAGAACCAATGTTAACTCCGAGGGAAAAATCCCCCTATACCGAAATTCGAACCCGCAACCCCAGGATCACGAGTCCGGCGCTCTACCAACTGAGCTATCCGGCCCCCAAAATTTGGGATAAGTTGTACGAAGAAGTCCTATCTGACAACGATGTTTACCATTTCAATAAACCAATGTTGAAATCACCTTAAAGTATCAGTTCTGTAGCATCAAGCGATGCTACATCCATCATGGCCACAAATTGTCCATCCAATCAGTATTTTCTGCTGGGTTTCGATACACAAATTCCTTTTGGGTAGATTTGTTCTCTTCAGCCTGATTACAAACGAAACCGCTTCAATTCCAAAACTTTCAAGTTCATGTAGACGTTGAGCATTCAATGTTTAATGAATGCAAATTGTTATGCCAGTAGATTTGAATTCGGTGCGATCTCTGCGTACATTGTTGTAGCCAGAGATTATGACAGTGTTATCAGGGACAATATCTGAAAGTCTTGATTCAATGAAACCAAATATATGAAAGGGTTGGTCTTGATTATACAGTACAGTTGGTGCCTAATGTAACTTGTTCTGTATACGGTTTACATTCACATGTCCAATACGAAGTCGGTCTTCCTGTGGCCACACAGAAGACGATTGCACCTTTTGTGCAACTAAAGCGAATATAGCGAGGATACATCTAAATTCAAACACAAATGTGTCCGTATAGTACATACACAAAACGGCAATTTTCAATGCAAAGGGATAATATATATGAAAAACAGGCATAGTTAATTTTACAAACAGTTGTGAAACAACACACAAAACAACAATCTTCAATGCAAACGAATAATGAACATGAAAGACGGGCAGAAGTTAATTTTACAAACAGTTATCACACACACACCACACACACACACACACACACACACACACACACACACACACACACACACACACACACACACAAAGAGAGAGAGAGAGAGAGAGAGAGGAGAGAGAGAGAGGAGAGAGAGAGAGAGAGAGAGAGAGAGAGAGAGAGAGAGAGAAAGGGAGGGAGGGAGGGAGGGAGGGAAGGAGAGATGCTAGTAACCCTCCTCGGCTGCGATAAATGTTTTCGCAATTGATGGAACGTTTGGAAACTAAATAACTCTTAAGCACTCAAAAAAGTAGGGATCATTACATGCATTAATGAAGAAGATAAACCAAGGGAGTACATAACAAAATGGAAACCTTCATCATTGCTAAAAA
>CM031596.1:43951885-43959385 GCA_018398815.1 Conus ventricosus | reverse complement strand
AATGTGGTCAAGGGAAATGTTGAAGGCAGTGGACAAATCGGGGGATTGAGGACAGCGCTATAGAAAATGTCCCGAACAGTTGTGTACGGATTTCCCACTCAGCATAGGGATGACAGAATTTGGAGAAAAAAACGATTTCCCCGCACCTGTTCAACCCCGATCCTCCATAACCCTTTCCCCAACGCCGAGAAACTCATTGGCAGTAAAAACCCTCCTAGAAAAGGGGCGACTGATTCAGGGAGCTGTCAGCTGGCTCTTTTCGACAATCATCAGGTTTCCACCCAATGGTTGATCAAAGGTTGGACTGGTGTGCTTTATACCTTTGGACAAGGAAATGATAAAAGGGAGGTTGATAGATGAGTATGTTTGTTGGATCCAAGTTACATGGGCAAAACGGAACTGCTCTGCCCGGAAGGCCCCAGTTTGTACAGGGGTTGCATCATCCCCGACCACCCCTGGAGGGGCAGCGCAGAGGCCAGGACACTTTCCATAGCAGCCCCAGTTTCTTCTCCGTCTTCAATACAAAAATCCCGCAAAATTATAAGTAAAAGAACGTCAGTTTGAGGCATTTTTAAAAAAAAACTGGAAATCCCCCCCGTGTTGGATTCGTCGGGAGTTACTTTGTATCTCGACGAACTGCTTTGGGCTTTTTTTATCCCTGGGGTCCTCCCTGAGTGCCATGCCATGAAAGGGTTCCAGACCCACCAAAGGTGGTATCTGATATCCACATTGCGGCAGAAACGGATCCAGCGGTTTGGGGGTCAACCCCCCCAAAGGGTCTTTTCCTTGCTTACTGCGCCCTTTTTAAAAAAGTTTGACTTCGTTGTAGGATAAAAAAAAAATCCTAGCCTATGGGCCCTCAACAAATGTCTGGAACCTTAGGTGGTGCTGGGACTCCAAGTCCCAGCTAAAAAGTGGCCAAGAGAAAGTTTGGGGGCGAGTTTGCATCAAAGCTTGCCCCAAAGGGAAGCAATTTTCAATTGGGATTCTTTTTCCCTTCAGTAGTGTTTTTAAAAAAAACGCCAAATGATGATGGTAGCTGGTTGTTTTTTAAATTTTCTGAAATTTCTCGTTGAGGATACTTTTTTGGAGGTTCAATTTTTTCTTTATGTCGACAAAAGAATTTCCGCTGCTGTTTTGTAATCCTCATTTTTCTTTCTCGCTGCTGTTTCGTCTTTGATTTGCAACGCTTCAAATTTTTTTTCAGCACTGACCAAAAACGTGACTACTTTGGGTTTCCCTTGTTGCGGTGTTTTACAATTTTGTCTCCAAGGTGTTTTTTTTTTTGTGCATGTTTTTTTCTGTTAGCAGTTGTTTTGAATAAAGGACTCCCCCATTTTTTTGCACAGATTGTGATGGTGATCTGTTCATTATGAACTCTTTGAAGTATTCGTACTTGTGTAAATGCTTCTGTTCGTTTTGTGTCTGCTGGTCTCCCTTTAAAAGCATGTATGGCCTCAGTGGAAGAAAAATATGCTTGGGGGAATCCTTTTGGGCTGTTCTGAATTTACATGCACGCTTAGGGTACAAGGCCTGCGCGGGAAAGATCATTCCCCTTTTTCCAAAAACGTCCTCAGCCCATTTGTCCTGGCCCCCCGCTGAAAAAACAATTTGTTTTATTTGTGATGGAAACGAAGCTTTTGGATTAGATAGACGGGGTCAAATTTTCTCTGAGAGCTTTTTGCAGGCCCGTCCCCAGAAAAGGGCATCCCGAATTCAAAATTTCCTTCTTGGACCTAAAAATTTGCTGAAATTTTTGTATGTTTTCTTTCCAACTGTCTTTTCAAATCCTTTTTTTGACATTACTTCAGTTTAAATTTTGACGACAAGATTTTGGCGTTTTTCCCCTGAAAAAACTTTTATATCCCCATCTTAAAGACATGCTTTTTTAATCCCCGTCATCCCTTTTTTAGTTTGTTTCCGACTTCTTCACCCAGACTAAAATTTTTCACAAAGCAGCATGTTTCCGGTCAACCAGATCTGAAAAAGAACATGTTTTTTTTTCATCAAAATACTTTTTCGCGCTTGAAAAGTGTAACACAACAGTGGGCACACATTGAGTTCATGCTCTCTCTCTCACACACACACACACAACACACACACGCACGCAAGCACGACGCAGCACGCACGCACGACGCAGCACGCCCCGCACGCACGCAGCACAACCAACACACACAAACCACACACACACACCAAAACAACTGGCACACGGATATTACGCGAATTTTATCGGTCAAAATTTTTTTAGTGTCTATAGTTGTTTAAAACCTGTTGTCTATCTTTGCCCGTCTATCTCTCTTTCTGTTTTTCCCAGGAAACACACCACACCACAACACACACCCCACCACACACACACAACACACCCCCAAAACACCACACAACACCAACCACACACACAACCCCACACACAACACACACACACAAAATGTAAAGCAAATTTTTTACAACAAGCGGGGGGCCCTCTGTTCATTTCCGACATGGTTCCCTTTAGCAAATTTTTTATCTTTCATCAAAATGGAAAACTGTTGCACACTACAACCACAATGTAACAGCGTGCTTTTCACGGTTAAACTTGCAACGACAGGCTGTTCATCACCAAATCGTTTCGCCGGGCGGACACATTTGCCGCCTTTTCTTGGGAAACAACGCGCGCGAGGTCATGCCTTTCCAAATTGGGGGGTGACGCAGCGCGCGGGGGTGGATGTTTTTTACGGTAAACGGAAAGGCTCAGAGGTGGAATCGGTTTTTTTTTCGACCACTTTAAGCTTTTTTGTAATCAGGCGTGTACTTTTTCTACTTTTTGATATTTTATTTGTTTTTTTTTTTTAGCGTTTGCACCCAAATTTTTAAAAATATTTCTTTTAATTTTTTTGTAAAAATTATTTCCACCCCACTACAACTGCCGTGCCCGCGTTTTTTTTCCTGAGGTGGGTGGGTGGGAGGGAGGGGGACGAAGGGGGGGGGGGGGGGGGGGGGGGAGGAGGAAAGGGTGGGGAGAGGGGGAAACAGAAAGGAACGAGGGGAAAGGAGGAAATTATTGTCGTTACTGTGTGTGTGTGTGTGTGGTGTGTGGTGTGTTTTTGGTTTTGGGGTGTGTGGTGTGTGTGTTGTGTATGTGTTGTTGGGGTTGGTGTGTGTGTGTGTGTGTGTGTGTGTGGGTTCTGTTCAGTGTGTCCCCCTCATACGGTTCAAAATCACTCCGCTCTCCCCTTTTAAAATCAAGATTAAAAGCAAGGGATTAAAAAAGCAGATAAGCAGCAGCAGCAGCAGGGCCGAAAAACCCAAAATAAACAACAAAGAAATAAACGAACAATTTAAACCCTAAGTGTTTTGAGTCGTATCTGGGTTATTGGTTTTCCCTTTTAAAAAACATGGCACCTTTGTCACGTCTTGTCCCTTTTTTCCTTGGTAAACCCCACATCCACGCCTCGACCTGAAAGTGTGGTGGAACCGTGCACGGGCCGGGGGCTTGATAGATTGGAGTAAAAAACGCATGAGACACACTGGTGCGTGCACCCCCTTGATAAAATGAAGCTAAAAATGAGGTTCGCCGATCGGCATCACAGAGGAATGGGAGGAAATTTTATGTTTTTTTTTGCTTTTTTCTGTTTGTTATGTTTTTTGTTGTTTTGTTGACATGTTTATTAGAGGACGAAATTGCATCCTTTTTGGGGGGCAGCACATGCGTGGACCTTTAATTAACAAAGTCATGAAATTTCAGTAAGACAGTATAAATAATAATTGAAATATGAAACATTGCGTAAACGTATGGGTGAAATTCTTCCCACAGTGTATGGGAAGGGTTTCAAAGAGTCCGATCGTTACACAAGTTCGGGCTGATGACATTGCTGCCCCCTGGGTCATTTCATGATCCAGCACATTTCTGACCGGGACCGCGCGGTGTTATCTGAAGTCAAAGGTACGAGCCGGAATCCGCCCGGTTTCCGGGAGCTGGGCTCTTGAACCTACGCGGGGTCGCGACAACACTTCCGCCAGTGACTTCCGGTCACTTCCGATCGGGTCAGACTCGAGGCTGGATTCGGCGGACGTCTGGCTCGCGTGGCGGGAAACACGTGACGATTATCAGTGACGTGCACACCTTGAAATGACGTCGCAGTGTGCGGAATGCGTGTGTTTGGCGTGTGCGGTGGGAATTTGATGTGATCGGGCTCGTGGTATGACGCAGTTGTGAGGACTTGTAATCATCTTTACACCTTGCTCCCACTTTCCTCGTTCTGTCTTCCGCCCACACCTCTCCTTCACTTCCGTCTACCTTCCCAGGTCCACTTCGCTTCACCGTCCCTCACCATCGCCCCACTGAGGTCTCTGCCAGTAGAGAGACAATGAGGAGTTGAGGAGGGAAGGTAGATGGTAGGTTAATGTCGGTAGGTGTGTGTGCGTGCGTGCGTGCGTGCGTGCGTGCGTTGTGTGTGTGTGTGTGTGTGTGTGTGTGTGTGTTGTGTGTGTGTGTGTGTCTTTGTGAGTGTACGCATTCCAACACATATGTGTGTACACGTGGAAATGCATGTGGTGAGGTGTGGGTGAGGAAGAAGGAAATGAGGAAGAAGGGACCAACCTCTTATGGAAGGCAAAGCACTTAAAGAACTCGAATCACTGCAAACACACAACACACACCACACACACACACACACACACACACACACACACACAACACACACACACACACACACACACACACACACACACACACACAACACACACACACAGTGGCCATTGGCAAGAACGTAGGCTGGACGTACGGACAGTATGACTAACTCGAAGATCGTTGCACTGCTGTCTGCAAAACCAAAATTAGTCCAGAGAACGGTTGAAAAGTTACTTTACGAAAAAGCAATTTTAAATCTTTCCGACTGACGGAAGGGCGATCATCGCAACACAACAGGTCTTTGGGTGATTTCCCCTTCATATTGTGACAAAATCACTGTCAACGGTTCGTTTTCCTTAAGGAGCCGTTCCATATTTTGTCATAACCGGGGAAATCCTTTTGTCAGTAGCAACGACTTTCAGCATCCTTCAAGAGAGAGAGAGAGAGAGAGAGAGAGAGAGAGAGCTCTATCTTCACCCCCTTCAGTTTGTATTAGGTCACGTGCTCACGAGAGAGTGCCGAAGGCTAATAGAGCTATATATGTCAGGGTTTATCCTCGCAGACCGCTATGGTAGCGACGGTGGTCTGACTGGAGATCTGAAAAATTAGTGAGCATTCATACATCGATCCCTATCTGATCAGAGGTTGCATTTTGGTACTGCAGATGTTGTCCTTGCAATACTCGTTCATTCTTATTTCTATCGGTTTGTTTTTTTTGTTTGTTTGCTTGTTTGTTTAATATTTTCTGCACGAGGTCAAGGTCAGTGTACTATGACATAAACTGAAAATTGAGGAGAAAACCTTCAACATCTTAAAGCAGTTGACGTAGGGTCAAGGTGAGTGTACAATGACGTAAACTGAAGATTGAGGAGAAAACCTTCAACATTTTAAATCAGTTGACTTCGTTCCGAGCAGCGCAAAGGTGGTCTACGCACTGCGACAATGACCACATGTCTAGCTACCCTTGCAGGATGATTGCGAGTTGTCGGTTAGACGGGAAGAACTCTTCCTGCTAAAAAAAAAAGGATTGTCTCCCGTTCCGTGTCAAAACGCCGTTCAGATTGATCTGACGGTTGAAACATGAACCATTATCTGCAGTCCAGTTTGTAATCTAGTGGTGGTGCATGGGTTTCAGATTTTAAACAGAGTTAGAATTCCACACACTGAGGAAAATCGCGTATCATGTGCGTCGTGAATCTAATAGCGTGTGTTTTGTGTAAGGGTAATGTGAGTGAAAGCTTTTTTTTTTCTATTTTCGTTTGTTTGTTTGTTTGTTTGTTTGTTTTGTTTCAAATAAAGTACAGGCAACAAAAAACCGAACGTGTCAACATTCAAACAATATACACAAGCACAAAAAGTAAAACAGAAAAAAAGACGGAAAACGAAAGAGCTGGTTAGAGGAGCAAGGTCTAAAAACAATCAATAAGCGAGGAATACAAAAGACGTAGCATGGACTATTAAGTTTAAAATTAGTTAGTTTTCTTCAAAGTTGGAGCGATCAATAACAGTATTGAAAACACAGACAGTGCTTTCATTTCTCTCTCACCATTCTCGCACATCAACCTTCAAATAGAGGTTCACATAATAGCCAATTGGCGTGAAACCGCTCCAAGTCACATTAATACGGGCCACGTATTTTTCGATGTCTTGGTAATACTTCAAAAGACACCAAAGCTGCTGATGTTGATGTATCTTCTTACATATTTAACATTCGTACATCAAAGTATCGCCAGCAGCAAAATGAAATGAAAAGGAACCTCATCTGACTTGAAATTAACAGCAACTCCGAACAATATAATTAGGCCTAATTAACACAGTATGAGCATAGTTTAAAAAAAAAAAAAACCACTCTCGCGTAATCGCCCCTAAAAGGTTCTTACATATTCACAATACCAAAACATATGCTGTATATTGTTCTCATTTTATCACCCCACATCCGAAAGAACAACTGCTGAATTTACGGCACTCTGTCATAATGGATTCCAGGCCGAAATAGTCACAGATGCCAAAACGCTGGACTATCATCCCCACCAATTTGTCAGGTAACGCGATCATGTTGGTTGGTATCCAGGAACCAAAAATTGTCATGGGTACCAAAATGGCGGTCTGCACTGCAACTTACTGACTAAGACTTGTTTTGACGTAACCCTGTCCCAACCACTAAACCACATACGCCTTCACGAAATCGTTCAGCCATATTTTTGTTTCCGACAGCCCGGTGTTATGATACGATTTTGATGGTTAATATCTTTGTTCTCGTCAGACAAGCTGAGAAGTTGGGGATGGGAAGGGGAATTTTTCTTGAATCACTGGTGTTAGAAATCTAATCGGTTACATGAAAGAAAAAGAGCCACCACGGAGAAGTCTTGGTAATTAGACACACACACACACACACACACACACACACACACACACACACACACACACACACACACACACACTTACCGACTAAATTTCATGTGTGATTTTTATTAGCTGCCACTGTCTTAACTAGTGACAATTCTAGTGTTTACAAGCTGAGTGCCAACACGGTGAAAACAGTCTTTCTAGAACGTTATAAATTCTCATGGCAAAATAAATCTTTTTGATTACAGAACAAAGACATTTGAATAGGCCACTAAAAGGGCAAACAGTGGGAAGGTGGACACAAAATACATGCGAAATCAAAGAGAGTGATAGAAAATATCTATAACACAGATCCTATGGTAGTGACAATACACTCTGAATTAAAAGAACTAGCAGCATCCCACAGGAACGGCGAAGAGGAGAGGTGAGGTGGAAGTAACTCGAGTGGGCACGCGCGCGCGCGCGCGCGCGCACACACACACACACACACACACACACACACACACACACACACACACACACACACACACGCACGCACGCACGCACGC
>CM031596.1:43945952-43949285 GCA_018398815.1 Conus ventricosus | reverse complement strand
TTGCAGACGACAGGGTATAACGACGTCCCGTGCACAGCGTGGAGTTAGCGCACGTGAAAAAGTCTACGGCAACAAGAGAGTTTATTCCTGCCGCCATTCTGTTGGAAAGTCCACCTGGAGGAGGAGAAAGAAAGAAAGAAAGATGACGAAGAAGAAGAAGAAGAAGAAAAAGCCCAAGACAAAGAAAGCCGTCTGAATTCTTGACCAAAAAAAATGGGGATCTGGTTGGCGTAATGGGTAAGCAGTCAGACACTTTTTTTTCCCCAAGATCCGGGTTTCTATCTCTCTACAAGACCACTGGGTTTTTGAAAAGATTTTATCTGCGGAATTAACATCCATGTAGACTGCAGTCCCCTGAATGTGTGCATTCACACACACACACACACACACACACACACACACACACACACCACACGCACACACACACACACACACAAAGATTCAAACATTTTAAGCCTGTGACCCCTTTTGGGGCATGGAGGATTCGAAACACATCAAACAAATGTAAATGAAACTTACCAAACATAAAAAAATTTTCCTGATAATTAACACATTGAATATGTTACACAACTTTACTAAGTTTTAGAAACTTGGTTAAGTTTAGCAACACGTTTTTTACCACAACAGAGCAAACGACGATAGTTACACTACACCACACACACACACACACACACACACACACACACACACACACACACACATACACACACCACACACACCACACACACACACACACACACACACACACACTCGGCTGGGCTATAAACAACTTTACCTTACCTTACACACACACACACACACACACACACACACACACACATACAAATGTGTGTGTGTGTGTGTGTGTGGTGTGGTGTGTTGTGTGTGTGTGTGTGTGTGTTGTGTGTGTGTGTGTGGTGTGTGTGTGTGTGTGCCTGCTTTCTCTGAATCTTCCCTGGATGAAATTCTATTTGATTACTCACCAATATATGACACTTGATTAGCACTTACTCAAGTCCGATTTCTACTTACTTGTACCGTGGTGCAATATCTTTATATTGTTATATCTTTTTATCTGATGTTGCGTGGACATTTTTTAATTGTTGCCATGTTAATTTTTAATTGTGTTGTTGTTATTGTGTTGTCGTTGTCGTTGTTGTCGTTTTTTATTAGCTTTTGCTTTTTGTCTAAGAACACATAACGTGGATAAACATTAAACTGAAGCAACACACACACACACACACACACACACACACACACACAACACACACACACTGACTGACTGACTGAAACCAATTTATTGTCAGAATAACTCAAGGTTGTACTGACCACCACCACACACACACACACACACACACACACACACACACACACACACACACACACACATACACACACACACACACACACACACACACACACACACACACACACCACACACACACACATTTCGTCTAATATCACGATTAGTGGAAAGACTAAATAATGACACACACACACACACACACACACACACACACACACACACACACACACACACACACACACACATCTTGCACGCATGTTCCAATCCACCATTCGTAGAAGAGTAAACTATCGTGTGCCGATGGGATGGGTGACACGAATATAGCATTATGTGCATACTGGTGTCGTGTTTAAACACTAAACGTCGCTGAAGAAAAAAAAATGTGGTATGCTTAAAAACGGTCGCATACGTAAGACATCCATCATTGGCGAATCTAGTTCCATCTGAAGAACGAAAGAGAGAGAGAAAGAAAGAAAAAAAGAGCAAGAAATAAATAAAGAAAGAAATTGACAGTGGAGGGATAGAGATGCCTGATAATTATTAAAAAGAATCTAACGGCATTAAAACTCACCTGGCTACAAAACGTACAGAAACGTAATCTTGAACGGCGATCTACTACAGTGGAAATCTACCCAAGAATAAATCAGTTTTGAAAGTTTGGGTCTGAAATTCCTTTTGTGCATTGACATATTTCAAGCTGATAAAGTCTTCGCAAAGAAAGTCTTAGTCGATTCAGAACCAACTATTATAAGGATATCTAAAGAGTTGGAAAGAATACTTCATTTAAAAAAAAAAAAAAGAAAAAGAAAGAAAGAAAGAAAACGTTTTGTAGTGGAATTTGGTAAATAAACTATTTGTTGCACGCAGATGGAAATTTTGTCGTATGTACAGTTTAAAACTATTTTGATGTGTCATTTGATTTCATTCCTTATTTAGGATGTATTTAGGCTATGAAAAGTTGCCACAGTGAGTGTAGGTGAAGACAGCAACAGAGCAACTGGAGCAAACAAAGTGTGGAAAATTATGTTGAGTATGTGCAAAGGAGCAAGATTTACTACAGTGTACTAACTGAAACAAAAAGAAAATTGCCAAATGTTGCATTAAATGGCATACCAGACTAAATCTAGAAACTAACTGGGG
The DNA here is from genome assembly GCA_018398815.1 of Conus ventricosus. Classification (NCBI taxonomy): domain Eukaryota; kingdom Metazoa; phylum Mollusca; class Gastropoda; order Neogastropoda; family Conidae; genus Conus; species Conus ventricosus. The sequence continues at coordinate 43,946,860 of CM031596.1, read as the reverse complement.
ATGTTTTTTGTACGAACACATTGTAAATCTACCAAGGTAAATCAAAATGGATTTTCATCAGAATTGTACACTCAAATTCAAAGTTATCCAAGGTAAATGTTGTCAGAGATGGGTCTTGTTCTTTTTCGAATGTTGAACGTGACAGTGTTCAGCATATGTTGTGGCGCTGTGAGCATGTAAGAACATTTTGAGAGCAGTTCCACAAGGCTGTAAAGTAAACTGTACTCATGCTGCGCACCTGCGCCTGAAAGAGTTAACTGTTTTGTTTGAACAATTCTTAAAATGTGTTTAGAATAACCCCGCCGAACAACGTGGAGAAAACGAATCACGAGACAAAACACGACGCGTTTCGATCTCTTAGGTCTTCTTCAGGCAAGATAAACAACATTCAAGACAACGACAATGGAGAACGAGCATCACTTATCTTTGTCAAATTCGGCGCAAGATGGGCGTTGAATGAAATCGCGGCCGTCGGAAAGGAGAAAATGCGAGTTAAAATAGTAATGATAATTCTGATACTGATCGCAATGATCATAATAATGATGATGATGATGATGATGAAAATATTGAAAAAAAATGATGTTACAACAGCACTTTCAAAGATTTTTTAGATTTCCTCATGCAATCGCCTCTCATTGCGACTAATTGTTTTGTTTGGACGTGATGTGAATTTTGTGTCAGTCGAGATATTTGATCTGATGTTGATGTCAGCAATCTGAAAAAAAAAATCTATAATTAATGGAAAAGAGATAACAAGATACCGCAATAGCACACTTCCAGTATTATTCAAAGTATTGCCATGAAATCGGAAACTAACGTGGCTCATATGATACAAACGTTTGTTTGAGGATGATGAGCCAAGATTGTTAGACTAATGACTGATAAGTACACACTGCGTATTAATCATA
>CM031596.1:43938452-43940952 GCA_018398815.1 Conus ventricosus | reverse complement strand
CTATTTCTGCCGTCATTCTTAATCACCACTGCTGTAGATCTGACTAGCATGACTATTTCTGCCGTCATTCTCAATCACCACTGCTGTTCAGATTTAGAGTGGAGTTTACAAAAGGGTAGTAGACAGGCATAGAATGCTAAACAATTTTGGTCAAACAACTCTTCAGTTTTTCTTATGAATCAAATTACAGTAACTTGGAATACACTTAGCCCAAGTACACTTGTGGTGTATACTTAAATCACACACTGCAAAATATTCCAATAATCACCATTATTTATAAATCAACTTAACAGTTTTCACATAGTACAGGCATACTGTTTTTCTGATCAAAAATTATCATTCAGTTATCATCTTAACAGACAGAATTGCATACTGGCAAAAGTCAGATTGTACACAAAGAATGATGGTCAGATTGTTAACAAAGAATCTTAACCAAGCATGGTAATAGCTTTTACCATGTGGTGGCAAACAAACTATTACAACAGAATACTCCTTCATCATGGTGATAGATGTTACCAAGCATTGGCACAAACATACACTGTTAAATCACAGGGCATTCATACAATCAATGCATAGACTCAAAATGTAGAAACAGAGTTTCAACTTACATTTCTGGGAAGTCAGTGAAACTTAGACACAGAAATTTAGAGTAGATCGAGATAACCGTGCACTCTCTCTAGTTTACTCCCGCTGTCTTTGTGGCTACACCGTATTGTTCTACATACATCTGGTCTAAGGAGCGGTGATTGTTCCATCAGGGGTTTTCGCTTTTCATAGGCCAAACTATGGATTCCGGTTCCTGTTCCGGTTGGTTTTGTGTCACTAAAGATGAAGAAAAGGGAGGGTGGGGAAAGGTTTGTTATCCCCCACCCCCTACTGTAGAAGGGGGCAGTTTCAAACATTTGAAACTACGCTTGTGTTGCCGCGCCCCGATCAGCCCATGCTAACTGACAAAGCATGGTTTAACGTAATTGCATCATGTGCAGGCCGTGCGCACGACTGTCCGCGTGCGGGTGGTGAATATGGTGGTGGTGGTAGAGAAGGAGGGGCGGGTGCTCCCTGATCTAGCAGAGAGCGAACGCGCGTTCAGCTGAGGAAGGGAGACAGAGAGGGAGAGGGGGGAGTCAGGCGCGTGACGGACTCTGAAATGGACGTATTGTTTTTCCACCAGTGTTTGTCGTAGTCGGGCTGTTGTACACGAGGGTGGGTGTAGTAGGGGATGGAGTGTTGGCAGTTCGTCACATCTGTACAAGATCTGTGAGTGGAGCTGAAGTCTGCACTTCATTTTGATGTGGAATAATCTCACTGCCAAACAAGGCAGAGGAAGTGCAAGGTTGGTTGGGATGTTTGAGCAACATTAATTGAGACGCATCCAAGAAGTGAATGAGGTTTGGCCGTGTGGTTTCACTCTCATTCCCTTTTGAGCCCTAAGCATCCTCAATCTCGCAGAGCCACGAAAAATTCCATGCAGATGATAATACTAAAAGGGTTCCAGAGAAAGCAAGGCGAGCTAAGGCAATGCAATCTTATTTTTATACATGCCCTTGAGAGATCCAAAAAAAGAAATTAAGCAACAAATGCCAGTGTGACTTCAGAAAGAAGAATAGCGTCAAAAGAAGAAGAAGAACAAGAACAAGAATAGACAGACAGACAGAAAACGAAACAAAACATGCTTGGTTTCGGATATGCAACTAAACAAGTTTACAAATATTGCAGAGATTACTCCCCCACCACCATCCCCCTTATATCTTTATTCTTCGTTGTGAACAGGTGACATTTCAGTGCAACTGCCTTGAACCTGCAACACCTAATCACAAGTTTGAGATTCTTGCCCATGCTCTACAATAGCTGCTTTGGAGTTTGGTTGCTTTTTCTTTGTTTGTACTTCATCACAATGTCTTTGAAGCGCCAATTCGGCAGCTGCTTCCTCACGTGGTACGAGTTAGACCATGGCATCCCACAGAATTCTCTGAAAATTCTTTCTTTTAAAAATTCTTTTCCGTTTATAAACATACCTCGTGTTTTGAGTGTGCTGGGCCATAAACGAGGTCTCTTCTATCTGGTGTACTGGAACTTCGTTTTTTCTTTCAAAAAAGATCTTTCATTTATTTTTCTTATTCAGGGGAGGGAGAGGGCAAGGGGGGGGGGGGGGGGGGGCGGGAGAGGGTACTGAGAAAGGATGGGGGAAGAATTAAGCAGAATAGCTGGCGGCTTAACTAAATCTTAGCTTTGCTGGTTGCCTCATTAATTGAATGCTGCGTTACTCAACAAATTCTGTTTCTTAATCGGTCTTTTGATGTTTGATGTTTTCAGTTGTTGTCAATCCTGGTTTGTGGATGGTGTGGTTCCTGCAATACTTTTAGCCCTGGTCTATTCTCACAGTCGACAGGCCTGTGAGTAAGATCTCAATGATTAGTTTATATGTTTTCTCTCTCTCTCTCTCTCTCTCTCTCTCTCTCTCTCTCTCTTCTCTCTCTCTCTCTGTGTGTGTGTGTGTGTG
>CM031596.1:43913782-43933352 GCA_018398815.1 Conus ventricosus | reverse complement strand
TCCCCTAGTTGGCAGGGCATTTGGTTGAGGAAACCCCCCCCCCCCCCTCTCTTTCTCTCTTTCTCTCTCATTATACATGCATTAACGTATTCAAGTTTCTTTAGATGTATGGGCTGACCAGCATGTGGGGTTTATACAGAGGTCAGACATCTGCTATGCTTCGCTCGCTCTCTCTCTCTCTCTCTCTCTCTCTCATCTTCTCTCTCTCTCCTCTCTCTCTCCTCTCTCTCTCTCTCTCTCTCTCTCGTACCTCCGACTATACTTTTTTTAAACTGACCTACTGAACCTACTTTGACCACATGTCGCCCAAGTTGGGATGTGGCCCAAGGACAAAGCTGATGAAATCTGGTACGGTTCTTTGACACGGATCCAGTTCAAACAGCAGATCTATGATTATTTAGCAATATGGTTACACACACACACACACACGCACACGCTCACACACCCTCTGCCCCCCCCCCCCCTTCCCCCCCTTTTTTGTCGTTGTAATTTTTCCTAAGTCATTAATGTAATGACGGACAAATTGTTAGCCTGCTTTTGTTTTCCCTCACTACTGAATTGCTAAAAAAAACAACCCAATATCTATCTATCTATCTATCTATCTATCTATCTATCTATCTATCTATCTATCTATCTATCTATCTATATATATAAATATATATATATATATATATAATATATTATATTATATATATATATATATATATTACACACACACAACATACATGTACTGCTGAAACAATTTCAACGAAACACAGTAGAAAGTTGGAATATGTCACAAAGACAGAATCGTCGCATTTTAATACGAATCTGGATCAAACACTGATCATTGATAGGCCTGTTACAACCTAACTGCTGAATATCAGAAACAGAAGTTACTGTTATAGATATTGAACTATTCCGCAGCAATTATTTTCACCGAATACCAAAACTGTCCATCGACATAAACGTCAACATTTCATATTTTGCATGTTCTATATTAAAAAAAAAAAAAAAAAAAGAGTGGAGTAACTCCTTCAGTCCACACCAACAATAATTTTCCTTGATGGAAAATAATTTTATTGTCACCCGTGAAGTGACTCGAAGGGCGGATCCCGGATCCGTTCGACCTCGATGAGGGCCTGCGCTCTTCCAAGTGCCTTCTTATTTAATTATTTCTTGCTTCTTTGTTTTTGTTTGGTTTGTTGGTTGGTTGATTTGTTGGTTGGTTGGCTGGTTGGCTGATTGGCTGATCGGTTGTTCGGTTGGCTGGTTGATTTTGTTTGTATATTTGTTTACCGATATATTTGTTTAGCTGTAGCCCCAAGGTGTTGTGCATGTGGCCTCGTGGCTTAGCCGTCGTGAGGCGAGCGCTCACGCTCTAGTGTGTCCGCAGTGGCGTCCCCTGAACCGAAATTGGTATTATAACGGAAATTGAAAGTTTATGTATGTGTGTGTATGCACGCATTGTTAGAGGCGGTGTGCATACATCTTTGGGTACTCTCTCTCTCTCTCTCTCTCTCTCTCTCTACTCTCACCGCGTATGCCATCCGGTCTTTACATGAGTGCCTGCAGTGAAAAGCGCGACAGTGCGTTAAGTTCGCGCGTATTGGATGTCTATCCGACATGATGCATGAATGTCGTGTGGTAAATCCTGCGATCAGTGCTGTGCGCGCGCGCGCGCGCGCGCGTGTGTGTGTGTGTGTGTGTGTGTTGAATTCGCATAATATATGCTTGCTTCAGGGAAAAATGTACATACTCGCTTACATGCGCAGCCAAGGTTGAGATTTACGTCCTATTGGTCGGAGGCCGTTAAGGACACGATATTCTTCAGACCCAAGTCTGCATTTTTCGTGGCAGTTGTTGACAGTAGTGTGTCTGGTTTCGTATGGGGGCTGTCGTCTGTCGCTGTCTCAGCTCTAGTTCCGTGTGAACTCCGGTTCACTTCGTGGTGCTGGTCGGCCGACGGTGGGCGTCAGTTTTGTTTGCCTCTTCCCCCCTCAAAAGGCCTGTCTTCTGGGCCACCAGGCGGCCTTCTTCATGCTTGGGTGGCGATGGTTCTGTGCCGCGTGAGGCCGCCTCAAAGAGGGAGCGGGATGACCATCGCTGGAGCACCGCACTGGTCCTCGCAGACTGCAGTCGAGAGGACAATTTTCAGTTCAATCCAGAGACGGGTGCCCACCATGTCCTACCCTTAAAAAACATGGTATCCCAGGTCTCAGTAATTGTAGTCAGGCAGTGCTCCATCGCCGATCGACCCACTTATTTAGGAGCTATACCCCGGCGACACAGGCTAGATCCGCCGTCACGCAAACAGCTGGAAGGTTCGCTGCGCCGCCTGACGTTGACCTCTCACACCTGTGCCCTTCAAAGAAGAGCTGCCACCTCTCCGTTGGTGTTTACTGCTATGCCACCTCGCAGGAAATTGTTATATGCGCACTCACTGACGGACGCTTATAAAGCACGTTTCAGGACCTCGGTGACGAAGAGGACAATTTTGCTGGCCGACAACCTGCGAACAGAAATGATGCTGAGTGAGAACTCTGGTTAGAGGCCCGCTTAGGTTAGTGGGAAGAATTCTGCATTGGGCATCAACGGCTTCTGCGACTGCTGCTGCTGCTGTTGATGTTGTTGCTATGACAATTGTCGCTGCAACGGCAGTTTTTGTTGTTATCGAAACTGCTGTTCTCTTGTTATTGTTAAAATAGCAACTTCTGCAGCTGCTGCCTTTGTTAAGTTGATATTAAAACTGCTGCTGCTACTGTGCTGTTTTAAAACTAATGCCGTTTTATACTGCAACTGTTACTGCTGTTGATATTGCTTTTACAACTGATGCTGTTCCTATCATTGCAAGTGCTGCTGCAGCTTCTGCTGTAGCTGCAGATTCTACTGCTGTTGGTTTTAGTATTACAACTGCTGATGCTGCTGTTCTTACTACTAGAACCGTTATTAATGTCGTTCTTACTATGACAGCAACTACTGATGCTGTTCTCAGTATTGTTACTGCTACTTATGTGTTGCTATTCAAAATGTTGTTGTTGCTACTACAAATGCTACCGCCGCCATATTGTTTCAACTACTGCTTCTACCTCTACTGTTGATTTATATTGTCTAATACAACTGCTACTGCTACAGTTGTTGCTATACAACTGCTTCCACTATTATTGTTATTACTTCTGCGACTGCTATCGCCACTGTCGTTAGTGTTACTACAACTGCTACCGCTAATCTATTGTTATTGGTTTGGTAAACAGCAAAGGTCATGCAGCCTGCTTTCAGAAGTTGTTAGCCATGAATGCAGTACGTTTTTCTTCATAAAGAAAATCAACAAGTGCACCCTTTAATCCAGAGTGCCTCATGGGCCCGAAAATTGCTCTAACTTCTACAGTTTCATCGTCCTTGTAAAAGATCCAGAATTAAAGGCAGTCTACCTTGGCTTGTGTTTTCCCCTGAAATCAAGGCGTCCGGTTTTCTCGTTGTTTCCTAAAAAAAACAAAAAAACAATCCAAAACAAAACAAACAGAACAAAATAAAGCAAAACAATAGCCAACTAGAAAAATATCCTCTGTAGAACATATCTCTGTTCATAAAGTGCTTACCACAAATTTTATGATTCACCACTTTGACATGTGGAAACAACATTGTAGATTGGTACACTCATCTTGATAAAACGTTTGTGTTCCGGTTGTAACATCATTTCGACAAGACGTTTCAGAACTAATCATAGTATTGTTTTGTCTTTGGCACTTTTCCGTTTCCTTCCTTTCTTCCTTCTTTTTCTTTCTCTCTCTCTCTCTCTCTCTCTCTCTCCCTCTCTTTCGTTCTCTTTTCTCTCTTCTTTCATTTTTCCTTCTCATGTCATTCCTTCTGTTCTTGTTCTTACCCCCCCTTTTTGTTTATTTTGTTTGTTCGCTCATTCTTTTTTTTTTCTTTCTTCGTTCTTTTTTTTTTCGTTCTTTCTTTCATTTTTTTTATGCCTTAAAATGTCTTTTAAATAACGGAAATTCACTTTCTTCCCCGGTTTCTGATGTGTGTCAATCCTTCACACGCGCTCGTGATTTTTTTTCTTCTTTTGTAATTTTTTTGTCATGTCACGAAGAACAGTTTTTCAGAATTTTCTCTCTTCTCCCTTCCCCCTCTCCCCCCTTCTCCCTCTCTTTTTTCTCTCCCCTTTCCCCCCTCCCCCCAACACCCCACAACACAACACAAACACACCCCCACCACACACACACACATAAAAAATTTAATTTTATATATAATATATATATAAAATATATATTAAAGTTGAGCCAAAACCCCATCAAAATTTCCCAAAAAGTGCTAACCAAGCAGGGAGGACATCCCATTTTAAAAAAAGGGTTTAAAAGGGAAAAGATAAAAACACAAAATTGTTTCGAGCTGATGCTCTCTTCAGTGTCCCTCGGGGACGCCACCGGTATTTATAGGGGTTTTGGTGGGGGGGTGAGCTCTGCGCGGTGGCCGGGGCCTGTAGATTTTTTTTTTTTGGGGGCGCGTTCGGGGGGGACGTCCCAAAGGAATGGTGCTTTGACAAAGTTTTCCATTTATGCCTGCAATTGTTTCCCCATTTCACTTGGATTCAGGGATGCTGAGGGGGGTTTAATAATATCAGCCCTTTTTTCTGTAGTACTAATTCATTTTTTAGAAATTTGTTGTTTGGGTGTTGCTCTTTTTATAATTTTCTATATATTTATAATCTATTTTTTTACTTTAAGTTTCCAAAAATTTTTTATTTAAATTCGTTTTTTTTAAAAAAATTTTTATTTTAAAAGGACTTTTAGGGTTTGCATATCCGGTTTTAAAGTGTTTCCCCGTAATCCCATGTATGTTTCTTTATCCTGTCTGTTTTTTACCGAGTTTGGGTACACAATGTTGTGTAGAGGCATTTGATTCAAGGGCACGGGTTTTTTTTTGTGAAAATTACAAGATTTTTTTTCGTCAACCCTCTTTGGTTGATTATTTTTGGTTTTTTTGGGAAGAATAAATTAAATTTTTAAGGTTGGGGCATACTGGTACGATAGCTTGAGGGTTTTTTTTGTTGAATTTTTAGATAGTCATGTTTTTTTGGGGAATTTTTTTTTTAAAGGGATTCTGAGGTTTCTTTTCCTACGTTAGTTTTTTGTTCCTCCATCTATGGGGGGTTTAAACATAAAATTTTTTCTTTTCCTGTTTTTCTTATTACTGTTCATTTATTACTGGGGTATATTGAAAATTTTGTAGTTGTACCCATTTTTTTTCAGCGCCTCTTGGTATTGGGGGGCGCGCCTGTTAAATTCTTTCTCATTGCTGATAGTTTAGAAAATCTTGTTTAACCATTAGGTTTGGGTTTTTAAAAATGGAGGGTGGAGGGTTTACTTTTGATGTCACTTTAAAGGGTTTCTTTTGGTTTTTTTAGGGTTTTGTATGTAGGGCCCTTTAAAGGTCAATTTATGTTAAAATTTTACATTTTTTTTTGGGCTTCTCTGTGTTTTTGGGTTGTGGCTTTAAAAAAGTTTACAAATTTCTTTTTTTTTTTTCAATGATTTTTGGTTTATTGTTTAACAGGAAAGGCCATCATCTCTGTATAGCCAACCTGTTTCCAAATATTTTCGTATATGAGACAAATAAAAGTAAAACTAACCCCCAATTTCCCGTCCGCAAAAGACCCCTCGTGACACGAATGTGGAGTTTTGCGGTTTTTTTTATCCAAGTTCCATTTTTCTAGGAGAAGGGTTTTTTTTATGTGGAAATAAATTTCCATCTCAGATCTTTTATTTTGTAAATTTTTTGGCAAACCTTAGTGCTTTAGAAGAATTCTTCATAAATGAGGGATAAAATCCACAGGCAAAAGTAATGAACATTATTTTTCTGTTTGTTCAATTTTTTAAACCTTTGGGAAAAATTCATAACTTTTTTCCAGAGATTGTTTCGGTTTTTGTTTTTAGCCTCTGTTGTTTTTTTTTCCAGGTCTTTTTGCTAATTTTCCCAAAATTCGGTTTTTGGGGGGGTTTTATTAGTCACTGTGGGTTTGTTGGAATTTTTGGGGGTTTGGTTTTAAGGTTATAAAAGCTTCTTTATTGCTGTTGCTTCTATCCATCCCCTAAACCATCGGGTGCACAAGTTCTTTTTCTTTTTGCAGATTTGTCAAAGTAGTCTATTCAGCTTGTTTTATATTTTTTTCTGAATTTTTTTTTGGGAGTTGAAGTACCATTGGGTTTCCATTTTAAAGAAATTGCTTGTTTTGTCACCTTTATGAATATTTTTTGTCTTTTTGGATTTGTTTATGTTTTTATTAAATCTTGTCTGAAATTATTTTTGGGGGTTTTTCTAAATTCAAATTCTATTGTTTTTTCATGTTTTCCTGATGCTTTCAGCATCCCGAACTCCAAAAGAAAAGGTAAACTTCGGCATAAAGGGAAAATCTTTGTCAATGCACCATTTTTGGGCCCGCCCCCCCTGAACGCCCCCAAAAAAAAAATCTCGGGCCACGTGCCACACGCGCAGAGCTCCCCCCACCCCCCACACAAATAATCCCGGGTTGGCGTCCCTGATTGTCTCCTGAAGAGAGCATTGGGCTTGAAACAATTTTGTCGTTTTTATTTTTTTCCATTTTAAAACCTTTTTTTAAAACTGGTTATAATATTATATATATTAATAATATAAAAATATATATTATATACTAAACAATTTAGTGTTGTGGAAAACGATGCAGGCTAACAATCTTCCAAAAATTTATAATAAAATTATATATAAAAATTTATAATAAAAAAATTTTTTTAAATATAGTTAAAAAAAGTTAAAAGAGGGAATCTTAAAACTATCTACAAATTTTTTTTCAAGCGTTTTTGCGTTTTCATCAGGATGGTTTTTGTTGAGCATTTAAAAAAAATTGTTTTAGCATTTTAAATAAACGATCAATATTATATATATTAAAGCCCCTTTTGGGGAAACCCCCGAAAGGGGCGAATTTGGGGAAAAAAATTTTTGACGGATTGTTTTTATTTCTTTTTTTGGATTTTTTATAAATTATATTTCTGCAGACTTCTGCACGTGTGTGTGTGTGTGTGTGTGGTGTGTGTGTGTGGGGGTTGTGTGTGTGCCGCAGACGAAAACTAAACAGGTCGTGTTTTGAATGTCTCCCGCATTTTTATTGAAAAATTTCGTGGGGGACTAATATTAAATAGTTTTTTAGCAATAAAAGTCTCACTCAGCATTCAAAACGCGGTCTGCGTCAGTTCGACAAATCTTTGGCCCCAAACCCCAAATCTAGTCCCCCGTCTGTGAAGCAAAATGCGGAGTGGGCCCCTTATAAAACCGGCTCCTGCAAGATTTACTCGTTTGCATACACCATTAATCTTCCTCAGACCCCCACTCACAAAGATTGCATACGCTTGTGGAACGCTCGCCAGAAAGATGGGCTTGAATTACACACAGGGAGGGTAGACACCGCAACAGACACACAAAACCCAGATACACCACAGAGAGAAACACAAACAAGACACGCAGACATCTCAACACACAGAGAAACACAGAGACGCGTCCCCATGGGTCCCTATGTCCACCCCCCCCCCCCCCACCCCTGCCTAAAATTTGTCTGTGTATACATACCACACACACACACACACACACAACACACACACACACACACACACCAAAATTTTCCCAAAAATATCAAATATAAAATGACTAGGAGGGTTTGTTAAAACCAAAATTTTGGGTAGGCCCCCAAAACTTGACTTTTAAAGGGGTTTGGTTTTTAAACCAAATCCCAAGGGTAGACTAAAATACTCGGGGGTTTTCCTTTTAAAAACCAAAGAATTGGTTACCAAATGAAAAATTCCTTAAGTCAAATATAAACAAAAAACAGATTTTGCTATGACCCTTTGTGCAAAGTCCCCGGGAAAGGTATATGATTTGGTGGGTTTTGTCATTTTGAAAAAAATTTCCCCCAAAAGTCAAACTCAACCTAGTTCCTTCACAATACTGTTGCACAAAAAAACGGGGCACATTGGAGAACGGGGGAGAGCAGCGCGAGTGGTCCCCCCGGGGCTACAGCGTCTCCCACCAGCACAGGGCCAGGTGAGCCCATCCCGAGCAGGGGTCCCATCTCCACACCTCCGGGGGAAAGTCAACCAGAGGGGGTGGACCATGCCACAACCACACCCAGGACGCCCTCACCCGGGGCCCCACGAAAAGCACCTCCGAAAGGATTCCGGTATTTCGCCCGGGAACCATCCACCACCACCCCGAGAGGCAGGAAGGAACCCCAAAAGGGTGGATGCAGGCTGTAAGGTATTGGGCTGGCCAGGTGTCCGGTCTTTTGGGCTGTGTCCCCTTTGGCCCCTTGTCTTAAATCCTGCCGCCGCCAGTTGGAGGTGTGGAGGGGAAAGGGGTGTGCAGGGGAAGACGGCAATGGTGAGAAGTGCAGAACCAAAGGGGACAACAGCCAAGAAGACGCAGTGGACGACGTGAGGTTTTCTTTTTTTATTTCCCCCCGGGGCTAGAGCTAAACCCGAACGCAGCCTGGGAACTCTCCGTCTCACACTCACCCGAGCGCGCCCTCTCTCTGCCTCTCACCCATCGCCACTGGAACCGGGGGAACACTCTGTTCTCACACAAACGCCGACTTTTATAAGCATTACCGACCGAAAAGCCGTACCACGGTCCCAGCACGAACCGGGCCTCCGACCGGAACCAACGGAAATTTTGTTTTCTAGGCAGCTTCAGTTTTTGTCTGGCCGCGCCCTTTAAATTTAACCAATTTACTATCGATGAAAACCTCGAACCGGGGAATAAAATGCAGTAGTCCATTGAAAAATTTTTTCCCTTTACTAAATCTTGTGATTAATGTCCCGGTAAACCCATTTTAACAAGTTTACGTCATTTTTTTTTTTTTTTTCGATGAAAAACCCAAACGCTGAAAAAATTTTTGTAATAATAAAAAGCGGGCATCTCGCTCTTTTCATACAATAAACTTCTTTTTCCGAGACATGTCTAAGTGGAGAATTCTGTTTTTTAAAAATTCTAAAAAACACAGCGACTTTTCACTTCCCCGGGGCCGTCGGGCCTACTGTTGAAAAATTTTTCAATAAAAAATACCTGTTGAAACGGTCTTTTTAAAAAAATTAAATTCTAAACATTTTCATTTGGGTTCGTAACAAAAATGGAGTCAAAGAAGTTTTCTTTTCGGGAACCCCCAAAATTTCATGAAACACAATACAGATCAAAACTCCGACAGTAAACAAAGAAGGCACTCCAAGGGGCCCGGCCTGTCAGTCTTTGTATGTCGCAAGTTTGTACAGAAAAGATCAAGGCATGCGATATACGAAATAAAAAGCTTATGGACTTTACTTTTAACATGCATCTTCAGATCCTTGGGTTTTCCTCTTACTTTTTGTAAAATCAAGAATTTTTCATATTCATTCAGCAGACAATTGAAAATGGCGCCAAGATTTGCTCGTGCAAAATCCATTTTAGAAAAATAGGGCTTCTCACCCCGTCGGTTGTAATAAACAAAACAAAAATTTTTTGTGACTTTAGTGACGTACAAACACTAGTAGGTTCTGAGTTTTCAGTTTTAAAAAAATTTTAACAATAAAAAAATAGATTCGCCCAAAGGGGAGGTAAGGGGAAGATAACTCTTGAAAAAACATTTTCACCCCGAAAAGAACCAAACGAAACACGTTACCCCCGGCTACATCCCCCCCCCTATTTCGTTACAACCAGGCCCTCGTGGCACAAAAATGACAAAAAAATGCAATTATCAAGTAGGGGGAAAAAATCAATCAATGAAAAAAATAAGCTTCACCCATAAGTCTTTAGGGGATGACACCCAAAACAAAATTTTTTCTCAAGCATCAAACATAAAAACATTTGTTCCCCTCATTTTTTGCATCACATATTCCGACTACAAGGGTTGCTCTTTTAAACAAGGCGTCGAAAGCCGGTTTCACATTGACTAAATGGCATATTTTAAAAAAACCCCAAAAAAAGAAAAATAAAAAATGAAAACCCAAGGGATTTTTCATGAAAAAAACCCGGACTTTGGGTACATAATACAAAAACGGGACTTGTATTTAAAACAAAAATTCCAGGAGGTCAGAAAAATCATTGGGAAAAATGTTTTAAAACCCCAAAGCATGGTTGGGTACCAGTGACAAAAAATGGACTTATTGTGACAGGCAGAATTTGCCCATGTAACTTATTTGTCTGTCGTCTGTCCTTTCTCTCTTCTTCTCTCTCTCTCTCCTTCCTCTCTCTCCTCTCTCTCTTCTCTCTCTCTCTCCCCCCTCCCCCCTTCTCTCCCCTCTCTCTCTCTCTCTCTCCCCTCTCTCTCTCTCTTTCTCTCCTCCTCTCCTTCTCTCTCTCTCTCTCCTCCCCTCTTCTCTAAGGTAAAACAATTCCACCTAAAACTTCACCCTTTGCTGGAACACATTCTATTCACCCCGGCTTGCAGCGGGAAAACACTTTCTCGGGACACTTCCTGGCTTTCATAATTACCCGGGGCCCAGATCGTCGTGGAGTGGGCCTTCCGCCGCGAGATAATTGTACCACAAGGTCATGTGGATTTCCTGCCCAATTAGGAACTATTTTGGATGAGAATGCCCCATAACACTGTAAAAGGTTTCAGCCAATACCAGGGCAATGTAGGAATATGGGCGGGGGGACAGAGGGGGAATAGTCCAAGTGAAAAAACTTTCTTTTGCATGGGAAAATTGGGAAGGCAACGTTTTAAAAAGACTTGTCAGAAGATACCCTCTATGATGTTTTGAAAGCGAAGTTGGAAGTACTGAACGATTAAAAAAAAATGAAAACAAGAGGGCTCCTATGAATTGTGGAAAATACTGGAAGCATTTTTGTTTTTTTTTTTTTTTTGCAAAAAAGTATCCTTTTGACGTTGAAAATTCAATTTTCACTTGTTGACTGATGTTTGTTTTTTTTTAATAATTGCATGTCTTCTTTAAACATTGATGAGGGGGTTGTGTATTTTGGCTTGATTATTTATTTTTCCCCAGTACGAAATGATACATAGTTTTTATATACTTGTGGTTAGGATGGTTGGACGATTTGGTAGAAAAAAAAAGGGAAAAAAGGAGAGTAGCAAGCGGCGTGTTGAGAAGGGTGCCCCCCCTACCCCCTCCCCACCCGGGCACATACCTCAACCTTGCAACCCCACCACCTCCTGACCCCACAAGGGCGTCTTCACAGGTAAGCCAACCCTGGGGCCGGGGAAGAACGCCTGAAACATGGAAAAAAAATGTGACTGGCCCGGACCGGGGAAAGACAGCATTGGCTGTCGACACCTATTTTTAAGGATAAAAATTAGTTCCATGAAAAATTGGTTCAAGTGATTTTATGTATTAAACAATTTTGTATGTACGGGAAATGTTGCGTAAAGGCTTTTAAAAAAACCCTCTTCGATTGTTTATTATTGATGTTTTGAGAATCAAAAGTCATGTCAGAGCCCGGACGGAAGAATGCATATGAGGCTCGGGACTTAGCACAAGCTGCAGGCCTAAAGCACAGAAAGGGGGTTTAGGGGTAATCCCAAGAGCGCACCTTTACCAGGTTTCAGGAGATCCCCCGCAGGTACGGTGGCTGACTTCAGAGAGCAGATCGAGGCAGCCGGGAAACGCAAATATCCCCGGGAAGGGGGACAAGACCCCAGTTTCCCTGCCCCCATTTTTCGACCGGGGTTGGGGAAAAGGGGCTGTCCCCCGCCCGCCGCTAGGGAAACAACCAAACCCAAAGACCGGGCCATATTGGAGGGGGTTTTAGGCGACAAGAGATCGTCTGCCAATCCTGGCAATCTTCAATTCATCCACCACGCGGGGGGGAGACAGTCGGCCTACTCCACCCGGGTTAAATAGGCCCTTTCCGGGGAGCTCCAGGAGAAACAGAGGAAAAAGGACAGGACCCCCTGACGAAAGGGTGCAAAGGGGGACCATTTCATCGCCCAGCTCCACGATGTTCTCCTGGTAAGGCAGCTAAGGGAGAAGCCCTTCGAGGAACGGGCTGTCTTTCATGACCCCCGGGGAAGCACCACCCATGCGGGCCCCGACAAAGGGGAAAGCCGAAGGCCCCCATACAGACGCTGCCCCAACCCCCCCCCCTCGAGCTGAGACCTACCGGGTTGAAAAAACCCAAGGTGAATGGGGCCAGAAAGCCCAATGGCCCACAGCAACAACAACCCGGGGAAAAGGGGGCCCACCCCACCCGGGCCCAGATGGAAATTTTACGCCCGACGGAAAACCCATCGCTACAAAAAGCCAAAAAGCGGGACACTCGGGCGGGAAATTTCCCGAAACGCTCGGGAAATGGGACCCCCTGCAGAATGAGTCCGCTGCAGAGGAGGGGGAAAAGGGATCACTGGGGAAAATGGTGGGGCCCAAACCAAGGTTTCCATTTAAAGGTTTTGGCAGGGAACCCCTGCACTGGTTATCAGGCTCACAGGTGCCATGATTTCGGAGAATGTATTTAAACGCTGTTTGGAGTCGTGGACTTGGCCCTTTGGCAAACCCCACTCTGCTCCGGGTAACAGCGCTAAGGGTTAGGGCCCTATGTTGGGTACTTTGAGGCCCACGTAAGGTGTATGGGGGGTGTGTGCCCAGGCATTCTCATTAGGGAAAAAACCAGAAAACACCCTCGGGAATGGCCCCCGCCCGCGATACTGGGCATGAATGTCCTCCCGGAGTTGCGCCAGGGGAACCCGTTCGCTGTGCCCATCGGGGGTTTGCCCGAGTGGCCAAAGGGGACCAGCATACATCCCCCGCGCTAAACCCGGTCAGGGCCCCTGGCATTGGGAAAAAGGGGGGCGACAACACCAACAGAAATCCTGGTGGGTCCTGGCGGACGGCCCATGCAAGGGATTGAGGGGGCCAGCACACGACTCGTAATAGCACAGCTTCTTTTTGCGGGGGCCAACACCAGATGAAGGAAAAATGCTAAGGCCAGGGACGAGATAGGGATGTGCACTGCCACAAGGGGGTCCCGTCAGGACTGTACGGTGGAGGCCCCAACAGAATCCCCGTGTCAAACAATCCCGTCAGCCCCCAAAATACCCCCGGACCTTGGGCCTTTGACCGGACGATGTGACTGCAATGTGAGGGAAGCAGAGATGAGAAAGGTTTGGGGAGGCCAATGGATCTGTTCTAAAGGAATCAGGAGTTGGCTTCAGGGTCGGTCCGCAAAACTAAGATTGAAGGACGACCTCCCGTCAGCACCCCTTTAGGAGGACCCACCTTTTCAATCCAGAAGTGAAAGACCACATTCAGAGCCCCCGGGCAAAAGCATCCCAAGGTTCCAGTCTTTGGGTCTGAGTGGGGATAGTCCGAAAGAAGGATGGATCCATCAGCTGTGCGTGGACTACAATCTGAATGCCCAAAAACCCTCCCAATGCATACCCCCTTTTCCCCGGTGATGATTCCCCCTTTATGCTCAGGTGGAGCCAAGCGTTCCCCCCCTGGACCTGCAAACGGAAAAACATCAGGTCGCATAGTCGGGGACCGAGAAAAGAGGCGTTTATCACACCGTTTGGACTGTTTTGATAGGGGCATGCCCATGGGGGCCCCTCAACGGGCCCCGCTACTTTCAAGTCAGCATCACGATAAAGACCTTACTTCCAATCCTCCCCGTATACCCCGCGACCTGTTGGTATACAGTCGAAACTTTGATGAACATCTGGAGCGGCACAGTTGTTTTTTGTCGGTTGAGAGGGTAGGCCAAACTGAAACCCCAAAAAATGCGTCTTCGCTCGCCACCAATAGGTCCTGGGGAATCGGTCTCGGGGCAGGCATCGCGACCCCTGACAGTAAGATCAAGGCAGTGGGTGTTGGCCAGTTCCCCACACCCTGAGAAGCTCAGATGTTTTTGGGATCGCCCGCTATTACAGACGGTTTGTGGAAAGGTTTTGCAAGATCGCCCAACCCCGAACAACCCCGTGTCCACCACATACCCGAAGGACAAGGGGAAGAATCGGAAGAGCAAAAACAAGCGTCCCTTTCAGCAGATTGGGGCAGCCGATCCAGGGGGCATTTCCCGGGCCCGAAAAAAAGGCCCCCACACAGCGCCTTTTTGGGATAGCGGGCTTTAGTGCCCCCCCATTTTTGAGACTGACCTAGTCTGGACGGTTTTGGGGGTGTTCTCTCCCAAGAGCAGATGCAAGCCCTGTCATCGCGTATGCAAGTCGGCGTTACGTCCAGGTGGAACGGGCGAGAAGAACTACGCGCATGAAGTTGGAGCTGCTAGCAGTGAAGTGGGGCCCTGAGCGACAATTTCCCCACTACCGATCGGGCCCAAACTGAGATAATACTGACAACACCCCCCAGCCATCTCCCAACAGCCAAGCTGGGAGCTGTTGAAAAAAATGGGCTCAGAAATTTTGGTTTTTTGCTTTACCATAAATACAGGGCTGGGAGAGAAACAAGAACCTATGCGTTGTCTAGATTTTTCCCCCGGAGAAAACAAGGGGGGGCCCAAAAGGAAAGAGAAGGGACGGCCGTCTCAGTGGAAAAGGGCCCCTACTACAGGGAAACTTCAAGATGGCGTACACCCCGGCAGGGGTGTCGGCTGAATGACAAGCACAGGTTTCAGAAGCAAAACCCTCTGATGCCACATGGAAGCCAGTCCTTTTCCTTCCATCACCCCCCCCGAATGGGGCCAGGGCCCGGGGAAGACCCGTCTCAGCACCTCCGCCAATTGACTGGGGGAGAAGAAGCGACCAAAAAAGGGAAACAGCAAGATTCGATCCCAGCCGTGCTTTGTCCGTCAACTTGGCAAACTTAGAGTACAACCAAAGGGACCGTACAGAAAGAGAAAACCCCCTTCATGGGCCCCCTAACCCGGTGGTTGCCCCAGAGATACTACAAGGCACGCTCCCGCTGTCTCACGACCAGTTTGGGCACCAGGGGCCCCGAGCGCACCTTGCAAAACCCGACGCCGGGTGTTCTGGCCTCACATGCACCCGGGCTGGGGGAGTGGGGCCAAGATGTGAAAGATGCCATGGCGAAAAAACCCACGAAGACACACACTCCCCTGGGGCACCTCCTCGCCACCAAGCCCCCCCGAGGTTATCGGTTTATTTCACCGTATTTGGAACCAGCCAGGAATGGAAAAGAAATGCCCCGTGAAACCGATATCTTCACAAGTCACTGTGGCCATCCCTACCCCCCGCAGCAGCAGAGACGTGGCTAAGACCGACAAAGAATGGTTTGGCACTTGGGTGCCACAAGAAACCCCCTAACAAGGCCGTTTTTCTTTTTAGGGAGCCTCATCGTGCAGCTCTGCAACCACTATGGGTCACAAGTCCAAACGACCTCATCCACCGAAGCAAAGGGCGGGAAGGTTTAACAGACCAGACAAAAATTGTTTAAGGTGTTGTCGTCAGGCAGAAGCAGGAGGACAGGCATCTTGGGGAGCTAGTGTACATGTACAACGCACACCAATCCTCCACAGGTTCTCTCCTTCTATCTCTTTTGGGGGGAGAACCACGTCTTTTTCCCCCGGGTCTGTTCCTTGGAGAAGGGGGCGTCAAATGGGCTCCGTCCCCCCGTAGGTGGCTGATGATCACCTGAAACGCCTCCGGGGGGTCCCCGACACCGGGGGGGGCTGCAAGGAAAGAGGCGGACAAGAGAAAGGAAAGTGACCAGGGAATTTCTAGTCAAAACGAGGCCCGGAGACAGCGTTTTCCCAAACACACACAGGATCGGGCAAGATCCAAGACTTTTGGGGGGAAAGCTTCACGTCCTGAGGGACCAGGACCAAGTGGGGGGCCCAAAACCATCCCCCCCAGAGAGGCCTGGACGGTCCCAAAAGGTGAAACGAAATGAAATAGACGATTTTTTGCCCCACCAACAGCCGGGCCATGGGTTTAAACGGACCTTCAGCCATGCTGAAAAAAAGCGGAATTGACAGTGTGAATACCCTTTAGTGGCACATATTTGGGGCCCCAAGACCCCAGTCCCGCATAAACCCTTTTGCCGTCCGCCCTCCAACCCTCGTTTACAGCCCAGGGCGCCCACAGGCCCCGCGTCTCTAACACGCACACCTTAGCACTTTTCCCCGATCTGGCCCGGGGTAAAAAAGGTGTAGAACGTGTAACTAGTACGATGGCGCCAGAGAACAAGCCATTGTTATGAAAAAACCATTTTTTTGGGGGGTTTTTTTTTGCTGGGAAACTGTTTTTTTTTTAGTTGGGGCTCCTATTTTTTTTTTTGGTGGCCCAAATTGCTTACAGTTTTTTGTGTGTGGCTCCAATTTCATTTTTTGTTTTTCCGGGTTATTAAATTGTTTTTCTGGTGTCCAGTTGGTCATGCTGGGGTCGTTTTTTTTGTATTATGTTTGATGAGAAAACCCCGGTTTTAAGGGGGGGCCATTTACCGAAACAGTTCGGGTTTTTATTGTCCTCATATTTTGGAATTCAGTACAAGGAAAGGTGTGGAAGTGCTTCATAAGACAAACATGATTTTTGGGCCAAACCCCATCATGTTTTCTGGCAAAGCAAAAAATCGGGACTGGTATAGCAGTAACCTTTTGACCAGCGGTCAAGTGGGGTCTATTTTTAATGTAAAGGGGGTAACTTGAAACAGTCACTCCGTCTGTGGGTTAAAAGCCAAAAAAGAGAGCTTCCCTTTTCCTCTTGTTTTTGAGTGGGGAAGTGGCGTCGCCACAGGGGCGAGGAGTTCAGAAAAAAAGGGCCCTGTTTGGCCCAGATGTTTTGTTGGGTTTTTGGGTTTTGCGATCATTTCCAAATTAACGTGGGGACTCTGTGGCAGGGAAATTTTTTTTTTTGGGGGTTTTTGTGTATGGGGGGTTATTTGTGTTTTTTTTTGGTTTTTTTTGGTTTTTTTGAGAGGGGGGGGGTTTTTGGATAGTTTCCCTTTTTTTGGGGGATCCCTTTTGCCCGCCCTTTTTTTGGAATTTAGTTTTAATTAAAGTTTTTTTTTTTTGGGGTAATTTTGGGGGGTTTTTTGGGGGGAAAAATGTTATTAATTTTTGTCTTTTTGTTTGTCCCTTTTTCCCCTTTTTTTTTTTTTTTTGTTTTTTCCCCTTTTTCCCCTTCCCCCCTTTTTTTTCCTTTCTCCCCCTTTTTCTCTTCTTTTTTTTTTTTTCCTCCCCCTTTTTTAAATCAGGGGGCCCCCAGCTTACCCTTTGGACAAAAAATTAGGGGTTGCACAGAAACCAGCTTCCTCGGCTGCCTCCTGGGTTTTTAAATTTACCTTCCTCTCTTTCCTTTTCCCCCCTTTTCCCTGTCTCTCTCTCTCCCCAGTTCTTTTCTTCCCCTCCTTCCGGTTTTACTTTCCCTTAAAATTTTCTCTTCCCCTTTTTCTTTCTTTTGTCAAAATTAAAACAGAAATTAAAGGGGAAAACGTTAAAATGCCCTTGAGAGAAACCCAAATTGTAATTCTGGCGTTCAAAAAATAGCAAGACCCCGAATTGTGGAAAATTTTGGGCCTTTTTTTTTTTTTTCCGACCGGCGGAAAAATTATTACCTTTTTTCAGCGTTTTTTTAATTCTGCTTCATTAGCATTTTGACTGGGTTTTTGGCTTCTTTTAAAAGTTTCCAAAACCCAAAGATCAAATTTAAATAAGTGGGGGGGGACAGGGAAAAAAAAAAAGGGAAAAGGGGTCAAATGGGTTTTAGAAAATTCCCCCCTTCCCCCCTTTAAAAGGGGGCAACCTTAAAAATTTTAAAAACCCCCCTATTATTATTTGAAAAAATTAAAATTGGTACCTGAGAAGAATTTTTCCAAAAAAATGAGAAAAGACGGGGAAAGGAAAATTTTGAAATACGGTAAAGGCAGTATGCTTTTTTTTTAAAAAAAAATTTCCCTTTTAGGGAAAAAATACTTTGCAAGGATTGTTTTTTTAAAATTCCAGGGTTTTATAAGAAATCCCGGGGGGGATTTAAAAAAAAAGGGGTTTTCCCAAGTACAAAAGGACCTTTTTTTAAAAAAATTAATTATAACTTTGGGAAAAAAAGGGTTTGGGTTTCAAAACCCCTTTGATTTTAGGGGTAAAA
Organism: Conus ventricosus; assembly: GCA_018398815.1. Lineage (NCBI taxonomy): Eukaryota > Metazoa > Mollusca > Gastropoda > Neogastropoda > Conidae > Conus > Conus ventricosus. The sequence continues at coordinate 43,915,357 of CM031596.1, read as the reverse complement.
AAGGAAATTGGGAGAATAGCAAAAACTGTTAAATTCCTTAAACCCGGGGGCTAAAGAGGGGCCATCTTTTAAACGAAAAAAACAAAACTTCTAAATTAACATTTAAAAAAAAACCCAAAATTTTGGGAAAAAAACCCCCAAAAGAAAAAAGAATTTGGCAAAATAAAAATTCCAAAAAGGGGTTTGGGGAAATTGGGGGTTTAAAAAAACTGAGATCCGCCCAAAAAGGTTTCCCCAAGAAACCAGTAGGGGGCTATAATTTAAACAAAATTTTTAAAATTCAATAAAAATGACTGGGATTTGTTAAAAATCCAAAAAGGTAGGACCAAATTAATTGGGGTTTTTAAAAACCAAAACCCGGGTCAACTAAATAATGGGGGCTTTTTGTATTTTTAAAAAAAAAATCCATAAGTCAAAATTAAAAGGGAAAAAAAGATTTTGTATAACCTTTTTTGGGAAGCCCCAGGGATAATTTTCGGTTTTTCATTTTGCAAAAATTCCCCCAAAAACAAAACAAATATTCCTTTTAACTCGGTTGCCAAAAAAAGGGGCACATTAAACTGGGGGGAACACCATTGGGGGGCTAAAGGGGTTCCCCCCCACAAATAACATTGAAAAACCCCCCCAACCCCAACAAAGACTAGGCCCTGAAAAAAAACCCCCCCCCTGGGAACAAAATGAATGTCGGAAACGGTCCGGAACAACCCCCCCCCAAAGGGGGGACCCAAAAATTTGGGGTTAATATCTATTGTCCCGCCCGGGCTACCCGTCCCTTGTCTCAATTGTCCAGGCCGGGATTATATAAAAAACAAATTAAAAACCCAAAAAAAAAAAAGACCAGGAAGGGGGGTTTTTTTGTTTTAAAATTTTTTCCCTGGTGGACCAAACGGAAAATGGGAACCCCTTGTTAATTTGACGCCCTCCCGGGAAGGCCCGCCTAAAAATTAAACCGGGGGAAACCCCCTTTTTCCAAAGTAATTGGTTTCCAAAACCAAAAACATAAGAAAAATAGCCCCGGGAAAACAAAATTTTTTTTTTTTGGCGCCAGGGGTTGTTGGCTTGGGTTTTAAAAATTTAACAAATTTTTCCCCCAAAAAAGAAATAAAACTAAAATCCTTTACAAATTTTTTCCAAAAAAAACAGCAAATTAAGGGAAACCCCAAAAAAAACACGCATTTTTCACGTAAAATTACCAAACAGCGGAAAAATTTTTAAGAATTAAAAAACTGGTCCCTCTTTTTTAACATCCTTTTCCCGGCAAAGGTCAAAGGGGGTTTTTTGGAAAAAAATGCCAGCACCCCCACCCCGGGCCCCCGCCTTACGTTTCCCAAAGAAAAAACTTGGAAAGGTTCCGGTAAAAAAAATTTTTCACATTTCAACCCCCGAAAAAGGGCAAAGAAGACCCGGTGGGGGCCAATTTAGAAAGGGGTCCGTTCCCCGGGCGGGGCGCTCCTGGGCCCGCTTCACTTTCGAAACGCAAATTTGAAAAAAAAAAGGGGGCGAAACGCAATGAAAGTTAGGACAAAAAACAGCCTTCAGAAACCTTCGGTTTTTTTCTTTTTTTAAGTTTTCTTT
>CM031596.1:43908782-43911282 GCA_018398815.1 Conus ventricosus | reverse complement strand
ACATGTAAACAGAACTGTTTGCAGAATGCATGCTCCCACCTCCACGTCCCGCCTTTCTCTCCTCCATCCGGAGTCACAACATCTTGATGGAAAACATGTAAACAGAACTGTTTGCAGAATGCATGCTCCCACCTCCACGTCCCGCCTTTCTCTCCTCCATCACAGGAGTCACACCATCTTGATGGAAAACATGTAAACAGAACTGTTTGCAGAATGCATGCTCCCACCTCCACGTCCCGCCTTTCTCTCCTCCATCCGGAGTCACAACATCTTGATGGAAAACATGTAAACAGAACTGTTTGCAGAATGCATGCTCCCACCTCCACGTCCCGCCTTTCTCTCCTCCATCACAGGAGTCACACCATCTTGATGGAAAACATGTAAACAGAACTTGGGCTGCATGCGAAGATGACAAAAATGAAACCTTCATTGCAAGGGGAAAATGGAAAGCAGAACCTTGTTGTTGGTTGTTTTTTTAAAGGAGAAAATGGAAACAGAAGCTTCACTGCAAGATAAAGAAGAAAACAGAATTTCGTTAAGAAGAGAATATGATTTTAATAAACAAAAAAATACTTTACTGCATGTCGAAAATGGGGAGATAACATGTACTCAAAGGAGATACGAAAAAAAAAAAATCCTTCACTGAAAGGAGAAAATGTATACATAACCTTCACTGCACAGAGAGAAAACGGTGGCAGAACTTTCATTCGAGAGAGAAAATGGAAATGAAACCGTACTAGCAGGGACAGAAGATAAAAAAAAAGAGCCTTAAATTCACTGGAAGGAGAAAAATGGAAACAGAACCTCCATTACAAGGAAAGACAATGGAAACGTTTCTTGCGGGCCTAACATGGGAACACAACATTGATTCCAAGGAGAATTTTTTCAATAGAACTTCCCCTGCAAGGCAGAAATGGACATACAATCTTCACTGCAAGGAGAAAATCCAAATAGAAGCTTCATTCAAGCAGGAAGTGGAATCACATTGAAGGGAGAGAAGATGGATAAATAAGAACTTCATCGAAAGAAGAATATGGAATTAGAGGCTGTATTGCAAGGAGAGAAAGGAAACAGAACCCTCACCGCAAAGGAGACGATCGAAAAGAAAAGTAAGGAAATAGAGCCTTCATAGCAAGGAAAGAAACGAAACAGAACCCTCATTGCAAAGGAGACGATCGAAAAAAAAGAGTCAGGAAAGAGAGCCTTCATTGCAAGGAGCGAAAGGAAACGTAACCCACATTGCAAAGGACACCATCAAAAAGAATATGGAAATAAAGCATTCATTGCAAGGACCGAAAGGAAACAGAGCCCTCATCGCGAAAGAAACGATCGAAAGAAATCTTCACTGAGAAAAAGAAATCTGAAAGAAAAAAAAAAAAGAGGGAGATGATGGGGATCGGCGCAGGCAGGGTGACAACCGGTGTTGACGGCTGCAGCATGGTGTGGGAACACCCCCTCCACATGGGTCGCAGGCAGGTTGGATGCAAGAGAATGAAAACCCCAAGCTTTTTCTAACCTGACCCGGAGTAGTCTGATATCAGCCAGCACTGATCCCACTCACTCGACTTTCCCATTCCTTGTCGCCCCGAGTTTTGTGTGTGAGAACGAACGGTTCAAGCCGCTTGTGTCTAGGAAACGGGTGTGTTGATTCTAATGGCCTGCCTGCTGTCCTGACTGCAGCTGTGAAAACCATCGGGGATTTATGATTAATTTTGCCACGCTCAAAATGCTGTCGGTGTGGGACCGATGGCGGAGCGCCTCCCCATCTTACGGTGTTATGTGCTACGTGTCGGCCTGGCCGTAGCCAGGAAAAGATTACTCACTTTGCGTTTTGTTTTCTGTCAGCCCAGATTGCAGTTCTTTTTGTAAACGGTAGTTATTATTCTTTAGGTAACTAAATCTGTGACCATTGAAAAGTCGATCGGAAGTAAGGGTGGCGAGACAAGCATCTGAACAACGATGTTCAGGACCATTTTTTTTTTTTTCATTTTGTCGTTTGTTTGTTTACTATTGTTCATCACAGCCTTCCACTGAGCGATGACCTCGGAATGTTCGACGATGCCCCCGCACTTCCTGTACTAAGTATCCTGGTGCATGCTGGGTATTTTTGTGTGTCCTTCATCCACGAAACGTTGACACGGGTTACAAGACGTGATCTTTGACATGCATATCTGATCGTCTGCGTGCATGCACACAGCAAAGGGAGCTCAGCCGACCACGAGCAGATATGAGCCTATCAGATTAATCTAGGAAACGGGGAAACGTTTCCACGAAGTAAAAGGATGTTAGTTTCACCATCCCCGGTCGAAGAAAATCCTTCACATTTTCACTCATCAGTCGCTAGTGGCCGGGCTTCGAAGCGGCAACCTTACATGTGACTGAAGGGATCTAGTCACTTGATGTCGTAGCCAAAATAGAATGCATGAATCAAAAGACGAGATCCGTCAAATCAATGAACCGCCAGCAGTTGCAACTAGTATATATGACAAAACGATTCAGT
>CM031596.1:43896584-43904084 GCA_018398815.1 Conus ventricosus | reverse complement strand
AGAAAATGGAAATGAAACCGTACTAGCAGGGACAGAAGATAAAAAAAAAAGAGCCTTAAATTCACTGGAAGGAGAAAAATGGAAACAGAACCTCCATTACAAGGAAAGACAATGGAAACGTTTCTTGCGGGCCTAACATGGGAACACAACATTGATTCCAAGGAGAATTTTTTCAATAGAACTTCCCCTGCAAGGCAGAAATGGACATACAATCTTCACTGCAAGGAGAAAATCCAAATAGAAGCTTCATTCAAGCAGGAAGTGGAATCACATTGAAGGGAGAGAAGATGGATAAATAAGAACTTCATCGAAAGAAGAATATGGAATTAGAGGCTGTATTGCAAGGAGAGAAAGGAAACAGAACCCTCACCGCAAAGGAGACGATCGAAAAGAAAAGTAAGGAAATAGAGCCTTCATAGCAAGGAAAGAAACGAAACAGAACCCTCATTGCAAAGGAGACGATCGAAAAAAAGAGTCAGGAAAGAGAGCCTTCATTGCAAGGAGCGAAAGGAAACGTAACCCACATTGCAAAGGACACCATCAAAAAGAATATGGAAATAAAGCATTCATTGCAAGGACCGAAAGGAAACAGAGCCCTCATCGCGAAAGAAAACGATCGAAAGAAATCTTCACTGGGAAAAAGAAATCTGAAAGAAAAAAAAAAAAGAGGGAGATGATGGGGATCGGCGCAGGCAGGGTGACAACCGGTGTTGACGGCTGCAGCATGGTGTGGGAACACCCCCTCCACATGGGTCGCAGGCAGGTTGGATGCAAGAGAATGAAAACCCCAAGCTTTTTCTAACCTGACCCGGAGTAGTCTGATATCAGCCAGCACTGATCCACTCACTCGACTTTCCCCTTCCCTTGTCGCCCCGAGTTTTGTGTGTGAGAACGAACGGTTCAAGCCGCTTGTGTCTAGGAAACGGGTGTGTTGATTCTAATGGCCTGCCTGCTGTCCTGACTGCAGCTGTGAAAACCATCGGGGATTTATGATTAATTTTGCCACGCTCAAAATGCTGTCGGTGTGGGACCGATGGCGGAGCGCCTCCCCATCTTACGGTGTTATGTGCTACGTGTCGGCCTGGCCGTAGCCAGGAAAAGATTACTCACTTTGCGTTTTGTTTTCTGTCAGCCCAGATTGCAGTTCTTTTTGTAAACGGTAGTTATTATTCTTTAGGTAACTAAATCTGTGACCATTGAAAAGTCGATCGGAAGTAAGGGTGGCGAGACAAGCATCTGAACAACGATGTTCAGAGACCATTTTTTTTTTTTTTCATTTTGTCGTTTGTTTGTTTACTATTGTTCATCACAGCCTTCCACTGAGCGATGACTCGGAAATGTTCGACGATGCCCCCGCACTTCCTGTACTAAGTATCCTGGTGCATGCTGGGTATTTTTGTGTGTCCTTCATCCACGAAACGTTGACACGGGTTACAAGACGTGATCTTTGACATGCATATCTGATCGTCTGCGTGCATGCACACAGCAAAGGGAGCTCAGCCGACCACGAGCAGATATGAGCCTATCAGATTAATCTAGGAAACGGGGAGAACGTTTCCACGAAGTAAAAGGATGTTAGTTTCACCATCCCCGGTCGAAGAAAATCCTTCACATTTTCACTCATCAGTCGCTAGTGGCCGGGCTTCGAAGCGGCAACCCTTACATTGTGACTGAAGGGATCTAGTCACTTGAATGTCGTAGCCAAAATAGAATGCATGAATCAAAAGACGAGATCCGTCAGTATCAACTCGAAACCGCCAACGCAGTTTGCGAACAGTGTATAGAACAACCGACTTTCAGTGACGGCTAGGGAATCTTGTGACAAAACATTATTGTTTATATACATATTGAATAAACTTATAGAAAAATTTGTGTGCGTGCATGCGCGCGCGCGCGCGCGCGTGTCTGTGTGTGTGTATGTGTGTGTGTGTGTGTGTGTGTGTGTGTGTGTGTGTGTGTGTGTGTGTGTGTGTGTGTGTGTGAGAGAGGAGAGAGAGAGAGAGAGAGAGTGTGTGTGTGTGTGTGTGGTGTGTGTGTGTGTGTGTGTGTGTGTGTGTATAGATAGATTGATAGATAGATAGAGAGATAGATAAATGGATAGTTCACTGATTGGTTAATTGATTGATTACATCTCTCTCTTTCTCCCTCTCCCCCCCCCCCCCGCCTCTCTCTCTCTCTCTCTCTCTCTCTCTCTCTTCTATTTCTCTCCATTATGCTTATATGTGAACAGAGAAAGAGGGGGTGAGCAAAAAATGCGGTGGGGGTGGGGGTGGAGAAAACAGAGACAGAGAGAGAGACAGACAGATACAGAGAGAGAGAGAGAGAGAGAGAGAGAGAGAGAGAGAAGAGAGAGAGAGACAGAGACAGAGACAGAGACAGACAGACTGATAGACAGACAGCGTCAACATCTCTGCCATTACTGCACACACACAACACACACACACACACACACACACACACACACACACACACAAACACACACACACACACGCACTCACGCATACACACACACACACACACACACACACACACACACACACACACACACACACACACACACAAACAATACCCCAACGTCTAATATGACTCTGGGAAGAAACGATGTTAAAACTGAAGAACAACAACTCCACCCCCACTCAACAACTTTTGGACTCTGAACTGATTCGTTACAACAGAACAGGCTTTGCGGCTAATTCCCCTCCCCCCCCCCCCCCCCCCCCCCACCCCCTCCACCCTTCCTGTCACATACGCTTTGAAGGAAGTGTGCGGGGGGGGGGGGGGGGGCGCTCACAAGACCTGATGTTAGAACACCCCCTCTCCCCCGGACGAAGTTGTGCGCCCCTGGGTAAAATGTAGTGGTGCGCGCAACATGCTCGTTCAGCTTCTTGTCGTCTCAAACGGTCACCTTCGTTTTGACACTTCCACACTCCATGCCAACTGCGTGTGGCGGACTATATCGCAGCAAAACAGGGGCCCCAATACGTCCCCTACCCCACCACCCCTAAAACCCATCCTCCCTCACCGAAAACATGGAACTTTGCTCCCGTGGAGAAAGCAGCGTTGTGATTGGCTGTTGTGGCCCCGCTAGGCGGAGCCAGCGGTTGGTTTACTGCACCGAGCGCAGCGCGGGGTGTGAATGTTTGTCAGTGGTTGCTTCGGCCATTCATATCAGTGTCGTCTGCTTGCGTACCCTCAGTTGTGTCGGAGCCTCAATAGACCGACTACTACCAACATCTTCAGTCGCTTTCCAGGAGAGTGTGACGTACGCCAGCTTGATTCTCCTGATCCTCTGGCTGAATTTGTGTGTGAAGGAGACGGGGAAAAAACACACCTCCAGTCAGCTTGGTTTTTTCTTCGTTTTGAGGACATCGTTTACCTCCGAGACAAATTTTGCCGTTCTCTGAATGGCATAGATTCTGATTTTGACTGCGGTTCTTTGAAAGCGTGTAAAGTTTTCTGACAGACTCACAGTTCAATGAATGCCCAAGGCGGCAACTGAATTCCATTCGGTTCCAGAACTGAAAGTTGCCAGGACCTACCTGTGACGACTCTCAAGGTTGTAGTGTGTTGAGGAAAGCTTGGAGTTAACATTGCTTTTTTTTCCATTTGGCACGTTTGTGTGTGTGTGGTTGCCGCAGCTCCCCAAGCCGAGATCGGTAGCGAACACAGACAGACTCGAGCCATGAGCGACAGAGAGAGTTCGCAGTCCCCCCCTTCTCCGACTGCCCTTCCCCAGGCACCACTCTCACCAACCTGGACGGACCCAGCCCACGACAGCCCCCACTCTCCTGCCTCCTGTCCACCGTCACCTCCTCACCCACTCTCCCCCTCAGCAGCCTCACCGGCCGGGGGGACGCGGGGGACGGGGGAGAGCAGGGAGAGGAGCCCAACAACCTGCAGATCCAGGAGGCCGTGTCGCACGTGCTGGATGGCTACGACTGGTCGCTGATCGCCACCCCCCGCAGCCAGAGCGGCGAGAAGCGCAAGACGCACATCAAGCGGCCCATGAACGCCTTCATGGTGTGGGCCCAGGCGGCCCGCCGCAAGCTGGCTGACCAGTACCCCCAGCTGCACAACGCCGAGCTCAGCAAGACCCTGGGCAAGTTGTGGAGGTGAGTCTTGGTCTTGGTGGATTGACTGTGCCTGTGCCGGTGGCTTGTGGCACCAGCTTTGTGGCCGTGTGGGTCAGTGACCCTCGCCAGCCTGTGTGGCGTGGCCTACCCGTCCTGGGAGAGGTTTTTCTTCCCGTCCTCTCTCTGTCTTTCTGTCTCAGTCTGTCTCTGTCTCCCTCCCCCCCTCTCTCTCTCTGTCTTTCTGTCACGTACTCTGTCTGTCTGTCTGTCTGTCTGTCTCTCTTCCTCTTCCGTCTCTCTCTCGCTGTCTTTCTCCCAGTGTCTCTGTCTGGCTGTCTATCTCTCTCTGTCTGTCTGCCTGCCTCTGTCCTCTTTTTTTATGTATGTATGTGTTGGCATGAGAGAAAGAGAGAGAGAGAGAGAGAGAGAGAGAGGGGGGGGGGGGGGGGGCATTACTACCATCTGTACTGACAATACTGTGCAGCACTAGACGGGTTTTTGACCTAGTTACCAGCCATGATACTGGTTTCACAGTCACTCTCGATCCTTCAGGCAAACATGGAAATCCTTATTAAGGTGTATCGGGTTACACTACACTATGATGTGTGAAAGGGGAGCTTAACCAACGATCGGCAATGGACGTTTTCGGTAGTGGCTGGGATGTACTGATGAACGACCGTCAAAACCATGCCCGTTAAGTCTGTCTGCCTCTATTTACAGCTGTTAAAGCTGTGAAATAAAGGCAGACAGATTGTCCAGTTGACGTGCCCCCTAAACATCAAAAGCAGCTTTGTTTTTTCTCACTGGTTTGTGACATCTGAGAACGATCGAGCGACTTCTTCTTGAATGAGGGGAAAAACGCTGTAGAAAAACATGTTTGCCTTTTTTTTTTTAACATCCAGCCCTCCATATCGGGAGTCATAAAGAAAATACAAGGAGAGTTATGTAGATATTGTAAAATGTATAAACTTTATTAACGAAGAAAGAAAATCAATGCGCACGAAAGAATAAACGAGAAAGAGAGAGAGAGAGAGAGAGAGAGAGAGAAGAGAGAGAGAAGAGAGAGAGAGAGAGAGAAGGAACAATTAATACGCCTTAAGGAGTTACAGTTACAGCTATTACAGCTACTATCTTATATTACTATAGGCTACTGCTGATGCTGTTACTACTACTACTACTACTACTGCAGCTACTGGCGTATGAACTATCAAACAGAAGTACCTGCTGCCAATACTGCCGCAGCTTCTGCTTCGCTCTTCTTCCGCCTCCATTTCCTGCCGCTATTACCACTGCTGAAACTTGTACTTCGTAACGCTTCATGCTGTGAAAAATGATAACAAGAATGAAGAGAACAGAACTGTTTCTGAAGATTGCTGTCAGTATAGACAGTTCATACTGACGCACATATTTAACTGTTTACACACAGGGAGTAGGTCGTTGCTTGGAGAGTTGGTGACAGTTGGAGGCAGGTTCGATGCATTTCGCCCGGAAGGCCTGTCCCATACACATCTTAATCATACCCGTATCATCCTCCCGCTCCAGTGTTGCGAGTTCGAACCGCGCGAGTTACCGACAAAAACAAAAAAACAAAAAAACAAAATCTTCGCTTCCCATTTTAACATATTGTCGTTTCTGGCGGTCTCCGCGTAGAACTGTTGAATAGCCCCCCACCCCCCGTCCTCCATCCGCCGACTGTTCCGTCATCCTCCCATTTCCTTTCCCAAGACCATACCAACCCCCTCCCTTGGACCTCCCTCCCCACACCTCCCCACACCACCCTCCCCCACTAATTATGCGGAAGCGTTATCCCTGTCTGCCGTTTGACTCGATCGAGGTGAGTGTGGGTGTTGCTGATCGACCTGAATCTGTCAGTCTTCTGGTTTTGTTTGTTTGTTTGTTTGTTTGTTTGTTTTATTTTTACCTACCGGATGAAATAGAAACGTTTTCACATTGACCAAGTCATTGCTGCTCTATAGTTGCCTTACTAGTGTGGTCTTTTGTTGCTGGCAGTTCTGCTTTTTGTGTGTGTGTGTCACAACCTATTGAATTGGAATAGACTCTATATTATGTTTCTCACCTAGAGTACGGAGAGAAGTGAAGATGCTTGTAGGTCGGCTGCTTGTTTAGCTGGGCCGGTGATTGTTGCCACAGCGTGACGATTTGAACTTGATGATTATGGAACTGGAACGTGGATTTTGTTCGTGATGATGCTGTTTTAACCGAACTGGTCTTTTATAATGAGATGCAGAGGAAAATGTAGCGCAGTTGTAGAAGACAAGTCTGGTTTGATTCCTTGAGGTTGAACAGTACATTTATTGTTGTTGTTGTTGTATTGTTATTATTATTACTGTTATCATTGTTATGATATATTCTGGTATTATTACTATTATAAATCGGTGACCGTGGCTGTTGGTTTGTTCGCTTTTCTGTGGGCATGATTACATGTTAACTGCTGAAGCTATTTTAACAAATTTTGGTTGTGAAAAGATGGAATTTGGCCCAGGTACGAATCCGTTAAATTTTGGTGCGGATCCTTGATGCGGATCTCTTACAAAGGGCGAAGATCCAGGATCCATCAGCTTAATAAGAAAAGCGAAAGGAGCAGACAATCCAGGATACAACCGATTTTAACGGAACTTGGTGGAAAGATGGAATGTGACACTGGGATGAATCCTTTAGTTTTGGGTACCGATCCAGACCAAAGGGCGGATCCCAGATCTGTTCGACTTTGATGGAGGTCTACGGTCGCCTGAACAGACTTTAAGTTATAATGATGACGATGATGACGATGATTAACGCTGCCATTGTATTCCTTTTCTTTACACACATGCATTTGTCATGTAATGAGTGTACATAAGGGTCAAAGATTATTTCATGCGTTAGATATTCGCTGCATTGTTTCGATTTCCTTCTCAGAATAACGAACTGCTGTTTGTCAATTGAACACTCAATTCTGTTAACAACCTAAACTACTGGAGACTTAGAACACGTATATCTACGAGCCATTGCACGGAATGACAGGTAGACAAGTAAAAAGCGTATTAAAAAAAACTTTTTTGAACATGATTATAACGGAAATGGAAAAGCCTTTTGAAGTGTCGTGTAGATGGAAAAATTGTTTTCAATAACACAAACACACACCCTCCTCTTCCGTTCCTTTCTCCTCCTCTCCTCCACCTCTGTCTTTCAACCTCTCTCCTTCCCTCCCATTCTCCCCTCCCCTTTGTTTTTTTTTTCTTTCTTTTTTTCTCTCTCTCACTCTCCCTCCATCCATCCATCTCTTTCTTTCTGTCTGCTTGTCTCAGTTTGTCTCGGTCTGGTTGTCTGTCTGTCTGTCTGTCTGTCTGTCTGTCTGTCTTTCTGCCCCCCCCCCTCTCTCTCTCCTCTCTCTCTCTCTCTCTCTCTCTCTCTCTCTCTCTCTCTCTCC
>CM031596.1:43851584-43889084 GCA_018398815.1 Conus ventricosus | reverse complement strand
TGTACCAGGTTCGTCCACCTCCGCAGTTGTGTGCCAAGATCTGCAAATGTTTTCCATATAATATCTACTCTGCAGTTTCGGAGAGCCATCGGGTTTTCTTCTCTGTCTTCCCCTTCGTCTTCCTTCCTGAGCTGCTTCCCGGAGGATTTATATTATAACAAGGCCAGTGGATCATGTTGCATGACCGACCATACCGAAGTTATTTCCTTCTTTTGAACTGATCGTGTGGCTGGACGCGTTGCAGGATGGATTGCCGGACTTCTTCATCGATGGATGTGATCGGTGTCTCTGATGTTTATTACCTGGCGGCAAAACCTGATTTCCACGGCTTGATGTCTTCTTTCCAGATCCCCTGTGAGGGTCCATGTCTTGCATGCGTACAGGAGGGAACGTGCCGGCGCACGCTGGAGCATGTCTTTGTGTTTCACGGGGATGTCATTGTCCTTCCACACTGGTTTTCAGTCTGGTTAGTACTGAGGTCTTTGCCGCCGTTGTGAGCAGTTCTGGACTGAAGCCTTCATTGCTGTGATGGTTTCGGGTAGGTGAACTGTTCTTAGCTCTTATCTGTTGACCGTTATATTAGTATAGATGGTGATGTTGTGATCAACGATCAGCTTGTTTTTTCCCGAAGCCTGATTCCCATGCCACACCTAAAAGACGGAATATAAACTCTCTCTCTCTCTCTCTCTCTCTCTAGTCCTCTTCTCTCTCTCTCTCTCTCTCTCTCTCCTCATTGTGTTTTGTGTGTGTGCACGCGCGCACTTGAGGAAAGGGAGTTCTGTCGGGAGGAGAACAGTAGTCCCATATAAAATGTAAATGTGTGCAGGGCAAAACATGACCCATTTCATCCCAATCCAAAGCTACCGAACCTTCCACCCTATGACTAGGTGCTGATGTACGTACCAAATAGAATACAGTACGAATCATACCTGATGACTGCACGCATCAGGATACCAGTATCCGCAACCATCATTACCTCCCTACTCCCACCCCCCCCCATCCACGTCCCCACGCCCCCTCACACCCCCCATATCCTCTGGTCACCCCCCTGTCATTGGCAGAGACATGCGCACATATGCCTTGCTCATCAGTCCCGGAAACATCCCACGGAAACGGACGTCGACACACGGTGCAAAGCACTTCGGGCAGGTCACAGCGATGTCCTCAAAAACCCCGTGACGGGTTCACGAGATGCAGTATGTCCAGGACGGGGGAAATCGTGATGGATTGCTTAAGTGCACTAAGTTGATGTATATTAGTCAGGCTTAAAAACACCAAGGTTATCTTTGCACTCATACACGCATAATGCACACTCATGCGCCCATCAAACATTCGCCTCTCTCTGGGAATGGGATGTTCACGCATTCGTCCTCTCTCCTAACACGACTGAGAACAAGAAATGCAATTTCTATGCTACTTATAATTAATCATGAACAATCAAATCACACACAATGAAATATCAGAACATAAAGATCAATACTTCCTAATCCCGGGTTATAATAAAAATGACTTCTTACCGGGCCAGGTTTTCACACACACAACCACGCTTTCACACCACCCACAGTTCTTGAAAAAAAAGTCTCTCACGTCTTCTTCAGCACTGCTTGAGGGTGATGCCCTTGGTTGACTGGCTCCAGGTTTCAGGACTGGGTCTTGTGGTCGCTCTGGGATCTCGACGTAGAACTCTTCTTTTTTCGCCTCTTCCACCCACCTCTGGGTTCAATGTCAGTTTGTCTGTCTTCACCCACCTCTGGGCTTCAAACTTAGTTTTCTTCTCTTCCAGCTTGTCTTAAACCCCAAGACTTAGTTTGTCTCTTCTAATCCCCCAGACCACGTTTCTCTAGACCCTTTCTCTTCCTGCTCACTCCTCTCCTCTCTCTCTCCTCTGCCTTCTCTTTTCTCTCTCCTGGGTTGTTCTCCAACACGTTGTTCTCCCTCAGTTTATATATGGAGGGAAACAAAGGATTCCCCTTCGGGCCATGCCTTTGTCCACGCTGCTTCTCAAACCCCTAGTTCTCAAGTCCCCGGGAAATTCTCCACTCGCGACATTCCACACACATCAGCATTTACACACACCCCTACCTAATTGATTAGCAAACACACTCTTAGCCCCAGATGGACATCGAAAATTCCCGCCGACTTGGGTGGTCAGTTAACACAGTAATTACTTAAGGAGGCTTACTACAACCTCCACCTGCATTCAGCCAGCCTGACAAAGAACCAACACAGTGACCCACGGCAATACCATCTGAACAAATCCAAGGCCCCTGCTCTTCACTGACTGGTTTACACAAGAACCTCAGCTGACCGAGCATTTAGCACTCACTTGGGGCCCCGAGGTCGTAGTGGTTACAACCCTTCCCCTTTCGCCACTGGGCAGGTCCGAACTCTCTCCTAGGTGTTGTTTGTCATCTGACCACTTCGGCCGTGTGCGGTGGTAACGTACCCTGGTTAATTGGTCAATTACTTAAATTGTATACCACTACAATGCCCCTTTGTCTCCAAGCGTCTAATGCCTTTGTGAGAGGTTTCACGCTCCTTGACAAATTCCCCCCACTCAAAGACAATGCCCGCATTGGCTAAAACTTAACATTCAAGGAGATAAAACTCATAATTTTCCCATTTAAACCAGGGGCTAATATCGGCCTCTCATAAGCCTACTTACACCAGAGAACGCACGCAAGATTTGTCTTGTAACAAAATTTAGAAAAAAAATCAATACTTACACACTATCAAAGAAAATATCAACATAAATCAGAAATCCCACCACTCAAAGTCGTGTGGCCAATAACCATTATGTTTCTAGGGAAAATTTCCCCCTCCCCTTCTTTTCATACACGTGCCCGCAACTAGCCACGTCACGCATACGCGACACTGCAAAAGACACACCGCACCCACTACCTGACTTCTCGACCGAACCATTTTATTTGCCAACTTTTGGTAAGACCAGTCTGATCCCCCTTTCTGTACACACACCTTGCCTACCCCGCGGCATTGCTGCATTGTGAACAGAACCGCCTGACATCGCCCGGGATACCGGGCCAGTAGTACTCTTGCGTCCCCTGCCTTTTGTGAGGCCTTCTTAGCGAGATGGCCCGAGGCAAACGTCACAATGTTTTTCTGACATCACCGCCTTTCTGCGCTTTTTTAGGCACAACGATCTGTCGCTTTGTCTTCCCCGAACTCGAGTGAGTGAACGTTCGGTACAATACCCCCATCCTTTATCTCAAAACGATTGTCCCTTCCTTAACACGTTTCTTCTGCCTTGTATGAGCAAAACCGAACAGCTTTCTGAGCGAGTGATCGCCCTTTTGTTCTGCCCCAAAGGAGTGCGGTGGGTCCCCCACTGGACACGCTTTTCCTCACGTGATTCCTTTTCCCTGATTCAACACAGAAATCCCGGTCGGGGTCTCCGTACCCACGTGCTCCTGGGATTTTTTCCGATTACCAAATCATAGGGCGGCTTCGGAACAGCCAAAGCCTGTACACTTCCACTATAAAAGGTGTATCAAGAACACCAGTGCCGTTTTAAAATTCGCTACTGTTCCATCTATTTGTCTACACCTCTGGGGTTTCTCCTGTGAATTCCCCCTTCTCAACCAGGGACTCCTTCACCATGACACCAGTGCCACCCAGAGTCTCTAATGACATTAACCACTTTGCCCACCTACTCTGCCTTTGTGCACATCCATGTTTATCGCTGAATCTGTGAACACACAGCACAATCCAGACAAAATAACACTGTCATCTTGTTCATCTTTTTCTACCTGCCTCTCTTTTGGGCCTGATCCTCATCGCTGCTGCCTTCTGTGACTTAAATATACAATCCCTAGCCAAGTGCCCTGTCTTATTGCACAGAAAACGGGTACGCTCTTTCCCTAGCCACTGGCTATTTTTTTTTTCAACCTTGTTTGCTCACGTGACGCTGTGGGCCTACGGGTGTTACTGCTGACTCTTTGGGGAGTCATGTGCTGGCCTGCTATCCTCTGAATATGCTTCCAGGCTTCCCCTTGTTCAGCAAATCACGCCTCGCTTCCCTGTATGTTTTCAGCTGTCTGGAGTACCTCAGCTATTGTGGTTTGCAACCTTTTTTCCCTTTAAAGTGGATGGTAAGGCCCATCCCACAACCATCAAGTATCTGTTCCTTTATCACCAGTGTCTTTAGGCCTTCAAAATCACTGTCCACTCCACTCAGTTCTACCCCACTTGTTGAAATAGTGGTCCAGTCTAACTCCGAACCGAGTGTATGTCTCACCCCGTTTCGATTCTCGCCTCGCGAAACTTACCCTAAAACCCTTTTTCATTTAAATCATAAGCCTTTAGCACCGCCTGTTTCACCTTGTCAAAATCTCTCTGATCACCTTTGGGGAGGGTGGATACTGTGTGTAACGCACGACCGTCAACAAGGCAGACAGGTTTATTGCCCAATTATCTTCGGCCAGCCCCCGTGCTCGGCAACCGATTCAAACCGGGCTGATATAGGCGTCGATTTAATCAGTTTCTTCTCTGAACAGTGGAGTTTAAGTCTAGGTGCGCAACTTTGTCTGCGGCCCCACTGACTCAGAACTGGTGTCTATTTCACTGCGATTTCAGACTTTATTCTTTCCAACCAATTTGTTTGGCTAAAATCTCCGATTCTGCTTCTGCTCTCGCCCTCTCTGCATCTGCTTTAGCTCTGGCAGCTGCACTCCTGCATCTGCTTTAGCTCTGGCAGCTGCACTTTCTGCTCTGCTCTTGCTCTGGCAGCTGCACTCTCTGCATCTGCTCTCATTTTAGCAGCTGCCTCTCTGCGTCTGCTGCATTTTTCTTTAAGCCTTCGATGCAGCAGCTTCTGCCTCTAGATTTCTTTTGACAGCTGCGAGCTGTTCCTTTTCAAACTTCCTTCTTTCAGCCCTTTCAAACTCTCTCAGTCTTCTGCTGAGTTTCAATGAATCTACGCAGCTCATCTCCTTTATATCCCAGTTTCTCCCCTAAACTAATCAGTTCCGCAATGGGAGTAAAACTTTTTTCAGCCTTTTTCTTTTCTTATATGTTTTAGCACCACTAAAACAGTTACGCTTATAAACCCGGTAAAAGTTGGGTACACAGTTTATCTACTAAACGTTACGAGTACACCAACCAATGGTAGTGTTCCTAACACAAAGGAGCCTTAATCTTAAACCACAGCTTTCTGTGAGAGTTAAGGCTTTGAACCTCGTTCTTTCGTTTCTCTTTAACGACCTTTGATTTAAACAAACACCCTACACACAAGTCAATGCTCAAAACTCAAAGAACTAAAGGAATAAATAGAAAAGCAATTATAATTGCCTTTAGTGACGCTTCGCCCCAGTACTACTCTAGTACTCCCTTTGTTTCCCTCCTGAAACTAATTTTGGGGCCATGCAATCCTGGCAGGCTCGGGCCCCTTTGTCCAGGACGGGGAAATCGTGATGGTATTGCTTAAGTGCACTAAGTTGATGTATTATTAGTCAGGCTTAACCACACCAAGGTTATCTTTGCACTCATACACGCATATGCACACTCATGCGCCCCCTCAAACATTCGCCTCTCTCTGGGAATGGGATGTCACGCATTCGTCCTCTCCTAACACGACTGAGAACAAGAAATGCAATTTCTATGCTACTTATAATTAACATGAACAATCAAATCACACACAATGAAAAATCAGAACATAAAAGATCAATACTTCCTAATCCCTGGGGTTTTAATAAAAATGACTTCTTACCTGGCCAGGTTTCACACACACAACCACGCTTTCACACCACAAACCCCAGTTCTTGAAAAAAAAGTCTCTTTACGTCTTCTTCACACTGCTTTATGGGGATGCCCTTGGTTGACTGGCTCCAGGTTTCAGGGCTGGGTCCTTTGTGGTCGTCTCTGGATCTCGACGTAGAACTCTTCTTCTTCGCCTCTTTCACCCACCTCTGGTTCAATGTCAGTTTGTCTGTCCTTTACCCCCTCTGGGGTTCAAACTTAGTTTTTCTTCTCTTCCAGCTTGCTTCAACCCCAAGACTAGCGTCTCTTCTATCTCCCAACCAAAGTTTCTCTAGACCCTTTCTCTGTCCTGCTCACTCCTCTCCTCTCTCTCTCCTCTGCCTTCTCTCTCTCTCTCTCCTGGTGTTTTCTCCCAACACGTTGTTTCCCCTCAGTTTATATAGGGAGGGAAACAAAGGATTCCCCCTTTGGGGCCCTGCCTTTGTCCACGCTGCTTCTCAAACCCCTAGTTCTCAAGTACCCGGAATTCTCCCCTCGCGACATTCCACACACATCAGCATTTACACACACCCTACCTAATTGATTAGCAAACACACTCCTAGCCCCAGATGGACATCGAAAATTCCCGCCGACTTTGGTGGTCAGGTTAACACGTAATTATCTTAAGGAGGCTTACTACAACCTCCACCCTGCATTCAGCCCGCCTGACAATAGAACCAACACAGTGACCCACGCAATAAACCCTCTGAACAAATCCAGGCCCCTGCTCTTCACTGACTGTTTACCCCAAGAACCTCAGCTGACCGAGCATTTAGCACTCACTTGGGGCCCCGAGGTCGTATGGTTACAACCCTTCCCCTTCGCCACGGGCAGGTCCGAACTCTCTCCTAGGTGTTGTTTGTCATCTGACCACTTCGGCCGTGTGCGGTGGGGAACGTACCCTGGTTAATTGGTCAATTACTTATTTGTATACCACGTACAATGTCCCTTTGTCTCCAAGCGTCTAAAAGCCTTTTGTGAGAGGTTTCACGCTCCTTGACACAGTAGTTAGCTAGAAAGTGAGGAGCCTTTTCATGTGCTAAATACGCCGACGAGCTGTAGCTTCCGTCGTCTGTGTGCAGAAATCGGTGAGTTCGGGTTGGTGGTGGTTCGAGTTTACACGGGAGAAACTAGGTTTTTTTTGTCAGTGGGTTGGGAGTTGGACCGGACCAAGAGCCTGACTGTGTGAGCAGACAGTTCACTTATAGTACCACTGTCCGATTATGAATGGTTGTCGTGTCCTTATTGATAGCGGCTCAGCATAGATGGGACCAGCTCCGGTGTCTTGTGTGTCGATAGTGAAAGTCATTTTACATGTTTTTTCTTTACGCAGCTAGCCTGTGTAACATTTGATTGCTAGTTTGTTTATATATGCATATAGATAGATGGATAGATAGATACATAGATATAGATAGAAATGTGTGTGTGTGTGTGTGTGTGTGTGTGTGTGTGTGTGTGTTGTGTGTGGCCATGCAGGGATTACCGAAACGATTGAACATGCCCCGACAGCATCGGGCTTGTCAAGGTCCGCTGGAAGAAAACGCTTCCAAAGATCATTCAGATGTCCCCTCCCATGCACCTTCCTCCCCTTCTTCTTACTTGTTACAGTCCCCCACCCTCAACCTCCAAACCGCCTGCCACCTCTCCCCTTTTCTTTCCGCCTCAAGAGGAAGGGAGAGAGAGACGGAGACTCTTCGGAAGCACACTGTCACATTTGTCTCTCCCTTTTTTCTTCCAAGTATTGCTGTACTATTCAGTTACAGCTGTGTGGAGTGACTGCTTTCTTTCTTTCTTTCTTTTTTCTTCCCTTCTTTTCTTCCTTTCGTTTTTTCTTTCTTTCATTTATATTCTTTCTTTACTCATTCGTTCGCTTCAACTAATCACCCACCGCTTCAGCTCGTGCTTTCTTTCATTCATTCTCTCTGTGCCCATTTGTTTACTTCTATTCATTTCCCCTGCTTCAGATCGTGCTCTGAGTGTTTGCCAATCATACAGGACTGTGATCACTCTTTGATCCCTGGCCTGGGTCTTTCGACACTGTACAGTTGAACGAGGACAGCTCTTGACCTTTTTCGAGCTACTACAGTGTCATGACCCCCCCCCCCCCCCCCCCCCCCCCCCCCCCTCCGCTTCCAGCGAGCTGCTCTGTCTTCTTCGCTGGCTTAGGCCGAGTCTGCGCAGTCTCCAACCACGCGCCATCTCTGTCATCCCACCGATGGCTCCAGCTTGTCTCCGACTCACCGGAAGGGACAACTTGACGGCCATTATCTGACGTAGGAGGCGCCTGACAATGGCCAGTTCCGCGTGGCCGAAGTGGCGCGTTGTCACCCAAGTGGTGTGTCTTCTGTTGACGATCGTTCTGAGGTCCACATGAAAAGGACCGTCCGGGGAGGGTGAAGAATCGCTGTAAGAGCCGCCCCCGAAAGCGAGGGGATGTACGCGTACTTCACATCAAAGATTGGCGGGATTCGGAGGTCCGGAAGATGCTGGGGTCGCTCAGGTTCAGAACTTCAGTCCACATCTCTCTCTCTCTCTCTGTCTCTCTCTGTCTCTCTGTCTCTGTCTCTCTCTCTCTCTCTGTCCCCTCTCTCCTCTCTCTCTCTCTCTCTCTCTCTCTCTCTCTCTCTCTCTCTCTCCTCTCTCTCTCTCTCTCTCTGTGGACAGATCGTAAGACTAGACCATAGTCCTAAATCTTCAACCTTGCGTATTAAGGATCAATCAATCAACCATTCTCTCTCTCTCTCTCTCTGTCTCTCTCTCTCTCTCTCTCTCTCTCGGTTACGAACTACTTAAATCAGTTTGTCCGCCCCCCCCCCCCTCCCGATAGTCTAATGTCCGTTTTTTTTAGGATGCCAAGGTCATATGCATTTTAGGGCTAAACGGTTAACCTAAGCTATGACCCGAGCCACAGTCTGTCTGCTGGTGTGGTCAACAGTCTGATGATGTGGTCAACAGTCTGCTGGTGTGGTCAACAGTCTGATGATGTGGTCAACAGTCTGCTGGTGTGGTCAACAGTCTGATGATGTGGGCAACAGTCTGCTGGTGTGGTCAACAGTCCCGATGATGTGGTCAACAGTCTGCTGGTGTGGTCAACAGTCTGATGATGTGTCAACAGTCTGCTGGTGTGGTCAACAGTCTGATGATGTGGTCAACAGTCTGCTGGTGTGGTCAACAGTCTGATAGTGTGGACTTTATTTCTCGCAGTTTTCTGCTCTTGGAGATCGTGTCTTTGTACGACGAATCAAATTTACTTTATACCTCCGAACTTAACTCACTCTCTCTCTCTCTCTCTCTCTCTCCTCTCTCTCTCTCCTCTCCACGCACACGCGTGCTTGCGCTTTTGTGTGTGTGTAAATACAGTAGTGTCCAGTTTGATGTGAACGGTCCCTACAGACCTTCACTGATTGAGAGAGCAAGAACAGCGTCAGGGATGGGGATGGGGGCGGTGTGAAACATAATGAACTTGCAATGGACCACCCACTACGAAGCCTTCACCGCGCCTGTGAAGGGGACTGTGCCCGAGGCTTCCATACTGCACAGTACTCGCTGCTACCTAAGGCCTGTACCACCCAAGTGTTGGCGAAACAGCGGTCCGCGCCGAAATGAACGTGCAACGTCGTTTCCCGTCCGTTTGGATCGACTGTTTTCGCCCAGTTTTTTCGCGATGTTCATCACCCCCAGTTAGCTCCCTTTTGTTTCTAACCTCCTCCTCCCCCCCCTCCCCCGCACTAACCACTGTCATCCCTGCGAACATTATCTAACATTATCTAACACGACAGCTGTTTTTCCTTTCTTTCTTTTTCTTCTTTCTTTCTTTTTTTTCTTTTCTGTTCTATTTTTCTTTTTCTTTTTTTGCCTCATCATTATTGCTCAATGGAAGGGAGTGCAGTTTCGCAGTTTGCCATCAGAGACTCCCCTCCCCCCACCCCCACCCCGACCAACCAAGCTGGTTGAGGGTGTCGGGAAGCTGTAAGGCCTGGCCTCTGAAGTCCCCACACGCCGACGTGATGATGACGTGTCACTGTCACGGATAACAAGGCACAGAGAGATGGGGACGCTGGACGCGCATTGTCGTGTGGGCGAGTGACCTGACAAGGGCTGTAACTCGATCCACTGCCGCTGGACTGTTCTCACGGGGCTGTCGTTTCCTGCTGATGGTCTCTCTCTCTCTCTCTCACTCTCTCTCTCTCTCTCTCTCTCTCTCTCTCTCTCTCTCTCTCTCTCTCTCTCTCTGCGCTCCCATCTCTTCCCCTCTTCACCCCCCCCCCCCCCCCCATGCTGTCTGCTCCTTTCGCCCGGACTGGGTCAAGAGCATTAATATTTTTAAATTCCCGCAAATCTCCCTGCCATTCAAAGGATGTTGCAATTTTTGGTGCCTGAGGAGAAACAGTGACAGGTGAACATAATTAGAAAAGATTTGGTTTGAATAACTGTTTATTCAATTACCAAATAAACAGAATATAATCACAGTCATCAGGGTAAAGAGCAACTACAAATCCTTGGTTTATACTGTGCTCAAATATAACGTGGCAATGTACTAGCGATTACAATACATTTAGGGTATACTACACGTTTCACCACAGAGTTAGGATTTTCTTTTTTTAAATGAACATCAAACGGACAACAGAAATAGAAAAAATGAAATGAAATAAAATGAAAATGGGAGCAAGGGAGGGGAAAGCAACAATCACATCATCAACAAGAAATGAATGAAGAATTTGCAAACAAGAGAATTAATGTCAGTGAAAAACAAAGTAATTCAGAGTACTCTCCCCTCCTCTCTCTCTCTCTCTCTCTCTCTCTCTCTCTCTCTCTCTCTCTCTCATTGATACTGATTGTCTCGCTGCAAGGATTTCCCCGTGTCTCCCTTGTGGGCTCTCTTCTTCACTATAGGGATAGCCTTCGGGGGGAATAGGCCGGTTTGCGAGATGAAACTGTACACTTGCTTTTTTTTCTACCTCTCTCTCTCTCTCTCCCTCTCTCTCCCTCTCTCTCTCTCTCTCTCTCTCTCTCTCTCTCTCTCCTCTCTTCTCTCTCTCTCTCTCCTCATTGATACTGATTGTCTCGCTGCAAGGATTTCCCGTGTCTCCCTTGTGGCTCTCTTCTTCACTTTTAGGATAGCCTCGGGGGGAATAGGCCGTTTGCGAGACGACTGTACAATTGCTTTACTGCATCCCTCTCTCTCTCTCTCTCTCTCTCTCTCTCTCCTCTCTCTCTCTCTCTCTAGAGATGGCGTGTCCTTCTGTGAATCCCAAAAGAAACGGAAGTTCATTTTGTCTTACAATGTCCGAGGTTTCGAGGCTCTAAGACAAACCACTATATCCCGGCTAAGTACTATAACAAACCATCAACTTTCAAATTAACTCTTCTGGTTAGCATGTGAAAATAAGAATGTGTTTGTGCGCTTGGCTATATTCCTAGTCAAAGCATTTGAATTAAGGCATATGTAAACAGAATGCTTGAATTGTTTGTGGATTTCATTGTTACTGTCAGTACGTTTTGGCTTATTTTGTGTAACCATCCCCAGTGACAAGGGCCGAAGGCCTATTCATTAAAATGATTCAGAGTTCAGAGTTCTCTCTCTCTCTCTCTCTCTCTCTCTCTCTCCTCTCTCTCTCTCTCTCTATTTTCTGTTCCTCCTTTCCTTCGCGCACTTCTGGTACCATCCTTGCATACTTAATTTCGTCTTTCGTTTCAAGGATGGTTCCCGGAAGATGTCCGGGCCTCTCTTTCTTCCGTTGTTTTTATTTTATTTTATTTTTAATCTTTTATTTATTATTTTTTATATATAACCCTTGTGTCTTTTTGTGAAACACAGTGTGAGAGTGTCACTGCACCAAACGCTAGTACATAAATAAACCCTGACGCGCTGTAACAAACGCCAAAACATTAAAACTAGCGAATTAATGTCCATTGATAGCAATACATCATACAGACCCGCATGGTGCGTGAGAGTTGAAGGGAAGATTAAAAAAAAGGACCGCCTTTACACACAAAAAAACAACAACAAAAAAAGCCAAAAATAAAGGAAGAAAAGTGAAAAAGAAAAAGGGAAAACAAATCAAACAAAAAAGAAACAAAGAAGGAAAAAATAAAAGACAAAAAAAAAAAAAATAGTAAAGTGGAGGGGAAAAAAAGTAATTCAGAGTAGAAAACGATTTCCATAAATAATATGTTGAAATGATATCCAGGGAGTTCAGTTTTTTTTTCTTTTCTTTTTTTCTTTTTTTCCTTGCGACTTGCGTATCTTTTTTAATCGTGGCGGAAGTCGAGAATGCAGTTGTTTTCAGACGAAGAAACTGTTATTTTTCTACTAAATGTTATATTTCATCTCGTTGTTGTTTTAATTTTTGCTTGCATGATTTATCCTGCCATACAAATGATTGTCATCCATATGTTATCATGTTGCCCCCTATCTGTTCAAATCCTAATAAAGAATTATTTACTTCCTAATTATAACTGCGTTTTGTCATGCCTCACATCATACATTTGAGTAAAACCTGGAAGAAAAGACGCATGGGACCAATTTTTTTTAACACCCTTTTCACCCTTAATGATGTCTCAACCATTCAAAGCTAAAATATAGCTGTTTCTCGTTTCTTACATTCCTGATTAGGTTCCGACCTTGAAATCAAAGACAGGACCACTTCGTGGTGTTTTCTTTGTGGTACGCGGTGGGTGTTGCTATTCATAGTACATGAATGATAACGTATGTTTGCCAAATCACTTTTAAGACAAAATTTGTTTACCCGAGTTGCCCTTTTTGTGCTTTAATGGTTACTTTCATTTGTCTGTTTGTTGGTTGATAGTTACTCTTTATTCGCATTCTGTGGCTGCCCACATTTTTTTGCCCGACTTGCTTTCATTATTTTCTGTTCTTTCTTTCTTTCTTTCGGCTTCGTTACGGCTTCGTTATTTTGTCTTTTGTCCTTTCCCGTCTTTTAAAGCAGAAGCAGTTGAGAGAGAAGGGCGTGTAAGCTGTTCAGAAACTCACGTGGGGAATGAATAGTAAGTAGATTGGGAGCTAGGCGGAGAGGCGTGAAGAGAGAGAGAGAGAGAGAGAGAGAGAGAGAATCTGCAGTACACTACCCGTGTCCGCGGCAAAGAAGAGAGAGAGAGAGGGGAGAGACGGTGACTTTCACACTTCACCAGTCCATTCTGGGCCTCCATGACAGCTTCGGCTATTCAGCCCCGCGCCTTCCAACAAAATTTAATGCAGATTGAAAATCGAGGCCCATAATAGCGCCGTACCCGTTCGCCACCCCGTTTGCAAGGTGGTCACGACCTTTGTTGAAACACCGTAACGGCAAACCCGTTTGTTAGTTAGCTGGATCGTCGGCATTCCCCCCCCCCCCCCTCCTCCCGGCCTCCCTCCTACCCCCAGACCACACAGGCGAGCGAGGGGCTTATTCGATTACAGTCTCCACAATGGACTCCTAGGAGGAGAACATAATTATTTTTTTTCGCACGGTTTTCCTCTAATTATTACAGGCGAGCGCCAGTGCAGTCCGGTGAACTGTGAATGTATTGACACTCTCCCGACTTGCCGGTTACACTGTCAGTTTTATTGTACTGTGGCCGAGCCGACTGCTTGGGCCGGCAGGTCGGGGCTGTCACCACGCTGAATAGAAAGTCCTGACTTGGAGAGAAACAGACACACACACACACACACACACACACTGCAAGTTGACAGCCACAAAAATCCGGCACTTTATATGGCAACTGTAAACATGGATCAAACCATCAACTGTGAAGACAACGCCTGTAATGTAGTCTGCGTTGCTCTCTCTCTCTCTCTCTCTCTCTCTCTCTCTCTCTCTCTCTCTCTTGTGTGTGTGTGTGTGTGAGAGAGAGAGAGAGAGGAGAGAGAGAGAGAGGGACAGGGAGGGGACGGAGGGAGAGGATACAATAAAACCGCCCTTTAATCGTCTCCAAACTCTGCGTGGCCAGTGTCAACGTATGACCCTGTAGGATCCTGCATGACGGGCGCTTCAGCTGTAGACGTCCTCGCTTTGTGCGCTGAGAGACAATCGGTTCAGTCTGTGACACTTTTTGGCCATGTTTCCTTCTTCTAAGTTTCTGTCATACTGTAGCTAGTCAAATTTCCCACCACCATCGCGAACATTCTCCGACGTATTCTGAGAACGTTTGTATGTGTGGGCGAAATACGTTTTGTTGTTTTGAATGACTGCTCCTTGCAGCCTACACTCTTCTTACGCGGTTTTGTCAGAAACTATCGGCGATTATATTACCTTGGCAACAAACTGGACGTTCTATTACAGGGTAAATAGACAAGTAAAGCTTTAGTTCTTGTTTGTAGCCCATCTTCTTGCCAGGGTGCTCACTCGTGGTCAAAAAGCAAAGTTTAAACTACCATTTTTGCCTTTTTGACACGAGGTGTAATCGGTTCAACCCGTTTATATAGCAACAGTCTTATTGAAACAGGAGCATAAAAAGCGTTTGAGTGCAAAATCCGATCTGCTTTTCAATCAAAATATTGTTTTTTAATCAATTTGCCCACAGAACAAAGCCGACTTGATGTTTTGTTTCTACAGGTCAAATAGTACAGTAATATAAGGGTATAAAGAAATTCATTTAGGCGCACGAGATACATTCTCATGGCGTTCCTCTTATTTTTGTTTCTCTTTGCACACATGAAAAGTAAAATGTTCATTTGTTAACAAGGCGCGTGCCATACTGCCGTTCCAAGCATTCCCACTGTTTCCAGTGCTGTGTGCGTGCGTGCGCGCGCGCGCGCGCGCGCGCGTGTGTGTGTGTGTGTGTGTGTGTGTGTGTGTGTGTGTGTGTGTGTGTGTGTTGAGTAATTGGTTTCAAGTCTGTGTAGTCTTTGAGATATATAATCAATGGGAGATTTCCAGGTTACCAGGAGCTTTCTTTCAAAGGGGCATCCGAACACTTGTTTTCCTTCCTGATCGTTGTCAGTATCATTCCGTCCAAATCTGCCGTGAAAGGCCCCGTTTCACGTACTCACAGAAGCAGTGAGACATAGCAAATGCTCTCACACCAGTTCGGTCTGCACTGTCCTGTCTTCCTTTCTTGTTGTTTGGGCTGGTCTTTGCTAAGGTATCCGCTCTGATTTTCGTTCGTTGAACTTTGGAGTTCGAGGGTCACACACACACACACACACACACACACACACACACACACACACACACACACACTGGCTCACGAGAAAGAGAGAGAGAGAGAGAGAGAGAGAGACAGACAGACAGAGAGGGACAGAGAGAGAGGCGTTGGAGATAACAGACAGACAGGAATGTATACAGTATATTTTTATTACAACAGGGGCTGTTTGGGGTGGGGATGGGGGAAACAGACAGACAGACAGACAGGCAGGGTCTGTTTGGGGTAGGGTAAAGACAGACAGGAAGAGAGAATGTGTAAAGTACATTTTATTACAACAGTTTTTCGGTTACCTCCCCTTTTCTTCCGCCTTCCCGACGCGTCCCAGTGAAAGTGTTTCAAATGCAAATGTAAACACACGTTGTAATCTCCGTAACACAAAAGTCTACCGCCCAGAAAAAAGAAATTAAAGAGGATGGGAAGCCACCGCGACGACCGCCCCATCCCCCTCGCCCCTCCCACCCGAAGCCCATCAGGGTGCCATACCGATATTCCAGGAGCCTTCAGCTCCGGGAGCGAACATCTCGGGGAGTTTCTCTCTTCATTAGCCCGTACCTCGGCGT
The DNA here is from genome assembly GCA_018398815.1 of Conus ventricosus. NCBI lineage: Eukaryota > Metazoa > Mollusca > Gastropoda > Neogastropoda > Conidae > Conus > Conus ventricosus. The sequence goes on along the minus strand of CM031596.1, from coordinate 43,873,623 downwards.
CGCGGCTTTTGTTGCCCGCTAGAACACGCCGTGTCTCTCGGGGTGGCGGCCTTTTGTGAGTCGATTGAAAACGATGGCGGGGTTCGCTGCGGGTTGAGTCAAAAGACGGGCGGGAGCGCCATTGTGAGCTGTGGAGGCCCCTGAGTGCGTTATGGTGCAGATTGGGGGAGGGGGAGGAGACGGTGAGGAAGAAGTGGGGGGGTGGGGGAGGGGGGAAGGGAAGGGAGAGAAGGGAAGGGGAGGGGAGGGGCAAGGGTTGGAGGTAGGTGGAGATGTAATGAGCGTTCGTAGCGGGATAGAGGTCAATAACACGGAATGGTTTCGTCGTTGGCTTTGCTGTCGTTGTTGTCGTCGTCACACGGCTAGGGAATAGGAGGGGAAAAGTAACGTGAGGAGAAGTTTAAAAAGGAAAGAAAGGAAAAAAAGAAAAAAGAGATCATTTGAAGCCTTGGTAAACGTTCCGCTAGTCTAGTAAGTAGGCCCAACTATGTCAGATCTTAGTATTAGATTGGCTATTATGTTACGAACTTGTTGCATTCAAAACGAATGCAACAAGTTTCCCAGACAGCACAATCACAATATCACAGTAAAACTGTCAATAAAACATTGACAGTGTTATTGTGATTACAATTGCTTCTTTTCTGAACAAGACTTGTTTTCCCTCTTGTCATGTCGACGCTGAAAGGGCCTCGTGTGTTCGACGGGGCAAAAAGGAAACTGAAGCAGATCTCGCAGGATTGACTGTTTGTGTATGGACCGCTGCGCTGTGTGGGAAACTTGTCTTGTGCACAGTATACTTGAGATAGTGGCGCCTTCGGTCGAGAGCGACTGTGTTCACTGCTGGCTTATCGGCAGCCAGTTTTCAGAGATCAACACAACGTGGCATCACTTGCCACTGCTGTATGCAACAAGGATCGGACGGGTCGTTCGCAGGTTACCCGCATTGAATGATGTTCCTTTGGGTGTACATTCTATCAGGTCTACATGCTCTGTGATCGTCCCGCTAGTCCTTATTAGTGATCAACAGAACCTGGCACAGTACCATTTCCTTCGTATAATTCATTGTTTGCTGTTTGCAGACATATCGGCTCTGGGACCTTATGACTTGAATAGATGCTCCCACGATTGACGTTAGAATCGAGGGAACGGGTAAAGCGTTAGGGAACACCGACCTTACAGAGCATAACAGCTGAGAAAATTTGAAGAACTTTTCAACTCAGCTGAAGGAGATGCCCTGGAGATACGACGTTAACTTTCGCTGTTGGTCGTGGGTATTAATTGACTCCCATTCATGATTTTCATTTGATATCTAAGTCGGTTTTTAAGCTATCCCCGTAAAATTTTATGACTTTGTCAATTAAGCAAGGCCCTGCATCTGTACCAAAATTTCCTTAAGGAAAAGTGTAGGTCTCTGGAGAATCAAAACCAACGGCAAGCCTTTATTCCTTCACTTAAGGCATAGGGCACTGGAGACCCACGACATCTGATGAGGGTTTATTCCTTCACTTAAGCATGGGTCACTAGAGACCCACGACATCTGATGAGGGTTTATTCCTTCACTTAAGCATGGGTCACTAGAGACCCACGACATCTGATGAGGGTTTATTCCTTCACTTAAGGCATGGGTCACTAGAGACCCACGACATCTGATGAGGGTTTATTCCTTCACTTAAGGCATGGGTCACTAGAGACCCACAACATATGGTGAGGGTTTATTCCTTCACACAACATGGGTCACTGGAGACCCACAACATATGGTGAGGGTTTATTCCTTCACTTAAGCATGGGTCACTAGAGACCCACGACATTGATGAGGGTTTATTCCTTCACTTAAGGCATGGGTCACTAGAGACCCACAACATATGGTGAGGGTTTATTCCTTCACACAACATGGGTCACTGGAGACCCACAACATATGGTGAGGGTTTATTTCCTTCACTTAAGGCATGGGTCACTAGAGACCCACGACATATGGTGAGGGTTTATTCTTTCACACAACATGGGTCACTGGAGACCCACGAACATATGGTGAGGGTTTATTTCTTCACTTAAGGCATGGGTCACTAGAGACCCACGACATATGGTGAGGGTTTATTCCTTCACACAACATGGGTCACTGGAGACCCACGAACATATGGTGAGGGTTTATTCCTTCACTTAAGGCATGGGTCACTAGAGACCCACGACATCTGATGAGGGTTTATTCCTTCACACAACATGGGTCACTGGAGACCCACGAACATATGGCGAGGGTTTATTTCTTCACACAACATGGGTCCTGGAGACCCACGACGTATGGCGCTCGAACTTTCAGGCAACGCATATACGGCGAAGGCCGAGACGAAAACAGGACCGAGAAAACAATGGCGTGGTTCTCGATTCCACAGTTTGTTGTGACTGAACCACACAAGGCAGATTTGTTCGTGGAAAGTAACACTGACCATTTGGTATGAGGTTCGATGCTGTGTGGCGTAAGTGACGTTTTCTGTTGTTGTTCTCCTCGCAATCGTCTCGCCCACCTCCCTCGTCAGTCTTCCTCATGCCATATCTAGGCTGTCCTCGTTTCCTCTGCCTCTTAACGGTGAGTATCTCTTCTCTGCTCTGCTGGAGCGACGGCCGACCGGCTCTCGGCGGTTCCGTCACTGGGCCGACTTTTCCCCAGCAAGACAGTCATGAGGACTTCGAAGAAAAAGGCGGCGAGGGAAAGCGGATTTGTGGGCGGCTAACTTGGACGTCTGGATGGGACCCGTGGGAAGGGGGGGGTGGGGGGGGGGGGGGGGGGGCGGGGGGGGGTCCAGTGCTGCGAGGGCGTCCATAGTCTTTTTGTCACACAGTGGTGATGGTCATCCATGGATATGCATACTTGCTAGCCGTGTTGCAACATCATGGTACTCCAGGAATGTTGCAAGTAAAGATGTCACCACACACTCACACACGCAGCACGCTCGCTCGCGCGCCGCACGCACGCACGCACGCACGCACGCACGCACGCACGCACGCACACACACACAACACACCACACACACACACACACACACCCTAACAGCAGACAAACAAACACTCGCGCGTGGTGCACTAGCACGTACCAAACTATTCTACAAGGAGATACTTGTCTCGTTATAAGTGGAAGAAACAAAAAAACGCAGTTCTGTTATTGCAGGTTCAGTCATGTGATCAGTTTCACGCACTGACAGTATATGTCGACAAAAAATCAGTCGGTATTTACTTTAGGGCTTCTCTAATTTCGCTTCCATTAATCGATAGTGAGTCAGTGCTGTTCGTTTCGAACGAATCTTGAGGCAGCTGGACCAAAAGAAGAACGGCGAAAGGAACAACCATGTGTGATGGTACTGCATTCTCTTCACGGGCTTTTGTTATATGTAAGTTACGAGGATTAACGCTTTTATTAAGATAGAAATATGTCTCGGCTAACGGTCGTCAGTCTGCCGTTCCCACATCCGTCAGCATGCCTAGATGTGTGACGGTAGGTCCTTTGCTTGATGAACTCAGTATGAGACCTATCGACGCGGGACTGGTCCCTAGTTTTCTCCCTGCTGTTGATAGGTCTGAAATAAAACACACACCCAAGCCGTTCTATAAACAAACTTCCCTGCTGATCTGACAGCTGGAAAAAAAACAAAAAAACAAAAAAAAAAAAAAAAACAAAAAAAACACCACCCTACTCTCGGATAAAAACCTCACGGTTATGGACCTATTTCGGTTTCTGATACCAGCTGATAGATGGAAAAGGACCCCACCACCCCGTCCCTCATTCCGCCCCATCTCCGCAGGGGGACTGGATACCAATTGCGAGTTATCTCCCTCTGCAAACACCTCTCATCCCAGCGTTCCCATCAGAACCTCGCCGAGAGCCAAGATGGCGACGTGGCGACTCCACGTCTCTCTCGCATTGCAAACGGTTGTCATTCGGTAACATAAGTTTTATTTCTTTATTTTTGTTATATTCCCCTTTCCTCCTCCATCCCCCCCCTTCTCTCTCTCTCTCTCTCTCTCTCTCTCTCCATCTTCTTTTTGACGTTGGACGCTGAAGCTGCACGTATCGGGTACCGTATCACCCGGTCCTGTTTCTCCGACGAGGGTTTAATTGGCCTCCCCGCGGGCGGCAGCCATCGGCTGGCGGCATCAGTCTGCGACACGGCACCGCAGGTAGCCCCGGTATCGCCCCTCGGCACAACTCTTTGCCAGCCCCGTTCCCTCAGGACTTTTTGTTTCTGCAGTCCTCTCTCTCTCTCCTCTCTCTCTCTCTCTCTCTCTCTCTCTCTCTCTCTTCTCTTTGTGTCTGAATGTCGGTCTGTCTCTGTCTGTCTGTCTGTCTGTCTCTCTCTCTCTCTCTCTCTCTCTCTCTCTCTCTCTCTCTCTCTCTCTCTCTCTCTCCAACCCCAAATCCACCTCCAAGTTTTATTTTACTCCCTCTCCCCATTCTCCACATTATCCTCTTATTCTTTCTCGGGTGTTCTCTGTGTGTGTGTGTGTTTGTGTGTGTGTGTGTGTGTGTGTGTGTGTGTGTGTGTGTGTGTGTGTGTGTGCGTGTTTGCGTGCGTGCGAGTATGTGTGTGTATGAGAGAGAGAGAGAGGGCCCTTGTATTTACATAAGTGTATGCGTGCGTAGATGCGTGCGTGCGTGCTTGCATGTGTGTGTGTGTGTGTGTGTGTGAGAGAGAGAGAGAGAGAGAGAGAGAGAGAGAGAGAGAGGAAGAAAAACGAGGACTAGAAAGAACAAGAGGAAGAAGATAAGCATAAGTCACGAAGACTTCTTTGATTCGAAGGAATACTGTAACAGTAAGACAAACGAACTGAAAATGTTTATATGTTGATTTGTTCTTCTTAAAAAAAAAGTTAATTTCTTTCTCTATCGGGAGTCATTTGGATTTCACTGTAAATTTGTACCAGCTGTTTTTAGAATTTTTCACGATCAATTCACAGAACTGAATTGATATAAGATCTCACAAAACAAAGAAGAAAAGGGGGTGGAGAGGGGGGGGGGGGGGGGGGGGCCTGAAAAGGTAATGTTTCTGACGGCGGGAAACTATCTTATATAAATCCCCATGTGCATGACTTGGCCACTTTACATTATGTGTACTGTGATATTTCAGAGATGTTGAGTTGTTTTACCTGGATAGTACAGTTTTTAAAATGTTGTTTAACCAGTGATCAGATTAATCGTTCTGGTGTGAGTAATTTCCATGTAGTAATCTGTTTCAAAAGTTCTGTTTTGATTCTGTCACGTGTATCCAGAAACTCGCTTTCATGATTATCATCTTGAGAGTTAGAGGAAATTCTCCCAATTCTCCCGAGGTGGGAAACGTTTTTTTTTTTATGACCACCTAATGTCTGTCGGCGGGATTTTGTGTGTAGATTAGCATACGGAACCTGACATGACGAACATGTCCTTCTGTCATTACTGTCAAATTTATCTTGTCCATTAAAACTGAACGAAAACCAAATATCTGTTAGGTGTCAGATTTCTACGAAATGAAAGCAGTTTGATATTCGGTTGTGTGTGTGTGTGTGTGTGTGTGTGTGTGTGTGTGTCTCTCTCTCTCTTCTCTCTCTCTCTCTCTCTTCTCTCTCTGTATGTGTTGTGTGTGTCTTATTTCTGGTTATGCAAGAGAAATGTGGTGCACGGAAAGGGAGATTTATGAGTCTGTATCGAGAAATGAGAAAATCCATTCATTATACCGGGGGGGGGGGGGGGGGGGGGGGGGGGGGGGGGAAGGGTGATGAAGAAGAAAATTAGACGGACGAAGAAAAAAAGATACCGTCACGAATTTCAACGATGACTTACGAGTCTCACCCTTCATTAAATAAAGATTCATCCCTACCCCCTCCCTCCTTCTGTATCCACCACCACCACCACACAGAGTGATAGGAAGGGGAAGGGGGGAGGGTGTGTCTTCCGGCACGTTGTGTGACACAGTGGTGGCGGGCCAAGGGCCCCCAGGTGCAGTGTGCTGTCTCGGTGCTGACATCGCCCCGTCACTGATTGGGACAACGGCCGTCACTCGTTGATCCCCCTCATGCATCATAGCGGGTTCTGCTGACTACTGGAGGGAGTGACTGCCCCCCCGCCCCCCCCTACAGGAGATGCTGCCCGCGTCCGTTGCAGGGTGTCTCTCCCTCGCTCTAATTGCCCCCCCCCCCACCCCCACCCCCCACCACTTCACCCCGCAGGTACTGCCCAGGACATCCAGTGGTTTATAACCTAGGCAAACCACTGGGGGCGTTGCAAGGCTGACACGCGTTCTAAGCAACTGTTCTGCGGCAGATTTTCATACAGAATAATGCAGTGTTCATTCAGTCTCGAGGCTCCCCACTTAGGCGCCCGCTTCCTTCATTAGCGGTGAAAGTCCGGACGCCGTAATCAAGACAAAGTTCGGAACGCCTCCCGGTTGCTTTAGTTTTAGATGCTCAATGTCAAGGTATATTCCAGAGTTGACGTTGAATGTGCAGCATTTGTGGTATTCTGAATAATTTTGCATAATCGCGCGAGCGTGCCAGCAAGTGTGTGTGTGTGTGTGTGTGTGTGTGTGTGTGTGTGTGTGTGTGTGTGTGTGTGTGTGTGTGAGAGAGAGAGAGAGAGAGAGAGAGAGAGAAATATATGGGCCATGTAATCTTCTAATATGTTAAGCACGGTCTATGTGTCTGTCTTCTTGCTCTCTATACAAGTCCCCGTTTTTGTGTGTGTTTTTTTTCCCATTTGATCTTAAATTTGACACGTTGGTAATACGCGTATCGGCCAAATCAAGAGCAAATCGTTTTGATGCTTTACACTCTTTTTAGTCTCTTTTCTAATGCGGGCGACGAAGCGATGTTGGGATTCGAAGCGGGTCAAACACGACTGGTCATTTACATCCATAAAGACTGAAAATACGGTGCTTACTGTCGGCCAGATCAGCTCAGTCGGGAGAGCATAAGACTGAAGATGGACAGGCATCAGATTCAACCCTGGGGAAGGAGAGACGGTGAAGGGAGCGTGTGTATTTAGCTAGTTCTATGTATTTGTCAGCTGAGTCAGTATAGTCCTTTTATTTCAGCATCATTGATGATCGTGGATTACGGTCATGATATTGAATGCACAGTGTGTGCAAAGCTTATTCATGTTGTAGGAATACTTTATTGTTCGTTTATGCAGGTTAAAAAAAAAGTTTACATTTTGACATCCTGATTGACTGACCTGACATTTTCTTTTGAGGATTTTCACCGTCATTTTGATGAAACGTGTGGTGAAAACCCGCGATAACATGTGAGTCTCCAATGTCCTAATATTAGAGGGGAACCCTCACCAAATACTATATAGGTACTGTATGCTTCATGTACGACTGAACAGATGAACTGAATTGAACTACTCAGTTACAATACGGAGCGACAGCTCGGTATTGTTATTTGGAATCCTGGACACCCAACATTTGACAAATGGGGCGTATTGACCTAAATGTGGCAACTTTATTTTGACGTGTTGTCGTTGTTGTGGTAACGATAACGATGTAACGGGCAGACCAGTCAGCTGAGTAAGAATCTCGTGGGACTAGGTGACTGTGGTGCCCGGAAGTCGTAAGTCGCCTGCACGAGAGAAGGAGACTCCAAGAAAGGGGAATAGTAAAGCAAGCGACGCAGGATAGTTCGGATACTTATCCTGCCCTGTCTACAGTATTGAGATTATCTGTGTGTTTGTTCAGCTTCATTTGTGGGATCGGCACGGCACGAGCGCAACCAAAAAGAAGTGCGGGTCATGTTCAGACTCAGAAATGTTGAACGGTTGCTCATTTTTCGTGTGCTGTTCCAGCCGCTGCGTGTATTTGTCAAATGAAAGGTACAAGAGTATAGTTGCAGCTTTCCGGTTTTAAGACCCTCTACCTCAGAGAGAACGAAGAAATACAGAAGTGCCAGTTTGTCTCTTCATATCTGCCCGCTTCTGTGTTTTCATCTCTCGCGTGTCTTTTTTGTTAATATCATAATTATTTTCCGAAACCGTATGAATGCCATAGTCAAATACCCGTAAGAATTGAACAGTCACGTGTGTTCATGCATGAATCTCACTTGATCTTAACCCTTTAGCTTTTCCAGAAACGGGAGTTCCAGAGAGGGAAGCGGACAGTCCTGGCCGAAGAGATGAATCCGGATGGGTTAAACTGTTGATTGGTACGAGCCATGAATTTCTGACGTTGGTTGATAATGTCCTTAAAAGAAAGTCTAAGTCGCGCTTGAAGTTGATGGCTTTTGAATGTCTTGGGGGCAGTCCAGAGAGGGGTGAAGTTAAGGCAAGGACACCGGAATCTGACCAAAATGCCATACCGAAAGCCGTCAACTTCAAAATTAAGTGTTCATATTCACACCTGCAAATTGTAACCTATCTTCACATCTGCTCAGCCCATCGCGTCACGAAGAAAAGATTAATGTCGGGCCTGTCTCTGACGTCGGGCGACACGAATAAGTCTCTTAATTTGCCACTTTCAGCGGAGAACGTGCCGGAATACGAATCGGTGGTTTCACCCAGTTTATTGGGAACTTGAAGATCCCACGTCCACCGAACTGCTGAGTGTAAAAGTGATTTAGTGTCCGACCGTAGGCACTCACGACATCAGAGAGGAAGTAATTAGTCTTCAGGTTTTCACACTAAGGGAAGAATTGCGTTCCACGTATACGTAGAAATGAAAGTATTGCGTGTCTGTAACCCCCACCCCCACCCCCCACCACCCCTCTCTCTCTCTCTCTCTCTCTCTGTGACAGCTATAAGTAATGAAGGTTTAGCCACTGCAGGGGGTACTTCCTGTAATCTATTCTGCAGTGCTGTTGGTTGATATGGCTTTTACATGTATTGTATTTGTATTGAAATGATGTTTCTTTCTAATAATGTTTAAAAAAAAAACCCACTTTTTATCATCTTATACTGCTAAACATAGTGGAACAGGCACTTTGACACTAGCGCCTTAGATTTAAAATATCTTAAATTAACATGAACATTTGATATAGCTTTTCGTCTACTCATCATCATAGCAGTGGCTGCTCTCTTTTTCGTCCAAGTAAAAACGAAAAGAACCCTCTGGTGCCAGCCCCGAATGGGACGATAGCTGGGATACAGTGAAACCGAAACTGGTCGCCGACAGGTCCCGATAATGAAGTTCATGCTTTCTACCGCCCGCCATACTCCTGTGTGAAGAAAACAACAGCAATTTAGCCACACTGTCGCCTTTAGAACTGTTGCCTCGGGGGGGGGGGATGGGGGGGGGGGGGGGGATGGGGGGGAACGAGAAGACATCCCAAGAACAGCTCATGTGACTGGTTTTAATTAAATTAATGGTAGCAGATTCCCCGCGCTTATATTCGGCGTGGACAGAGCGGTATCAGCATGTAGGCCTACAACGCGTCAGGAAATAATCTTTGCGGGCAGATTTGGGCAAGGGGAGCCGGAGGGGCGGAGATTGTTCACGGGATTATTTACTCTGTGCTTTAAGTTCATGACGCCTGCGAGAAGAGCCGCTGTTGAGACTGAGAGAGAACCGGACGGGTCGGGGGACGAGCTACGATTTGAGTTGACATTATGGAGTGGTCCATGAACATAGCAGTGCTCATGAACGAAGTTTATGAATATTATATAGCAAAGGACACACACACACACACACACACACACACACACACAGAGAAAAATGAAAGTTTATAACACGTTCAGACGCGCACAAGTGTTCAAGTGTTTGTGCATTCGCAATTGAGTCTCTCTCTCTCTCTCTCTCTCTCTCTCTCTCTCTCTCTCTCTCTCTCACACACCACACACACACACACACACACACACACACACACACACATCATCCTCCCCCCCCCCCCCCCCCCCCCCACACACCACACGCACCTTCTCACCCCCACCCCCCCTAACACACGTGCACGCACTCACAAACTCGGAAAAGCAACCACAGAAACGACTCTGTCTCTTTCGCTCGCACTCTCTCTTCTGTATGTGTGTGTGTGTGTGTGTGTGTGTGTGTGTGTGAGAGAGAGAGAGAGAGAGAGAGAGAGAGAGAGAGAGAGAGTAGAGAGAGAGAGAGAGAGTACAACCATGAGTTAATCAGACAATAAATTGGTTTCAGTCAGTCAGTGTCTGTCTATCTGTGCGCGCTCGCGCGCGCCAGTGCGCGAGTGCGTGCGCACATGTGTGCGAAAACGGAATCACTATTTCCGGAATGAAATCTTCTTTCCAAGAACTCCGGAAAAAAAAAGCGATCCTCGTCTACGCAAGAAAGGTTAATTGGAATTGTGGAAATTCCACATGAAGACCTGGTGTACTGCACACAACAGGATGTAGACTAATCTGTTGTGTTTGTCACTCCGGCAGACGTGACCCACAGTCTGAAGCAAAACGTACGGACTCTCTCTCTCTTTCTCCCTCTGTCTGTCTCTGTCTCTCTCTCTCTCTCTCTCTCTCTCTCTCTCTCTGTGAATTGTTATGTATTAACTTTGTAGTAAATGTCTCGATGTGCAGTTCTGTGCGATGTTTTCTTTCAAAATTTGCAGATACGTTTTCATTCTTTGAGGGTTGGATGAATAATATAAAAAAAGGCACTGACTGTGTTTATTCCTCTCCATCAATGGATAACATTTCGTTCATTTGTTCTCTCTCTCTCTCGCTCTCTCTCTCTCTCTCTCTCTCTCTCTCTCTCTCTCTCTCTCTCTCTCTCGCATGCGCACACGGGTCGTGTGCACCTACTCACTTGCTCGAAAACGCAATCACAGGTGATGCAGGCGGCCACTGGATCCGTCACTGGTCCAAGGACGTGGCAAGCACGCACTAGGTGTTAAGCCAGAACTTACAAATGATAGCCTACACGTAGTGGTACTGTCAGCTGTGGGTTTCGTGATCGGCGCGGCTATCAACAACATGGCTTGGATGTGTGTGTGTGTGTATGTGTGTGTTTAACAGTTCAGCTTTTGTAAATGATTTGGGACTGGTTATGTCATTAGAAGAGCGCCCAAATTCGGCATCTGTGCAAATAGGCATTTTAATACAGTAGGTCTTTTAGCTTTCTGGAATCAGAGCTCATAGACATCATATTACACCACCGGTCATCTCTTTGAAATTCGCGTGGGTAGGCATATCACTTTTTCTGTTGTCTTGTGGGGAGAATGCTGCGCCGGCGAGCACTGGGGCTGCCAAGAACGACGCAGTGGCCCTAGTATACAAACAATCTTGTGAGACAAAGGATGCGGCGGGAGACTCGGGCTGCAGTGGAGGGTCGTGCTTGCAAACAGTATCAGTTTCAGCTACCAGTCCAGATAAACACCCGGACGTAAACTAAGGGGTGCCGCACGGGAGCCCCGCTCCCCACTGAAGTTTTCAACCAGGCATTTTCCAGATTCCAGCCTTGAATCGGGCAGCGTGTGTTTGATGAAAAGGGAAAGGGATAGAAGTTTGGGGGTGGGCGTCGACATTCTGACAGGGAGGAAGTGATAGTGGGGAGAAGGAGAAGGATGACGTAATACGTAAAATTTCTCCAAAGACTGAAACGTGGACGCTGAAAAATCGATTTCAGGCCCAGACATAACCATGAACGGGCAGGGGGAAAACTGACACTTAACCCGAGCAGGACTTTGTACCTGACAGTTCTTTTAATAACCCATGCCTTCCACCTCAAACACCCCTTCCCCAAACACCCTTCTCATTCTCCCAGCCCAGACAGATTTGTACAAGGTCGGCCTTAACTTGGTTCCTGTCACAGTACTTTTGTTCTTCTGATGGAAGGTGAACTCCGTGCTCTCCCTCAAAGTAGGTGGGTTCTTCGTCTATCGCTCTTCGGTCCTCTGCCCTGCCGCTCCAACAGTTTGGGCTCAGCGACGTAGCGCCTTTCAGTAATGGACTGGGAGGGGTGAGGGATGAGGGGGAGAGGTAAGGGAGGGAGTTTAAGAGGGTCGGGGGAGGGAGGATATCAGGGGAAAGGGTGGGCGTGGGTGTCAGATGCTGTTGCGATTGACCTTAACATTGGATACGATGCGTTCTATTCACTTGTTAAATTTGACCGGACCGAGACAAACACACACTTCGTTGTGCACACGCGTGCGTGCGACAAAGTTATTTTTCCGCCTGTCGTTTCTGTTGTTGACAGTGAAACACAAAGTTTCGCTTTAGCTTCCTGCGATCAGAGATCATCTTGACCTGGTTGAAATGAAGGCGACGAACTGTGACTAAATGATTGCCGCGTTGCTGGGCCTTTGGTTGGTTGGTTGACTGGTTTAGTTTCATTTTCTTTCTCACACACGTGCACCCCCCCCCCCCCCCCCCCCCAGCCCCCACCCACCTACCCCATCCCTCAAATATTCAGGCGGGTGGAATTAGGGGTAACTTTCAATAACAAAAAAAGAAAGATTTATCAAAGAATTGCATTTCTTCACCCTAAAAGTGACATTTTACCTGATATGCGCAGCATCTAGGATAAACACCTTCAATCTTTTGCTTCCAACAAGCCAGATGTGAGGCTCTCGCTGATACACTGACTGGCAAATGAACCCCTCTCTCTCTCTCTCTCTCTCTCTCTCTCTCACACACACACACACACACACACCACACACACACACACACACACACCACTTTACTCATACCGCCCGCTGTTAAGCAATGTGAAACTAAAATAAACCAAACAGCTGTTTTGTTTAATCTGCCAAAACAAACCAAATGGCTATTTTCTTTGCTTACTTGTTTGTGTATCCTGTTATATCATGTCAGCTTGACGTGACAGAGACCGGTTTGTATCGTGAGACGCCTTTGTTGTAAATTCAATGCGCTTTTTGACACGTTGATCATGCGCTTTTTTTTTTGCCTGTTCATTTTTATTTTGTTTTTGTTTTTGTTTCTTATTTTTACATGCCTGTCCCTTAACTCCTTCCCTGTGCGTTAGGTAGACGTTAGGAACGTGATGAATTCCAGTTGTAGACCAGTGTAATACGAAACCCTGAGCGGCATTCCCTAACAGTGGGTGTCATTAGATAATCTTACAGCGAGGTGATGACAGCAAGACTACAGAAACGACAGGAGTGGCGTCGCCAGGCGGTAGCTGATTTGATTGTTTTTGTCCAACAAACCTGATGTCTGAATATGGATACGGATTCGATGGAAGTAACCATTAATTTTGCGTGAGAGGTGTGATAATGGCAACAGCTTGACACGGCTGGAGCTTATCGCGACGTAAAGTGACAGATTCGTCACATTTCATGCCAAACACGTCCAAGCTCATTCAGGAATCCGGTTCACTGAGCCGCCATCTTGTCGTCGCGGAGCCGCAAAGGACGAGCATTTTGTGCTGGGTATCTATCACACATCTGCCACTCCTGTCACACTAGCTCGTATCTTTTAAAAAGTGAAGGATCTCCGTGGTTTATTCCATCTGATTGACCTGTCGCTGCTGTCGACACGTTCTTATAGAGTGTTGGGACTTGCGTGGTATCAGACCCTGACACTTTACAGCGGGCAGCATGAAGACGTTCACAGGTGTTCCAACGTATGCGATTTTTCAGTACCTGAAATTGATGTTGTTGGTGTTTGTTTTTGTTGTTGTTGTTGTTTTTTTTATATCTGATCGACGGTTTTCGAAAGAAAGACTCTAGAGCAAATTGTGTGTTTTGAGAACTCCGGTTTATTGCCTTTTGGTTTAAACAAATGCAATAATGTTACGGTCTTGACTTTGACAATGTTACGCCCAGATATACCCGTTCCTGGTCGCTGAACGACAAACAACATCGAATAGCGAGAGGTCGCGAAGAACTTCCCTTTCCTTTCCCGCTCCTCCTCAACTCCACACACACACACACACACACACACACACACACACGCGCACGCACACGCATACACGCGCGCGCGCACACACACACACACACACACACACACACACACATGCACACATACGCGCGCGCGTCCGCGCTTGTCACAAACTTAGGAGAATCCGAACCTCTTTTGTTTGTGAAAGGCAGCCCCTGTAGGTTATCTTACTGTAGCCGTCGTTGTATGCAGAGCCACACACGCACCCATCTTTCCCCACCTCGCACCTCGCCCATACCCCCTCCCCTCTCCCACTACCACCCCACGTCCTTCTCCCATCACGGGCTACCCGTTTTAGTAATGCCCAACTTGACCCTGGGCTGTGGTTGTCTGTTGAGGCAGGCTGCTGAACGAGGGCGAGAAGAAGCCCTTCGTGGACGAGGCAGAACGTCTCCGCCTGCAGCACAAGAAGGACTACCCGGACTACAAGTACCAGCCTCGCCGCCGCAAGCCCCTCAAGGGAGCGTCCTCCTCCTCCTCCTCTTCCGCCAGCCTCGGTCACGACCCTCGGCCCCCAGCACTCGGCCCCAGCTCAAGGCAACTGCCTCGGCCTCCTCCGTGGCGGGCCGTGACGGTTCCTCCTCCCCAGCGACGACTGCTCCAGCGAGTGTTCAAGCCAGCCCGGAGGATCCAACGGTCCCCCACCCCTCCAGCCACCCCAACCAGCACGAGGCGCTCAGCATGAAGTGCCTGTACGAGAGGAAGAGGAGTTACATGTTGGGTGAGTACAGGCGTTTTCTGAAACATGTTATTTTTTATGTTTGCCGTGATCATCTTGCTTGGCCATCAGACCATTCTGCGTGTGGTGACAGTTTTGTTTGTTTGTTTGTTTTGTTTTTTTTTTTTTTTTTGCGCTTCAAGAGAACAACAGCTGCAGTTTAAAAGCTGTGCAAGATATTGTTTACAAACAAATCGATCTCAGCTAGCACTCTTGTCAAAGGAAGACATACAGCGTGCGTGCGCGCGCGCGCGCCTGTGTGTGTGTGTGTGTGTGGTGGCCGGATCTCCGTAGCCTTAGATTAGATTGTGGCATGAGCGTAACAATGTAAACAATCAAGAAAGAAAAGGGCGGAAACATGAGCCGAGTTGAGGCAGGCAACAATGACAACAATCGTAGCATTCTGCATAGAAATATATTTCCACGAAGACGGGTCGTTTTCTGAAGACACGTTCAAAATTGGAGCACTTGACCTGCATGCATGTTCATGTATGTCCTCTCTTCCACCGCCTTCCGGAGTTCAGCTTCTGTTTCGAATTCCCGTTCAATAACGTGTGGGCGGTGGACCTTGTCGCCACTGACGTCAGTGCGGGGGAGACAAAGGAAGGAAAACAGGCTACTGCTTCCGTCAGACATGCGCAGACACTCCACTGTGAAAACCACATTTCCGGCAAGGGCGTCAACCATGGCCAACTCACACCCATGGAGTGTTAACTCATATTGTCATCAACCAAATGAGTTCCTGCAGCGTAACACAGGCATCGATACTCAGAAGTGGAGATAACCATGTAATTCCGATGGAGGACAGCAGAATTGGTAGATGATGACGGAGAGTGACAGAATTCTCACATGAATAAACTGAGACATCTTTCTATCAAATTCTCTCATGAATAAACTGGGCCACCTTTATATCAAAGTAGAACTGCACCACCCCCCCCCCCCCCCCAAGTGTTCCAGTGAACAGTTAATTAAGAACGCTCATAAATTTCGCGTTTAACAGAACAACAACCATTCACGCCGACGCTTTGAACACAAAGAAAACAAAATGCTGTGTTCATGTTGTGTGTGTGTCGTGAGGGGTCGGGTTGGGGTTTATTTCGGTTCATTATCAGTTATGGTTGCCCATGTTTATTATTATCAGGACTTTTCAAGGTGTATATTGACAGTATTGATAAAAGAAAAAAAGAAGACAGAGACGAAAAAGATGAAAGGCATGTTTTTGTTTGTTTGTTTGTTTATTTTAATGAGCCTTGCATCGCTAATTTTCCAACGGTTGCTAAATTGTTATGAAGATCCCAAACTTGAAAGGTTGGTCGTATAAGATGTGGTTTTGGTTCATGTGACAATTACTGAGTGGGGATGAGTAGCTGTCGTCTAACATTGTCTATGATGAAAAAACGTTAAGTAAAACCACTGAACTAAACTGAACGCAATACGAGTCTGCAGAGTTTGCCACACCTATCTGATGTTTGGCAAACATGGGATGCCATGTTTTGGGTACTGGAGAAAGGTTTCCCTCTTGACAAGATACTATTCGCCTGATAACATTATACACATGCGTTTGTCATCAATCTGCAGTCAGTCACACTAATCGACCAGTGTGCTCAAACCTGGGGAGGTTGGGGTGTGTGCATACGAGTCTGTCTTGGTGAGTCCATGCGTAGCCGGAAAACCTAGTTGGTCGACGACAACAAGCAATAACGTGATCAATAAGAGTGTCAGTTAGAAAAAAAATAATTCGCTTTGCGGATGGCGAGACAACGTACAACTTCTGAGGAGAACAAGTATTTCAGTGTTTATGTATGATAATCAGCAGTGTCTGTTAATGATTTCTTGTTGCTGTTGTTGCATTATTTAGTGATCGCGTTGACGGGAAATACTCCTTTACCTGGTTGCATGCAGGTCGAAGGTCCACACTGCCCACAGGCGATACGGCAGACGGAGATCACCATCCCAGGAGAGTGGGGAAAGGGGACTTACCTAACTGTACATGTACACAAACACAACCAAACGACACGTTAGGATGCACGGAGAAAATGCCAGCAGCTATGGTGGACGCCAGTGTGATTAGAGTTGACAACATCGGACTGCGAGCTCGGTGTTCTACCATTGTGCTATCGAGGCTTCCAATTGTCATGTCAGCGCGGGGCCTTCATCTTCCGTTTTCTGCTTCTGCTTCTTTACCAAGAGTCTGATTCTTATGTAAACTCTCGTGCGCGCGCGCGCACGCACACACACACGCACGCACGCACGCACGCACGCACGCACGCACGCACTCTTGCTCTATCATTACCGCTCAAAGATTCTATTCGCCCAGTGAATGACCTGTGAAATGTTTGTAGATTGATCATGACAGTGCACATGGCGATCAAGCAGTTCCTGTTCTGTCGTGGCAAACTGCTCGTCAGGTGACATGGCTGTTCTCTTCTCTAAATGAGCGCGACCTTAGTACCTCAGCAAAAAGAAAATGACCTATGAATATGTATTTCATTGAAGACGGTCAGTTCCGCATGATGTTTGCACTGAACGTTGTTGAAGATTGGATACGTGCATGAAAGCGGGTTATAGATGACACCTGGAAGCAGAGATGGGATGGAAGTGGATGGGAGTCAGCCTCCCCTACATCATCATGCATTACTGGTATAAAGCCAGGGAATAAAAACCGGCAGCATGGGCTACGCTATTGGGCATAGGTTGGAAATCATTCGCTGTCACCTTGTCTCAGGTCAATTGTACAAAACGGAAAAAAAAGCATATCATCGGTAGACCTGTAACCTTGAACAGTAAAGAGAACAGCCTGTGTATATTGGCCTTTTCTGTGTTCATAAGGCGTGACGAGATGTTGGGTCATGTGTTGCAGATCCCAACGGCCACCGATCGACTTCAGCCACGTGGACCTCAGCCCTGACGTCATCGAGCCCCTGGACGATCAGGACCTTGACCAGTACCTCCCGCACGGCGCTAACGGCAACCTGCCCATCCCTCACTCCACGCACGCTCAGTCCCATCAGCCGGCGCTCGTGCCGACACCCACTACCACCAGAACTACCTGGCCGGCGGCTCTAACGGCGCGGTCAGCACTCCGGGAGGCTGGATGCCCTCCTACAGGATGAACCCCGGCTCCACCTACTACAGCATGCTCAACAACAACACCACCGCTCCCATCACGACCAGCACCAGCAGCGCCAGCAGCATGATGCCCGCCAGCTCCAGCCTCAGCCCCGGTCAGTACGAGCACCACGCCCCGGACCACGCTGCACGGTCCTCCGCCGCCTCGCACACCTCCCCTCCTTCCTTCCTGGGACCCCCTCCCACCGTGCCTCCAGCGACTGCAAGTACCGCCCGGAGAACCCCAGCTGTCAGCAGGTGAAGATGGAGCAGTTCAGCGTCCCGCAACAACAGCAGCAACAGCAGCAGCAGCAACAACAACAACGTTACTGCGACTCCAAATACAACGGCTTCAACGCCAGCACAGCCCCGTCCGCGCGTTACACCGGTGGTGGCATGGGGGACTCGGGAGCGCTCTACCCAGCCCCTCCCGTGGCCTCGGCCATGAACGGGGCCTACGTCTCGCCTGTCTCAGCCGTCTCGTCTGGGGCCGTCAGCTCGGCTAGCAACAACTACCAGTACGGCATGACCCTGCACAGGTCCATGTACAACCCCATCCCTGCCGCCGTGCCCGCCCAGCAAGGCTGGAACAGGTACACGTGAAGCTCGGCCACCCCCTACAGGCTGTTTGGGCGTCGTGAAGATCGTAATGAGGACGGCAGATGATGATCAGATTGTCCGAGAACTGCTGGTGACGCGTTGTCAGTTCTCCCTTGACTGACCGTCTCCTGGTGATCGTCATCATCACTGAGCGACTGTGTTGGGTCGACGAATGACACGAAGCGTCGTGAATTCAATACCTGCTAGTGTTTCACCGGACAAGGAAAACTGACATGCGTCCAGCAAGCGTCTGGCTGCCAGGAGAGCAATTGAATGAAGACTCTAAAAGTTCAGGATCCGATTGACGGCGTCGTGGGTCCCAAGTTGCCGACGCTTTCGAAAAATAATTCGGTCAAGATACATCAGTGTCACCATTCAACGTCCGTAGATTAGTATAACAGAACTGTCTACAGTTCAGGGGAGAAAAAAAAGCTGGTAATGACAAAGGATTCCTCCCACTGATTCATGAGCATAATACTGCCCTTGCAAAGTCTGCTTTGTAGACGTTGTCTCATATGTAAAAGAAATTGTGTTGGAACATAACATTTAGAATCGTGATATGGGCCTTATGAAGCAATAAAGGCCTTAGTTTGTTTCCACTGATGGCTGTATGATTGTTGAAATCGTCATTACGTATTGAAACGGAATATTCAGTTGCTGTAGAGAACTTTGTGTGCCATTCATTACTGGTCTTGTTTGTTTCTGCATGGAAGAGCGGGTCTCTTTCCGTTTCATTTTTTAATGTGCCCTACCCCACCTACCCCACCACCCGTCTCCATCCACCATCACCCATATATTGTTGCTTTTGTGGCCTTTTTTTTTCAAAATGTTGTTTCAGCATGAAATGGTACCATAATTGTTTTGTTCCTGCCCAGCGATTTTACTTCCAGTTGATCCCCGCTTTTACCATATGCAGCAATTTGAGAATATTTGTTGTTCTTGTTGAAGAGCCTATTTTCTTAATGTTTGGATTGTTCCCCACCCCTCCCAAAAACAAAAAGAACAATCTCTGTCGTCGTTTGCAAATAATAAGTTGTCAACAATTTGCAAGTTATAGTAAGTTTTCAAACATTTGCAAATTGTAAGTCGTCAAACATACGTAAAAAGGTGAGTCGTTTAGCGTTTGCGAGAAAAGGTGTCGAGAATTTATGAATAGCAATCTGTCAAGCATTTACAAACTGATAAAGTTTTCAAGAATAATGCAAATGGTACGTGATCAACAATTCGCAAACAGTAAATTGTCAAACATTTGCAAAAAAGAATATTCTCCCAAAATTATCAAACTATGAAACTGTCCGAGTTCGGTGGCTGTTTTTGAATGTTTTTGTCGTTCAGTCATACACAACTGTTCATGCTGTGTAGCTGGGACCTAATCCAGGTAACGATCGACAGAGGTTATGTTTGGACCTCTGTCAGGGGCACTCCTCTCGCAGTTCTCATTCTAGATGTTCCATGCACAGCAACATCTATCCAAGTTTGTCCCGTGGCAGCCCCAATATCGGCAGCCCACAAAGAGTAAACAGTATCACACCGTCATGACGTAACATATCCAAGATGACACCGCACTGTTTTCGCGGGGTTTCGCTTACTCGCAACAAAAATTGTTCCTCGAAAGGGCGCCACCACGTCTGTCAGCGACAGTCCCCATGAACGTACCGATACCGATGACTTGCTCACCATTTCACTTCGGGAACAGAAGTGGCGAGGAAAATCAACACTGAGGTCAATAGCAGAGTAGGACTGGGGGTGGGATGGGGCCACAATCCTGACTTGATTGAAATGAGGATCCTTTAGGATGGTGAAAATGATGCTGCAAAGTCGCATTATCATTTCATAATACATAACAGGGTAACAAATCCTTGCGCCGACGAGGCCCGAGAGAAACAGACACCTGCAGAGTTAAGAATATTGAGCAACATTTTCAGAGACGCATCAGCGGTGTGGTTCCAGTCTTCCTCTATAATTAAGCCCGCAGCACACTCGGTTCTGGGTAGAACCCAGCCGGGGCCAAAACAATCTTACAAATATATGCCTCTGATGGGAGTTGAACTCATGACCTTTCGCCAACAAACTTGAATTTGTTTCCATTCTTGTGCAGGCAGTGTGTTACAAGACCCCGTTCTCTGAAACAGACTCTGAAACCAGTTTGTCTTTGATTTTGATCATTTGGTGACACGCAGGAATCGAAGCCACCTGATCAGAGATAGAAGTCGCCACAGAGTTCAAATCGATCTTTCAGTTTTCTTTTTTTTTTTATAATTATTATTGCTTTACTGCACCAAGGTGTCCGCTCAGAGTGAAATTGCTTCACGGCAATATTTTAGATAGTATGTCTAGACAGTCGATTAGATAGTAGAAATGGTTACCGTTCATTCGTGCGGGTGTTTCGTTCAGTCGGTTTGTATGGACGCCTTAGAAGGAGAGTTGTTGCTATTCTGAACGGAAAAGCGCGTATATATTTAATAGAAAGAAACTCATTAGTCATACGGCAGTTTGTGCTTACAGTTGAATTGAAAAGATGTCGGAGATCGCATGCTTATTGACACAGATGTAAATGCAAGCAAGGCATTCTCAGCGTTCTTGACCAAACTTCGAATTCTACAAACGCGAAGCCTCAATGCACAACAGCAAACTTTCGTGAACTCTTCATTTTATTTTCTTATGTGCTTAATAATGTGCTTTTGGCATTTGTTACACAGAAACAACTCCGACAGTTTCAGGGGCCAGAGTTGTATAATGTAACATCGGGGATGAAAGGTGAACATATTTTTTCTGGAAGCCCTCTGGTACATAACTATCACATATGTGACATTTTGAAGAGCAAAATCTCCGTACACGACCTAAGCCATGACAGTAAACACATTAGTTTGTGTACATTTTGAGGTCCTTCCTGGTTGCCCCAGACCCAGGTTAATGCTAGCGAGCAGTTATCTCGCTTCATAAATATTTGTTTTTCCAAAAGAGGTGGCGTTCGTTTTAGTAGACGGAAGATGATTTAATCACACACGTGTCACGCGTAAAGAAATATATGTGATGACCTGAACCTGTCTGTGCTAGTCATTCATGTGTGTCTCGGAATGCTTTAAGGTGGGCTTGATTTGTATCCACATTCACGTGGCCGTACAGTTATGATACTTTATTTGTAGAAGAGGGGAGGTTAGGAGACAGTCTGATGAATCACTTTGACCTGTTTCTGCTGGCAGATGATGGTCCGACCGAAGCTTACTCATTTCCACCCCCTCGTTTGTTTGTTTGTTTGTTTATTTTGTCTCTTCCACTTCTCCACTGAACTTGGTGAATAGTTATGCACGTACGATAGCTAGTATTTTGCTTTGTCGGTCTGTTGAAAAAAAAAAACCACCTTGAAATGCGTTCTATTTTTATACAAGACAAACTGTGCATTTCAGTTCTGAGATGAACATATTGTCGCAGTGCCTTTCATACTTTACAATGTTTGGGATTATTCATATATGAATAAGATTAATGCGTTTCATTGGGTGTGTGCCTTACTCTACCTTATGTGAATATAGTTTACAAACAGCTGTCTGTCTCTCTTGCATTAATATATATTTTGCTCACTTTGGCTTTTCACCCCCATGGCCGCTGTCGAGCGAACACAACTCTGGGCAGACCTCCCTGCCTCTGTCCAGCGGGTTTCCCCCTGCCTCGTTGGCTGTTCTTCAGCACTTTCCAGGTCGTCCCCTCGATCTTCTCCCCTGCGGGTTGCAGGCGACACCCTGACGGATGACGTTGGATGCTGACTTCCTGAGGAAGTGACCTATCCATCCCCGCGTTCC
>CM031596.1:43831584-43844084 GCA_018398815.1 Conus ventricosus | reverse complement strand
GGATGTGCCTTCAAGTGTCTGCCCACGCAAGTTTTAACACTAACTCGATTGTCAGGGATTCTCCTTTTTTTTCTTCTTCTTCAACGGATTGGACGACGTCGACCATGGCAGGATAAGTTACTCTGGGTACCCATGATTAAAACAAACAAACAAAAATCTTGACGGAAGATATTTCTAAACGCTGAAGTAGCAACTGAAAGTAAAAAGCAGACAGTAACGGTGTTGCACGAAGTTGGAATTCATTTCTTTTATCCCCGGCCGTGAGTCGCTTGAAATTTTGCGCGCCGCACGTGAGGGTCTTTAATTAAGGACCCATGCTTTTTGTACAGGAATACAGCCTTTCTATACATCGTGGGTCTTAGGGACCCATTGTTTTTCCCAAAGATTTAAGCCTTGCTGTACCCGTGGGTAGTCGGAGACCCATACGTCTTCTGAAAGAATAGCGCCCTGCTATAGTTTCTTTATACATTTTTTCCCTTTTTTTATTGACAAAAACAATTTTTGGTACAGATGCGGGGGCCATACTTTACAGACAAATCCACAAACGTTTGCGAAGATAGCTTAAAAACTGATTCAGTTTTCAAGTGAAGACCATGACTTTGGGTCATGTGATACCCACGACCAAGGCGAAGGTTAAGAGTCTAAAAATCCACAACACTACAAGCAGTTTCATGAAGGTTGTGGACGGAGATACAAAATAACACTTACAAAATTGTGAGTGATTATTATAGGATTACAACCGCCATGCACCTTGCGCTTCCTAAGCTTAAACAAAGGCCACACGAAAAGCAATTTTTAAAAAGAATAGGTGGGACATATATAAAGTCCAGTCTAGATACAGACCACTTCCAGTCCATAACTGCTTATCCTACCTCCTGTTGTTCTTGGCACACAAGGGCTTGAGAGGAAGGGGGCTGGGTGAAGAGAAGAAAAAGGGGATTGAGATGATGGCGGAGAAGGGCGGGGGGGGGGGGGGGGGGGGGGGAGGGCAGGGAAAGGAAGGGAGCTGTGGGGAGGGTTTGAGAGATGGGGTTGGAAAGAACGACAAGGAAGGGACGGGTAATCATCCCGGTGTTTCCGCTACAAAGCATGCACTTCCTTGCTGAAGAAACAATTTAATCGCTTGCTTGACTTCCTATCCATCACCGGCCGCCAGAGGAAAACAGCTCCACAGAACTAAACCGGAGCGGTACAGGAGAATGACTTGTACATCACCGGCAAGATTAAAATCGGATTTTCTCCGGATTAGAGTACACGTTTTAAGCGGGTTTACACCCTCTGTGCGTTCATCATGTCACCGGCCTGACGCTTGTTCCGCTGTCAGCCTGGCCCACGTCTTCCTCCTCTTCGACACCAGACCGTGTCGTAGTTCCAGGTGAAGAATGGTCTTTAGGCGTGGCACGTATTTCGTACTCTTCTGCGTCCTGGTTTTGTTTTGTAAATTGGGACACGGGGAGGGGGGGGGGGGGGGGGGGCATTGTTGTCGAGCACGTTTTGTTGGAGACTTGGCATTAATCGAGGGATGAAACTACGCTTCTTTTCATACGAGCGTATCTTGCCATCAACTGTCTGAGAGATACAGTCACCTGCAGTGTTGGTTTGGAAATTTGAGCGTCTCTGACTCTCAAAGACCCTTTCAGTCTCGGTTCCAGATTGCCTAGGGCATGGGACAAGGGGCGGACTAACACAGACATGGGCACAGCGGTCTGTTAGCTGGTGCAGTGGATAGACTCGCAGTCTTGCGTGCTGGGAGGTCCTGTGTTCGATATCCTTTCAGAGGCTTTTATTGGTAGCATTTTAGGGACTCCAGCCGTCTCATACACAGAGCTGAGTGGTGAATACGTTCAAATGAGAACTGAATCAATCAAAGTTAGTTTCAAATTGAGGTGACTACAGGCGGTAATTGAAACAAATTTTAAAAGAAATTTACAGTAATTCCGCTGGTTAACACGGATTAACAGGTTACAAGAAAAAAAACACGACCTGTTTCGACCTCATAGGTCTTCTGCAGGCAAGATAAACAACATTCATGACAATGAAAACGAAGAACTAGCAATCACGTATCTTATCAAATTCGGCGCAAGATGGGCGTTGAATGAAAACCTTTTTAAAATTTAAAGACAACTGAGTTTCATCCACCGACTTAAGGGATGTATGTCTTTAAAAGTATTGCTCAAATGCACTGACCAACACTGCAGATGCCTGTGTTTTTCGGGTATGGGTGACGACAGCATTTTATATAACCGTGAAAAGGGGCGTAATTTCATCCCTGTCCCATGTGTCCAGCCAAAAATAACAACAAAAGCGGTTAAACTCCCATCACCTTATTCTAAATCAATAGTTAAAAAAAACACAACTAACAAAAAACCCCACCTCAGGACCCCTTTAAGCTTGCACTAAAAACATTGAGCTCAGTTCTGAATTTCTCTCCAACGATCGTCCCTTGGAGAGGTCAACAAGTCACCAGAATCGGCAAACTCAAGGGGACTGTCGTTTTAGGGTGGACTGATGGCACTGTCACGCCTTCCTCGTCGCCAGATTACCATACGAGTAATCCACGTTTTTCATACACTGTGACAAAAAGCAAGGTAAGACTTCATATAACAAAGGAAGCTTAACCAACACAAGGACGAGAGAAACACTGCATGCCAAACGAAAAACAAGATAAAAATAAAACTTGGGGGGGGGGGGGGGGGGGGGGGGGGGGGGGGGGGGGGGGGGGGGGGGGCGGGGGGGGGGGGGGGCTGGGGGGGGGGGGGGGGGGGGGGTGGGGGGGGGGGGTGGGGGGGGGGGGGGGGGGGGGGGGGAGGGGGGTGGGGGGGGGGGGGGGGGGGGGGGGGGGGGGGGGGGGGGGGGGGGGGGTGGGGGGGGGTGGGGGGGGGGGGGGGGGGGGGGGGGGGGGGGGGGGGGGGGGGGGGGGGGGGGTGGGGGGAGGGGGGGGGGGGGGGGGGGGGGGGGGGGGGGGGGGGGGGGGGGGGTGGGGGGGGGGGGGGGGGGGGGGTAGGAGTAGGAGGTCGGAGATGGGGGGCTTCAAAAAGGGAGACAGAAACAAAACAAGTATTATTTTCTGAGGACGGGGGGGGGGCGCGGGGGGTTATTTTTCATGCTGACAGAACAAAACCACCCAATCCACCCTGTACGTTACCGTGCTAAGATGGGAACGAAGAAAAGACGAGTGTCACACTGTTTGGAAACCAGAATGGGCCGACTTGAGAGAGAGGCCGTACAGAGAGAGGCCGCTAGAGGGAGGTCGCAGATAACACCCCGCCCTCCCCCCTCTTCCGGAAAAAAAAACAACCCCGCTAAGGATTAACATATAAAGCGCGTTTAAACCTCCCCCCCCCCCACCCCACCACTGTGTGTGTGTGTGTGGGTGTGTGTGTGTGTGTGTGTGTGAGTGTGGTGTGTGTCCAGTGCAGTATGTCTTTGTTATGGTGCTACAAATCCACACTTTTCATCAGATATTCTGACTTAGACACTATGGTGAGAGACCCAATAGCACTGCGGACAATCAAGAGCGAGTCACTTTTGAGCTAGAAAGTTGCATTTTCTGCGACCATGATAAGCGAAGCAAAGTGAAGTCCTACGCTTGAAGCGGTTGAAAAAAAATGCGCCTTGCCGCTGAGTGGCTCACACCGATTAAAAAACACATGGTGCTTATTTTCCGGCCGGAAAAGCCAAGTGGCGAGAGCGTAGATTGTTGACTACTACAGATCTCCTGATTCATCCCAATGACAACTGACAATTATTTTTTTTGTCTTTTTCCTCGAAAGGAGATTCGCAACGGGTCTAAAAACGCAAAGCGAGGGGGTAGGGGTGGGGGATACAATAGTAATAACGTAAAACGATATAAACGGCGAGGAGAGAGAAGGGAAGTTACTCTAACAGCGAGTTAACACGCTTCTTCCTGTGTCACAAAAGCGTTACCTTGGAATTCATCGACAGTGCGTTTTAAAGGTTTGACAGCACGTAACGATTCCTGTAAACTGAAGGAAAGGAAACTCGCCAGGAATTGAACCTTATAACTTTCTCAAAAGAACATCACTGAAAGTGAATGCATGCCACTCAGCATACGCTCAAACCAAACAACCACAAACACACTACTACACAGCAACACACCACACACCCACACCCACACACAACACTACACCAGCACACCACACGCTCACGCCGTCAAGAGCAAACACACACATACATACTACAACCATAACCAATACATACCTACATACACACAAACAATGCAATACAGTCTTTAAAGAGAGAGAGGGGGGCGCGTGCGCAGGAATTCATAAATCTCCCCCCTCCACCCCATCTCTTCTGTCCCTTACTCTTCCCACCTTCTCGCATCCCTCTTGCCTCCACTCCTCTCCTCTCGCAAACCCCCACCCGCCACCGCCCCACCCCCACCACCTCCAACCCCCCCCCCCACCACCCGCCCACGCGCACCCCCGGCCCCCCACCCCCATGTATCTCTTTTTTTCAGTTTCCTGTTTAAAGAGGGGATTAAAACGGGTCTCTACTATTACCTGTGAACATGGAACAGGGACGGAGGGGCACAGACAGGTCACATCTCCTACCACCATTCAAAGTGTGGCAAAAGTTACCTCCCATTTTTCCCTCTCTCGGGAGCCGTCTGGGGTCCCCGGCTTAATCTCTTACCTGTAACAGCGGATTCAAGGCGGCGAGGGGGGAAACTAGTCATAGATAACTCAATCCATTTGTGGCTCAACTCATCCGACCCAGGTTTTTTTTCCGCTTTGCTTATAGAGGTGTGACCCCCCTTGACGGCGCGTGAAGATTTTTTTTGGCTTGCTGCCTCCACCAGGGGGCGTATAGTCTGTGGGGAGGTTGGAGGAGCGAAAAGAACCCTAGCCCACAGAGAAAAGCAAACCAAGAAAGAAACCGGCCAAGGTGAAACGACCCTCCCTCCCCCGTCCCCCACCCCGCCCAACAATATCACCCCGAAAGAAATTTCGGAAAAGGATTCGAAAAGTGATATCCGGGATCAAACACCAACACACGCCACACCCACACACAAACGCACAGACCATGGTCACTGAGAATGCTATTTGAAGAGCCCGTACAATGTATGTTACAGAAAGAATTCTAGTGGAGGCGAACCTTCCTGTTTGCAACATGTGCAATGTGGCGGACTGATCATGTTGCATGTCAGTGTATCCAATGCGTGGTACGCATTAGAGTCAATAATTCCTCAATAATGTGCTAGGGTGCCGGCGAACATTTCCCCCGCTCACGGGTCGCATGCTGTTGCGCGTCATGATATCTGATTGACAGCACAGCTTGGGAGAGTGTGTAGGGAGGTATCTTGAGCATTAGTGTTTTGGTCCGTGGAAGTGGGGAAATTTGGTCAAAGCAACACCACACTGTTGAGTTTTGCCGCCCAATCATATAGTTAACCACTTTAACATACGTATGAATTATCCAATCACAGAAGCCAATTTTAAACTGTAAAGCAGGCTGGGTGTTAGGTGAACTGTCGCTCAATTGGTTTTTTGCAGCTGTTTTTCCCAGAGTGGAAAAGTCTCCTGACGTTGTGTGGTGTTGATACTATGTTGGAAGTCCTGGTGAATCCATTTAGGACCCTTGTGTTCAGGTTCGGGCTTAAGGATTAAGCGGGGGAGGCTGCCTTCATATGGAGTTGTGTCTAGTGAGGGGACTGATTCTGTGTTTCTGTGTAATTGAATTCTTATTCCGTTCCGCTTTTGGAGGTACAATTAAAGCGGACTGTCGGTTACTGTGTACTTGTGAAGACGTGGTTGCTGCATTTTGTGTTAACCCCCCACTGTAACCGGTTTTCCCCGAACCCTGGGTGGGGTGAAGACTTGGTTGCAGCATTCCTTGTTGAACTGTAACCGGTGTTCCCCGAGACCCTGTGGGAAGAAGACTTGGTTGCTGCTTCTTGTTGAAACGTAATCTGTGTACCTAACCCTTGGTGGGTGAAAGAACTTGGTTTGCTGTGGTTGGGGTGCTGAGTAAGAAAACGTCGGTCTGGGGGCTGGCCTTGGTGGTGGGCCTGGACAACCCTCACCTCGGAGTTGGGGGGGGGGCCGGACACGACACGTGTTGGATCAGGTACGTTTGGTATACTTTCATGCAGACATTTAGTAATACCTACATCTAAAAACCTGGATGTGGTTGTATTGCGCCAGGATATTGGGAAACTCAAGGACATCCTTATCATTATGGTTGATTTGGGTCATCTTACTCTATTATAATAAAGGAGGCGCCGGAAGCCAGTCGAGGTTCCAAGGGCAAGGGGACTGCGTTAGTGCCAAGAAGGGCTATGGTTTTTGTAATTAAACAGTGTAAATGATGCATTTGAGTATATTATACTAGATGATAATATTGTGTTATATAAGTTATCTAGATTTTGGGCATGTAAGATACAATGTAGGGTGATTTGTGAATGAGCGCGACATTCATTTTCATTCGTGTGGATCTTTCAGTAATTTGCAGCCACTGGAACCTGTGGTGGCAGTATATCTTGGTCTTATTAGCAGATCAGCCTTAAATGCCAACCACAGCTCCGCCGCTGGTGGTACAGTTTCATTCTTTCTTCTTTTTTATTTATTTCTTTCATCGGAGCCACTTGCCGGTCACAAAGACTAAGGCAGCCCGGTAAAGGAGGAAGTTGGGCGTGGGCTAGCAACCTCACCCCGTAAAAACAATTACCGCTACAGCAACGCTGAAACGACAAGCAAGAGAAACTACTTTAACCTCCCATTCTGGCAGAGGGAGTGAAGCAGAGATGGAAGACCCAAGCAATTGGACTTATAAGGTAGGGGGGACCAAAGCCGAAAGGGACGTCTCCCCAGCCCGATAGAGAGCGGATCTCCCTAACGGCCAAACCGTCACAGTTCGAGTTGGATTTTGGAACGTGGGCGGGACCTTGTACCAAGCTGGAGGAATAGCACAAACTGTAAATGAGCTGAAACACACAACCAGAGCCTACTAGGGGTTCACAAGAGGCAAATGGACAAAAACCGGAAAACAGAGACTGATACTGCTGGAGAAACCCAACATCCGTGTAAGGTCAGGAAGGCAAGATGACATCCAATCCATCAGGAAGATAGTTTAGCCCTCATTATTGCAAGAAACATGCCCATAAGAATTGCCGTACAGAAATGAAACCCATCATTGCAAACGGAACCGCCCTTGCTGAATGTTAACTGAACTCCCCAAGTGGATTGCCACGCTATCAAGTTAAAGTAGAGTGGCCTATGGCAAAAAACCAATAGACAACACTGACGCAAGAGAGGACAAGGATCAGTTCTACACAAGTGCGCTCCAAGCAAACATTGGATGGCAAACTAAGACAAAAACGATGTTCTCCTCCTGTCTAAGGGGGAGGGACATTTTCAACGCAAGAGTTTGGTAGCAACAATGAGAAACAGGGAAAGAGACATGGGAAACAGGAAAAGGAGACATACCCGACAACGCGGCGAAGACTCAACGCGACCTCTGAAGAAAATGATTTGGTCCCTGGGCGGTACTGTCTTTTTTTTTTTCGCACACAAAAAAACCATCCCCCATATAGCAACAAGGACATACCCCCCCATCCCCCCGAACGGAAAGACAAAAAACAAATTGACCACAAATCATTATCACGGAAAATGGAGGAGGCGCTCCCTTACAATATGTACCGTGAAGCACACCCCAGTATGTTGGTAGTTGACCATGACCCTACTGGTAAGCGAAAACTGACCCACAAACTGAAGGAAGGCAAAAGTTGGGGACAGTGTCGGACGGGGGGAACCTGCGGCGCTTTGATGTTGCCAAGCTTAAAAGATATAACAACAAGAAAGAATTCTGTCCAGCGTCACCTTGAAGAAGCGCTTCACAGCGTCCTCCAAGATAAACAGCAACTGACCATAGACAGTTCAAACAAACTATAACCGAAACAGCAAAAGAGGGACAATAGGTTATAGGAAAAGTAGAAATCCTGAGGGATAACTAAGATAACAGGCCACCACACTACATGAAAACCATGAGGAGAGAAAACGGATCACGAAGAAACTGCTAATTCCCAGTCAACCGCGGCAAAAGGACAGAATAGCAAGCACGCAACCCACCACAGAGAGAAAGACACAGAGTGAAGTTGTCTCGTGCAAGGAAAGATAAACATCTCATGCGAAGCGGCTTGCAGAAGAATGTCACGGACGTAAATACTTTTGATAGGAAGAAAATAATTCATTCTTATCCCAAACTGATAAAAAGATGGAGTGTATGCCAGTGACATCTTTTCACGTAACATTGGCGGGTGTTGACCCAGTTTTGTTAATTCGTGTCAACCTGGGTGCGCTAACGTCCGAGCAATTATTTTGCTCCCCACCTCCAATACTTTATCTTCAATTTTTTTTTTCATTAAAGGCTTTTCTTTTTTTTTTCTGGTTCTTTATTATGATTTCCCACGTGGTTCAACAGCTGCTGTCAGGGTGACACAGCTGAGCTGTTTTGGTTACTGGTTGCCCCATCTTGTTTTGGGGCGAGTGTGTGTGGCACTCCGCTTACGATACGAACTTTGGAGTTCGGAGAGAGGATGCCTATGTTCATCTCTCCTAATCTCCTCGGCCAGCTGGGTAGCCTTCCGGTTTGAATTCCCACTTCGACGTTGGTTGCGTGGAAACTGTCTTTCACTTTTACCTTTTCATTTCACATCACCCTTGCGGTGGGAAGGAAGAGGAATTCCGCTTGTAAACCTCATGGGATCCCTAACCCTGCAATCTGGAAGAAGCACCTTAGGTCCTCCCTGACCTGCTGGAGGGAGTGTCCACTTTCATTTGGGGGACCGACAACGGTTTTCATTCGGCTGGCCATCCTTCCATCACGGATTGGGGAGCGGACCGTTTTTCCCCCCCATACCTCGGAAACCTCGCCACCCCGCCTTTTGGTAACTATATGGTCTGTCTTTTGTACAGTGTCTTTGGTTATTTTTGGGATTTCTAACCTGCTCATGAATGCGGTTTTCTTACTTCTTCTGCCTTAATATGCTGTTAGCCAACTCTGACACACACACAACCTTTTTTTTCTGTGTGTAACTGTTTCCAAAAAGGTGAACAGTATGAGCAATGGAGATCGAGATATTCCGATTTGAGTGGTGGAATTGGTAAGGAAACGGCGGCACGGAGCGCACGCGCCGCATTTTCTTTAAAAATTAAATTGCGTTTCGGTCCTTAGTGGGCTAAGGTAAACGTGTACTTTGGACAAAAGTTGAAGGTCTCAAACTACCATTTTAGATCACTAGAAGACTGTATTGTTGTTTCCCCCCTCCCGAGACTGCAGTCGTGTCAATGCTTGTATATGCATAATAGTGATGTGGGCGGCGACGGATCTCTGAAAGAGAATAGTTCTTGAGGTTTCCCCCCTCCTTGTTATTATTTTTCGTAATGTACATAAAAAACGGATCGTGGGATGCCTGAGCGTTCGACGGCACACACGTAGACCACGGAGATTGGAATTACCCGGCCGTATCGCCCCGCATGTGGTTCCGTACTTAGGGGTCCTTGTCCTATATGTTTGTGTGAACAGACGTATGGATGGATTTAATGTTTGGGTTATAACTTATTGAGATTTTAGGACTAAGAGGAAATATGCCTTAGTACGGAACGGTATGTCATAGATACAGGAGCAAAGGAAATGGCCATGAGAGAACAGGTTAAAAACGCAAAGGAACAAAGTGAAAGAAGTAATATATATTTTATTTACTTACACCTATTTTTTAAAAGTGCCCAGTGACAAATTTGACCTTTTTACAAATAAAAAAAAACGGCACTGTGAGACCGCCTTCCACTGACGCACTTATGCCCCGAACCCCCTAAGTTGCCACACACATTGACAAAGCACTATAAAGAGATGACTTTTCTCTTCTGAGACGGATCACCGCCGCCGTAGGGCCGGGGAAAAATAGCCATTTGTTTCCGGCAGCTAGCTAGCTGCTGCACCGGCGTCTTGGACCATGGCTGAAGGACCAGCAATGCCCGGGACCTGGCAGACGCCATCCCGTCTGCACAGCAGCACCAGTTGCAGCACAGAGGACTGTTTAAGGTTTGCCTCACCCTTCACACTGGGACAAAAAACCTTTCACCGGCACGGACTGGAAGACCATCGGGCATCCCACTGAACTCCCACTCCCACAGCCTGCCACTGAGGACTGTTTGAAGGATTGTTTTCAATCACACCTCACTGGGAACATCTTCTCTCGCGCCTCTGACTGGAAGACAGCCCACTGCGGCGGGCTTTTTCGTTCGGCCCTTCTTAGGAACCACCTCCCACCTCCCACCCCGTGAAACCTCCTCTCGGGCACAGTATTAGAAGTATGAGTCCTTAAGTTCGTGGTGGTGTGGGTGTGGGTTGGTGTGTGTGTGTGTGGTGTGGGGGTGTGTGTGTGTGGTGGGGTTGTGAAGTGTGGGGGTGGGTGGGGTGGTGGGTGGGGCCTGAAGAAGGCTGTGTGTTGTGTGTGAGTGGGGCCTGAAGCCGGTCACTAATGTGATGGATTCGTGTTTTTTTCTTATTGTTTTGTTAAAAAACCCTAACAAGGACCCTGTTTTGCTGTATTAATTTTTCAAGTACTGTCTTTCTTCTGTTATTTAATGTGGACTTTGTAGCGGTTTAGGAGTGGGATAGTTAGTTGGGACAGGTAGCGGGATCCCCCAGGATATAGGCGTGTTTATTGGGTGGTCTATTTAATTTTACTTTGACCCCCAGGACAGTTAGTTCTGAATAGTGCTTTTTCTCTTCTAACAATGTCCTTCTCTTCTAATGCCCCATTGTTATTTTTTTATTTCTTTTTCTTTTCCCTCTCATCTCTCTCTCTCTCTCATCGGTTCTTCATTCGACCCTCTCTCTTCACATCCTCTCCTCTCGGTGTCTCTTTCCCTCACATCTCGGGCTATCCGTGGGCTGTTATTTATTTATTTTCCCTCTCTTTGTTATGACCCATACCCCAACTGGCGTGTAGTGGTGAGTGAAATGGTTGTAATGTGAAGTCAAAATAATTGTTGAAAAACCTCTAATCTCTTGTGGGGTCTGGTGGTGTGAGGAATGAGTTGATCGCTGCGCTCACGTACTGTTCTGATTTCCTTTTCCGCTCTGCCACTGCACTATTACCTGTTTAAAGAACTCCCCCCCCCCCTGTCAGGTGTAACTCGCACGAGACAATTATGTTGGAGGATGCGGGTACAGGCATGTGTAAAGTGGTTATAAAAAAGCGACACTTGAATCACTACCCCCCCCACCCTTGAGGGATCTGTCATCTCTTTTTTTTCGGTATTTAAAGGGGGTGGTTGGGGGGGTTCAGAGTAAGTAGGGAACCCCATTGGAGCGGACGGTTTTGGGGTCGTCGGCAGGTGAGTTCGTGCCCCGTGGTGGGACCCCCCGGCTTCCGTTCCGCTTTCGCTCCGGTTTGTTTGTTTTGTTAGTACCCCGGCTATTTTTTAAAATTCCGTTCTCCGTTTCTATTACCTTAGTTAGAAAGGTATTGGGTGGGAAAAAAGGGGGGGTTTTGAACTCGATAATGTTTGCTTGTGCAGAGTATCGATTCAGTGCTTTTACTGATTTAGGATTTTGGCTGATTTGCCTGTCCCCAAGCGCCCTGTGTTGTAAGGTAAGTGTGGCAGGTTTTGCCAAGCATTTGGGCTTTGTTTACAAAGGAAAAACTTTTGAACTTCGTTCCGTACCGTGTTTGCGCGAAACTCGGTCTTGGTAAGTTTACCCACTTTAGTTTAAAAAAAAAAAAAGGAAAAGACTTTTTGGTGTGTTTATTTTGTTTTTAAAAATTTGGTTTAGGATCGTGTTGTTTTTTCTAAGGGGATTTGCCCCAATTGATAGGCTTTCCTCTTCGTTAGCGCACATACAAGCAGTGTATTTTGCTTTTTTATTAGCTGTGAGTTAGGGCTTTCTTAAATTTTTCAACACTAATTGTGTGACTGTGTTTTTGGAATAATAAAATTTTTCAGTGTTGTTGAGAAAAGGGGGTAGCTTTGTGGATCAGTGTCTTTTTCCCAAAAAGCCCCTGTGCCTTTTTTTTGGGCCCCCCCCCCCCTTTTCTTCCGGCTCCCTTTTTTACCCCATATTTTTTAACGGGTTTTCCCTTGTGGGCAGATCGGTTGCGGGAATTTCGGGGCGCGTCACGGGGCCCCCTGTTTTGATTTTAGTCAGTTCTGTCCTGGTGTCCCCGTGACCGTGTTGGGCACGTGTTTCCGGGGGTTTACGTCCGTCGCCGTGGAATTTTTGGTAGTTTTTGGGGCCTTGCGGACGGGCGGTAAGTTCTTTGTCCGTCCCTGCCTTTGCGTGTTTGTTGATGTCTTGTTGCTTTTTCTTTGGTAGTTGGTTGCTGTTGGAGTAAAAGCGTTGAGTTATAAATTCCGTTGTTAAGGTTTGTGATTCTTTGGCCCTTTGCTGGGGGAAAAAGTCTTTTGAAGTTTTATTTTGAGAGTTAACATTTTATCCGGAAAGGTTTTTACCCAGGTGGGGGAATTTTT
>CM031596.1:43802670-43830584 GCA_018398815.1 Conus ventricosus | reverse complement strand
GATTCTTTGTATGGTGCTACAAATCCACACTTTTCATCTGATATTATGACTTTGACTGGTGACCCATTAGCAATGCTGGACACATCAAGAGGAGTCACTTTTGAGTAGAAAGTTGCATTTTCTTGCGACCATATGGCGAAGCAAAGTGAAGTCCTCGCTTGAAGCGGGTTGAAATGCGCCTTGCCGCTGAGCTCACACAGATTAAACACATGGTGCTTATTGTCGGCCGGAATAGCCAAGTTGCGAGAGCGTTAGATTGTTGACTAAAGATCCTGATTCATCCCATGACACTGACAATTTTTTTTTCTCGAAGAGATTCGAAACGGGTCTAACGCAAAGCGAGGGGGGTGGGTGGGGGGGATACGGCGTGAGAGAGAGGGAGTTACTGCTGAGTTACACGCTTCTGTCACAGCTTACGTTGGAATTCATCGACAGTGCGTTTAAAGGTTTGACCACGATAACTATTTCCAGTATACTGAAGGAAAGGAAACTTCGCCAGGACTGAACATTATAACTTTCTCAAAAGAACATGCACTGAAAGTGAATGCATGCGCACACACATACGCTCAAACACACACACACCACACACACACACACACACACACACACACACACACACACACACCGCTCAAGCACGCAAGCACACACACATACATACGTACTACATACACACATACATACATACATACACACATACATGCATACAGTCTTTAAAGAGAGAGAGGGGGGCGCGTGCGCAGGAATTCATTAATCTCCCCTCCAACCCATCTCTTCTGTCCCTTCACTCTTCCACTCTTCTCCTTCCTCTTGCCTTCCACTCCTCTCGCAAACCCCACCCCCACCCCACCCCCCACCCCCATGTATCTATTTTCATTTTCTTGTTAAAGGGGGATTAAATCGGTCTCTACCTGTGACATGGTACAGGGACGGGAGGGCAGACAGGTCACATCTCCTACCACCAGTCAAAGTGTGGCAAAAGTGTCTCCCATTTTTCTCGGGAGCCGGTCTGGGGTCCCGGCTTAATCTCTTTCTGTACAGCGGATTTAAGGCGGCGAGGGGGAAACTAGGTCAGAGATAACTCATCCATTTGTGGCTCACTCAGACCCAGTTTTTTTTTCCGCTTTGCTTATAGAGTGTGAGCCCGTGACGCGCGTGGAGATTTTGCTGCCTCCACCAGGGGGCGTTAGTAGTCTGTGGGGAGGTGGAGGAGTGAAAGACCCTTACCACACCGGCCAAGGGTGAACAGTCCCTCCCCGTCTCCCCTCCCGACCTTCATTATCACCCGAAAGAAATTTCGAAAGGATTCGAAACGTGGATTCCGGGATCACACACACGCACACACCACACACACACGCACTGTCAGGGTCACTGAGATTGCTATTTGAGCCCGTACATGTATGTTACAGATAGATCTAGTGGAGGCGACTCATGTTTGAACTTGTGCATGTGCGGACTGATCATGTTGCATGTCAGTGTATCTTGCGTGGTTCGCATTAGAGTCAATATTTCCTCTATATGTGCTAGGTGAGCCGGCGAACATTTCCGCTCACGTCGCATGCGTGTGTGCGCGTCAGTGGATATCTGTGTGACAGCACAGCTTGGGAGAGGGTAGGAGGTATCTTGAGCTTTTTAGTGTTTTGTCCGTGGAAGTGGGGAAATTGGGTCATGCATCATCCTCACTGTGAGTTGCCCAATCATAGTTAACCTTACGTTGAATTATCCAATCACAGCCAATTTTACTGTAAAGCGGGCTGGGGTTAGGTGAACTGTCGCTCAGTGTTTTTTGCAGCTGTTTTTCAGAGTGGAAGTCTCTGACGTTGTGTGTGTTGATTCTATGTTGGAAGTCCTGGTGAATCCTTTTAGGAACCTTGTGTTCAGGGTTCGGGCTTAAGGATTAGCGGAGCTGCCTTGAGTCTGGAGGGGACTGATTCTGTGTTTCTGTGTAATTGTATTCTTTTCGCTGTTGGAGGTACAGTAGGACTGTCGTTACTGTGTATTTGTGAAGACGTGGTTGCTGCATTTGTGTTGAACTGTAACCGGTGTTCCCGAGACCCTGGTGGGGTGAAGACTTGGTTGCTGCATTCTTGTTGAACTGTAACCGGTGTTCCCGAGACCCTGGTGGGATGAAGACTTGGTTGCTGCGTTCTTGTTGAACTGTAATCTGTGTACCTGAAACCTTGGTGGGTGAAGACTTGGTTGCTGTGGTTGGGTGCTGTAGACGTGCTGGTCTGGGGATGGCCTTGGTGGTGCTGGACAACCCATCTCGGAGTTGGGCCGGACACGTGTTGGTTCAAGGTACGTTTGGTATAATTCAGTGCAGACATTTTAGTAATCCTATCATCTGAACCTGGTTGTGGTTGGATTGAGCCAGGATATGGGGAAACTCAAGGAAATCCTTATCTTTATTGGTTGATTTGGGCAGCTGGAGGCCGGAAGCTGTCTGAGGTGCCAGGCAAGGGGCTGCGTTAGTGCCAAGAAGGGCTATGGGTTTTGTAATTAAACAGTGTAATGGTTGCATTGAGTAGTTATATAGGATGTTATATTGTGTTATATAGTTATATAGATTTTGGGCATGTAAGATCAATGTAGGGTGTTTTGTGTATGTGCGAGTACATTCATTCGTGTGATCTTTCAGTAATTTCAGCCACTGGAACCTGTGGGTGTCAGTATGATCTGTTGGTCTTATTAGCAGGCCTTAATGCCAGACCAGCTCCGCCTGGTGGTTCTTCGGAGCCACTTGCCGGTCTCAAGCCGGGTAAAGGAGGAGAGTTGGGCGTGGGGCTAGCAACCTCACCCCGTAAAAACATTACCGCTACGGAAACGACAGCAAGAGAAACTACTCCATCTGGCAGAGGGAGTGAAGCAGACCAAGCAATTGGACTTATGAAGGAGGGGGACCAAAGCCGAAAGGACGTCTCCAGCCCGATAGCGGATCTCCTAACGCCAAAACGTCACATGCGAGTTGGATTTTGGAACGTGCGGACCTTGTACCAAGCTGGAAGATTAGCACAAACTGTAAATGAGATGAAAAACTACAACCTGAGCCTACTAGGGGTCACAGAGGCAAGATGGACAAAAACAGGAAAACAGAGACTGAGTACTGGAGAAACCATCATCTGGTCAGGAAGGCAAGATGACATCCATCAGGAAGGAGTTGCCCTCATTATTGCCAAGAAACATGCCAATGCCGTACTGAAATGGAAACCAATCAATGAACGCCTGCTGTATGTAAGAATGAACTCCCAAGTGTGCCAAGCTATCAGTTATAGTGGCCTATGCACCAATAGACACACTGACGAAGAGGACAAGGATCAGTTCTACAGTGCGCTCCAAGCAACATTGGATGACATACTAAGACACGATGTTCTCCTCCTGATAGGGGACTTCAACGCAAGAGTTGGTAGCAACAATGAGAACAGGGAAGAGTCATGGGGAAACATGGAATAGGAGACATGACCGACAACGGCGAATGACTCATCGACCTCTGTGAAGAAAATGATTTGGTCATTGGCGGTACTCTTTTCGCTCACAAAACCATCCACAAGCTAACATGGACATCCCCGACGGAAAGACAAAGAACCAAATTGACCACATCATTATCAACGGAAAATGGAGGCGCTCCCTACAAGATGTACGCGTGATGCGACACGCAGATGTTGGTAGTGACCATGACCTACTGGTAGCGAAACTGACCTCAAATGAGGAAGGCAAAGTTGGGGCAGTCGGAACTGCGCTTGATGTTGCCAAGCTAAAAGATATAACAACAAAGAAAGAATTCTGCGTCACCTTGAAGAATCGCTTCAGCGTCCTCCAAGATGAAACAGCACTGACCATAGACAGTTTCAAAAGGCTATAACGAAACAGCAAAGAGACAATAGGTTATAGGAAAAGTGTGAAATCTGAGTGGATAACTGCCAACACATGGAAAACCATTGAGGAGAGAAACGGATCAAGAAGAAACTGCTAGATGCCAAGTCACCAGGCTAAGGAAAGAATAGCAACCCAGCACAGAGAGAAGACAAAGAAGTGAGTTGTCTGCAAGGAAGATAAACGTCTCTATGCGGGAGGCTTGCTGAAGAATGTCACGGACGTAAATACTTTGTTTGGAAGATAATTCATTTCTTCCCAAACCTGATGTAAAGTGGAGTGTTGCCAGTGACATCTTCACTACATTGGCGGGTTGTTGACAGTTTGTTATTCGTGTCATCCTGGGTGCGCTACGTCCGTGATT
This sequence comes from Conus ventricosus, assembly GCA_018398815.1. NCBI lineage: Eukaryota > Metazoa > Mollusca > Gastropoda > Neogastropoda > Conidae > Conus > Conus ventricosus. Next base: position 43,826,353 of record CM031596.1, on the reverse strand, counting down.
TTGCCATCCTCCAATACTTATCTTCATTTTTTTCTTTTTAAGGCTTTCTTTTTCTGTTCTTTTATCGTTTTCCACGTGGTTCATCAGCTGATGTCAGGTGACACAGCTGAGCTGTTTTGTACTGGTTGCCATTTGTTTTGGCGAGGGGGTGTGGCACTCGCTTACGAACTTTGGAGTCGGAGAGATCTCTATCTCGGCCAGCTGGAGCCTTCTGTTTGAATCCACTTCGACGTGGGTTGCGTGGAACTGTCTTTCACCCTTCGGGGGGAAAGGAAGAATTCCGCTTGTAACCTTGGGATCCCTATCCCTGCCAGCTGGAAGAAGCACCTTAGGTCATTCCTGACCTGGAGTCCATTCATGGGACCGTCACGGTTTTCGGCTGCCATCCTTCACCGGATTGGGGAGCGGACCGTTTTCTTACTCGCCACGCCATTTTGGTAACTATATGGTCTGTCTTGTACAGTGTCTTGGTTATTTTGGTTTTCTAACCTCTCAGTGAATGCGGTTTTTTTCTGCCTTAATATGCTGTTAGCTCTGACACACCTTTTCTGTGTGTAACTGTTCCAAAGAGGGGAACAGGTATGAGAATGGTGTCGAGATATTCATTTTGTGGTGGATATTGTAGGAACGCATTTTCTTTAATTGCGTTTCGGTCCTTAGTGGCTAGGTATTCGGTTACTTTGGACTAGTGAAGGTCTCTAACTACATTTTAGTCAATAGAAGCTGATTTGTTGTTTCCGAGTATGCGGGTCGAGTCAATGCTTGTATTGCTTAATATGTGATGTGGGCCGGAAGGATATCGTAAGTGTTAGTTTTGGTTTCCTGTTGTTTTCGTAGGTACGAGACGGATCGTGGGATGCATGAGCGTTCGAACGGCTCACACTTAGACCACGGAGTGGTGGATTCCGGCCGTATCGCCCCGCATGTGGTTCCGTTCTTGTGTCCTTGTCCTATATGTTTGTGTGACAGACGTATGGATGGATTTTAGTTGGTTTTACTTATTGAGATTTTGACAAAGGAAGTTATCCTTAGTACGGGCATGTCATAGGTACAGGATGCAAGGAATGCCATGAGTACAGGTAAAGCAAAGGAAAAAGTGAAAGAAGTTATTATAGTTTATTTCCCCTTTTTTAAAGTGACAGTGACATAGTTGACCTTTTACGGCACTGTGACCTCACACTGACGCACTGCCGAACCACTAAGTGGCCACACATTGACAAAGACGATAAAGAGATGACTTCTCTTCTGGAGACTGATCTCCGCCGTTGGGCGGGGAAAAATTGCCATTTGTTTCCCGGCAGCTCCGGTCTTGGCTGGCTGAAGGACCAGCATCCCGGGACCTGGCAGACGCCATCCGGTATCCAGGCACAGTTGCTGCACTGAGGACTGTTGAGGTGTGCCTCACCCTTCACTGGGACACCTTCACTCGGACTGGAGACCATCCACTGCCTGCACTGAGGGACTGTTGAAGTGTGTTTCACCCTTCACTGGGACATCTTCCCTCTGACTGGAAGACCAGCCACTGCGGGCTTCGCCTTCTTAGGATCACCTCCACGGTGAACCTCCTCGGGCACAGGATAAGAAGTTGGTCTTAAGTCGTGTGTGGTGTGGGGTGGGTTTGGTTGTGTGTGTGTGTGGGCCTGAAGCGGTCACTGATTCGTTTTTTTTCTTATTGTTTGTTTAACCCTAACTAGGTCCTGTTTGATGTATTTTTGTTTCTAGTACTGTCTTTCTTCTGTTATGTTAATGTCTTTGTAGCGGTTAGTGGGTTAGGTTGGGAGGGTTTAGCGGGATCCCAGGATATTGGGTGTTTTGTGGTCTATTTAATTTACTTTGTCCTAGGTCAGTTAGTTTGAATAGTGCTTTTCTCTTCTATGCCCCATTGTTTTTTTTTTCTTCTTTTCCTCTCTCGGCTGTTTTTCCTCTTCTTTGTTATGACCATACCCATCTGGAGTGCTAGTGTGAGTGAATGGTTGTAATGTGAAGTAAAAATATTGTTGAAACTCTTTCTCTTGTGGTCTGGTGGTGTGAGGGATTGAGTGATCGCTCCGTTTCTGCCACTGCCACATTACCTGTTAAGAACCCCCCTGTCAGGTGTACTCGCCGTGACAATTATGGTGGAGATGCGGGGTACGGAATGTGTATGTGGTAGTATTAGAAGCGACACTCTGAACTCACTACCGCCCGACCCTTGAGGGATCTGTCTATCTCTCTTGCGTGTATTTGAAGGGTGGTTGGTTGGGTGGGTTCTAGAGTAAGTAGGGAACCCATTGGAGCGGACGGTTTTGGGGTGCTGTCGGCAGGTGAGTTCTGTGCTCCGTGGTCGGACTTCGGCGCTTCCGTTCCGCGTTCGTCTCCGCGTTTGTTTTGTTTTGTCTATTTACCGCGGCTATTGTTTCTAGAATTCCGTTCTCCGTTTCTCATTACCTTAGTTAGAATAGGTACTTGGGTGGAGAAAGAAGGGGGTTTGAACTCTAGATTAATAGGTCTTGCTTGTGCAGAGTCATCGATGTCAGTGCTTGTACTGATTTAGGATTTTGGTCTGCATTTGCCTGTACCCAAGACGCCGACTGTGTTAGTAAGGTAAGTGTAGGCAGGCTTCCCAAGCATTTGGTGCTTTGTTTACAGGCAAACTTTGACACTTCGTTCGATACCGTGTTTGCGCGAAACTCGGTTTGTGTAAGTTTACCTACTTTAGTTTACAAAAAAAAAAGGAAAGACTATTCTTGGTGTGTTATTTTGTTATTACACATTAGGTTATAGGATCTGTGTTGTTTAGTCTAAGGGGATTAGCCCTAAGTTGATAGGCGTTCCTCTTCTGTCTAGCGCACATACAAGCAGGTGTATTTGCTTTTCTATCTAGCTGCTGATGTTAGGGCTTTCTTAATTGTTCAACACTAATTTGTGTGACTGTGTTGATTGGAATAATAAATTTGTCAGTCGTATGTTGAGAATGGGAGTGTAGCGTTTGTGGATACAGTGTCTTTCCAAAGAGCCACTTGTGCCTTTTTCTGGTGCCCCCTCCCTCTTTCTTCCGTCCCCCATTTAGTGACAGAGCAGTGATTTTAGCACGTGTTTCCCGTCTGTAGACTAGATCGTGTTGCGCGGGAATTTCGACGCGCTCATCGGGCCACTGTTTTGATTGAGTCAGTTCTGTCCTGGTGTCCCAGTGACCGTGTTGGTGCACGTGTGCTTCCGGGTTTACGTCAGTCGCCAGTGGAATTTAGGTTAGTTGTTTGGCCTTGCGGTACGGGTCGTGTAATTTTCTGTTGTCCGTCCCTGCCTTATGCGTGTTTGTTGATGTCTTGTTGCTTTTCTCTTTGGTGAGTTGGTTGCTAGTTGGAGTAACGCGTTGAGTTATAAATTCCAGTTGTATAGGTTTGTGATTTCTTTGGCCTCTTTGCTGGGTAAACGTCTTTTGAAGTCTTATTTTGAGAGATTAACATTTGATCCGGATATTGGTTTGTTACCCAGGTGTGGTAATTTTGTTTGGGGTTCTTGGCACGCGGGTGCACAAGGGCAGTCGTTGTTACACATTGATGAGTTTGTGCTTTGTCGATTGATTAATTCCACATCGTGTTGGAATTGATTCATGTTTGGATATTGCTTTCCATACAGGGAAAACTGTTGAGCTTGGACCACGTTTTTCTGGTCAGCGGTTTTCTTTTGTAGATTGTTGTTCTCAACGCTGTGAAGTGCTTAAAAACATAACTGGGTATTTCCTTCGTTGGAATTCCAGGGGAAATAACTCAGCTCTTGGCTAGTTATTGAATTTGGATACTCTGTGTTCATTTGGTGAGAAGAGGTTAGTTTGCTTTACCTATTGAGCTTAGCCAGGGTTAATCGATTCAGTTCGTTTGGGCTAGCTTAGTGTGGCAGTACTCTTGACTGCAATTTGGTTTGTAGAAGCATTCTTTCTCTTCAAGTTTGAACGGTTTTGTGGATTGACTACACTTAGTCATTAAAGTCATACATTGTTGACTTTGTTGTTCAACTACTCTGTCTTGTGACAACATACCTTAGACTGTAACCTACGGTTGGGATTTGTTGGTTGTTGACTACACTTAGTCAAAAAGTCGCCGTAGGACTTTGTCATTTCTCCTTCCCTGTGTTGGGATATTGGTACAGTTATTGACTACCCTTAGTCATAGTTACATTTGTGGAACGTTACTACTCCGTATTTCCTTCTCGTGGGAATACAGCTGCGATTTAGCGGATTGGAGTTGCTGATACGTTGTGAGCTTATACAGTTTCGGTTCCTATTCTTGGACTTTAACTTTTGTGGTTCCATTTTGTAGGAACTTGGACTTTGGAGGAAATAGTGTTGGAGGACCATTCTTGGTTCGTTGGATAAAAGCACTTCCTCGTGGTGGTTGGTTAGGGTTGTCCTTGCGTGTTTGATTTACGTCAAACCTTCGTCATTTCTAATTCAGTATTTTTCAGTGAGTGTTGTCATTCTCGGTGAAGGTGGGTTAACCATCGTGTTGGTGTTACCTATGACTCACTGATTTAAGATAGTGGGTTTTTCCCCTTTGGAAATTTTGTGGATAGTTCTCTTCAACCCCGTGACTATTCACAGAATCTTGGATTTATATCCATTTAGTATCGTCTGTAATATTGGCTTGAGGTGGGTTCAAATACTTTGTGACCTTCGAAGTAGGCGACTGTGGTACTAAGTGCGAAGTGGACACGCACGTCGGAACCTTCGTGGGATTTCGTTCGTCAGAGTTCTGCATGGTTGTGCAAATTCTGTGTATCTCTTAGTGATTTGGTGACTTCGTGTCTAGTGAGTTATACTGTCAGTTATGGAACACGTAGACGATGGACGCCGGATCACTCGCTCTCAGACTCGCGGTTTTGCAGGAATTCTGCCAGGGATGGGGAGCCCCATGACTCAGGCGGACGATGGCCCTACTACCCAGGTGGGTGTTTTCTGCTGGTGGGACTCGTCCTCCAGTCACCGTGATGTCTACAATACAGGAGATAACCCCTCCTGGGTCACTCTCTCCGAGACGACCTCTGCCCACTCGGGTCTCGGGACTTCGCCCTCCGCCGTATCTTCGGGATGACTTCCGCTTTCGGCCTTCGCCTATGCCTCATCCTCCTGGACCAGCGCCCATGGATCCTCTTATGTTGATGAGGATTGAGAGAGAAGAAAGAGAGGCCAAGGAGAAGGGGAAAGGGAAGAAAGAGAAGCGAGAGAGAGAAGAGAGCGGGAGGAGAGGAGATGGAGAGGGAGGAGAAGGAAGCGAGGGAAAGATAGAGAGAGAAGAGAGGAGACTGGAGAAGGAGGAGAGAGAAGCCAAAGAAGAGAGACGGTGGAAAATGGAAATGGAGGAAAGAAGTTGGAGATGGAAGAGAGAAGGATGGAGAGAGAAGAGAAGGAACGGCGATGGAAAGAGGAGATGGAGGAAAGGAGACTGGAGCGAGAGTCTAGAGAAACAGAGAGAACAGTTAGAAAGGGAGGCTCAGAAACAGAAAGAGTTGGACTTTGAGGCTCGTTTGGTGGAGGAAAAAGAAAAACTCGGGCCGAATGGTTCAACAGTTAGATGAACCCGAAGCACAGTCTGTGGTTGCTTCGAGCACGGTTCTGACCATCGAGAAATAGCGGATTTTCATCAGGGCCTGGTTATTCCGGTGGCTCCGCCCAAGCTACATATGCCAGTGTACAGTGCCCGCGGGTAATATAGATACCTACATCGAGCACTTTGAGGCGGTTGGGGCGGCCCTACCAGCTAAACGACCAGAGTAAAGCCCTTTACCTCATCAGTAGCCTGACAGGGAAGGCTAAGGAGGCGTTTGTCGACATTCCACCCGGAGCTTCCTATACCGAGTTGAAAGCGGCTCTTCGCCGGAGACTGCACATGACTGCTGAGTCTTACAGAAAGCAGTTTCGCACAATGAGGGAAACCTTCTGAGGAAACTTTTCACCAGTTCGGAGAATGCCTCCGGCGTACCATGGAATACTGGATTGAAGCCTCAGAAATGGATTTGAAGGATTGTTTCCTCTTGGAGCAACTCATGAGTTCGGTATCTCAGGAACTGCAGTTCAAGTTGGGTGAGGAGAAACCAAAGACATTCGCCAGGGCAATCGAGGTGGCTGAAGCCTTCGCAGATGCGCGTCGTCACTATCGCATGCCTGCACCAGGGACAAGTAGGAAACCCGCCGATCGGGAGTCACGTGATCCAAACCGTCGTCGCCCTCCAGAACATTCTCTCCAGCGATTCCAGGAACATCGGAGCCAAGCCCAAGCTTTGCTTCCCCTGTGGGGAAAAGGGGCATTTTGTTCGGGATTGTCCCAAGAGGAAGAACAAGGCAAAATCCGATGTCTCGCACTTTAGGGTGGCATTTGGAGAGAGTGAGGTCACGACCCCAACATGTCCTACTTTCCGTCGGTAGTGTGTGGCAAGATAGTGGAGGCTATCAGGGAACAGGAGCCACACAGCGTCTTCATTGACGAGCAGTTAGTCCCTTGTGATGCACCTCGAGGAGAAGAATGCCAAGTGTCAGGATCGAGTCATCCTTCAGGGCAAAGCGATCTACAGTACTGGTAGAAGTCTCTACGCCATATTTTAAAGGGAGGTATGGGCAGTAGCCCTTCAGCGACCTGCGTACTCCCTACTGATTGGCAATTCAGTGTGCTTTGGGGACGGTCAACGTCGGGAGATTTCATCAGAGTTGCCAGCAGAAGTATTTGTGGCTGCCACCACGCGTTCCAAGCACAGAGGGAGAAAGAGGCATTGAAACCCCTCCTGAAGCCCCTGACTCAACATGACACCTTGACAATGGATCCTCGACTGTTCACAGTTGCCAAAAGAAGGACCATCCCTCAACAAATACGGAGTTTGGTTGGGAAGCCAGCAAGGACGTCTCGCAGCAGTGCAGTAGAGTTCGTGAGTCGCAAGGGATTGGTGCACAGACGTTATACGTCACTTACTTCGTCAGCCACTCAACTTGTCGTACCCGAAGCTCTCCCGCAGCACGGTCATGCGCCCAGGTCACGATACCCTATGGCAGGACATTTGGGGATGCGTCGAACCCTGGAGAGAATCCAGCAAGATTTTTACTGGCCGGGGGTAGCAAAGGATGTCAAAAGGTATTTCCGCAGCTGTGATGTGTGTCAGCGAACCACCCGAAGGGCCGGAACACAGAGTACCTTTGGGCACAGTTCCTTGATCGGCACACCGTTCAGTAAAGGTGGGGGTTGACTGATAGGACCCATCATTCCTGCATCCGCCCGAGGTCACCGTTTTGTCCTCGTCATGGTAGACTATGCCACACGCTATCCTGAGGCTACCCCTCTGAGGAGAGTCGACGCGGGTGACGGTAGCGGGAGGCACTGTGGGAGATGTGGACAAGGACCGGCATCCCTGACCAGGTATTGTCGATCAGGGAACGCAGTTTCTCTCGAATGTGATGTCTGAGGTATACAAATTACTTCAAATCCACCCGGGGACTACTACTCCTACCATGCTCAGGCCAACGGCCTTGTCGAGAGATTCAATGGCACATTGAAGCAGATGATTCGGAAACTGGCCCAAGAGCAACCCAAAGACTGGGACCGTTTCTTGCCGGGAGTACTGTTCGCATACCGGGAGGTGCCACAGGAGAGTTTGGGATTTTTACCCTTTGAGCTCCTTTATGGTCGGACTGTCAAAGGACCTATGGCCATCCTGAGAGATCATTGGACCAGGAGGAGCAGAGAACGAACAGAGGACACAGGCCGAGTACGTTCTGGAACTGAAGGAACGAATCGCCGCCACTTGTGAGTTGGCTCATAAGAATCTTTCAGGCTCAGAAGCGGTATAAAACCTATTATGACCGGAAGACACGCCAGAGATGGTTTGAGCCAGATGACGAGGTTCTATTGCTGTTGCCTTTACACCAGAACAAGCTGCAGCTGTCCTGGCAAGGACCATTCAAAGTAGCCAAGCGTGTAGGAGACTGGGATTACGCCATCAAGATGAGAGGCAAAGAAGCTTGTACACGCAAATTTACTGAAGAAGTACGAGCGAAGAGAAGTTTGCGGTGCAGGTTTTGCCCGGTGGTCGTGGAAGAAGGGCGAGAGTTTGTTCTGGAGGGCAGACCACCACCCCCCTGGCGTATCTCCATCGAATTCGGCCTGTTAGCCGTCGTCTCATGGGATGGGCCATCGAACTGCAAAGTCTAGCGTTCACTTTTAGACACATCCGGGAAAATACAACGTGGAGGCTGATTACCTCAGCCCGGGTGGAGTGCTGAGTCAAGGTTCAGGAATGAAGAAAGTCTACATGAGTGCAAGTGTGTACAGAACATACTGGAGGCTGTGATAGGCTGTGCCTCGGTGGCACAAGCTCTTTGGTTGGGGGGTATTGTCACGGACGTAAATACTTTTGTTTGGAAGATAATTCATTTCTTCCCAAACCTGATGTAAAGTGGAGTGTTGCCAGTGACATCTTCACTACATTGGCCGGGTGTTTGACCAGTTTGTTATTCGTGTCATCCTGGGTGCGCTACGTCCGTACATTTTGCTCCCATCCTCCAATACTTATCTTCATTTTTTTCTTTTAAGGCTTTCTTTTTCTGTTCTTTTATCGTTTTCCACGTGGTTCATCAGTGATGTCAGGTGACCAGCTGAGCTGTTTTGTTACTGGTTGCCATCTTGTTTGGCGAGTGGTGTGGCACTCGCTTACGAACTTTGGAGTCGGAGAGATCTCTATCTCGGCCAGCTGGAGCCTTCCTGTTTGAATCCACTTCGACGTGGGTGCGTGGAACTGTCTTTCACCTTCGGTGGGAAGGAAAGAATTCGCTTGTACCTCTGGGATCCCTATCCTGCCAGCTGGAAGAAGCACCCTTAGGTCATCCCTGACCCGGAGTCCACTTCATTGGGGACCGTCACGGTTTTCGGCTGCCATCCTTCACCGGATTGGGGGCGGACCGTTTTCTTACCTCGCCCACCGCCATTTTGGTAACTATATGGTCTGTCTTGTACAGTGTCTTGGTTATTTTGGTTTTCTAACCTCTCAGTGAATGCGGTTTTTCTTCTGCCTTATATGCTGTTAGCTCTGACACACTTTTTGTGTGTAACTGTCCAAAGAAGGGGAACAGGTATGAGAATGGTGTCGAGATATTCATTTTGTGGTGGAATTGTAGGAACGCATTTTCTTTAATTGCGTTTCGGTTTCCCTTTGTGGCTAGGTATTCGGTTACTTTGGACTAAGTTGAAGGTCTCTAACTACCATTTTAGTCAATAGAAGCTGTATTTGTTGTTTCCCGAGTATGCAGGTCGAGTCAATGCTTGTATTGCTTAATATGTGATGTGGGCCGGAAGGATATCGTAAGTGTTAGTTTTGGTTTCCTTGTTGTTTCGTAGGTACGAGACGGATCGTGGGATGCATGAGCGTTCGAACGGCTCACACTTAGATACGGAGTGTGGAATTCGGCCGTATCGCCCGCATGTGGTGCCGTTCTTGTGTCCTTGTCCTATATGTTTGTGTGACAGACGTTATGGATGGATTTTAGTTGGTTTTACTTATTGAGATTTTGACTAAGGAAGTTATCCTTAGTACGGGCATGTCATAGGTACAGGATGCAAGGAATGCCATGAGTACAGGTTAAAAGCAAAGGAAAAAGTGAAAGAAGTTATTATAGTTTATTTACCCTTTTTAAAGTGACAGTGACATAGTTGACCTTTTTACGGCACTGTGACCCTTCACACTGACGCACTGCCGAACCCACTAAGTTGCACACATTGACAAAGACGATAAAGAGATGACTTCTCTTCTGGGAGACTGATCTCCGCCGTAGGGCGGGGAAAAATTGCCATTTGTTTCCGGCAGCTCCGGTCTTGGACTGGCTGAAGGACCAGCATCCCGGGACCTGGCAGACGCCATCCGGTATCCAGGCACCAGTCGCTGCACTGAGGACTGTTGGAAGGTGTGCCTCACCCTTCACTGGGACACCTTCACCTCGGACTGGAAGACCATCCCACTGCCTGCACTGGGGACTGTTGAAGGTGTGTTTCACCTTCACTGGGACATCTTCGCCTCTGACTGGAAGACCAGCCCCCTGCGGGCTTCGCCCTTCTTAGGATCCACCTCCCACGGTGAACCTCCTCGGGCACAGGATAAGAAGTTGAGTCTTAAGTCGTGTGTGGTGTGGGTGTGGGTTTGGTGTGTGTGTGTGTGGGCCTGAAGCCGGTCACTGATTCGTTTTTTTTCTTATTGTTTTGTTTAACCCTAAAATAGTCCTGTTTGATGTATTATTGTTTCTAGTACTTCTTTCTTTGTTATGTAATGTCTTTGTAGCGGTTTAGTGGGTTAGGTTGGGACGGTAGCGGGATCCCAGGATATTGGCGTGTTTTTGTGGTCTATTTAATTTACTTTGTCCCCTAGGTCAGTTAGTTCTGAATAGTGCTTTTTCTCTTCTTATGCCCCATTGGTTTTTTTTTCTTTCTTTTCCTCTCTCGGCTGTTTTTCCTCTTCTTTGTTATGACCATACCCATCTGGAGTGTTGTGTGAGTGAATGGTTGTAATTGAAGTAAAAATATTGTTGAAACCTCTTTCTCTTGTGGTCTGGTGGTGTGAGGGATTGAGTGATCGCTCGTTTCTTTCCACTGCACATTACCCGTTTAAGAACCCCCCTGTCAGGTGTACTCGCACGATGACAAAGAAGCTGAGGCAGCAGTAGAGATGAAGGATATGAAGACCAGTGTATAGAACCACCAAGAGGCTGCGGGGAGACAGAGGACAGAACCAAGACATACCAGTTAAGGCAGAGGACGGAACACCCATCACAGAAGAATGTGCCAAGCTCGAGAAGTGGAGAGAGCACTTCCAGAGGATCCTAACCGCCCTGATCCACCAACACCCGCTGACATTCCTATGGCAGAGGAGGACCTGGACGTCAACATGGGGAGACATCACAGTAGATGGTCAAGGAAGCCATCCGCAAACTGAAGAATGGCAAAGCTCCAAGAGAAGATGGGGGTATGCCCGAGATGCTGAAGGCAGGAAGAACAGGACACACTCTTATCCTCCAACGATCCTGCAGGACATATGGAACCCGGGGACAACCCCCGCTGATTGGAGAACTGGTACCATCATCAAATTACCAAAGAAAGGAGATCTAGGAGAATGCAACAATTGGAGAGGCATCACCCTACTATCAATTCACAGCAAAGTCTTCAGTCGCATCTTACTCCAGCGTATACAGAAAGCGGTAGATGACCTACTTCGTCAAGAGCAGGCAGGCTTTAGAGCGGGGAGATCATGCATTGATCACATTTTCGTCTTACCCCAGATCCTCGAGCAGTCCCATGAATGGAACAGCCCACTTTACGTGGTTTTCATTGATTTCGAGAAAGCCTTTGACAGTTTTCACCGGCGCTTCTCTCTGGAAGATCCTACGACACTACGGCATTCCCAGAAAATGGTCAACATCATCCATTTCCCTGTATGAGAGCTTTGAGTGTCGCATCAATCCACAACAACCAGCTGACGGAACCATTCAAGGTGGACACCGGAGTGAACAAGGCTGCATACTGTCACCAATCCTCTTCTCCTTGGCCATCGACTGGTTGATGCGAAACGTCACCCGGGGAAAGCAAGGGGGGAATCCGGTGGACGTTGACCTCAGTCTTGGAGGACATTGACTACGCAGATGACCTGGGACTGCTGTCACACAAGCATCAGGACGCCCAGCAAAGACAGAAAGCCTCAGCGAGATAGCAGGCACCTTTGGGGCTGAAGGTCAACGAGAGGAAGCGCAGGTCATGAGGAAAAATGCCACAAACAACACCCCTCCCCGCTAACGGCAAACCACTTGATGATGTTCGGGAATTTGTATACCTGGGCAGCAAGATGACCACAGACGGCGACTGCAACCAGGAGATCAACGCCAGAATCAGCAAAGCCAACCAAGCTTTCGCAGTGCTTAGGCCATCTGGAGATCCACCGTCCTCAGCATCCAAACGAAGATTCGACTTTCAAGAGCAATGTCCTCAGCGTCCTCCTGTATGGCTCAGAGTGCTGAAACAAACCGTCGCCTTTGAGAAAAAGCTGGAAGTGTTCCAGAACAAATGTCTGCGACGAATCCTCAGGATCTTCTGGCCGAACATCATCTAAAACAAAGAACTGGGGACTAGAACAGGAGTCTCCACAATACAGGACACCATCCGGGGCGCGTCGATGGAGATGGCTAGGGCATGTCTGTCGCATGCCACCCAGCTCACTCCCCAGAACAGCCCTGCGCTGGGACCCCCCCAAGGGTTTAAAAGAAAACGGGGGCGACCAAAGGAAAACCCTTTGGCGCAGGAAATAGAAAGAGAGCTGAAAGGCAAAGGACTGACTCTCAAAAAGCCCCCAAGAGCCGCAGACAGAGCCAGACGGGATCTCTTGCCATAGCCTCAAGCGCCAGCAGGCACGGAGAGGATGATGATGAATGCCAGACTGGGAATTATGATGTATTTGTGTGGTTGCTAGTACTGTTGGCACCTGTCTGGAATTTAAATCAGGGGAGACAGCCCTTTGTTTTGAAATTGTTGGTTTTAAGTTGTATATGATGATATGTTTGTCACCTTATGATGATATGTTTGTCAACCTAGATATGTTTGTCAACTTTATATGCATTGCTCAGTCAGTTGGAGTAAGCCGCTGGATATTTCCTAAAGGTCAACTTTAACAGAAAATTGACACCCCGGGAAGTGTTTTGGGGTAGGGGATGTGGTGTGTGTGTGGTTGCCCATGGTTCGGACATAGGCTGTAAGTTGTAAGTGATGTTTACAGCAGTGGCAGTGACAGTGACCGACCGATTTATTTGGGCAATAAGTATCTGCATATTTTATATCTTTTTTTCCAAGTTACATATGTTTGGACCATGTTCCTAACTTGGGAATTGTGGGGGAAAAGCCATTCATGTTTTTTTTTTTTAAGGTTGTTCTGCTATTTAAGGAAAGTACTTAAAAGGGATATGGAGTCGGACCGGGCTATGTGTTTAAGTTGGACTGAAGTTTGACTTTGTTTGTGTATACTGTGTGGCACTGATGGTTTGTAAAGTAAAGCTGTGTATAGTCTGCCCTGGAAATCCTTTCCTTTTATACAAATGGATAATAATTAGACTAAAGCTAAGTGCAAAACGCGGTTTTCATTTGGATAAGGTTCCCAAATTGGGGTGCATCTTGTAAATGGAGTAGGTTAGTTAAGAGACAAAATTTATTCACAGTAGTGACTTCGACTCCCACGGGTTGTGCTCATGATGAATATGAATTTAGTATGTGTAGGGTACTATGGGATTCATGATAGATTCTTAGTGGGATGCGCCTGTATGTGCCCACAGAATCTCCCTGAAATCCTACCTTAGCTGGTGCCTGTAATCCTGCCTTTCGCTGGTGCCTGTAATCCTGCCTTAGCTGGTGCCTGTAATCCTGCCTTAAGCTGGTGATGGACCCCTGTGCGAAAAAGTGACAGAGCGTGGGCTACTCTTCCTTTTGCTGTGACAGTCCGAGGGGGTACATGTGAATGTTGACGACAACAGGGCTGTTTTGAGGTAACGGCATTGAACATTATTTCCAGATCAAGGAAATGAGCCGTCGTTCATCGGTCGTGGAGCGGGACTACCCAGTGTGTGAAAGACACTAGCAGAAATGCGTAGTGACTTTAAATTTATTTAGTTAATACCATTGCATAGCTGGTTTAGTTGTACTTGTTGGCTAATTAGTCATTACTTGTGTGTGTCGCAGGCTGCACAGGTTTTAAAGACAAATTGTCTTTTGTGTGGTGGCAAAAAACATTTATATCAACATTTTTTACATGTTGGACAACTTGGTTGGGCCATTCCTCTGCGAGTATTTCATAGCAACCCAGTTACTGGATTATTAATTGGTCATGCGTGCTTAAGTGCCCAGTTGTTGGAATGTGACCCGGTTTAAGTGAATTTGTTAAAGTAAGTCTCGGATTCACAGTGTCCTGTTGGGCCAATAGCCAAGGTGTTATCGGTTGTGGTGGGTTGTATTGCATGGTAGCGATGCATCGCACCAGGCTGGGCACATTGGGATTTGACCCAAATTTAAAGGTTTTAGTCGTTAATTAATTTCATGACCTTGTGTTAGTTTGGTTGTGCAGGGTGTGTATGTGACTTGTAATCTGTGTGAATTGTGTTAAGTAGTTGAATGTTTGGCCTGAGAGAAAGGATGGTGTGGGCATATAGTGTAAAATTCATGTTATGGACCCCAGTGTCGTGGTTTGAATGAAATTATACATGTGTGAACTGTTCATCTGTTTCTGGACTGCTTATTTGAGTTGGGGCTTTTAGGGTATTGTAGGTCTGTAAGTCTGTCGTCCCTCCCTAGTTAGTTCAGGTCTTAGCGAGCTGACATATGGTGGAGAGCGGGGTACAATTAGGGGGTAAGTAGGATTTAATTATTTATAAGGAAGGGTTTGGTTAGCGGGAGGTTGTTAGGGAACTTCAGGCAAGCATACAGACTCGCTCTGAGTGTAAACATTAGGAACTCAGAGTAGTCAGTGGGTGTTGGAGGGTGCGTGCCTGTAAGGGTGGGGGCATAGACCAACGAGCACTCGGGCGTGTAAGACCTGCTAATTGCCGTTGTTATGTGTGGAAGTGATTGCTTGTCTGTAATGTCTGTTTTTTTCAGGGGGTCACGATAGTGTAAATAACTCTAATTATTTTTATTTCTGCCATTTGTTGAAGAAAACTGTAGTTATTTTTTTTGTCTGCCATTTGTTGTGGGAAACTACAGCTATTTCATTTTATGCCAATTCATTGTGGTTAATTGGTGTCGACCAGAGGGTTGGTGGCTGGCCAGAGGGGGCTAGTTTGGTTGATCATTGTTTGGATTTGACATTGTCACTGTTGGCAAGAGGGCCAGTCTTATGTTAATTTTGACAGTCCAGCGTGGGTGCGGTTTGTTCTCTTTTGTTGCGGGACCCTTGCGAGTTAGTTTCCGGCAGGGCTTCTGAAAACGCCAAAAAATGCGTACAGAAAGCATTAAAAACTTACGGGACGCACTGGGTGTCCGTGTAAGGGGTCCCCAGGGACCCTTCAATTTTGGTGAAGTCAGACATAAAGTGAGAGAAAAGACTGCCTTCAACATCGTATAGCTGGGTGCCGTAGCGTGGGTCTGCTACACTTCGGCCGAACCCATCCCTTTTCAAGTTTGAACAGTAACAAAGTGAGTAGGGCAGCCTCCTAACAACATACGTCGGTCACTTTTGTCGTCTGCTAAAGCTGACAAAGCTTAACGCTAGGCCACAGCATTGTTTTCCAGTTGAGCAAATTTTTCCTACTTTGAGCATTGTGATGTCACGATGACGCTTTCATTTTCCCGGCAGGAGAGAGGGCATTTCCGCGAAGCCTTTTTTTTCCAACATGTCTCTCGAAGCGTGGTTAACGAAATTATCGTCGCAAAGCGAAAAAGCGTAGCAGAGGAGCAAGATCGAGAACGGATACAATCTTTTATGTTTATTTGTTGTTTTTATTGTGACGATGTGTCTGTGACAATTGCAGTGCGCGTGCAGGGATGCAATTTTTTTAACGTTTATTTTGTTTTTATTGTGGTGAAAGGGACCCCTTAATGTTAGCCTGGGACCCCTTAAAAATCTGATGAGGGAAAGTCCCTGGGACCGGAAAGATTTTCACCCCAGCAGAAGCCCTGGTTCCTCTGGAAGGGTGGACTTTTGACGTATTGTGACTCCACATCATGTGATGGGTTATACAAGGGGCCCCGTGTGTGTGGTGTCTTTGGGCATGTTGTAAATGTCGGTTTAGTTCAGAAACCAGTTACTTAGGTACCGGGGTTGCAGATCCTAAAAACCATATAGTGTATATCCAACTTTGTATGTCTGGTTCAAGCGCACAGGAACGGTAGCAGTCTAAGACCCTTAGAGCAAAGGAGGATGACTACGGGGTGGGGATACTATGGAGGCCGAAAAGGAGTTGAAGGCGAGGCTTAAGGCCGAGGGGATAGAATTTGGATTTGCGGGGCGGGAGCTTATCCTGTACTCAACGACGGAGTCCGTATGGCTAAACAAGAGGCGAGGATAGAAAGAGTCGAGCAAGAGCGTAAGGAGGAGGGGAGTTGAAACTGCAGTTGTTGAAGGACCAAAAAGCTAGAGAAGAGCAGGCAGAGTGTGATCGTCTCGCTAAAAAGGAGCAGGACAGATGGATCGAGGGGCCCTGTGTTGAGAGAACGCCAAGCCGAGGAGGACAGAAGGAAGAAGAGATGCAAATAAAGGAGAGAAGGGCGGAGGAGAAGGAGGCGGCTAAGAGAAAGAAAGAAAGGGCCGATAGGAAGCACGTCAAACTGCACCCAAATGAGAGATGATGAGGATGTAGATGAATCCCTACAGCATTTGAGCAGGTAGCCAAGCTGTGGGGTTTTGGCATCCAACTGCATGGGCATGTCAGTTAGTGGCTCTGCTCCAAGGAAAGGCTAGGGATGCAGTCCTTAAGTTATCTGCAATTAAGTTGGAGGTCTACGCAGAAGTAAAAGCTGCCTTGCTCGGGTTTTTTCGCCTCGACGCATACCCCTACTGTCAAAAGTTCAGAAGGATGGAAAAGAAGGTGGCTGAAAACATTGAGCAGATGCTGGACGGGCTTAGGGCATGTTTCTCCCAGTGGTGCGTATCTGCTGACAAGGACCAAGTAAGCCTAATGATGTCTTAGATTTATTCCTTCAGGAGCGCCTATACGACCAGCTCTCTGCTGATATTTATCAAAAGGTAAAGGGAATCATCACCGAAGGATGCAGAAGGGGCTGCACGTGCTGCTCGCCTGGCAGAGGCCAAGAGAGCGATGGGGGAGGTGCAGAGGAAACGAGCTCAGCGGAGGTCAGCCTCTGGCAATAGTAGGGGGCAAGCGCATGCCCAGAAGCAAACCAACTTTGACAGCGCCCAAAGGGATAGTAGGCCTGTCCAGGAAGAGGGGCGGTGTAAACCCCACAGTCTTGACTAAGTAAAGGGGGAAACCGTGTTGGGTGTGCGGCGAAAAGGGGGAAACCTGAGTGAAATCGTGTCCACAAAGAAGGCTTGGTGACAAAGGGAGCACAGGGGGAAGGGCAACAAACCATCGGTGGCTAGAGTACTGGCAGGGGCCGAGTTAGAGAGCCTCGAGGCAGAGAGCCCACCGTCCCTCTGAAAGACGTGTGTTTGCGAAGCATTACACCCCACGGTGCACAGTTAACTGTAAATGGCCGAAGTGTGAGGTCAAGAGACACTGGAGCTACATATACTGAGTGGCTGAAGCACTGGTTGACCCGGAAGACTACATTGGGAAGGTAGTGGATGGGGAAGATGGCTGAGAGGGGCACTTTGAAAAGGGAAATCTGTGGCCAAGGGCATGCACCCTCACCGTTCGTGGAGGGCAAAATTGTTGTACTAGTGTTAAGAAACCCTGTGGCAAGTCCTAATAGGGAATTGGGCTGCTAATGAGTGGGAAGATGCACCGCAGAAAGTCCCAGTTTACGCGAATCCAACAGCAGTGATGGCTGTCATGACACGAGCTCCGGCCAAGAGGCAGCGAGAACCAACCAAAGGGGATTGCCTGTCACAAAGCAAGTCATTGGGGGACTTCAAAGAGCCAAAAAGATGCAGGAGGAAGACTCAACGTTGGATCCCAACCCCGGCATGCCCACAGAGAATGGTGAAACGAGCTCGGTCAGGTCATGGCTGGGTGATTTTGCAGACCGGATGGACTCTTGGTGAGGACGTACACCATGCCACAGAGACTACAACCCAAGTGTGTGTTCCCCAAGCGTATTGAGGCTTGAGGTCATGAAGATGGCTCATGATGTACCCATGGCAGGACACATGGGGACTTTAAACGAACAAAAGCTAGAGTGCTGCAGGACTTCTACTGGCCTGGAATGTGTAAGGAAGTGGCTCAGTACTGCAGATCCTGCCCAGAATGTTAAGACTATAGACAAAGGTAGAGTGCCACCAGTGCCCCAGTGAGATCTGTCACAGGGAAACCGTTTGACAAAGTGGGAGTGGATCTGGTAGGGCCTGCGTGCCAGCATCCAGTAGGGTAACCGATTTATCTTTGGGCCAAGTAGACTGCCACTAGGTACCCCGAAGCCACAGCACTCCGTAACATCGATACTGCAACAGTAGCAGAGGATTTGTTCACCATGTGGTCAAGGACCGGATTCCCGCAGTGGTACTCTCAGAAGAGGTCCCAATTCACCAGCGAAACTATGCAGGAGTCCCCAGACCCGGCGATCAAAGGGGTGACGTCAACGCTTATCAGCCCATGTAACGGCTGGTGAAAGTTTCAGTGCAACATGAAGAAGAAGCCGAAAGCCTTGCCATGGAACAGCCAAAGGAATGGGACCGCTGGATTCCGGCTGCACTGTCGCATATCGTGAGGCACCACAGCAAGCACAGGCTTTTCGCCATTCGAACTGCTCTAGGAGACGGGTGGGGAGGGCCGATGAGATCCTCAAGGAAGCCTGCTGCACCCAGAAGAACCGAGACTCGAACTGCAGCCGAATACTCGTAGAGCTGCGTACCAAGATCGCGGACACAGCGAAATCGTGAAGGAAGCACTGATCAAGCTGGTGAGACCCAAAAGCGCCAGTTTGGAAACCCCAAGGCCCAAGACCAGGGAGTTCAGGCCCCGGAAAAGCGAGTCTTTGTGCTTCGCCCCGAGAAGGTAACAGAAAGGAACTGACATGGAAAGGACCATACCGGGTAGTAGCTCGGTTAGAAGTGGGGATTACAAAATCCAAATTGGAACGGGGCACCAAGGTATTCCATACGAAAACTCCTGAAAAAGTACAATGAGAGAAGAGCACCACACCCGGTAGCCATCCGAGCCATCACACCAACCAGTAGGAAAATGACATGGATGACACTGTAGACGGGACCATGGGTTCCTCACAGCTATTCAAGGGAGGGGAAGAAGAAACCCAAATGACGGCGGTCATGAGGGCTGTTGTGATCGAGGAAGAGACTGAGGAAGTGACCCCATTACAACCAAGGAACATACCTGTGATACCCTTGGAGGCATCCGAGACAGCTGATGATGTGGTAATTGGAACGGACGACCCAGCGTTCGTCAGGCTCTCAGAGAGCTGACCAAGGCGTACCCTGACGTGTTCACGGACCTACCGTCGCACACTAACGTGGAGGAATGTCAAAATCCGTTTACGAGACTCTACTTCCTGTGCGTTGCAAGCCATACCCGGTACCATACGCACAGAGAAATACAGTGAAAAATGAAGTGCGGCGATGCAGAAGTTAGGGTCATAGAACCATCCACGGGCGCCATATGCATGCCCATAGTCCTTGTTAAGAAAAGGCGGGAAATCCGCTTCTGCGTGGGTTACAGGCGTTTAAAACAAGGTCGGGAGTTTGACTGTGAGCCAATGCCAGAGGTAGACATTTATTCGCAAAGCTTGGCAAAAGAGGTTCCTCAGCAAAATCGATCTGGCTAAAGGCTTTGGCAGATCCTGTGGCTGAAGAAGACCGACCCAAAACAGCGTTCATCACTCCTCAGGGTGTTTCCAGTGGAGGGTGGTACCATTTGGGTTTGTGTACATCAGGAGCTGTATTCACTCGGATGATGAGGAAGCTGATGCTACCCCTTGATTTCAGAGAAGATAGATAATTTCATCGACATCCTGGTGGCCACGGAGACTAGGAAGATCACATCCTAGTGCTCGGACAGTTATTCCCACGGCTGCGGGAGTGCAACCTGACAGCAAGGCCAACCAAGTGTGAGCTCGGTTGCCGTGAGGTCGAGTACCTTGGACACAAGGTTGGCGGAGGGAAGATCTGGCCTACGGAGGACAAGATGGCTAAGATCCGGGAAGCATCCAGACCTGAAACCAAGAAGCGGGTCCGTAGTTTTTTGGGCCTGGTAGGCTACTACCGCCAATACATCCCCCAGTTCTCTGATATTGCTCTGCCTCTGACCAACCTGACCAAGGGTGGAGAACCAAGGAAAGTTCGCTGGACCACCGGAATGCCCGGAAGCATTTGGGGTCTCAAGGAGAAGTTCTGTGCACCGCCTGTGGGGCAGGCTACCAGTGGCCTGACGGCAGGTTCGTTCTGCGAACGGATGCGTCCGAGACAGGGATCGGAGCCATTCTACTCCACGAACAGGAGGGTGTGCTACACCCACTGGCATGTGCTTGCAAGAAGCTCTTGCCTGCTGGAGAAACTGCCCCACAGTCGAGAAGGAGTGCCTAGCACTGGGGGGTGGGGTGAATAAGTTTGTGCAGTACCTGTACGGTACAAAGTTTGTGATACAGGTGGATCACTCTCCCCTTTCAGTTTTCTCGAGCGGGTCAAGTGGACTAGTGGAAGGGTGACACGGTGGGCACTACAACTGCAGCCCTACCAGTTCAAGGTTGAGGCTATCCCTGGTGATCAGAATGGCGCAGCTGACTACCTCAGTAGGCTGGGTTGAATTGGAGGGTATCTGAGAGTATGTGTTACTAGCATACTGTGGTTGGGAAAACATTGTCTACCTGTCGTTAATTGAACGTAGAGTTCAATCTTGGAAGGGGGGTATGTCAGGGTCACTGACATTTCTATTTGAGCCCGTACATGTATGTTACAGATAGATCAGTGGAGGCGACTCATGTTTGAACTTGTGCATGTGCGGACTGATCATGTTCCATGTCAGTGTATCTTGCGTGGTTCGCATTAGATCAATATTTCCTCTATATGTGCTAGGGTGAAACCGGCGAACATTTCCGCTCACGTCGCAGCGTGTGTGTGCGTCAGTGGATATCTGTGTGACAGCACAGCTTGGGAGAGGGTAGGGAGGTATCTTGAGCGTTTTTGTGTTTTGTTTCCCTGGAAGTGGGGAAATTGGGTCATGCATCATCCTCACTGTTGAATTATCCAATCACAGCCAATTTTACTGTAAAGCAGGCTGGGGGTTTAGGTGAACTGTCGCTCAGTGTTTTTGCAGCTGTTTTTCAAGTGGGAAATCTCTGACGTTGTGTGTGTTGATTCTATGTTGAAGTCCTGGTGAATCCTTTAGGAACCTTGTGTTCAGGGTTCGGGCTTAAGGATTAGCGGAGCTGCCTTGAGTTGGAGGGGACTGATTCTGTGTTTCTGTGTAATTGTATTCTTCTCGCTGTTGGAGGTACGTAGGACTGTCGTTACTGTAATTTGTGAAGACGTGGGTTTCTGCATTTGTGTTGAACTGTAACCGGTGTTCCCGAGACCTGGTGGGGTGAAGGATTGGTTGCTGCATTCTTGTTGACTGTTCACCGGGTTTCCCGAGACCTGGTGGGATGAAAACTTGGTTGCTGCGTTCTTGTTGAACTGTAACCTGTGTACCTGAAAACCCTTTGGGGGGTGAAGACTTTGGTTTTCTGTGGTTGGGTGTGTAGACGTGCTGGTCTGGGGATGGGGCCCTTTGGGGGTGCTGGGCAAACCCCTCTCGGAGTTGGGCCGGACACGTGTTGGTTCAAGGTACGTTTGGTACAATTCAGTGCAGACATTTTAGTAATCCTATCATCTGAACCTGGTTGAGGTTGGGGCCAAGATACGGGGAAACTCCCGAAGGAAATCCTTATCTTTATTGGTTGATTTGGGCAGCTGGAGGCCGGAAGCTGTCTGAGGTGCCAGGCAAGGGGGTGCATTAGTGCCAAGAAGGGCTATGGGTTTTGTAATTAAACAGTGTAATGGTTGCATTGAGTAGTTATATAGGATGTTTTTATAGTGTTATGTAGTTATATAGATTTTGGGCATGTAAAATCAAAGTAGGATGTTTTGTGTATGTGTGAGTACATTCATTCGTGTGATCTTTCAGTAATTTCAGCCACTGGAACCTGTCAGTGTCCCGTATGATCTGTTAGTCTAAACAGGCCTTAATGCCAGACCCGGAATTATGTATGTATTTGTGTGGTTGCTAGTACTGTTGGCACCTGTCTGGAAATTGATCAGGGGACAGCCCATTGTTTGAAAAATTTTTGGTTTTAAGTTGTATATGATATGTTTGTCAACCTTATGATGATATGTTTGTCAACCTTAGATGATATGTCGTCAACTTTATATGCGTTGCTCAGTCAGTTGGAGTAAGCCAGCTGGATATTTCAGCTAAGGGAAACTTTAACAGAGATTGACAGCCGGGAAATGTTTTGGGGTAGTGATGTGGTGTGGTGTGTGGTTGCCCCATGGTTCGGACATAGGCTGTAAGTTGTAAATGATGTTTACAGCAGTGACAGTGACCGACCGATTTATTTTGGGCAATAAGTATCTGCATATTTTATATCTTGTTTTCCCCAAATTACATATGTTTGGACTATGTTCCTAACATTGGGAATTGTGTGGGAAGCCATGCATGTTTTTTTTTTAAGGTTTTTCTGCTTATTTATGTGTTTAAGTTGGACTGAAATTTGACTTTGATTGTGTACTACTGTGTGGCACTGATGGGTTTTTAAAGTAAGCTGTGTATAGTCTGTTGGAAATCTCTTTCCTTTTATACCCAAAAGGATAATAATTAGACTAAAGCTAAGTGCTAACGCTGGGTTTCATTTGGATAAGGTTACCATTGGTGCATCTTGTGTTGGAGTAGGTTAGTAGTTAAGAGACAGAATATTCACAGTAGTGACTTCGACTCCCATGGGTTGTGCTCATGATGAATATGAATTTAGTATGTGTAGGGTACTATGGGATTCATGATAGATTTTAGTGGGGATGCGCCTGTATGTGTCCCCCCAGATATCTCCCTGTAATCCTACCTTAGCTGGTGCCTGTAATCCTGCCTTAGCTGGTGCCTGTAATCCTGCCTTAGGTGGACGGGATCCCTGTGCGAGGAGTGACAGAGCGTGGGGTACTCTTCCTGTTGCTGTGACAGTCCGAGTGGTACATGTGAATGTTGACGACAAACGGGGCTGTTTTGAGGTAACGGCATTGAACATTATTTCCAGGATCAAGGAAATGAGCCGTCGTTCATCGGTCGTGGAGCGGACTACCCCAGTGTGTGAAAGACGCAGCAGAAATCCGTATTTACTTTAAATTTATTTAGTTTAATACTATTGCATAGCTGGTTTAGTTGTACTTGTTGGCTAATTAGTCATTACTTGTGTGTGTCGCAGGCTGCACAGTTTTCGAGACAAATTGTCTTTTGTGTGGTGGCAAAAAAATTTATATCAACATTTTTACATGTTGGACAAATTGGTTGGGCCATTCTCTGCGAGTATTTCATAATTCATAGCAACCCAGTTACTGGATTATTAATTGGTCATGCGTGCTTTAAGTGCCCAGTTGTTGGGAAATTTTTTTCTTTCTTTTCTTTCTGCGTACGCAGGGTGACACTCCTCGCGGACAAATCCCTGTATAGCCAGGCAGTGGAGTTTTTTTGTGTATGACCCTTTTTTTATCCCCCCATTAGGCAGCCATACTCCCATCTTCGGGAAGGTGCATGCTATATGTCACGTGTCATCCATACAACGGCCAAACTGGCCTTTCTTTCCGAAAGTTGGGGGATGGGGTTTTACGTGTGTGCAAGATGTTATGCGTGCGTTCACACACGGAACCTCGGTTTTTTAGTCTCATTCGAAGGGCTATATGGGGAATGGAGTCAGAACCAATGTTAACCCCCGAGGGAAAAAACCCCCTATACCGAAATTCGAACCCGCAACCCCAGGATCCGAGTCCGGCGCTCTACCAACTGAGCTATCCGGCCCCCAGTTGTTGGGAAAGTGACCCGGTTTAATTAAACTTG
>CM031596.1:43801225-43802570 GCA_018398815.1 Conus ventricosus | reverse complement strand
TAAAAAACATTCGGACACTCCAGTTGAGCGTCACGTGCAGCTGTCCAGTCAAACGACAGACCGGGTCCTTTTCTTTAACGATGGAGAAAGGAGCAGAGCACTCTACTTGTCCCCACTCCGCAAGCACAATCAATCAATGTCGATCATTTTTAAACAATAAAATAAATTTTTATATGGCTGGGTAAGGATTAGGAATTGGTATTAGTCTCGGTGAGGTGTAGATTTACGGTCAGGTCAGAGCTAGGGTTAGGATTGTGCATCCGGGAAGTAGAGCGTCTTCCGGCTTTCTTCTCAAACGTTCCCCATCGGTGGCGCATTAGCACGCTGATGTTATCATCGTGATTATCCCCCTTTCCTGTGACGACAAGGGTCGTTGTCCGCAGTCAACGCAGCATGCAAGGAGATAGCGTCTGGATGCAACGCTCCCGTTCAGCAATCTACCATCTGTAATGGTAGGTCTCTTAGAGTCTCTGGCTGAATAACTGGGGCAGCGGGGTTTGTGCGAAAGAGGTGGGAACTTCCATGAGAAAACCGGGGAAGATTTTCCGACTCTGGAATCTAGAATGTCTGAATCTGACCCTAGATATGACCTGGCCTTAACCGGTCTACTGAGGACAGGACCTATGCAAATTTTCTACGCCCCTTGTTCCTAGCTCATACTTAATCTTAACTGTATGAGGTTAAAGAGAGAGAGAGAGAGAGAGAGAGAGAGACTCTTGACTCTTGACTCTTGACGCGCGCTTTCACGCCGCGCCATTTATTGTGAGGCCCTCGGCCCGTCCACGGGAGTACGCAACATACATTTCAACATGACAAAAACGTTTGATTGAAACGTTGATTGTAACATAATTTGTTTTCTGATTAGAGTTTCTGTTCTTCCTATAAGTATTACTATTACATACGGGTTTCTCTGGTTTTTAAGCATAGAAGATGTACATTGCAATATCTCTTATGGTTTCGGTGTTATCGTTTTGTAGCAGACTTTCCAATGTGATTGCGTTTCTGTTACTAAAGTGTTTGAAAATGTATTTTGTTCGTAATTGCCTGTAATTTGGACACCACATTAAGAAGTGCATTTCTGTTTCTACTGTTGGGCAGAAGGGCATGTTGTTATAGCTTCATTGTCTATGTATTTTTTTTATTGCCATGCAGTTCGTTTATTCCTAATCGTAGTCTTGTCAACGCTTTTCTGAACTTTGCGATTGTGATTGCGCGAAAGTATTCTTCAGTTTGGTGTATAGTTTTAAAACGTATTATATGTAGTAAATCGTTCACTGTTCGCTATTTTGTTATGCCAGTTCTGTTTGTAACAATCTATGATTCTTTGTTTTAGTGTTATGATAAA
>CM031596.1:43786225-43791225 GCA_018398815.1 Conus ventricosus | reverse complement strand
TTGATAAAGGGCGTGCGTGTTCTTTTGCTCTTGTATTATTTACACGGCCGATAAAAAGCCTCAGTGTTCGTCATCGCCTGTGCAGACAAAGATATCAGTTGATTTAATGAAACAATTTTCTACTAAAGTAAAAGACTTGATAAACAGTAAGGAATATATACCTTCCTTTGAGATGTGTTATGGGGAATTTAAGAAAAATACTACCATCTATTAGATTGAGACTTAATAGTTTGTATGATGAATGGACATAGAAACTAACTTGCTTGTGAGTATTTAATAGCTTTTCATCGTTTCCCTATGCTTTATACATGTTATTAGGATAATAAATTATCATGTGATATAATGAACACACCTTGAACAATGTCGTTTAACTGATGAAATAATTTTGAAGATACAACTTCTTTGAGTAATCTGGAATTACATGATTCTTGCTTTTAGATCCGGCATCTACCAGTCCATAAGGCTCCTTATTGCATCCTGTCCCCCTCCCCGCACCTCCCTCCCTCCCAACCCCATCTCCTGTCTCATGCAATGTAAAAAACACCAATTCAATTCACAGGGAGGTTCTAAGATTGATGTTTTATGCTGAGTAATGAAGGGTGATACTTTAATTGGAGAGATAACATGGCTTCGCCAGGCACATACTCACCCCCTCCCCTCATTGCATCGTCTTATCCTTCTACCCCCTTCCCCTCCTACCGTCTGTCTCTTTCAATGTAAGCTCTTCGATCCAGTTCCAAAAGGGAACACACAATCCTACGTGCACGTTGTTACACACACACACACACACACACATACACACACACACACACACACACACACACACACACACGCACACACACACACACACACACACACACACACAGAGGAAGTGAGAGAGAGAGA
This sequence comes from Conus ventricosus, assembly GCA_018398815.1. Classification (NCBI taxonomy): domain Eukaryota; kingdom Metazoa; phylum Mollusca; class Gastropoda; order Neogastropoda; family Conidae; genus Conus; species Conus ventricosus. The sequence goes on along the minus strand of CM031596.1, from coordinate 43,790,340 downwards.
GAGAGAGAGAGAGAGAGAGAGAGAGAGAGAGAGAGAGAAAACACATACTTGACTGCATGCGACAGGATATGATATATATATGTGGATCACGTGACTGTGTGAGAGAGAGACGGAGACAGAGAGAGAGAGAGAGAGAGAGAGACAGGGGGGGGGGGGAGAAAGACAGAGGAAGGGGAGGAGTGAGTGAGAGAGAGATCCCCCTCTACCCTCCTCCTGTTATCCTCATCCCCATCCTTTCTCACATCCCACCCCATGTCTTTCCTGTGTATTTCTGTCTTGTAAACACAGCATTGATCACACAATAGCTATTCGAAGAGCTTCAATCACCTCCACTGTGTGTGAGAGAGAGAGAGAGAGGAGAGAGAGAGAGAGAGAAATAGAGAGTGTGTGCGTGTGTGTGTGTGTGTGTGTGTGTGTGTGTGTGTGTGTGTGTGTGTGTGCGCGCGCGTGTGTGTGTGTGTGTGTGTGTGTGTGTGTGTGTGTGTGTGTGTGTGTGTGTGTGTCGCGTGTGTGTGCGTGAGAGAGAGAGAGAGAGAGAGAGAGAGAGAGAGAGAGAAAGGGAGAGCGTGTGTATATGTGTGTGCGTGCGTGTGTATGTGTGTGTGTGTCTGTGTGTGTGTGTGTGTGTGTGTGTGTGTGTGTGTGTGTGTGTGTGAAATGAGTAACATTCTTATCCCATGGTATTTTAGGGGCAAGAGACAACACGCACAGCGTGTGCTTGCGAGCTGTTAAAGCAGGTACACGCCAGTTCGTTGATCTAGTGTTCTGGCTAATGTCTTTAACAGACATGTCATTTGCGGTTGAAAGTAGTTAAATCAAATTTGTTAACGCTAATTACTACATGGGGAAGAAGGAAGGAACGAACGAATGGAGGAAGTAGCGAACGAAGGAAAGGATGGAACGAGGGAAAGCAGGAGGAAACGAGGGAAGGGAACGTGGAGTGGAAAAAGGAACGAGGGAAGGTAGGAAGGAAGGAAGGAATTAGGAAAGGAAGAAGCAAGGGGAAAAAAAGGAAGGAACGGGACGAAGAAGGAGGGAAGGAAGTAACGAATGAGGGACTGAAGGAAGAAACGAGAGAAGGAAGGAAGAAGTGGGGGAAGGAAGTAAAGAAGGGGGGGAGGGAAGGAGGGAGAGACGGAAGGAAGGAGGGGGCGAGAAAAGGAAGCAAAGAATAAGGGAAGGAATGAACAAAATTAACAAGGAAGGAAGTAGAGGAGAAAGGAAGGGAGGGAAGACGGGTGGATGAAAGGAAGGAACGGGAGCAGTGATGAGTGCAGTGTGTGTGTCAGGTCGGGTGGATGAAAGGAAGGAACGGGAGCAGTGATGAGTGAAGTGTGTGTGTGTCAGGTCGGGTGGATGAAAGGAAGGAATGGGATCAGTGATGGGTAGAGTGTGTGTGTCAGGTCGGGTGGATGAAAGGAAGGAATGGGATCAGTGATGAGTGAAGTGTGCGTGTCAGGTCGGGTGGATGAAAGGAAGGAATGGGATCAGTGCAGTGATGAGTGAAGTGTGTGTGTCAGGTCGGGTGGATGAAAGGAAGGAATGGGATCAGTGATGAGTGAAGTGTGTGTGTCAGGTCGGGTGGATGAAAGGAAGGAATGGGATCAGTGATGGGTAGAGTGTGTGTGTCAGGTCGGGTGGATGAAAGGAAGGAATGGGATCAGTGATGGGTGCAGTGTGTGTGTCAGGTCGGGTGGATGAAAGGAAGGAATGGGATCAGTGATGGGTGCAGTGTGTGTGTCAGGCCGGTCGGGTGGATGAAAGGAAGGAATGGGATCAGTGATGGGTGTAGTGTGTGTGTCAGGTCGGTTGGATGAAAGGAAGGAATGGGATCAGCGATGGGTATAGTGTGTGTCAGGTCGGTTGGATGAAAGGAAGGAATGGGATCAGCAATGGGTATAGTGTGTGTCAGGTCGGGTGGATGAAAGGAAGGAATGGGATCAGTGATGGGTGTAGTGTGTGTGTCAGGTCGGGTGGCGTTGCCAGGCTTCACTTCCTATTCGTCCTCCAAGTTCGCCATCATCGGCTTCTCCGACAGTCTGCGTCGTGAGATGGGCAAGTTCCACGTGAAGGTGATCACCATTGAGCCCTCCCTGTACAGGTAATGTGTGTATGTGTGTGGTGTGTGTGTGTGTGTGTGTGTGTGTGTGTGTGTGTGTGTGTGTGTGTGTGTTTGCCGTAAAGTTTCATTTTTTTCTTCACAATAAATACTCATAGCAAAATCCAGGATATGGTCTCTACGGGAAGTATATGTCGTCGTAGTTCAATGCATTTTGTTCTTCCGAATTGGTCGGGATGTTTTTTTTGTGTAAGCTAGATACTTGACGTATACAAGAGCTCGTTTACTACCACATCAGAAAGCCCACCACACAGCCCACCGCGTAATGTTTAATGGAGACAAACAACAACAACAAACATGTCTCTTAACAGATTCGAGCCATATGTCTCTGCAATCTTCTCGCTCCGTAAGAGGAGTATTATCCACTACACTAGCATGAAGTTGATGCATTTTGCTTTAATTCTCGTTCGTGATGTAGTTGTAATGAGATTTAATGTCTAATCAACCGAAAGTGATGTGGCCGACGGGGATAACCATCTAAGGAGAGTGGTGAGGAGGAGGCCTATTATCCTACACTGTACTGACGTCATAGAAGGGCAACACGTTGAGGTGGGCAACGAAAATGAGAGTTTTTTTTTATGTTGGACGCCAGCGAGATTCGAACTCACAGCACCTGACTGCGAACTCAGAGCTTTATAGCTGAGCCAGTCCGGCGCCTTCAGCCTCATTTTATGTTTCTTGGTCTGGTTTAATGTATCTTGGTCTGGTTTGATGTAGGTTTCTTGTGAATACGTATGTATGCTTGCCAACGTGAGTACTTGTATCTGTATTAACAGCACGTGCCAATCTCTGTCAAATGCGGTTGATAGAGACCAAGACACACCTGTGGTTGTTCAAGATGACATCATTTGTAGTCGCCATCTTGAATCTATCATCTGCAACGCGCTTAAGCGGATTTTTACAAACAACCGACTTGTGGAAAAAAAAAAACACACCCCAAAACTCAACGATTGTTTCACAGCTGGACTTCAAAAAATATAAATCTTCTCGAAATTACTTATGTAGTCTACTATTCAAATGCAATGAGATTAACTGCAGTTCCTTGACGTTTGTATATGTACGTTGTTCCAGTGTCCATTTGTCCCATGCTTTAGTATTGCATTTTCATATGTGTCAGAATAGTTGGTTGGCGAAGATCGAATGCGATCACTGGTAGGTAGTCAGAAGTATCATTAACTCTGATCTGATTTTCGTTACTGTCAGAGCCACTATCAAATGGAACACCGTGAGCTAGCCTATGCCATGCTGAACTGTAGAGCTGAAAACTGGCAGGCTTGATCAAGATGGCGGCGATAGGCCGACACGTCATCATCCGACAGCCAATCAGAGATAAGTCTCTGTTTGGCTGCATGTCTCTCTGTCCCGTTTCCAGGACGGCCATCGCCGACTGTGAAACACTCACGCGTCAGAACTCGCAGATGTGGGCCAGCGCCTCGGCGGAAGTGCGTCACGACTACGGCGACTCCTACTTCCGGGCTTACCTAGCCAAGCTGGCCATGATGCTCCGCCTGTCCAGCAAGAAGACCGGGGAGGTGGTGAACGACCTGGCGCACGCGGTGACCTCTGCGTGGCCTTACGGACGCTACGTGCCGGGTGTCTTCCCCTTCCAGTTCCTGGCAGACTGTTTCAGCGCCCAGCCCAACGCGGTGCAAGATCACTTGGTGAACTGGAGGATGAGGGTGTCTGCCACGCCCGCTGTACTGTCCGGTTCTGAGGAAGAGACGGATGGAAAGAAAGGGTTGTGACCTGGGTTGGAGAAGCGGTGGTGGTGGTGAAATGGAGAAAGGGGTGGGGTGGAAGTTTTGTTTGTTTGTTTTGGGAGGTGGTGGTCGTTTCTTGCTTGTTTGCTTTTTTTCAGTTTGCTGATTCTCTGGAGAGAGCAGAACGGGGGATACAGACGAGAGCGGAGACAGAATAAAAACGGGAAAACTAGACAACGAAATGAACATTTATTCCATGTAAGCTACACCCTTCTTTTAAGGTTGAGTTGAGGTAG
>CM031596.1:43776225-43783725 GCA_018398815.1 Conus ventricosus | reverse complement strand
AATGCTTACACGAATACCTACACACATCTTACCCCGTTATTTCCGGAGTCCAACCAACCACGTGCTTGTTTTCATCTCCCTTCCACACACACACACACACACACACACACTCACACAATCACTCGCTCTCTCACACACACACACACACACACACACACACACACACACACACACACACACATACTCACACACAAACAACGATGCCCATCGCTTACAATGGATTTCTAGTCCAATAAATTATGTCGTTTGGATTTGGACGGGCAAACTATTCGTTTCTAATCGAGGTGATTGAAGGCGAAAATTGAAGCAAATTTTAAAAAGAAAAGTTAATTGATCATCTGGATAAACTAGACAGATTACAGGACAAAACAGGATGCATTTCCACCTCATGGGTCTTCTTGAGGCAAAACGACCAACATTTAGGACAATGAAAACGAAGAACGAACAATCACTTATCTTCTCATGTTCGGCGCAAAATGGGGGTTGAGTGAAAACGAGGCCGTTGGGAAGGGGACCATGGGAGTTAAAATAATAACAATGACAATGATGATAATGATAACATTAGTAGTGATGGTGATGATAGTGGTGAGGTTGAAAATATTTAAGTAAGGGGAGGAATCCTACCACTTTTGGTGGTGATATGACAATAATAGTTGTAGTATCAATAGTGGCTAAAGACAGATAGGAAGAAAGGAGATGAGTTAGAGGACAGTAGGACATCATTTAAAAAAATATTGCTTAATAGTATGATGATAATTGTGATGATAGTAATAATGGTAGATTAATGATAATAATTAGTATCAAGGGATAGAAATGATCAGTGAATAAAAAGCAAACAAAACTTTTGGGTGGCAACCATTCATCATTGTTCTCGTTTAACACTGCATAGCTGATCCATACAGTCATCACAGATAACCCTGTCAAGGAATCTATATCAGAGGCTTACACACATCGTTCATTTTTATTCCTTTGTTCAAGTCCACACTTGACGCACCCACTCTCTTCATCTTCCTTCCAGGTAACTAGCACCTGACCAAGCCTATTGCACATTACGTTCTCCATCGAAATCTGCATCTCACTGAAAAGAAAACTCGCATCATACTTCTACATTGATTTAGGTCATCAGATTCCCCCCCCCCCCCCCCCCACCCCCGCAACACACACACACACACACGCGCGCGCGCGCGCGCTCACACACACACACACACACACACACACACACACACACACACACTCCTATTGTCCATTGCATCGAACATTCGCCTAGACACTTCTTCAGAAGCACTTCCTATGGACAATACTAGGCCCACACTCAGTGTACTCCTGCTTGGAGATCCACATCCGCTGGAAGGTCGACAGAGACGCCAGGATGGATCCACCGATCCACACAGAGTACTTCCGCTCCGGAGGCTCGACGACATGGACCTTCACTGAGGCGGGTGTCATGGCGGACAGCTCTTTGGTCAGGCGGTCAGCCAGACCTGTACAGTCAAAGATGGGAAAGTCAGACATCATCTTCGTGGCAAAGGATTTGTGGAAAGAGGATTGGGTTTAGTGAGTTAACACCTGTTTGGAGTTGCTCAGCAAGCAAAAATAATGCAAGAATGCTGTATTTTCTGTGATACTGTCACTCAGTATGTTGGCAAAACAATGCTGATCTTCATCTTTGATCTTATACAAATCTCTTTTTCCCTCCCTCCTTCCCTCCCTCCCTCTCTCTCTCTCTCTCTCTCTCTCTCTCTCTCTCTCTCTCTCTCTCTTGCTGACACACACACGCACGCGTGCGCGCGTGCGTGGGCGCACACACACTGACCAGGATACATGGTGGATCCACCAGACAGCACAGTGTTGAAGTAGAAGGCACGACGAATGTCCACGTCACATTTCTGAATGCTGTTGTTGACCAGTTCATGGATCCCCGCTAGCTCGCATCCTGTTAACACCAGAACACGATGCTGTTAAACCACGAAAAATAATGTCCTTTCCCGAGAGCTTCCGTCTTCAATGAGACAACAACTGCCTAACTAAACATTATAACAGTGATAACAAAAGTAACAAAGGTAGAATGAAAACAGAAAGAAAAAAGGGGAAGAAGCATAGGGTAAATCATCAAGAAATTTAGGATAAAAGAGCCACTCAATCACAACACTTTGCATTTTCACAGGCAGAACTTTGTTTTGCAAGAAAAAGAAATATGAGGAAGGTATGAAGAGAAGAGACCGAGAGTGCCGCTGACCCAGGAAGTGTGGCTGGAAGAGAGCCTCAGGGGCACGGAACCTCTCGCTGCCCACAGTGATCAGCTGACCGTCAGGGAGCTCGTAGCTCTTCTCCACACCACTGCCCTGGCCAGCACTGCTTAGTTCCTGCTCAAAGTCCAGCGCCACGTAACACAGCTGCTCCTTCACGTCTCGCACTATCTCTCGCTCCGCTGTTAATGGAGAACAGAATGGGCGAGTCCAAGGTTAAAGCCCTGATTTTTTTTTTACTTTGCCAGTTACATTTATTAGAGGAAGGGACACAGACCCCAAAGTTTCATTTCTTTGCAGACATTGTTCCTTACTTCCAATGTCCCTTATTTACTCTCCCAGATTAATTAATCCAGTTGTTTTAAAGCGAGACTGAGAAATAGTTCCGTTGAAATTGGCTTCATTTTTACAACTGAATGTCGTGTTAAAAACATCAAGAAGAAAGGTTTACTCAGCAACTCCTCTTTTCAAGCATACGTTATTTTTTGGCGTGTGTACATGCAGTTTCACTCCCAACAACTAGGGGAAAAAAAAAAACCATCACTAAATGCGAACTGTAATTTTTTTTTTCAACGTCATATGTTTTGAGGTTGTTGTTTTTTCAAGCTCTAACTCCATGAAATTTTAATCTCACTAATTACAGTCATCCCACGGGATTTGGTTCTCTCTCTCTCTCTCTTTCTCTCTCTCTTTCTCTCGCTCTCTCTCTCTCTCTCTCTCTCTCTCTCTCTCTCTCTCATTATAACACCTCCACCACCAACACCCTTTCCCGTCCATTCCCATCCCACCACCAAACCACAACTTTTCATCTGCCCCACCCCATCCCACATACATCCCCAGATGCACTGACCCGTGGTTGTGAAGTTGTAGCCCCGTTCAGTGAGGATTCTCTGCAGGTAAGCAGTCAGGTCTCTGCCGGCCAGGTCAATGCGCTGTATGGCGTGAGGCAGAGCATAGCCTGCAACGTCATCACCACCATGTTACATAGAGAAGACCATACTGACATAGTGCGCAATGTTCTATGGCGTGAGGCAGAGCATAGCCTGCAACGTCATCACCACCATGTTACACAGAGAACACCATACTGACATAGTGCGCAATGTTCTATGGTGTGAGGCAGAGCATAGCCTGCAACGTCATCAACACTTTGTATAGAGAACACCATGCTGACATAGTTTGCAATGTTCTATGGCGTGGGGCAGAGCATAGCTTACAACGTCATCACCACCATGTTACATAGAGAACACCATACTGACATAGTGCACAATGGTCTATGGCGTGAGGCAGAGCATAGCCTGCAACGTCATCACCACTTTTCATTGAGAACACCATAGTGGCATAGTGCACAATATTCTGTGGCGTGAGGCAGAGCATAGCCTGCAACGTCATCACCACCATGTTACATAGAGAACACCATACTGACATAGTGCACAATGGTCTATGGCGTGAGGCAGACCATAACCTTCAACGACATCACCACTTTATCACAGAGAACACCATGCTGACATGGTGTACAATGTTCTATGACGGGAGACAGAGCACAGCTAGTGTTCTATAGCGTGAGGCCCTGCAACATCATCAACACGTTATGAAGAGAGCACTAAGATGACGTAGTGTTCAATGAACAATGTTGTGAGGCGGAATATAGCCTGCGTCGTCAACACCACTTTATATAGAGAACACCATGCGGACATAGCGCACAAAATTTCAAGGGATGAGACAGACTATATCTTGCGACGCAACATCACTTTGTACAGAGAATACCATGCTGACATGGTGCAGAATATTCATTATTAGCACGCAATTGTACACATAGATAAAATCTCAACATAAGGACGGAAAACAGCTGGGCTGTCATAATTTCTCAAATTTTAAAATTTTGTCATTTGCGACAATGTGATCGAGATTAATACCCCATTTTAAACAAGACTGGAATGTCAATCAATATTCCGACAGTGTGCCAAAACTGATGAATACGGATGAGTAATAAATGACTGAGTAACGTCCAGTATCATTGTTCTGTCATTGGACAAATCAAGTTATTATGATGTACACCTTACATTCATATCAATGGCATCCAAGGAAGCATACTGGCCAGTGTAAATGAGCAGAACACAAACATTTCCATCTCGGGAAACCTTGTAAAGTGTACTGCCAATATAGATAAAAATCGTAAGTCCATTAATGACCTTTACAAAGCGTCTCTTTCATTCAATCATGAACGCAGTCGTCCTTTAGCAAGTCCCATCTCTTTGCCCTTACCTTCATGAATGGGCACAACGTGAGAAACGCCATCTCCAGAGTCAAAGACGATGCCGATGGCTCTGCCTGAAGCGTAGAGAGACAGCACGGCCTGAATGCCCACATAGAACGCTGGGCAGTTGAACGTCTCGAACATGATCTGAAAACCAGGAATCTGGAGTTACAGAAGCCAAGGGCAAGATTTTATCACCGTATGTTGAACGAAAAGCTCAACGTTTACAAGCTTTTCAGCCGTTGCTTGTACTGCTATGTCACACAGCTGTGACTTTTACATTATTCATAGATAGTTTACTGCTTAAGTAGAAGCGGAAACATCAATATCTCACAAACGGTTACTAAAAAAAAACAAAAAAAACCCAATGCAACATCGTTAAGGAAGCAAACCGCTAAATGAATTTACTCAAATACCAATATTGTAATTGTGCATATACGTCATTCATTAAGATATTCTTTCCCATTTCATTATTTTCAGAGCTATATTGTATATCATTGCTGCATCACTTACCCAGCTGTTACTCTTATCAGTTCCTGATTGGCATTCGTCACGATCACGGTTTGTTGATCATCAGCTATTGATACAGCATACCCTAGCGGACTGGTGTATATGAATGACCAACAAATTTTTGCCGGCTTGTTATGTAAACTACGGTATTGTTTTAAGCTCTAGATGTGGCAGTAAAAGGGGACAATGTAAACTCTTTCGTCACTTCTGATTTCTGTGTGGTGTCAACACAAAGTAGATAATCACAAGGCTGACGTTATTTTGAATGGAGTTTCTGTGTGCTGAACCTTCTTAACTACAGAAGCAGGCCTGTTTATAATTTACTAGTTTACCTGGTTTATACAACACACACACACACACACACACACACACACACACACACACACACACACACACACACACACACACACACACACACGCGTGCGTGTACGCACACACACATACATGATAAAACCTGATGATCATAGAACGGGTGCTCGAAATGTAGATAACAGAAAATGCTGTCGAATCAGAACGTTGAATCGTAAAACACTGTTTCAATTGGACCGTGGTCCTGTCAAACGACCTTCAGTGCGACGTTCAGTCTAAACACCCACCCTCCACAATCACCTGCGTCATTTTCTCCCGGTTGGCTTTGGGGTTGAGGGGAGCCTCAGTGAGCAGAAGGGGGTGTTCCTCGGGGGCCACCCTCAGCTCGTTGTAGAAGGTGTGGTGCCATATGCGCTCCATGTCGTCCCAGTTGCTGACGATGCCGTGTTCCACGGGGTACTGCAAAGACAGGATGCCTCTCTGGCTCTGCGCCTCATCCCCCACGTAACAGTCTTTGAGGCCCAGACCCGCCATCACCGACTGTACACAGACATACACAGACGTTTTTCAATGATTGGCATACGACGATGATTGCTCACAACTATGTAGCATACAGTCTTAAATATGAATGCACAACAGTGACTGTACAACACTATACACAAGCGTGAATAATGATGGATATTCAACAATGACATCGACGTTTTGAATGATGGACATACAAGAGTGACTACACACAGCCATAGACCATCGTTCTAAATAATGGACATAAAACAGTGATTGTACAAAGCCATACACAAAAGTTCTGAATGATATACATAAGCTGTGATTAATAAATTTCATATAAAACTATGCATCACATTCATTTTTTTATCGACACTGGCATATAACGTGTGCACATGTGCTTTGTTTAATATCTGAGAACTCCACGTAATACTTAAATACAGTTGTGTTGACAAAAAGCTACTTGATACACAGGAATAGTGTCTTAGAAAATTCCATTTGATGCCACAGAGTTTGTATATCAGGCGAAAAAGCTTTAGTACTTTGGACAGTCTGTATGTGCGAGAACTCATTATTTGGGGCCTTTTGATTCTTAAAACTTAGAAGTGTGTTTACACATGATAGGTGTTCACCTGATTTTTCACTATACAGCTATAATAATCCATCGACACTTGATGCTCCTGTGAGTAACAGACATGTGACAAATTCTGGACGTCCACGCATGTGTTCAATAAATTCAGGACCCATACATGAGAGAAATACAACTGGTAAGTGCCTGTGTGTTATACAAGCCTACCTGATATTGAATGTGTAAGAGAAACCCATTCCACGCGAATATGTATTTGTGCAAAAAAGAAAACCCTAAATATCCGCAGCACACTGTGTCAGTAATGCATACAGTGACACTCACCTGGTACCTGGGTCTGCCAATGAGAGCAGGGAACACAGCACGTGGAGCGTCATCCCCAGCAAAGCCAGCCTTGCACATGCCAGAGCCGTTGTCAATGACCAAGGCGGTCATGTCGTTGGTATAGCAACTCATCGTTACAGGGTACTGCTGCTTTGTGTCTGTGAAAACACCGTCATTAGCCGATCATCATCAACGATTATCAGCAGATTATTGAAGGGACATTCACATATTCTGTCCAGCAGATGTCATAGATGGGAACTTAAACAGTAGGACCCAACCGATATTAAATCTGAATAGGCTCAAGTGACCACAGCTAAGTCATTCTGCAGAAGTTAGAATTGAGACTCCTTTGGTGGGTGGGTTGATGGTAGCCAGGTACTGATCTCTGGAATAGTGGCAATGGCACAGTAACAGAATGCCGGAAAGTCCTCACTGGCAGTGACTGTGAAGAGGAGTGTGTATGAGTACGCGAGTGTGTGTGTGTGTGTGTGTGTGTGTGTGTGTGTGTGTGTGTGTGTGTGTGTGCGTGCGTGCGTGCGTGTGCGTGTGCGTGTGTGTGTGTGTGTGTGTGTGTGTCCCTCATTAGGATACAAGGCCCATTAATGAACACATTCTCCGAATCTCCCTCTCTGTCTGTCTGTCTGTCTCTCTCTCTCTCTCTCTCTCTCTCTCTCTCTCTCTCTCTCTCTCTCTCTCTGTTATTTCCATACTTCATGTACCGAAGTTAGCAACATTTTCACAATTTAGTACCCATGCTGTGGAAGTTATGC
>CM031596.1:43736225-43758725 GCA_018398815.1 Conus ventricosus | reverse complement strand
ACAGTACATCTTTGTCAAAAGTGAAGAGTTTTTTAAACACTTTGACACAGACAATGTTATCCAGCCTAGTTTCTACAATCTGAATGCAGTGTTCTAGTGATTTCTTTATTAGTAACACAGTACCTCCTGATCTTCGGCCCATTTTTGACAACTTGACACCAGGACTATGTACAACAATAAAGTCTTTGAAGTGAATAGAAAAATCAAAATCCGGAAATGTATAAGTTTCAAGAAGACACACAATATCAAAAGATGTAATGTAGCCAACAAAGTCTGGATCTGTTAATTTAGAAATAAGCCCATCAACATTCCACGAAATGCAAGAAAGAGAATCACGTTTTATTTTATCATCGTTACGTGTGTTACGTATATGCGTGTCAGCGTGTGTATTTGCATTGTCAGTGAAAGAATGTGGACCCGGGCCTCGGCCTAATCTTCAGTTCTTTCTGTTTCGCGAGGAGGAAGAACGAGATGCACGTGCTTTACTGCCCCATGCGTCCCGCAGGCTGGATTTCCGTTCACCCCCTTTCTGTTCTTTATCTCTGGTAGGGGGTGGAGGGGAGTGGGGAGGGGGTGGGGGAGATTGGGAGCGCGATGTGACATTGGGGGAATCCCCTTTGTCAGTCGCTGACCGGGTCTTCGAGAGCGGGGTAGAAGGGGAAACCCCTCTGTTGACAGAAGGCGTGGCATTTGGAGGAGGTACTGGGGTGGGGGTATCTCCCTGGAAGGCAGCCATCTGACGATCCATAGTGGTGGCAGGCCCGGGAGATGCCCTGAACGGCATGGCGTTCCTCCGGCTCAGGAGTTCGGTCCTTGGTGGGGCTTCACGTTGAGGTTTCACATGTAGTTTCCCCTTGAGGAAGTACCCAAATTTCCCCTCCTGTTTCAGTTGTCTCAGCTGTGCCGATTGCCTACGGCTCAAATCCTGTGAGACAGTCAGCTGATCTTGTTTCATGTCTGCTCGCGCCTCCTTGTTTGTCATCAGGCGCATGAGATCCCCCCATCTTTGAAACTTGGCGATCACGGGACGCGGTTGAGCACTGGCACCTCGGGGCTTTCCTAGTCTGTGTGCACGTTCTATAACGTCATCTGACCACCCTGGACTCGGTATGTATGTTCGTAGAATGTTCGTAACGGCATCAGCACACGATTCTGGCCCCTCATCTTCTGACTCAGGGATTCCGAAGAACTTCACGTTATTTTGCCTTGAGAAGCGTTCCAGAGCGTCGATTTCTTCTTGCAGACAAGCCACTGTCTCCTGTAGCTCCTCCTGTTCCCTCTTCACACCTTCGATACCCTCACTGTTTTGCCTCACTGCCTGCTTAGTCTCCTGTGTTTCTTGCACTAAAAGTGAGATAGTTTCTTCCATTGCCCTCTGCCTGGCTTCAATATTCTTCAGACTATCACCATGGCTACTCACTGTTTGCAGAATCTCAGAGTACTGTCCTTCTAGCTTATTCTCTAAAATAGAAAATTTCTGCAGGATCAGGTCAATTTTCTCATCCATGGAGTCTGGGCCAGGGTTCTGGTGCACATCACCAGACAATGAGATCTTCCTGAGACCGAACAGGTAGTTGACGAGGGTGAGGACAGCTGTACAGTATCCAGGTAGATAGACAGCTAAGGGCACTTCATGATTTCGTTTCTCCAGCACAGAGAAAGAAAGCGAAGAAAAAGTTCCACAACAAACAGCAGGTTGAAAAGGGAGGGTACCCGTTGGCTGATGCACAGCAGTTGACACATTCTCGTGCAAAACGTACACAATTGCCGTGGAAAACAGCACACAGAGGTATGCAACAAAAACATCGATTGAAGCGACGGATTTCACGTGGGAGAAAGATTTTGATTCAGAAAATGGTCTACTAGTTCTTTGTTTTGAAGTACAGGTTCGGAGACAAAAATGTCCTATTCTAGCTCTGTACAGTTCTAAAGAGATCATTTTGCTTGACATTCATGATCAGAAACACTGCACAAACTTACTTGTAGCACAAAGTAATGCACACGTCAGCCCAACATAGGTAAACTTCAAAAATGTTTACGCTGGTCGTACACAATGTCCTAGGCAGTCGCCATCTTGAACGTGAATCCGAGAGAGAGAGAGAGAGAGAGAGGTTGCAAGTTCACACATTTTGATAACCATGTGTTGTCAAGATACTCTCCAGAGTACTGGTACCCTGGAAGTTCGCACGCTTGTGTGTGTGTGTGTGTGTGTGTGTGTGTGTGTGTGTGTGTGTGTGTGTGTGTGTGTGTGTGTGTGTGTGTGTGTGTGTGTGTGTGTGTTGGGGGGGGGGGAGTGTACGATTTATCACATACTGTAAATACATCATTTTTTCAAACTTTGACTGGTCATCAAAATGCTGGAACCTAAATGATTACAGCAGGAACTGAGTCAGTTGATCTGATCCATAGTGAGTGCAAGCTTACTCAACTCACCCTACATAGACTCATGATTATAATACCATCCAGGTCTGTGGACTGCTGACAAATGTTGTCCAAATACAGCCAACTACAGAGGGTGTTCCCGCCGCGCTTTTGCCTCCTATTTTGCATGTATCGTGTTCTAATTTAAGTGACTGAGAGGTCGGTAGGGCGTGTTACAAATCAACGTCTTTGCAGACTACTCAGGGATAACCTGAACACACACACACACACACACACACACACACACACACACACACACACACACACACACACACACACACACACACACACACACACACACACGCACGCACGCACGCACGCACGCACATACACGCGCGCAGCCGGAGACACACACAGAAGCTCGCGCTAGCACGCAAGCCCACTGCGCTTGTGTTCCCTTTTGTTAAGTTGTTCATGTGTGTGTGTGTGTGTGTGTGTGTGTGTGTGTGTGTGTGTGTGTGTGTGTGTGTGTGTGTGTGTGTGTGTAGTGTGTGGTGTGTGTGTGTGTGTGTGTGTGTGTGTGTGTGTGTGTGTGTGTGTTTGTGTGTGATAGAGAGAGAGAGAGGGGAGGGGGGGTTGCCAATTTAGACTGTATTTACCAACGCCCTTTACACCGTCGACCAAAGCGCTCTGTCACCTGTGAGTCACTACGGTGGTTCTCACCTGCTTACAGGATTCTATTTTTATACACGGGGATCACCTTTCCAAGCAGGGCGGCAGCCTTATTCTTCCAAGAACATGGAGTTTTGGCCTATAAATATTGAGACACATGCTGGACCTGCAGCAAACGACACGATCGAGAGAAACGGAAAGACTTTGACCAACACCGCGCTCTTTGCACTGAAACATAGCTACCAGCCTGTGTTACTGCATCATTCTGTAGTTAATTTCGGTCGGTGAACAAATTGGTTCCACATCAGATTGTAAAGGTAAGCATTTTCGTGGTTGCTGCTATTGCTGTGTTCAGTCAGATACACCTCAAAATAGTAAACTTTGACCCAAAATGACCTGTCTGCGTTGAGAGTTTTGTCAGATAGAGCTTCATTTTCCCAGTTAAATTAGTCTCAATTTTCATTTTGCAGTTCGATCGATTGTTCAAAGAGGAGGGTTTTTTTTAGATGCTTTAGTGAAGTGTATGATAAGAGACATATTTGCTTTTTTGTGTCTCATTTTTTTCAGTCGACTTCTTGGCAGTTTGTGTCTGGCTTTTGTTGGTTATTTAGCCATGAACAGGCTGTAGCACACAGCTTCATGTTACATGTCTGCTTTAGACAGTTCTTTGTCCAACTAAAAAGGCAGAACTTCCACAGCCAGTATAAAATAGTGTGAAAATGTGACTTACTTTGGTGCATAAAGAATGGAAGGATGAAAGAGAGAGAGGTTCGGATGATGTGTTCATTGATGGGCCTTGTTCCCTCATGAGGAGGACACACACACACACACACACACACACACACACACACACACACACACACACACACACACACACACACACACACACATGTGCATGCTCGCACTCCTTTTCAAACACATTCACGTCTTATTATTCCTCATTTTATTACTGTGCCACGCCACTAGTTTACACAGAGCTATCAATATCTGATCGTCATAAAATCCCCCACCGGATGAGATTCTAACTTCTGCAGATTAACTTGTCACTTTTACCTATTTAGATTCAGCACCGACAGGATTCTACCTACAAAACCCTCACTGACAACATTCGCTGGGTTGTGGACGGTCAAACTATCTAAGAGTCCCTTCAGCAGACAGTTTATTGATTATCGGCCCCTGTTTTTGTTTCAGATACACAGCAGAAGACAAGAACCTGTAACGATGAGTTGCTACAACGACAACGACGACGTGGCCGCAGTGGTCATTGACAACGGTTCCGGTATGTGCAAGGCTGGCTTTGCTGGGGATGACGCTCCACGTGCTGTGTTCCCTGCTCTCATTGGCAGACCCAAGTACCAGGTGAGTGTCACTGTTTGTGTTATTGTATCGTTCGGTGCAATTATGTATGATTTTTTCCTAACTGACAAGTATGTCTATGTGTCAAACTGGTATCTCTTACACACAGATTCAACATTTTCTATCAGGCAATTTTCTGTCACATGCAGGTACATATCAGGTGTATTTATCTCATGTATGGGGTCTTGGTGTTATTCAATAAATTTATCTGTCACGGATGCTCAGTACCAGGGACACTACTTTTCCTCACAGGAGCATCAACAAAATGTGGGTTGCTGTTCGTTCAATATACAGCGAGAAATCAGAGGCATATCTCTCCTTTTTGCGGGCGCGTCACACTTCAAAGTATTAAAGCCTCTGAATACTACACGAGTTCTTGCACACGCAAGTTCACCGAAGTACTTAACGTTTTTCTCTGATATGCACACGGTCAATTCCTTTGAAAAAGAAAACCCCTGAACATCAAGTACCTTATTTCATACTGAGGTACTCTCGAGTATGAGTCGAACACGGTTGTCTTTAAGTATTCTGTGGAGTTCTCCAGTTAACACTTACAGTCGAAGGCTAAGGAAGACATATGTGCCCCATGTACATACATTATATGGCAGTGGTGAAAACCGAATGTAAAGGTGATGGATCATGCTAAGTACAGCCACAGTTTCATAGCTTTATGTAAAACATATGATTCACAGTTTATGTTCATCATTCAAAACGTTTGTTTTTAGCTGTGTACGTCACTATTGTTTGTCCGTTATTCGAAAAAATTGTGTGCAACAGCGTACGGTCACAGTTTTATGCTATTATTCAGAGCATTGCTCTAGGACTGTAAACGGCCACAATTGTATACCCATCATTCAAAACGTCTGTGTATCTCTGTGTACAGTCGGTGATGGCGGGTCTGGGCCTCAAAGACTGCTACGTGGGGGATGAGGCGCAGAGCCAGAGAGGCATCCTGTCTTTGCAGTACCCCGTGGAACACGGCATCGTCAGCAACTGGGACGACATGGAGCGCATATGGCACCACACCTTCTACAACGAGCTGAGGGTGGCCCCCGAGGAACACCCCCTTCTGCTCACTGAGGCTCCCCTCAATCCCAAAGCCAACCGGGAGAAAATGACGCAGGTGATTGTGGAGGGTGGATGTTGATGTTTACTGAAAGTCATTTAATAAAACCATGGTCCAACGCCAACAGTTATTTACAATTCAGCGTTCTCCTTCGCCAGCATTTTTGTGTTGTTAGATAACCGATAAGTGTACCTGTTTGCTACTTAAGCGATGTATTTTTTTTCGATGTTTTTTTCAGTAAGTTTTTGTGATATATCGATGTTTCCTTCATTGTTTAACCAATAAACTGTCTAAAACATGTAGTCGTTACAACTGTGTAATATAATAATACAAACAATAGTTGAGCACTTTTCTTTAACATATGGTGATAACATCTTGAATTTGCCTGTCCGTAACTCCAGATTCCTGGTTTTCAGATCATGTTCGAGACGTTCAACTGCCCAGCGTTCTATGTGGGCATCCAGGCCGTGCTGTCTCTCTACGCTTCAGGCAGAACCACTGGCATCGTCTTTGACTCTGGAGATGGCGTCTCTCACGTTGTGCCCATTTATGAAGGTAAGGGCAGGGTGATGGGACCTGCTACTGGACAATTGCGATCGTAACTGAATGATAAAGGCCAGCTGAGTAAAGGTCATTGATATAGTGTACAGGTAATATTGGCAGTACACTTTCCATGGATTCTGGATATGGCATTGTTGTGTTCTGCTCATGCATTCTGGCCAGTACGTTTCTTGAGATGCCACTGATGTTGATACAGTGTGTGCATCACCATAACTTGATTCGTCTGATAACAGAACGATGATTACACAGGCAGTAAACGTATTTCCTTCGTTACCAAAGAGATGTGTCTGTAATGGAGTGCAAATGTGGAATATGATTCACTCATTTATTACTCAATCATATTCATCCATTCAGACTTTCAGACTATCGATTTATAGTCCACTAGTATTTAACATCCGGTATTACTCACAATCACAATGTCACAAACAACAAAATTTTAAAATCTTGAGAAATTATGATAGCCCAACTGTTTTGGTCCTTTAGTTTGAACTTGATTTATGTGTACAAATGAGTGCCAATGATGAACATTCTGTATTATGTCATCATGGCGTTCTCTCCGTAAAGCAGCGTTGACATTGCAAGCTATGGTCTGCCTTATCCCATAAAATGTTGTGCACTATGTCCACATGTTGTAGTCTTTGTGAAAAGGATAATGAATTGCGGGCTATGCTCCACCTCACATCATAGAACAATGTGCGCTATGTCAGTATGGTATTCTCTATATAAAGTGGTGATGACGTTGCAGGCTATGCTCTGCCTCACGCCATAGAACAATGCGCACTATGTCAGTATGGTGTTCTCTATGTAACATGGTGGTGATGACGTTGCAGGCTATGCTCTGCCTCACGCCATACAGCGCATTGACCTGGCCGGCAGAGACCTGACTGCTTACCTGCAGAGAATCCTCACTGCACGGGGCTACAACTTCACAAACACCGGTCAGTACGTCTGGAGACTTCTGTCAGTATCAGGGGTGGGGAAGGGGTAGAAGAGTAACTGTGATGTTGGTGGTGATAGGGGAATGGGAGTGGGTGCAAAAGGGTGATGGTGGTGATGGTGTAAAAATGTGCGTGTGTGTGAAAAGGAAGGAATGCTCTGAATTCCTTAAGTTCACCGTGTTTTCTGTGAGACTATAATTTCAAGGAGAATGAGCCTGAAAATAGAACTTATACAAACGTCGATCAAAAAGAACCCACAGCAAGCACTCATTGATAGTAATCCTTCCAACTTCACTCAGATTGAAACTGCTTATTTGGAAAAAGCAAAAACAAAACAAAAAGACAGTATGATGGAAAAAGAAAAGGTTTTTTTTTCTTAATTGCACCCATTTCAATGAAATTGCTGCTTGGTCTTGTTCTGAACAGTCGAGAAATTCAATAGAGACGTTTGAAGTGAGGAACAGTGTTTATAAACTAATGAAGTATCGGCGGCTGCATCCCCACCTAATGATATCTGAATGTGCCAAAACGAAAGATCAGACCTTTAACGTTGGACTTACTCATTCTGTTCTTCATTTCAGCGGAGCAAGAGATAGTGCGAGACGTGAAGGAGCAGCTGTGTTACGTGGCGATGGACTTTGAGCAGGAGCTGAGCAGTGCTGGCCAGGGCAGTGGTGTGGAGAAGAGCTACGAGCTCCCTGACGGTCAGCTGATCACTGTGGGCAGCGAGAGGTTCCGTGCCCCTGAGGCTCTCTTCCAGCCACACTTCCTGGGTCAGCAACACTCCGAGTCTCTTCTCTTCCTGATTTCCTCACCTTCCTCACCTTTCTTCCCTTTCACAAAGTTGTGCTTATGCAGTTGACAGGTGTTGTGATTGAGGGTCCCCTTTCTCCCACTTTCATTGATGATTTAACAAAGAACTTGTATTTCTTTCCTTGTTTTCTTTCTTGATATCCGTTCCATCTTAGTCTATTTTTTTCATCGCTGCTATAATGTTTAGTTAGGCAGTTGTTGTCTCATTGAAGACCACAGCTCTCAAGAAAGGAAAATATTTCTAATGGTTTAACAGTATTTTGTTCTGGTGTTCACAGGATGTGAGCTAGCGGGGATCCATGAACTGGTCAACAACAGCATCCAGAAATGTGACGTGGACATTCGTCGTGACCTGTACTGCAACACTGTGCTGTCTGGAGGATCCACCATGTATCCTGGTCAGTGTGTGTGAGGCTTGGCGGCTAGGAGACAAACTGAGAGAGAGAAGAGAGAGAGAGAGAGAGAGAGAGAGAGAGAGAGAGAGAGAGAGAGAGAGAGAGAGAGAGAGGAGAGAGAGAGAGAGAGTTCTGTGAGAGCTCGAATGATGCAAAAGCGTTATTGGACGCTAGTGTCGACAACAAGATACAGCATTCCTGATTACTTCTGGCAGCCATGCGCCTCACTGCGCGTGTTAACTCACTGAATTCAATCCTTTCTCCATCATGCCAACGCTACAGGATGATATGTGACTTGTGTTCTTTTGCCTGTACAGGTCTGGCCGATCGTCTAACCAAAGAGCTGTCCGCCATGGCACCTTCCTCGATCAAGGTCAAGGTTATTGCGCCTCCGGAGCGGAAGTACTCTGTGTGGATCGGCGGCTCCATCCTGGCGTCTCTGTCCACCTTCCAGCAGATGTGGATCTCCAAGCAGGAGTACGATGAGTGTGGGCCTAGTATCGTCCACAGGAAGTGCTTCTGAACATCTCTTCGTTCAGATTGTGTGGGAGGTGGAGGCAATACACTATGGGAGAGGGAAGATCTGGACACAGACATGCAGGAATCGGATGAGTCATTAATGAATGAGATGCAGATATCTGTTGGGGGATACGATGACTGTGTGTATGGATCGCGTGTGGATCTCTGGGCATGAGTTCAAGTTGTGTGAGTTTGCTATCGTCTACTGGATTACTACTAAGTAATTCTCATGCAATGTTGGGGAAAGGAATGCGCGTGGTATGTGAGAGCGCGAGTCAATATGTCTCTGTGTTGTGGGAGAGAGAGAGAGAGAGAGAGAGAGAGAGAGAGAGAGAGAGAGAGAGAGAGAGAGAGAGAGAGAGAAGCTGCCTTACCTTGTTGAAGCTATTGCCATATGACACATGCGGGCATGTGACTTTCACCGTGATACATATTTATGTACTGATTATTTTTTAGATTTGACAAATAAAGTTATGTTTCTGTAAATCTATTCGTGTTTATTGAAGTCAACTTTGAGAACAGAGCCAGGTGTAAACCATTGTCTTCATTGTCATCGTCATCCTTATCATTGTTCTCACAACGATCATCATCATCAGTCGAATTCATACATCCTTTTCATATTCATCTCGTATGAAAATCCATACATTCAGTTACACACCGACAATTTGAAGCCCACGCCAAGACAGCTATAAATTCAAGTTTTATTCACTTGCCTTGAATTTACCATGATTCAAGAACAAACCCATCCACTCACGACATACCTGTTTACCAAAGAAACTAGAATCAAAGTCACATCCATTCGTCTGGGGTACCCATAAATCTCAAACCCACCCATTCATCTTGACACGTATATAATTCTACATCACAATCACTCACACTTTCGTAGGAATGAAACAAAGTCCTGCTACAGAAATACCCAGGAACACAAGTCCCAGGAAATAAGTCAGGACACCTGGGAATGTTTATCCCTCGCAAGCACTCAGGACGGGGGCGGAATAGCCCAGTGGTAGAGCACCGGACTCGTAATCTTCGTGATCCTGCCCTTGCGAGTTCGAATCTCAACCGGGCCATTTCAGTATAGGGGGATTTTTCCCTCGGAGTTAATTGGTTCTGACTCAATTTCCCATACAGTCCTTCGAATGAGACTATAAACTGAGGTTCCGTGTGTGGACGCACGCATAACATCTTGCACACACTTAAAATCCCATCACCAACTTTCGGAAGAGAAGGCCAGTTTGGCTGTTGGTATGGATGACACGCTACACATAGCATGCACCTTCCCCGAAGTTGGAGTATGTCTGCCTAAATGGCGGGATAAAAAGAAACGGTCATACACACAAAACTCCACTTCCTTTGTTGGGAAGATGGGATCAATCCTTGTCCTTGCCTGTCTATACAGGGAGTGTCCGCGGGAGTATCAGCCTGCGTACGCGGGAAAAAAAACAAAAACAAAACATTCAGGACGGCCATGCACCTGTATCCCACCCAGGAAAACCTGGTGAATCCAGGACACATTCGATAAGTCAAGAAGCTTCTGTTACTCCATGTCTCATACAACCATTAAAAACACATCCATTTATCCACGTTCCACTCAAACTCTCAACACTCACCCACGAATCCATGATCAACAAAGCTTCTGAACACTCACTCATGGATCCATGTTCTACTCAACCTCTCAAACACACCCACGAACCTATGATCAACTCGTTCTTAACACTCATGGGTCCATGTTCCGTTGAACCTCTCGACACTCACTCATGAATCCATGCTCCATTTAGCTTTGTAACACCCATGCATGGATCCATGTTCCATTCAACCTTTCAACTCTCACTCATGAATCCGTGCCCGAGTCAGATGCTCCCGACACACACACAAGTCCATGTTCCACTCCACAGCTAAAGACATTTCCATGAATCCA
Source organism: Conus ventricosus (assembly GCA_018398815.1). NCBI lineage: Eukaryota > Metazoa > Mollusca > Gastropoda > Neogastropoda > Conidae > Conus > Conus ventricosus. The sequence continues at coordinate 43,748,126 of CM031596.1, read as the reverse complement.
TGTTCCACTCCACCACACAAGACATATCCATGAATCCATGTTCCACTCCACCACACAAGACATTTCCATGAATCCATGTTCCACTCCACCACACAAGACATATCCATGAATCCATGTTCCACTCCACCACACAAGACATATCCATGAATCCATGTTCCACTCCACCAAACAAGACATATCCACGAATCCATGTTCCACTCCACTACACAAGACATATCCATGAATCCATGTTCCACTCCACCCAACAAGACATATCCATGAATCCATGTTCCATTCCACCACTCAAGACATCTCCATGAATCCATGTTCCACTCCACCACAGACGACATTTCCATGAATCCATGTTTCATTCCACCACACAAGACATTTCCATGAATCCATATTCCACTCCACCACACAAGACATATCCATGAATCCATGTTCCATTCCACCACACAAGACATTTCCATGAATCCATGTTCCACTCCACCACACAACACATATCCATGAATCCATGTTCCATTCCACCACACAAGATATTTCCATGAATCCATGTCCCACTCCACCACACAAGACATTTCCATGAATCCATGTTCCACTCCACCACATGCGACATATCTATGAATCCATGTTCCACTCCACCACATGCGACATATCTATGAATCCATGTTCCACTCCACCACATGCGACATATCTATGAATCCATGTTTCACTCCACCACACGAGACATATCCATGAATCCATGTTCCACTCCACCACACGAGACATATCCATGAATCCATGTTCCACTCCACCACACAAAACATATCCATGAATCCATGTTCCACCCCACCACACGAGACATATCCACGAATCCATGTCTTCTTCTGGCGTGTAAAGTCAACGGTGAATCAGTCCTTAATCACTAAGAATATGTGGCTCTGCAAATCGGTGACAGGTTATACAGAATTCAGTCAAGAAGATTCTTTCTTCTTCTCTCTCCTTCTTGTTCCTTCTTTCTTGACGTGGAGAAGATCGCCGTCACTTCAGACGGACTGAGTTTTGTTTGTGCCAAGGATCACACATCAGTGGCAGAGGAGCAGCTGTGATTGTGGTGTAGTCTCGATGTCTAACCTTCAGCCTGAGTTTTATCCATGCCTTTCAAATAAATGAATGAAAAGTTAAAAACACAGGTTTAAAGGTAGCACCAAATCTTGCCTAAAATGTAAATTAAAATGAGAATGAAGTATTATTTTCGATGAGTTTCAAGGTATTGAATTGACTGATCTATGGTACATCAATGTACTTTCACCAAATTTACTAAATTCAGGTTGGTTGCAATAAGATTTAACATCAACTATCAACCCACAATGGGTGATATGGAAGGAGAGACAACCAGTATGATTATTAAAAAAAATGGCATGGATGTGAATGTTTAAGCCTATGACATAAGATCAATTTCAAATTGTAGAGTCAAAAGTTAAAGTTACATACTGTCCAACTAGTGATAAAAGAGCAAGTCCATGCTGCACTTTTGAAATAAATGTAGAGTTGCAGAAACTATGCAAATATCTTGTGAGGTTTCAGGAATTTTAACTGAAGAAGTTCATAAAAGCTGCTTAACTGACAAGTGGGAAGAATTTTCTTCTTCTGGCCCTAAGTCAACCTAAAAGTCCTATTCTTAATTGATGTATATCCATCAAATTTCGAACTCTGCATCATTTACTCTGTACCATATATTATGATACATGACGAATCAGTGTTGACTGCTGTACTGAGTATCAAAGACATTTTATGAAAAAAGCAGGTAAAAATAATGTCTCCCTGACTGCCCTGCCTCCAACGGTTCTCGTAATACCCTGCCTCCAACGGTTCTCGTAATACACTGAGTCAGCAATTGTCAATCAGGTTCTATCAACCCCAAGCTCACTTGTGTTTGGTGTGCCCCAGTCATAAGTGTTAAGACCTGCTTTTTAACCAGTACACGTAACCATAGTCAGATGTTGCTTTTTCTGCACATGTGATGTCCATAGATATGAATGTGGCACACAGCTGTCTGCGGGCGCTTTCAGCTGAATTTTTTTTCTTCTGCAAAAAAACAAACATTCTGTCTTGTGCTGATGCTTTTCTCTGGATGATTGGTAAGACACTGATGTCGAACATTGACAAATCCGAACGGATGCATTCTGTTTCTCCGTCATGAAACAGGGTGGCTGCTCTTTAGTCCATATTACTTTTTGATAGTGATATTGCATTTTAAACATCTGTAAACGATTTCGAAATCTGATCGGGTCCTTTTTTTTTTCAGTGCTAGATGACGTTAGTAATGTCTTCCGCACTTTTGTCTCTGGAATCCAACCCCATTGCGTCCATGAGGTTGTCCCGAGATGCAATAGTGTGCATCATCAGTGCTTAGGTGAAATCTAGCCTGGACGTCATTATCAGTTCTCTTCCAGAGCACAAATTATCTGTTTTGCGAAGCGTTAAAGTAGAGCAGTGTAACAAGAGACATGTTTGGGGGAGGGGGGGGGGGGGGGAAGAAAGAAAGAAAAAAGAAAAGCGAGAACAAGTAATAGCACGATGAAAAAATAAAAACTTCACTGTTGCAGGATTTTAAAAAATGTTTTCTTCACAGTTCACTTGGCTTTTCACTTCTTCTTCTTCTTCTTCTTCTTCTTCTTGTCGATGACCATTTATAGTGAAGGCATTCCTCAGGATTAAACAGGTTCTCCTCCTTACACAGTTTGCAGACCCACATCGTTTATCCCGTAGAGTTGTGAGCATCGCTATGTCTCCTCTCTAAGCACCTCCATGGACCTACAGCCTTGGAAAATACGCTCCTTCGTTTCGTTTTAACTTCTTCAATGAGCAGACGGAACCGCACAAGGTTTCACACCATCTGAATTGGCAGACTCTCTCTCTCTCTCTCTCTCTCTCTCTCTCTCTCTCTCTCTCTCTCTCTCTCTCTCCTCTCTCTCTCTCTCTCTCTCTCTCTCTCAGTGAGTCACTGTTGACATGACCCCGTCTTCCTGTTCTCTGTTTGTCTCTCTCTCTCTCTCTCGCTCGCTCTCTCTCTCTCTCTCTCTCTCTCTCTCTCTCTCTCTCTCTCTCTCTCTCTCTCTCTCTCTCTCTCTCTCTCTCTTAGTGAGTCACTGTTGACATGATCCTGTCTTCCTGTTCTCTGTCTGTTTGTCTGTCTGTCTGCTTCTCTCTCTCGCTCTCTCTCTCTCTCTCTCTCTCTCTCTCTCTCTCTCTCTCTCTCTCTCTCTCTCTCTCTCTCTCTCTCGTTGTTGTTGTTGTGGTGGTGGTGGTGGTGGTTGCTCTTCTTCTTCTTCTTTCCATTCAGGCGTACGTCTGAGGGCTCAAGTGTGTGTGTATGTGTGTGTGTGTGTGTGTGTGTGTGTGTGTGTGTGTGTGTGTGTGTGTGTGTGTGTGTGTGTGTGTGCGTGCGTGCGTGCGTGCGTGCGTGCGTGCGTGCGTGCGTGCGTGCGTGCGTGCGTGCGTGCGTGCGTGCGTGAGTGCGTGTGTGTATGTGTGTGCAAACGTTTTAGCATCATGCCCTTAAAAATGAAATCATAAACACACAAAAAGTTAGCATTAAAAAGCCTGAATACCCTCTCACTTGAACATATGGGAATAGGATAAACGGATGCAAAACGCACGCACGCACGCGCGCGCGCGCGCGCGCTCGCACGCACGCACGCACGCACGCACGCACGCACGCACACACACACACACACACACACACACACACACACACACACAACTGAAGGTCGTCACCCCCACGATCCCCATTTTATTGCCTGTTTATTTCTCCCTCTGATTCGACATACTGATGTGATGTTCAGTAACACTGATGATTTAAAAACGTTTCACCTTGTGAATGTGTGTGTGTGTGTGTGGGGGGGGGGGGGGTGTCGATCCGCCTGTCTGTCTCTGTGTGTTGCAGGTGAGTTTAAGCAATCACTATCACAGGCCAGTAAACATGCGTGAGAGGGAGATAGAGACAGAGAGGGGGGAGGGAGAGAGACAGAAAGAGACACAGAGAGAGAGGGAGGGAGAGGGATAGAGTGTGTGTGAGACAGACAGACAGACAGAGAGTTTTGCAGATGAGTGCGTGCTTTATTACAGTCCTGTATATAACGTGTTATTTTAAAATAAGACTAATCGGTACAATGCTGGAGTCTAAATGACTTCAGCTGGAACTGAGTCAGTCGATCTATTCTTTCATAGTGTGCGCAAGCAGAATCTTCTGCCCATACATAGACCCGTGGTTATTATACCTTCGATCAGGTCCATGGATTGCTATCAGTGGTTGTCCAAATACAGTCAGCTTCAGCGGGCGTTCCCGCTGCGCGATTGCCTGCTGGCTTGTCTGTATCAGTTTCTAAATTAAGTGACCGAGGAGTCAGTATTGTGTTACAAATCAACGTCTTTCTTGACTACCGAGGGATAACACACACACACACACACACACACACACACACACACACACACACACACACACACACACACACACACACACACACGCGCGCGCGCGCGCGCGCGCGCGCGCTCAGCACAGCACAGAGCGAGAGAGAGAGAGAGAGAGAGAGAGAGAGAGAAGAGAGAGAGAGAGAGAGAGAGAGAGAGAGAGAGAGAGAGAGAGAGAGAGAATTGAACAAACATAGGAACTCAATCACACACATACAGACACACACACTGACACACACGCACGCACGCAACGCACGCACGCACGCACGCACGCACGCACGCACGCACACACACACACACACACAACACAACACAACACAACACACACACACACACACACACACACACACACACACACACACACACACACACAGAGAGAGAGAGAGAGAGAGAGAGAGAGAGAGAGAGAGAGAGAGAGAGAGAGAGAGAGAGAGAGAGAGAACGAACGAACGAACGAACGAACGAATTTTATTTTCAGAGGGTAATGGAATAAGCATCACTGCTTTTTTACATCCAGCCCTCCGGGGCCAAAAGAAATTTAAGAAAGGAAAAGAAAAAAAGAAAAATTGATTAATATAAAATAATGGTAAATAACTCTTAAATATGAAATATGAAAATACAAAAGGACACAAAAATCTATGTACAGAGGGAACACCGACAGAAGGTGTGGGAGACGGTGGGGGTGGGAGTGGGATGGGGGACAATTAAGAATAACAGGAGGGGGGATGAAAGTAAAGGAAGAACTGATAAGGAAAATGAAACATTTTCACAGAGCAGTTATTGGTACATCTTTGGGTAAAGTGGTGTAAGATCAGAAAGATACATCAAGTACGTAAAAAGATTGGATTTAAACTTACTAGGGTTTGGTTCTTTTTTAGTTTTTCTGGGATATTATTCCACAGCCAGCCCCCAGAATAAGCAAGGCTTGATTTGCATAAATTAATTGATGGGAAATGGAGATTTATTTTATGCGAATGTCGATGATCATTAGAAGTAAATATATTCATTAAATAGGAAGGACACTGCCGTGTAGTATTTTATGCATAAAGAGTGCTTTATTGTACAATAGTTTGGTCTTGAATGGAAGGATACCTGCTCGTTCATAATCAGGGTGTTCTAGCGAGGGTTCATCAATTGTTATTTTGACAGCTCTCTTGTATATACTAGTCAATGGTTTAAGCAACTTATTGCTAGTTAAATCCCAGAGTGTCGAAGCATAGTCAATATTTGGTTGAATATAAGATTGAAAGAATAATTTTCTGGTGTGATAATCTAAAAAGTTTTTTATTTTCCTGAGCTGATACAGTTTTACGGCAAGATTTTTGGAAAGAAGTTCTAAATGTTTCGACCAAGATAGGTTGTTGTCGATTGTTATTCCTAAGACTCTGTGATTAGAAACCTCTTTGATTTTTTCATTACCAATATAAAGGATTGGCAAGTTTTCGGATACATTTTGACGTTTTTGCCAGAGAGAGAGAGAGGTTGCCAATTCAGACGGTGTTTACCAACGCCCTTAACACTGTTGACCAAAGCGCTCTGTCACCTGCTGAGTCACTACGGTGGTTCTCACCTGCTTACAGGATTCTATTTTTATACACGGGGATCACCTTTCCTAGCAGGGTGGCAGCTTTTTTCTTCCAGGAACATGGAGCCTGGGCCTATAAATATTGAGACACATGCTGAACCTGCAGGAGACGACACGATCGAGAGAAACGGAAAGACTTCTGATCAACGCTCGCACTCTTTGCACTGAGACATAACCACCCCCTGTGTTACTGCAGCATTCTGAAGTACATTCTACACAGTGAACAGATTGAATCTGCATCAGATTGTGAAGGTAAGCATTGTGTTGTTGTTGTTCGCGTTGTTGTTGTTGTTGTTATTGTTTAATACAACACAAGCAAAAATGTCATCTAATATCTACAGTTATTCAGTATGCACTGAAAGTTTTACGTCAAGGAAATAAAATGAGCAGTTACAGTGTTCACTTGCGAAACGATCGCTGGTTTAACTTGTACGTTGCATTTCCATCGACTGTTCAAAGATAAGTTGTTTGCATGCTTAGCTTAAGTAGATTATACGACACAAAGTTGATATTCACGTTTCATTTTCCAGTGGCTTCTTTGTACCTTGTTTCTGTCGGGCGTTGTTGTTGACTATGAAAAGGCTGTAACACTGAACTTAATGTCACATGTCCGAATAAGTCCATCTCAAAATGAATAACTTACACAGCAGTATACAACAGTGTGGGCAGCTTATCATTTTGGTGCACGAAGAATGGAAATAGCAGGTCAGAGAGACATTCGGGTGATGTGGTCATTGACGGGCCTTATCCTATTATGAGTAGGATACACAGACACGGTTAACTCCCCTCCACCCCTCCTCCCCCCCCAACACACACACACACACATACAAACACACACACATACACAACACGCACGCACACACACACACACACACACACACACACACACACACACACACACACACACACACACACACACACACACACACACACACACTCTCTCTCTCTCTCTCTCTCTCTCTCTCTCTCTCTCACACACACACACACACACACACACACACACACACACACACACACACACACACACACACACACACACACATGCACGCGCTCGCACTCCTTTTCAAACACCGCCAAATCTTGTTACTCATTCTACCACTGTGTCACGCCATCATTCTACAGGCAGCCATCAATATCTGATTCTCTCATAACGACCAGAGGAGATTCTAACTTCTACATGATGACTTGGTAGTGGTCGCTTTTGCCTATTCTGATTCAGCACCAGGAGAACCCTTCCTTACAAGCCTTCACTGACAACATTCGCTCGGTTGTGGACGTTCAAGATATTTAAGTTTCCTCTTGTCGGTTCCAGATACAGAGCAGAAGACAAGAACCTGTGACGATGAGTTGCTACAACGACAACGACGACATGACTGCCTTGGTCATTGACAACGGCTCTGGCATGTGCAAGGCTGGCTTTGCTGGGGATGACGCTCCACGTGCTGTGTTCCCTGCTCTCATTGGCAGACCCAAGTACCAGGTGAGTGTCACTGTATGTGTTATTGGTACCGTTCGTTCCAAGTGTATACGATTTTCCTGAACTGACAAGTACGTCTAGATATCAAATTGAAATCTCTTCCATATGGATGCAAATTTGGTATCAGGCAGTTTTCCATCACATTCAGGTACATATCAGATGTATTTCTCGTGTATGCGGTCTTGTAGTTATTCAGTGCATTTATCCATCACCTTTGCACGGCCGCTCGGTGTCAGGCACACTTTTTTGCTCACAGGAAAAATAAGTAAATGTGGGTTGCTCTTCGTACAATATATACTGAAAAATCAAGCACATATCTCTCATGTTTATAGGCACGTCACACTTGTACGTATCAAATGCATCCAAATTCCAGATGTGTTTTCGCACGCAGAGGCTGTCATTAGTGCACGTATTTTTTTCTCTGGAATGCACAGTCAATAGCATCAAGTAGTATCAAGTGAGATTTTCTAACAAAAACTACCCCTTGTTTCTATTGAGGTACACCCGAGTATGAATCGAGCACAGTTGTGTTTAAGTATCAGTGGAGTTCTCTAATAAACACTGACAGTCAAAGAATATGGAGGGCGCATGCGCCGCACATGCATACGTTATGTGACAGAGCTAAAAATCGAAAACAACGATGATGAACCCTGCTAAATATGACCCAAGTTTCGTAGCTTTATGTAAAATATATGAATCAAAGTTTATGTCGGTCATTCGAAACATTTGTATACGTCTGTGTGCAGTCGGTGATGGCGGGTCTGGGCCTCAAAGACTGCTACGTGGGGGATGAGGCGCAGAGCCAGAGAGGCATCCTGTCTTTGCAGTACCCCGTGGAACACGGCATCGTCAGCAACTGGGACGACATGGAGCGCATATGGCACCACACCTTCTACAACGAGCTGAGGGTTGCCCCGAGGAACACCCCTTCTGCTCACTGAGGCTCCCCTCAACCCCAAAGCCAACCGGGAGAAAATGACGCAGGTGATTGTGAAGGGTGGATGTTGAGGGAGAATGTGGCACTGAAGGTCGTCTAGTTCTGTACTGAAGAAGGTTCAGTGCATAGAAAATCTATTTACAATAATGTCAGTCTTATGTCATCTACTTTGCGTTGACACCACGCAGAAATCAGAAGTGACGAAATAGTGTACATTGTTCCCTTCTACTGCCACATCTAGATATTTAAATAATACCGTATTTTATATAACCAGCTGGCAAAAGTTTGCTGGTCATTCATATACACCAGTATTGTGGGTATTATGCTAGGGTATGTTGTATCAATAGCTGATGATCAACAAACCGTGATCGTGACGAATGCTGATCAGGAACTGATACGAGTAACAGCCGGGTAAGTGATGCAGCAATAATATACAGTCTAGCTTTGTAAATAATGAAAAGGTTAAAGATATCTTTAGGAATAACGTGCATGAACGATTACAATATTAGTATTTGAGTAAATTCATTTAGAGGTTTTCTACCTAAACGATGTTGCATTGTATTTTTCAACAATTTTTTTCAGTAACCGTTTGTGAGATCTTGGTGTTTCCTCTTCTACTTAACCAATGCACCATTTATGAGTAATGTAATAGTCACAGCTGTGTGATATAGTTGTTCAAGCAATGGCTGAAAAAACTTATAAACGTTGAGCTTTTTTCTTTGACATACGGTGAAAACATCTTGCCCTTGATTCTCTGTAACTCCAGGTCCCTGGTTTTCAGATCATGTTCGAGACGTTCAACTGCCCAGCGTTCTATGTGGGCATTCAGGCCGTGCTGTCTCTCTACGCTTCAGGCAGAACCACCGGCATCGTCTTTGACTCTGGAGATGGCGTCTCTCACGTTGTGCCCATTTATGAAGGTAAGGGCAGGGAAACAGGACCTGCTAGGGAACGACTGCGTTCATAATTGAATGATAGAGGCGCTGAGTAAGGTTAACTGATGTGGAATCTTTTGTGTATATGTTATTTGTGTTGGAAGTACACTTGCCAAGGTTTCTGGAAATGGCAGCTTTTGTATCCTGCTTATGCATTCTGGCCACAATAACGTGTACATCATAATTACTGGGTTTGACCGACGACAGAATTAAAGTGGTATTATACATGTTTCCTTCATTACTACAATAATATGTCTGCAAAAGAATGCAAATCTGGAATATTACTCACTCATTTACTACGTAGTCTTCATGAGTTTTGTCACAGACTTTCAAAATATGGATGGTCAATTCAGTATTATGTAAATGCGCGATATCATCATGATTTTCTCTATTTAAAGTGGTGATGACGTCGCTGGCTATACTCTGCCTCACTCTATAGAACATTGTGCACTGTGTCAGTATGGTGTTCTCTATACAAGAAGTAGTAGTGACGTTGCTGGCTATGCCCTCCCTCACTCCATGAAAAATTGTGCACTATGTCAGTCTGGTGTTCTGTATATAAAGTAGTGATGACGTTGCAGGCTATGCTGTGCCTCACGCCATAGAACAATGTGCACTATATCAGTATGGTGTTCTCTATATAAAGTGGTGATGACGTTGCATGCTATGCTCTGCCTCATGCCATAGAACAATGTGCACTATATCAGTATGGTGTTCTCTATATAAAGTGGTGATGACGTTGCAGGCTATGCTCTGCCTCATGCCATAGAACAATGTGCACTATATCAGTATGGTGTTCTCTATATAAAGTGGTGATGACGTTGCAGGCTATGCTCTGCCACACGCCATAGAACAATGCGCACTATATCAGCATGGTGTTCTCTATGTAACATGGTGGTGATGACGTTGCAGGCTATGCTCTGCCTCACGCCATACAGCGTATTGACCTGGCCGGCAGAGACCTGACTGCTTACCTGCAGAGAATCCTCACTGAACGGGGCTACAACTTCACTAACACCGGTCTGTACATCTGGAGACTTCTGTCAGTATCAGGGGTGGGGAAGGGGTAGAAGAGTAACTGTGATGTTGGTGGTGATAGGGGAATGGGAGTGGGTGCAAAAGGGTCATGGTGGTGATGGTGTAAAAATGTGCGTGCGTGCCAAAAGGAAGGAGTGCTCTGAATTCCTTAGGTTCACCGTGTTATCTGTGAGACTCTTATTTCAAGGAGAATGAGCCTGAAAATAAAGCTAATACAAACGTTGACCAAAAAGAACCCCCAGCAAGCACTCATTAATAGTTATCCTTCCAACTTCACTCAGATTGAAACTGCTTATTTGGAAAAAGCAAAAACAAAACAAAAAGACAGTATGATGGAAAAAGAAAAGTTGTTTTTTTCTTAATTGCACCCATTTCAATGAAACTGCTGCTTGGTCTTGTTCTGAACAGTCGAGAAATTCAATAGAGACGTTTGAAGTGAGGAACAGTGTTTACAAACTAATGAAGTTTTGTCGGCTGCATCCCCACCTAATGATATCTGAATGTGCCAAAACGAAAGATCAGACCTTTAACGTTGGACTTACTCATTCTGTTCTTCATTTCAGCGGAGCAAGAGATAGTGCGAGACGTGAAGGAGCAGCTGTGTTACGTGGCGATGGACTTTGAGCAGGAGCTGAGCAGTGCTGGCCAGGGCAGTGGTGTGGAGAAGAGCTACGAGCTCCCTGACGGTCAGCTGATCACTGTGGGCAGCGAGAGGTTCCGTGCCCCTGAGGCTCTCTTCCAGCCACACTTCCTGGGTCAGCAACACTCCGAGTCTCTTCTCTTCCTGATTTCCTCACCTTCCTCACCTTTCTTCCCTTTCACAAAGTTGTGCTTATGCAGTTGACAGGTGTTGTGATTGAGGGTCCCCTTTCTCCCACTTTCATTGATGATTTAACAAAGAACTTGTATTTCTTGCCTTGTTTTCTTTCTGAATATCCATTCTACCATCGGATATTTTTATTTCATCGCTGCTATTGTGTTTAGTTAGGTAGCTGTTGTCCCATTGAAGACAACCGCTCTCAAAAGGAAAATATTTCTAATGGTTTAACAGTTTTTTGTTATGGTGTTCACAGGATGTGAGCTAGCGGGGATCCATGAACTGGTCAACAATAGCATCCTGAAATGTGACGTGGACATTCGTCGTGACCTGTACTGCAACACTGTGCTGTCTGGTGGATCCACCATGTATCCTGGTCAGTGTGTGTGAGGAGGCTTGGCGGAGAGGAGAGAGAGAGAGAGAGAGAGAGAGAGAGAGAGAGAGAGAGAGAGAGAGAGAGAGAGAGGAGAGAGAGAGAGAGAGAGAGAGAGAGAGAGAGAGAGTTTTGTGGGAGCTCGAATGATGCATAGACGTTATTTAATCAACGAGGTGGACGCTAGTGTCGCCAACAAGATACAGCATTCCTGATTACTTCTGGCTGCCATGTGCCTCCCTGCGCGTATTAACTCACTAAACTTAATCTTTTATCCATCATGCCCAACGCTACAGGATGATGTGTGA
>CM031596.1:43731225-43733725 GCA_018398815.1 Conus ventricosus | reverse complement strand
CTCAGATCGATTATCAAATTGAAGCGTCAAAGTTATTAAAGTTCCATCATATTGTCCAATTTGTGGTCAGAGAATAAGTCCATGTAGTAGTTTTAAAATAAACTATTGCCCAGCAAACGCAGAAACTATACAAATATCTAGTGAAGTTTCACGAACTTGTTATGAAATAATTCACCACAAAAAAAAAACCCTGCTGACACCAACAAGTAGTAAGAATTTCCATATTCTTTCCTTCAGTTAAGTTAAGGTCCTATTTTCAAAAATTAATTTGTATACGTCAAATTCAGAACTGTGCCTGATTTACTCTGTGCCATATCTCATGATACAAGAAGGATCACAGTGTGGAGACTGCTGTGCTGAACGTCAGAAACGATGTTCTCAAAGGCAGATAACAAAGTTGTCTCCCTAATCGCCGTGCTTAACCTCACTGCAGCATTCAGTACGTTCTATTCTTTTGTTTTGCTCAACAGTTTATAGATAGCAGTTAGAATTTATGATGTAGCCCTCCATTGACTCTCGTATTACCCTCATGATTACACTGAGTCAGCCATAGTCGGTCAGATTCAATCAACTCCGAGCCCACGTGTGTTTGGTGTACCCCAGTTATCCGTGATGATACCTACCCTTTAATCCAGTAAACCATGGTTAGATGCAAATTCTGTACATGTGACTTCCACAAATATGAGTGTGACACAAGCTGTCTAGGAATGTTTCACCTGAAGATTTTTGTTCTGTAAAGATTTAAGAATACCTCCGTGGATTCAATTTCCTTAGTCTCACGTGGTCTTTCACTTTTTCTGGAATTTTTCTTTTTCTTCTTCTTCTTCTTCTTCTTCTTCTTCTTCTTCTTGTCTAATACTGTTAAACGTGAAACGTTCCTCGGGATAAAACAGGTCGTCCTCCTCGGATCCTTGCAGACCAATATTGTTTAATTAACAGAGTTGTGAGCATCTCTGAGCCCCTCCATGGCCCTATAGCCTTCGTGAATATGCTCCAAAGTTTGATCTTTTTCTCCACATGAGCATAGGGGACAGCGCAAAATCGTAACACTGTTTGAACTGACAACCTCTCTCTCTCTCTCTCTCTCTCTCTCTCTCTCTCTCTCTCTCTCTCTCTCTCTCTCTCTGACAAACACATACACAATGACACACGCGCGTGTGTACGCGCATGTACTCACGCAAACAAGCTGGAACACACACACACACACACACACACACACACACACACACACACACACACACACACACACACACACACACACACACACACGCACACACACACACACACACATACACACATGGGCGCACACACACACACACACACACACACACACACACACACACACACACACACACACAGAGAGAGAGAGAGAGAGAGAGAGAGAGAGAGAGAGAGAGAGAGAGAGAGAGAGAAGACAGACAGACAGACAGACAGACAGACAGACAGACAGACAGACAGACAGACAGACAGACAGAGATGAACGAACACATGGACCTGTTTCTGCCCGGTCACTTGATGGCAGCTATTCACTGACAGTGATGTCCTGTGTGGAAAGTTAATCATGGTTTTCATCTCTGTAAGGCTGACACTGATTTTCACGTGTTCATCTTCTCTGCCCAGTGTTGTCATTCTGTCTGTCTGTCTGTCTCTTCATTCCTTTGAATACCGTAGTGGGAGGGAGCGTGGTATCTAACGTAGTGCCACTCTTGTGCACTGATGTTGCCCAGTATCTGTTAGATGAGGCAGGTTGCCTGCGTCAATAATTCAAGGAGACATGACATCACTTAGGAAAACAATCTGGACATCGAGGTCATGCTGCGTTCTGAGCTGTGTGCAGCAAGGATCGGAGCTTTCATCGGAACGCTGTACATTGTACAGTAGGAGTCTCTTGCTGCTGCTTCTGTCTGCCATTGCCATTTGGGGAATCGGATACACGTTCTTCCTGCTCCTCTACAAACTGTATAAGTAGCTGAACCCTATCCTCATCTTTGCGTTCTCTTCATTGGCTTCCTGTTCAGCAAAGGAAACCGTTGGTCGACATTCTGTTGCTTATCAAGCTCCCTTCTTTTCAAAACAACACTTTCATCAAGTTAGATACTCTGCCTCTTTGCTCGCTTTCAAATCAAAACTGAGAACTGCTCTTTTCCCTTCTGATTAATATGCAGACCATGTCATGGTGCTCCTCGGGAGTGTCATTCAGGGAGTGCCCTTTTCTGTCCAAGCCTTGATCCAGCGCAATTTGTTCCAACGCGGCAGTTTGTTCCAATGGCATCAAAGCCTCAACGAGAATGAACATACTGCCTGACAACCTCTGACCACACTCTGACTCCCGTGTCTCTCAGGTCTCACCTTAAAACTCATCTCTTCTTTCGGTAATGGACCTGATTGGCGCTTGCCCATCTGAATATTGAGTATTTTGGTGTGCATGTGTGTTTTTTCTGATGCACTGTTTTAAGTAGAATGATTCGTTGGTCTCTGTTCGTACCTGGGTGCTGGTCGG
>CM031596.1:43711225-43726225 GCA_018398815.1 Conus ventricosus | reverse complement strand
CTGTGTTCCCTGCTCTCATTGGCAGACCCAAGTACCAGGTGAGTGTCACTGTAGAAGAAAAAGAAACACCCGAAGGTGCTGGGGAGGACCCAGAGAAGCACTGTCTTCACCCGCCTTTAGAGCAGTCCTGTACCACCCTTGGAGGCCTGCGCTGTGTTGACGATGGGTACAGGCACGCGCAGGACACTCCATTAAGATATCAAGGGGCATAACTGCTCCTGAACAGAGGTAAATCAGACTACAAGATGCAGCTCATAACAGCCTTAAAGTAGCATCCCCATGGGTGTACCAGCCCGTATTTCATGACTGCAGAGCCCACCGGCGAAAAACACCACCCTCCAGCTGCCGAGCACACCCCACAGACCCAACCACCCCTGCCCAGGGACAGATGAAGACAGTGCCACTCCAGACACAGCCAAGCTTTCGCCATACGGTCTTATGTGCCCTCAAGAGAGAATCCAAAGTTGTAGTCTTTCCCACTGTCAACAGGACTTTCCCTGTGGTCAGTGGGTCTTTCCTCACCGTCACTGGACCTTTCTCCAGGGTCAGCCTAGTTAAGGCAAAGAAGAAAAAGAAACACCCGAAGGTGCTGGGGAGGACCCAGAGAAGCACTGTCTTCACCCGCCTTTAGAGCAGTCCTGTACCACCCTTGGAGGCCTGCGCTGTGTTGACGATGGGTACAGGCACGCGCAGGACACTCCATTAAGATATCAAGGGACATAACTGCTCCTGAACAGAGGTAAATCAGACTACAAGATGCAGCTCATAACAGCCTTAAAGTAGCATCCCCATGGTGTACCAGCCCGTATTTCATGACTGCAGAGCCCACCGGCGAAAAACACCACCCTCCAGCTGCCGAGCACACCCCACAGACCCAACCACCCCTGCCCAGGGACAGATGAAGACAGTGCCACTCCAGACACAGCCAAGCTTTCGCCATACGGTCTTATGTGCCCTCAAGAGAGAATCCAAAGTTGTAGTCTTTCCCACTGTCAACAGGACTTTCCCTGTGGTCAGTGGGTCTTTCCTCACCGTCACTGGACCTTTCTCCAGGGTCAGCCTAGTTAAGGCAAAGAAGAAAAAGAAACACCCGAAGGTGCTGGGGAGGACCCAGAGAAGCACTGTCTTCACCCGCCTTTAGAGCAGTCCTGTACCACCCTTGGAGGCCTGCGCTGTGTTGACGATGGGTACAGGCAAGCGCAGGACACTCCATTAAGATATCAAGGGACATAACTGCTCCTGAACAGAGGTAAATCAGACTACAAGATGCAGCTCATAACAGCCTTAAAGTAGCATCCCCATGGGTGTACCAGCCGTATTTCATGACGCAGAGCCCACCGGCGAAAAAACACCCTCCAGCTGCCGAGCACACCCACAGACCCAACCACCCCTGCCCAGGGACAGATGAAGACAGTGCCACTCCAGACACAGCCAAGCTTTCGCCATACGGTCTTATGTGCCCTCAAGAGAGAATCCAAAGTTGTAGTCTTTCCCACTGTCAACAGGACTTTCCTGTGGTCAGTGGGTCTTTCCTCACCGTCACTGGACCTTTCTCCAAGTACCAGGTGAGTGTCACTGTATGTATTATTGGTACCGTTCGGCGCAGTTATGTTTGAATTTCCATAACTGACAAGAACGTCTACATATTAAATTGCAATCTCTTACACAGATATGCAACATTTTCTATCAGAATGTCACTGTAAGAGTTTCTGCATAATTTGCTACAGGTGCACAGGGTTTTCCTTTTCGTACAGATACAAATTCATGTGGAATGGGTATCTCGTACACATCGGTACGCATTCGCATTTAATATCAGGTAGGCTCCTATTACACACAAGCACTTACCATATGTATTTTTCTCTTGTCTCTTATTATAATTTTACGAATCTGTCGATCACCCACGCATGGACCCCAAGAATTTGTAACACATGTCTGCTACTCAAAGGACCATCAAGTGTAAATGAATTGAACTTCGCACACGTTACAAATTAAACAACCCCAATTGATGAGTTCACGCGCACACAGGTTCTCCAAATGACTAAGCGATTTTGTCTGATATACACACACTCAGTACCATCAAGTAGAATTTTCTAACAGACACTGCATCTGAGTACAAAGAGGTGTTTTTTCCCACCGAGATACATCTGAATGCGCAGTTGTATGTATTACGTAGAGTTCTCTAATACACAGTCAAATAGTGTAGAAGACACATACGCATCATGTAGGCGACATACGTTATATGGTAATGCCGATTAACAAAGAAAAAGAAAAGAAAAAAAAGAAAAGAAAAGAAACGAAATGTATCTTGCCAAATAGTCTACAACCTAACCGTCGTGGCTTCGTATAGAATTTATCAGTTGGTTTATGTCCATCATTCGGAACTTTTGTCTACGGCTTTGTACAGCCACTGTCTATCATTCAGAATTTTGATCTATGGCTACGTACAGTAACAGCTTTATGTCAATCATTCAGAACGTTTTATGGCTGTGTGTAGTCCCCGTTGTACGCTCATTATCAGAACGTTGATGTTCTGCTTTTTACAATCATTGTTGTATATGAAGGATTCAGTAAGTTTATTTATGGTTGCGTAATGTCGCTGTTGTGTGTTCGTCATCTAGGACGTTGGTACATAGCTGTGCACAGTCATTATTGTATGCCCATCATAAAGAACTGTTTTTGTATCTCTGTGTACAGTCGGTGATGGCGGGTCTGGGCCTCAAAGACTGCTACGTGGGGGATGAGGCGCAGAGCCAGAGAGGCATCCTGTCTTTGCAGTACCCCGTGGAACACGGCATCGTCAGCAACTGGGACGACATGGAGCGCATATGGCACCACACCTTCTACAACGAGCTGAGGGTGGCCCCCGAGGAACACCCCTTCTGCTCACTGAGGCTCCCCTCAACCCCAAAGCCAACCGGGAGAAAATGACGCAGGTGATTGTGAAGGGTGGATGTTGAGGGAGAATGTGGCACTGATAGTCATGGCCATCTTTTTCTTCTTCTTTTTTTTTTCCATGGGCGATGGCCCGCCAGAAAAAGGGTTATAATATTCAGCTTTTTCATTCGTATGCTTGTTCTATTATCTACGTTTAATTCACTCATACTTTGCCCCTCCTCCCTCCCGTCTTCTCTCTCTCTCTCTCTCTCTCTCTCTCTCTCTCTCTCTCTCTCTCTCTCTCTCTCTCTCTCTGTGTCTGTCTGTCTGTCTCTCTCTCTCTCTCTCTCTCTCTCTCTCTCTCTCTCTCTCTCTCTCTCTCTCTCTCTCTGCGCGCATGTGTGTGTGTGTGTATGTGCGTGCGTGTATGTGTATGTGTGTGTGTGTGTGGCGCGCGCGCGCGCGCGCGCGCGCGTGTGTGTGTGTGTGTGTGTGTGTGTGTGTGTGTGTGTGTGTGTGTGTGTGTGTGTGTGTGTGTGTGTGTGTGTAAAATGAACCAGATAAGCAAAACTAAACAAAAAGGAACAAATTGTAACGGTTTCTGTCGTCAAAATGGGGACTCAATAGATGGAATTTTATCCAGACACATTGCAAAACGAAAATGATAATTCATTGTTTGTCGATGATTTGACAGAATTCAGTTATTCTAAAAGAATAAAGACGACCCCCTTTTAACGATTTATAAAAATAATGTAGGGGCTGGAATAACCAGCAGGCAAAGATTTGTAAGTCATTTACATCAGTGATTTTACAGTCTACATTTGGACAGTTCTGTACTCTTTTCATTGTGGGCTCAGTGTTAGTGAGAGGTGATCGAAAAAGTGTAATGTTTCGATAAATACTTATCAGGAACTAGAAGTTAACATGATTAGGAAAACAGTCAATAATGTAATATTGTGAAAATAACAAAATTGAAAACAAAGCTTCAGCGAAGAATTGCACCTACTGCGACAGAATATATCATCACTCATGATTTCATTGATATTCGTGTGCGTCTATTGTCAATGGAAGTGCGCGGTGGTCAAATGGCTAGGAAATTCATTTGCCGTGCTGACGGTACTGGGTTCGAACCACACTGATTTTGTCGGCTTGAAAATCCTGTCTGTCTGTCTGCCCAGCGGTAAATGGGTACCTGATTCAGTTAAGGGAAGGTTGAAGGCGGAGGAAGGAGAGGGAGAAGCTCCGTCTTCCATCAAGCCGTGCTCTAGACAAGGTGAATCTCTGACAGTTCACCGCCTCTGACGCCAAAAGGCTGTGGGAGTCTTAATCTTTTAACCTTAACCTATTGCTAGCTATTTGACATTGTTGTTCTCGTAGTTTGGTCATATCTTTTCATGAATCATGTTTTACTGTAACTTTCTGTTTTGAGTAGAGGTTCTTCCTATAAAAATGGATGTTATTTTTTCCTTTCAGTTCATGAATTGACAACAGTGATAAAGCGATCTCAGTTGTGTGACAAGATGATACAACATGTAATTCCTGAACTCGTAAACGCTGAATTTTTTTTTTTTTCACACATGTTGTTCAAATCCTGTCCTTGACCGTCACTGCAAATAACTCCAGGTCCCTGGTTTTCAGATCATGTTCGAGACTTCAACTGCCCAGCGTTCTATGTGGGCATTCAGGCCGTACTGTCTCTCTACGCTTCAGGCAGAACCACCGGCATCGTCTTTGACTCTGGGGATGGCGTCTCTCACGTTGTGCCCATTTATGAAGGTAAGGGCAGAGAGACAGGAGGGGCAGGGTGATGGGGCCTGCTAGGCGATAGTAGTGTCGACATAGAAATGGTAGAGACGCTTTGGTAGGGTCCTTGACATAGGACTGTCACAGTGTTGAAAATTACGCATTCTCACATATGAAATTATTACTGTTCCTGCTCTTTTCATCCGTCTATTTAGACTTGATTCATCCATACTATTATGTGTTAATGATGAATATTGTGCACTATGTCAGTATGGTATTGTCTGTACAAAGTGATGATGACGTTGCAGGCTATGCTCTGCCTCACGCCATACAGCGCATTGACCTGGCCGGCAGAGACCTGACTGCTTACCTGCAGAGAATCCTCACTGAACGGGGCTACAACTTCACAACCACAGGTCAGTATGTCTGGAGACTTCCGTCAGTATCGGGCTGGAGGCAGGGGTAGAAGGGTAATTGTGATATTGGTGGTGGTAAAAGGATGGGAGTGGGTGGAAAATGGTGATGGTGGTGTAAAATGTGTGTGCGTGCAAAAAGGAGATAGCAGGGAGACGAGTCTGAAAACAGAACTTAAATATATGACAACCAAAAAAAAAAAAAAAATGTTTTGGCGTTTTAGAAGGTTTATCTTTCACACGTAATTAAGAATAAAACTGCGGATTTGAAAAAAAAAAGTGTTGGAAAAAGAAAACTTTCTGATTATTGCTTCTCTTTTTATAGTGTTGAAACGACATTCAATAATTTAAAAAAATGGAACTTATTTCAACGGAAATCTTTCTCGGTCTTGTTCTACACAGTTGAGAGTAAATTAGGGACGTATGAAGTGAGGAATTACGTTTATAAAGAAAAACTACTTTGGTGTCTGTTTCCCCTTCCGTGGTAACAGAGTGTGGCAACGAAAGTTCAGACCTTTAACCTTGCATTCACCCATTCTGTTCTGCATTTCAGCGGAGAGAGAGATAGTGCGAGACGTGAAGGAGCAGCTGTGTTACGTGGCGCTGGACTTTGAGCAGGAACTAAGCAGTGCTGGCCAGGGCAGTGGTGTGGAGAAGAGCTACGAGCTCCCTGACGGTCAGCTGATCACTGTGGGCAGCGAGAGGTTCCGTGCCCCTGAGGCTCTCTTCCAGCCACACTTCCTGGGTCAGCGGCACTCTCAGTCTCTTCTCTTCATACCTTCCTCATCTTCCTTCCCTTTCACAAAGTTCTGCTTGTTCAAATGAAAGGTGTTGTGATTGAGAGTTTCTGCTATTCTACTTTTCATGATGATTTAACACAGGACATTATGTTTCTTCCCTTGTTTTGTTTTTGAATATCCATTCTACCGTTGTCTATTTTTTTCATCACTGTTACCATTGGCTCGGCAGTTGTTGTCTCACTGAATACGACAGGTCTCAGGAAAGGAGCTTTTTTTTCTTTTCTTTTTTTTTTTGGCTTAACAACGTGGTGTTCTGGTGTTCACAGGATGTGAGTTAGCGGGAATCCATGAACTGGTCAACAACAGCATCCAGAAATGTGACGTGGACATTCGTCGTGACCTCTACTGCAACACTGTGCTGTCTGGTGGATCCACCATGTATCCTGGTCAGTATCTACGTGTGTGTGTGTGTGTGGATGGAAGGATGGTGGAGAGAGAGAGAGAGACAGACAGACAGACAGACAGACAGACAGACAGAGACAGAGACAGAGAGATTTGTGTGGCTTGAATGATGCATAGACGTTGTTTAACCACCGACATGCACGTCAGTGTCGCCACAAACATACAACATTCCTGATCAGTTTCGACATCCAACCACCTCTCTATGCTTTACTCAGTCCTCTCTCCATCATGTCCAACGCTACAGGATGAATCGGACTTTTCTACCTTTGACTCTGCAGGTCTGACGGACCGTCTGACCAAAGAGCTGTCCGCCATGGCACCTTCCTCGATCAAGGTCAAGGTCATTGCGCCCCCGGAGCGGAAGTACTCTGTGTGGATCGGCGGCTCCATCCTGGCGTCTCTGTCCACCTTCCAGCAGATGTGGATCTCCAAGCAGGAGTACGATGAGTGTGGGCCTAGTATCGTCCACAGGAAGTGCTTCTGAACATCTCTTCATTCACTTACTGTTGGAGTGGAGTTTGGAGAGGGGAAGCTACGGGATTGGAATGGACACACATCTGTGTGAGACAGAAGATGTAGATGCGAATGCAGGAATATGATGAGATTTTTTATTATAAATGCGGTGGATATTTTTAATCGGACATATGACGACTGTGT
The DNA here is from genome assembly GCA_018398815.1 of Conus ventricosus. NCBI lineage: Eukaryota > Metazoa > Mollusca > Gastropoda > Neogastropoda > Conidae > Conus > Conus ventricosus. The sequence goes on along the minus strand of CM031596.1, from coordinate 43,719,336 downwards.
GTGAGCTGTTTCTACAAAAGAGGTGGTGATTTTTTACGTACGATATGATGACTTGCTGACTATGCACATTTGTCAAGCGTGGTTCTCTGAGCTTTTAGTGTGAAGTGTGTAAGTCTGTTAGGTGTGTTAGGTCTGTTAATCTTAATGCCATGGTGTATTCATTCCAATGTGAACTGAACTGCAGAAAGAACCGAAGGTGTCGTGCGGTGTGTGTGTGTGTGTGTGTGTGTGTGCGTGCGTGTGCGTGCTTGCGTGCACGCGTGCGCGTGTGTGTGTGTGCGTGCGTGTGTGTGTGTGTGTGTGTGTGTGTGTGTGTGTGTGTGTGTGTGTGTGTGTGTGTGTGTGTGTGTGTATGTGTGTGTGTGTCCGTGTGTGTCTGTGTCTGTGTGTGAGTGTATGTTGAGAGAGAGACAGAGAGAGACAAAGAGAGACAGAGAGAGAGAGAGAGAACGGTGGTGAGGGACATAAAGACAGGTTCCCTGTTTTGTTGGAGCTATTGACATTTTGACACATGCGGGCGTGTGATGCTTACTGTGACACACATTTATCATTGTTTGTTTACAACTGAAAGTAATAAAGATACGTTTCTGCAAAACGTTTTTGTATTTGTTGAAGTGAACAGAGAGCACACAAATACATGTATCATTGATGTCATCACTATCGTCGTCAAATCAACATCATGACCATAGTCATGAACAATCAAACTCACCTAATAGCCTCAATATTCTATATACTTCTGAGTGTAAAAATCCATTATTCAGCTCACACCCATCCGTTTAACATACCCATGAATCCAAGTCAAACCGTCAATGTGAATATAGAAATTAATTTAAACTAGGCTCTTCTATTCATTTTAAATTGATTATGTCATCGCATTCATTAATACTATTACACACCCATCAACCAGCGGCTATGGCGAAGTAGTTAGCAACGTTGACTCCAGGCTGGGAGGTTGTTGGTTTGATTCCCATCAGAGCCATTCATTTGTGGGATCTTACTTGCCCTACCGACTCCTTAACAGATGTGAGTTTACTACGGCTCAGTTGGAAAGACTGGGACAACACATTCGAGATTCATCCACTTATAGTGTATTTATGCTATATCCTGTATGTATGCCATAACCTGTCCCCATGTTTGCAATACCGTGTAACCATGTCATACTCTGTTACCCTGTCATGTCCTGTATCCATATCAGACCATACATTCTTATCCGAGGCATCCTGTGTCCAGGTCATATCCATCATCCATGTCCATAATATTCAGATCACACCCTATATCCATGTCAAATCCTCTGTCCATGTCCACCATACATGTATCCATATCCAACATACACGTCGCCCTATCCACCATACCTGTAACAATGTCATACCGTGTATCCATGTTCAACATAACTGCATTTGTCATACCTTGTTTCCATGAATAAGAAGGGATATATGGATGAGGTCATCATTACAAAGAAAATATGGAAGAGGATATAACGAGAAATGAAAAATGAGTGAGCACATCATCAGGGGCTGTACTTACATGTCGTGGGTAACGGGGAAGTTATCTACTACCTCGTTGTAAGCTCGAAGGTCCGTTACTTGCAGATCCATATGTCGAGAGTAACCTTTAACCGCGTGGTTTGCAGTGGGTGAGGGGTGGGTAACGTACAACGAGGACAGAGCATGAGTTCGCCCTGGGTGAGATCAAAACAAAGCCATTGGACACGTTCAATGATCACGAACTTCACGCAAAGTTAAGATTTCGTCGTCACAACATCTTCCAGCTGACAGACACTCTCTGAGAAAACATTGAATTTGATTTGCACATCTTCCAGCTGACAGACACTCTCCGAGAAAACATTGAATTTGATTTGCACAGACTGAGACACGGAACTCGGCCCCCTGCTCTTCAAGTGTACGTTTGTAGCTCCCAAGTTCGTCTGCTACGATAGTTGGCTTAGCTCTTGGTGTGTGTGTGGGTCTGTCTTCGTGCCTTTGTGTGTCACTGTTACTTTGTGTCAGTGTCTGTATGTGTGTGTGCGTGTGAGTGTGACTTCATCATGTTTATGGCCTTTTAATAATTTTATCAAACTTGTTTTAGTTAAGCTGCTTTTTCATTCTTTGTGTGTGTCTGTGTCAGCGTGTTTGTGGGCATGCGCAGAAGGTTGGGGGTTATTCAAGACATGCGCAGAAGGAGGAAAAATCTGACCTTCACCCTTTACTTTCTGGACACTTCGTAGGTAGAAACCGAGACAAAACTCAGAGGATATAGGTACGAAAGTAGAATGCACTGAACCCACAGGGTTTATACCCAGGAGTTAATCTCGTTGTAGAAGTAAGTTTACCGACAACATGTAAGTACGGCCCCAGAAAAGAAAGATGGCCACAGATACGAAGTGAAAGAATAAATAGATGAGGACATGGTCCAGTGGGGAAGGACAAATGAGAACGTAGTGAGGAAAGATTAGGGGGGAAGATTTCCGTTCAATACCCCGCCCCCCCCCCCCCCCCCCCCTGTTTGCCCCCCCACCCCCCACCCCTGTCATCCTTCTGTTTTCCATTTGCTTTGTGTCACAGATGCTACAAGTGTAGTCGCAGAAATTATCGATGATGCACTAAAATGCCGAGGGACCTAGCATTTCCATTACAATTCAGTTGAACACTTTTAATATTTGACGAAAAGAAGTACGAAATAAATTGCTTCCAATTAGGATTTCTTTTCTCTTCACAATTTCAATCAAATTTTTTCTGTTGTTTGAAAATAATTCAGATATAGGAGAAGGGCTGTAAATCCTGTTAAAAGGGATCTTATAATTTGTGAGCCGTTTTGGTTCAATAAAAAGAAACATCGCATCTAAAGGATGAAGGGCCCTCACTTTAGTTTGACGTCGCCTCCATGGAAAAAGACGGACAGCTTTTACTGCGACAGATCAATAGTTAAGCTGATCGTTTCACTGACTGATAAAAGACTTAATTTATGATTGACTGATCAATTGATTATTTCTATAACTGAAACATAAACAGATAAGTTGAACTTTTAAGTTTCTTGTTTTCTTTAAACTGCAACCCTGTTTCCTCAAACCAAGTAAATCAGCAAAGTAAATTTCGAAGAATCGTTGTCCAGATACACACATGCACGTGTCTTACACACACACACACACACAACACACACACACACACACACACACACACACACACACACACACACACACACACCACGCACGCACGCGCACGCACGCACGCACGCACGCACGCACGCACACACACACATACTGACAACAACAAAAGGAGAACAAACATACTGGAACACACCAGTCGCCGTGGCGAAGTGGTTAGCGTCGCGGACTCCCAGCTGGGAGGTCGTGGGTTCGAATCCCATCAGAGTCATGTGGGTTTTCCTGCCCTGGCCGGCTCCTACCAAAAGTTGAGTTTGCTGCTGACTCAGCTGGGAAGACTGGAACCACACAGTCGAGTTTCATCCATTTAATGGATGCGTTTCTGAGAGTGTTGCTCAAATTTCCTGACCAACACTGCGGGTGCCTGTATCTCTCGGGCCTGGCTGACGCCGGGATAAAACAATGAAAGGAAGCGTAGAGTACAGCCCTGTCATGTAGTCTCAGACCGAAATGGAATTTCGTAGCATCATCTTAATCATCCTCATTCTCATCGATCAGCATAAAAAAATGTCTCAAATTCTGTGGCCTTTCATGCCCTATTCTCATGGTGACCTCAGTTTCGATGTCCTATCCACTCTGTGGCCTTGGTTTGGTTCCGTCGGGGTCACCGGTATCGGCGGGTCCATGGGGGCTGTCGTTGGACGGACGTGGTGGCGCCCTCCGGAGGGAGAGCTCATTCACGCCGGCTCCGCGACTAAGCAATTATTGTCGTCAGTAGGGGCTTAGTAGGTGGTGTCCTGCGTATGTTAGATCAGAACAGGCGCCACTGAACACCACCGAAGTGACTCGGCAGCAGTGCAGTGTCTCGTCCGGTGGGTTGCCTCTTGACATTGACTGCTCCCTGTGGATTGACTGTGGCGGGGCCGACCGGGCTGTGGCTGTGGACGGGGTGTCGGAATGAGCGGCGTGGGTGCACTGCCTCTGTGGTGGCGCAGAGGTTGGGACAGGAAAAAAAAAAAGAAAAAAAAAACCATACCGGAACACAGGGCAGCACAACATACCATCGCACAACACACACACACACACACACACACACCCTTCGTAAACTGGCATGCACACATACACACACGCACGCGCACACACACACACACACACACACACCCTTCGTAAACTGACATACACACACACACACACACACACACACACACACCCTTCGTAAACTGGCATGCACACACACACACACACACACACACATACGCGCACACACACACACACACACACACACACACACACACACACACAGAAACTAACACATCAGAACACAGCACAGCACAACTTTAAGCAGAGAAGCACCCGTGGATACATGCAGATAGTGCTCAACAGCATGTTTACCTCAATAAAAAAAAATTTAAAAAACCTTTTTCGAAGTCTTCGTTATCGTTTTGTGTTTTGTTTTGTTTTGTTTTTTCCAGTGTGTTGGTGAGAGCTCTGCTATTGAAGGTCCGTTGTGTCCATATCCGGAGTTGCGCACCCTTGCTGCTCAGACAGCAGCAGGCTAGAGGAGTGAGCCACGTGCAGCACGTGGTGGGGAAAAACACGTGATTTTCACCCAAATCTGAACTCCTTGCACGTGGTGTGTGACAAAGACGGTCTTGTAAGGAACTGCATTGTCATTGATAAACAGACACAGATGTGTGTGTGTGTGTGTGTGTGCGCACAAAATTAAAGTTTTCAAAGAACATGATATTCTCTCTCTCTCTCTCTCTCTCTCTCTCTCTCTCTCTCTCTCTCTCTGACATCCCTCCCCCACCCACTCACTTCTCCTTTCGTTTGCTATGAACAAAAATAGAGATACACCGTAAAATACAGAAGAAAAAAAACACGCCATGTGCATTAATTTTCTAATATACATCGTTGTTCGTATTTTCAGAAAATATAACTCAGCTGAGGTCAGGAGGGATGATGACTGAACTGAGGTGGGGTGGGAGGGGGGGGGGGGGGTGTCTTTGGGGGCTAGGAGTCCGACAAAAAAAATTTCCCCAACAGGGAACAAGCAAGCCACACTGCTAGACAAGACAAGACAAGACAAAATTCTTTATTTACGAGGATGATAGATAAGGACTGACGCGCTTTTTTTTTTTACATCCAGTCCTCGCCCTGAGTAGGGACTACAACATGCAGTGAAATGAAACAATGTTAGAAAGCAAACAAGCAAACAAACAAGGCGGTCATGCAATCATAGTGGAATATCAAATGAAAATAGAGAAATGAGAAGAAAAAACAAACAAACAAACAAACAAATGAAAATAATGATAATGAAGGGAAAGAAGAGAGTGGGGGTGGTGGGTGGGCTGGGGGAGTATATGGAAATGTACTATAACGTACAACAATTAGCATGTATAAAAACAGACAGTAAAATGAATATGACAAAGTACGTACAGAATATGGAACACACACATACACGCACGCACTCACGCACACACAGAGAGAGAGAGAGAGAGAGAGAGAGAGAGAGAGAGAGAGAGAGAGAGAGACAGACAGAGAGAGACAGAGACAGACAGACAGACAGACAGACAGACAGACAGACAGACAAACAGACAGACAGACAGACAGACAGACAGACAGAGAACAAGGCACAACATGTAATCATTTTTCACAAGGCATGAAAATACGTAGAAGGTATTTACCAAAGTGACATGGAATTTGGTGGGAAAAAAGTAAAAGAAAAGGAGAGGGAGAGAGAGGGTGGGAGGGAGAGGGGAAAGAACAGAAATAAAGAAGTAGTTAAGCATTAAATGTAATAATTTGAAATGGAAATGTACTAAAACGTACAACAATTAGCATGTATAAAAACAGTAAAATGAATATGACAAAGTACGTACAGAATGTGCAACACACACACACGCACGCAGAGAGAGAGAGAGAGAGAGAGAGAGAGAGAGGGGAAGAGAGAGAGAGAGAGAGAGAGAGAGAGAGAGAGAGAAGACAAGACAAGACATATAACAATGACTACAATAATACTAATGATAACAGCAATACAAGTGACGATGCATTGAATCGTCCAATTTCAAGAGACGAGATCCTGCTGGCTCTAAAGAAATTAAAGAATCGTAAAGCTAATGGCCCTGATGGTATCATCGGTGAAATGTTAAAAAATGCGTGTAAGTCTGACTTGTTGGGTTTTGTCACAAAGTTCTTTAATGCTCTGTTTTATAGAGGTGTGTTTCCGGAACTGTGGACTGAATCTATTGTTCTCCCTTTATATAAGAAAGGTGTTGTTGATAATCTAAATAATTATAGAGGTATTTCCTTATGTAACATTTCTATTAAGCTATACAGTGCTGTTATCAACAGAAGGCTGCAGGATTGGGTAGAAGAAAAGAACCTCACTGGTGAATGCCAAGCTGGATTTAAGCATAACTATGTACAATAGATCACATGTTTACTCTAACGGCATTTGTGCAAAAACAGTTTTGTTTGAATCGTAATTTATATGTTGCTTTCATTGATTTTGAAAAGCTTTTGATTCTGTTAGTAGGAGTATTTTATGGCATACTTTGTTCAAATGGAATAAGAGGAAAATTATATAAATGTGTCGTGAGCATGTATGACTCTGTAAAAGCTAGAGTGAGAAGTGATGGGTCTTTGACTGATTACATAAACTGTACGACTGGAGTTAAGCAAGGTGATGTATGTAGTCCTATATTGTTTTCTTTATTTATCAATGAATTGACATCAGAGGTTAATAATTCTGGACGACATGGCGCAATGTTCATAAATGATTTCCTTAAGATTTTCACTCTTCTCTTAGCTGATGATGTTGCATTAATGTCTGAAACTATCATTGGTTTACAAACCCAGCTGAACAGTTTGGAAAGAGCTTCTGCATTGCAGTTAAAGATAAACACGAATAAAAGTATTATCATTGTGCTTAGAAAGGATGGTTATCTTGCCGCCAGAGAAAGGTGGACATATAATGGAGTCAGTATGCCTGTGGTGAATGCTTATAAGTATCTTGGTATTTACTTTTCTACACGCTTAAGCTTTACTTTTGCTTGTAGAGATCTTGCAAGTAGAGCTAAATATGCGCTATTGTGTATTTTGAGGAAATTAAGACTGCTAGATAATGGATCTCTGTGTTTGTTTTTAAAATTATTTGATGTCCAAATCCAACCAATGTTACAATATGGTGCTGAACTATGGGGTTTTGAATCTGCTGCTGTGCATATTTAGAAAATTCATTCGCATGCTTTAAAGACATTTCTTGGCGTTTCAATGAAAACACCGAATGATTTGGTATATGGAGAGACTAATAGATATCCTATTTGTTTAATTTCAATGGTTGAATGTATTCGTTACTGGTTAAGGATAACACAAATGGAACCACACAGATTGCCTTATAAAGCCTACACTATGCTCGTAGAGTTGGATGCCAGAGGTAAGAAAAACTGGATTACGAATGTAAGTCTGAAACTGTATGAATACGGCTTTGGTTTTGTGTGTGAGAATCAGGGTGTCGGTGATACAAATGCCTTCATTCGTGTTTTTCAGCAAACACTGATCGATTGCAGTTGGCAAAGATGGAACTCATATGTTGAAGAGAGCAGCAGATTTGATATTTACAGAATGTTAAATCCTATGCATTGTGTACCAAACTATTTGACCATGGATATTGATAGACATTTAAAATATATTATGACCGAGTTCAGATTTGGTATTTCGGATGTCTATGCACATTCTCAGCGTTATATCAGTTTAAACGATCGTGTAAGTACTTGTCCATTTTGTAAGGAATCGCAAGAAAATGAAGTTCATTTTGTCTTTTACTGTCCAGAATTAAGTGATCTTAGACAACAGTGTATTTCAGCTAAATACTTTATACATCCTTCATTCTTCAAATTGATTTTGTTAATGACGTCGACAAATGATAAAACAGTGAAACAGCTGGCTGCGTATTTGTACAGAGGATTTAAACGAAGAAGGTCTGTAATGTCTTAGTTTGTTAACCTTC
>CM031596.1:43651225-43706225 GCA_018398815.1 Conus ventricosus | reverse complement strand
ACGTCATGTGCTGGAGAGGCTGGACGACATAGTTGCCTCATCCAGAATGAAGTTCAAGCCAAAGAAATCACGGAGTCTCTCACTGAGGAAAGGAAAAGTGGCCGAATCTGTGGTCTTCAGTGTTGCCAACCAGGCCATTCCAACAGTCACAGAAGAACCAGTCAAGAGCCTTGGAAGATGGTATGATGATACGCTGAAAGACACACAAAGAGCAAAAGAAACCAAGCAGATGGCGGAAGAAGGCTTGGAGACCATTGACCAGTGTGGGATCCCTGGCAAATACAAGGTCTGGTGTCTGCAGTTCATGCTGATACCAAAGCTCCTATGGCCTCTGATGATATACGACATCTGCACCAGCACAGTGGAAGCAATGGAAGCCAAAATCAACAAGTTCACAAGGAAATGGCTTGGTGTCCCACCCTGTCTGACTGACATCGCGCTGTACTGTCGCCAAGCAAAGCTCAAACTACCACTGAAATCCATCCTGGAGGAATACAAAGCAGGGAAGATCAGACTTGAAAGCATGCTGGAGGACTCAGGAGACAAGGGGGTAGAAGCAATCAAGCCCCAGCTGAAGACAGGCAGAAAATGGAAAGTTCAAGAGGCGATGGATTCTGCAAAAGAAAGTCTCAAGATCAGAGAAATAACAGGACACACACAGACCAACACACAAGGACTGGGGGTGACCAAACCGAATGGTGGTCAAAGGCCAAAGGAAAAGCCAAAAGAGACATGATGATCCAGGAGATGAGAAAAGAAGAAGACCAAAAAAGACTCCAAAAAGCAGTCCAGCAGAGCCAGCAAGGGCAATGGACAACGTGGGAGAATGCACTCCAAAGAAGTCTAAACTTGGAATGACATTTGGCACATGGCCCCTCTCAGGATCAGCTTCATTCTCAGATCTGCATATGACCTTCTGCCGTTCAAATGCAAACCTGGTGAAGTGGGGGAAAACAGACGATCCTGCATGCCCCCTCTGCCATGAAAAACAAAACAGTGGAGCATGTTCTAAGCTCATGTAAAGTAGCCCTGGCTCAAGGAAGGTACACATGGAGGCACAACCAAGTGCCAAAGAGATTGTACAAGTAGTCTGGGCTAGTACCAACACCAAAAAAGGAGAATCAGGACTCCAAAAGCACCCGCAACATTCTTCACGGCAGGAGGCAGCAAATCATGGCCAAGAACAACAGTGCCACTCGAAACATGCAGGCAGAGTCTGCTGGATGGGGCAGATGACTGGGAGTGCACTGCAGACCTCCCAGAATGGAAGAGCCACCCAGAGATCATCAGCAAGAGTGGCATGAGACCAGACATAGTAGTCCACTCTAAGTCAACCAAGCAGCTGATCATGATCGAGCTCACGGTGCCATATGAGAACAGAATGGAGGCAGCTCAATCTACAAGACTGAAAAGTATGCTGATCTGGCAAACAGCCTGAGGAGAGAAGGCTATCAGGTCAAAGTCCTCACTGCAGAAATTGGAGCTAGGGGATTTTGTAGGAACGTCTGCATACAGCCTCATGAAACAGCTCTCAGTTGCAGGGAAGGAAAAAAACCAGAGCCCTGAAAGCAATGGCAGAAGCGCAGAGAGGTGTTCAAGCTGGATCTGGTCAAGGAGGAACAAAAGTGAACTTCATAAGGCTTAATTTCCCTACAAATATCAGGTGTCCCTGTGGCTCAGTGGTTAAAGCGCGAGTCATTAAGTAGAAAATGAGCATGTCCAGAGGGTCATGGGTCATGGGTTCGAATCCCAGCCCATGGCTCGTCCCAAGATGGGGGGAAAAAATGGGGGGGCAGCAGAGGGACATCCGGAGTCATGAACCGGGTGTGGCCAACCCCCCTAGAGTGTCAGGAGATAAGGGCCGAAACACTTGCTTGAAGGGGGCTTCTCTTCTGAGGACACTCTGCTGCCACGCTCTCCACGAGTTTCTTTCTACTGCATCACCATGGAAAAAGAAGCCTCTTTCTAACTTCTCATAAAGCAGCCCAACAAGAAACAGAAACCATATCTGCACTGCGAGCAGATTCGAAACCTGCGCGGGTAGAACCCTTTGGATTTTAAGTCCAACGCCTTAACCACTTGGCCATCGCAGCAGCAGTCATTGAATGATATATTATCCTTATAAAGACATCTTAGATCCTATTTTTTTAAAGATAAACGACTGTTGTATCATCATGGAAAATGAAGCCTCTTTCTAATTCTCATAAAGCAGCCCAACAAGAAACAGAAACCATATGTGCACTGCGAGCAGGATTCGAACCTGCGCTGGTAGAACCCTTTGGATTTAAAGTCCAACGCCTTAACCACTCGGCCATCGCAGCAGCAGTCATTGAATGATATAAATTATCCTTATAAAAGACATCTTAGATCCTATTTTTTTAAAACATAAATGACTGTTGTATCATCATGGAAATGAAGCCTCTTTCCCAACTTTATATAGAGCAGCCCAACAAAAGCAGAAACCATAACTGCGCTGCGAGCAGGATTCGAACCTGCGCGGGTAGAACCCTTTGGATTTTAAGTCCAACGCCTTGACCACTCGGCCATCGCAGCAGCAGTCATTGAATGATATATTATCCTTATATATAGACATCTGAGATCCTTTTTTTAAAAAAGATAAATGACTGTTGTATCATCATGGAAAGTGAAGCCTCTTCTAACTTCATATAGAGCAGCCCAACAAACAGAAAACCATAACTGCGCTGCGAGCAGGATTCGAACCTGCGTGGGGAGAACCCTTTGGATTTTAAGTCCAACGCCTTAACCACTCGGCCATCGCAGCACATAAAGCAGCCCAACCAAAACAGAAAAACCATATCTGCGTTGCGAGCAGGATTCGAACCTGCGCGGGTAGAACCCTTTGAATTTAAGTCCAACGCCTTAACCACTCGGCCATCGCAGCTGCAGTCATTGAATGATATATTATCCTTATAAAGACATCTGAGATCCTATTTTTTAAGATAAATGACTGTTGTATCATCACGGAAAATAAAGCCTCTTTCTAACTTTATAAAATAGCAGCCCAAGAAAAAGCACAAACCGTAACTGCGCTGCGAGCAGGATTCGAACCTGCGCGGGATTTTAAGTCCAACGCCTTAACCTTTCGGCCATCGCAGGAGCAGTCATTGAATGATATATTATCCTTATAAAGACATCCTAGATTCTATTTTTTAAAAGATAAATGAATGTTGTATCATCATGGAAAACAAAGCCTCTTTCTAACTTTATAGCAGCCCAACAAAAACAGAAACCATAACTGCGCTGCGAGCAGGATTCGAACCTGCGTGGGTAGAACCCTTTAGATTTAAAGTCCAACGTCTTAACCACTCGGCCATCGCAGCAGCAGTCACTGAATGATATATTATCCTTATAAAGACATCTTAGATCCTATTTTTTAAAAGACAAATGACTGTTGTGTCATCATGGAAAAAGGAGCCTCTTTCTGTCTTCATATAAGCCCAACAAAAACAGAAACCATAACTGTAGTAGACGGATAATATCGGTGTGAAAGATACTATGGATCATGATCTCTCCGGGGGTAGTAGACGGATAATATTGGTGTGAAAGATACTAGATGGATCATGTTATTGTGTGAGGGATGGTAGGTAGATCATGTTCTGGTGTGAGGAATAACCAAGGGATCATATTGAGGATAATGAATGGATCATATTCACATGTGAGGAATGATACATGGGTCATATTCTGGTGTGAGGGATGGTACATGGGTCATATTCTGGTGAGAGGGATGATACATGAGTCATTCTGGTGTGAGGGATAGTACATGGGTCATATTCTGGTGTCAGGGATGGTACATGGGTCATATTCTGGTGTGAGGGATGGTACATGGGTCATATTCTGGTGTGAGGGATGTAACATGGGTCATATTCTGGTGTGAGGGATGGTACATGGGTCATATTCTGGTATGAGGGATGGTACATGTGTCATATTTTGGTGTGAGGGATGGTACATGGGTCATATTCTGGTGTGAGGGATGGTACATGGGTCATATTCTGGTGTGAGGGATGGTACATGGGTCATATTCTGGTGTGAGGGATAGTACATGGGTCATATTCTTGTGTGAGGGATGGTACATGGGTCATGTTCTGGTGTGAGGATAGTACATGGGTCATATTCTGGTGTGAGGGATAGTTGATGGATCATATTTTGGCGTGCAGGATAATAGGTGGACCATACTCTGGTTGAAGGGATAATAGGTGGATGTACCTGGTTGAAGGGATAATAGGTGGTGTACCTGGTTGAAGGTATTATAGTGGACCATAACTCTGGTTGATGGGGTAATAGGTGGACCATACTCTGGTTGAAGGTATAATAGGTGGACCATACTCTGGTTGATGGGGTAATAGGTGGACCATACTCTGGTTGAAGGGATAATAGGGGGACCATACTCTGGTTGATGGGGTAATAGGTGGACCATACTCTGGTTGAAGGGATAATAGGGGGACTATTCTCTGGTTGAAGGTATAATAGGGGGACCATACTCTGGTTGAAGGTATAATAGGGGGACCATACTCTGGTTGAAGGGATAATAGGGGGACCATACTCTGGTTGAAGGGATAATAGGGGGACCATACTCTGGTTGAATTGATAATAGGGGGACCATACTCCGGTTGAAGGGGTAATAGATGGACCATACTGTGGTTGAAGGGTGGACCACTTTCTGATGTGAGTATTGATAGATGACTCATGTTCCTGGTTGGAGGGATGGAGAGCTTGGTTGTATTCTTGTGCTGAGGATAGTTTAAGGGTCCTTTAAACTTAACAGCACTACAAATGTGACCCTGACTGAAGTGTAAATGAGAATTTACTGACTGTTCATTGAGCCATTCTGATGTTCATTCAGCCATTTTTCACTTTGAAGGACAGTTTGCAGCAGGTGTCTTCCTGTTTCCATCACCTGACATCTCTGAACAGTGACCTGAGTTACTGTAGCTTTAGAGTTTGACTCTTTGAACCAGTACAGCTCTGAACAGTGACTAAGTTACTGTAGCTTTAGAATTTGACTCTTTGAACCAGTACAGCTCTGAACAGTGACCTGAGTTACTGTAGCTTTAGAATTTGACTCTTTGAACCAGTACAGCTCTGAACAGTGACCTGAGTTACTGTAGCTTTAGAATTTGACTCTTTGAACCAGTACAGCTCTGAACAGTGACCTGAGTTACTGTAGCTTTAGAATTTGACTCTTTGAACCAGTACAGCTCTGAACAGTGACCTGAGTTACTGTAGCTTTAGAGGTTGACCCTTTGAACCAGTACAGCTCTGAACAGTGACTAAAGTTACTGTAGCTTTAGAGGTTGACTCTTTGAACCAGCACAGCTCTGAACAGTGACCTGAGTTACTGTAGCTTTAGAGGTTGACTCTTTGAACCAGTACAGCTCTGAACAATGACTAAAGTTACTGTGGCTTTATAGGTTGACTCTTTGAACCAGTACAGCTCTGAGCAGTGACCTGAGTTACTGTAGCTTTAGAGGTTGACTCTTTGAACCAGTACAGCTCTGAACAATGACTAAAGTTACTGTAGCTTTAGAGGTCGACTCTTTGAACCAGTACAGCTCTGAACAATGTGACTAAAGTTGCTGTAGCTTTAGAGGTTGACTCTTTGAACCAGTACAGCTCTGAACAGTGACCTGAGTTACTGTGGCTTTAGAGGTTGACTCTTTGAACCAGTACAGCTCTGAACAATGACTCAAGTTACTGTGGCTTTAGAGGTTGACTCTTTGAACCAGTACAGCTCTGAACAATGACTAAAGTTACTGTGGCTTTAGAGGTTGACTCTTTGAACCAGTACAGCTCTGAACAATGACTAAAGTTACTGTGGCTTTAGAGGTTTGACTCTTAGAACCAGTACAGCTCTGAACAGTGACTAAAGTTACTGTGACTTTAGAGGTTGACTCTTTGAACCAGTACAGCTCTGAACAATGACTCAAGTTACTGTGGCTTTAGAGGTTGACTCTTTGAACCAGTACAGCTCTGAACAATGACTAAAGTTACTGTGGCTTTAGAGGTTTGACTCTTTGAACCAGTACAGCTCTGAACAATGACTAAAGTTACTGTGGCTTTAGAGGTTGACTCTTTGAACCAGTACAGCTCTGAACAATGACTAAAGTTACTGTGGCTTTAGAGGTTGACTCTTTGAACCAGTACAGCTCTGAACAATGACTAAAGTTACTGTGGCTTTAGAGGTTGACTCTTTGAACAGCACAGCTCTGAACAATGACTAAAGTTACTGTGGCTTTAGAGGTTGACTCTTTGAACCAGCACAGCTCTGAACAGTGACTAAAGTTACTGTGGCTTTAGAGGCTGACTCTTTGAACCAGTACAGCTCTGAACAGTGACCTGAGTTACTGTGGCTTTAGAGGTTGACTCTTTGAACCAGTACAGCTCTGAACAATGACTCAAGTTACTGTGGCTTTAGAGGTTGACTCTTTGAACCAGTACAGCTCTGAACAGTGACTAAAGTTACTGTGGCTTTAGAGGTTGACTCTTTGAACCAGTACAGCTCTGAACAATGACTCAAGTTACTGTGGCTTTAGAGGTTGACTCTTTGAACCAGTACAGCTCTGAACAATGACTAAAGTTACTGTGGCTTTAGAGGTTGACTCTTTGAACCAGCACAGCTCTGAACAATGACTCAAGTTACTGTAGCTTTAGAGGTTGACTCTTCGAACCAGCACAGCTCTGAACAATGACTAAAGTTACTGTGGCTTTAGAGTTTGACTCTGAACCAGTACAGCTCTGAACAATGACTAAAGTTACTGTGGCTGGGGAGCACATCTCTTGGTCCGAGATACAGGGAGAACATCTTCACCCATCACTGTCAGATGCTGTGAGGATTTGAAACCCAGACCTTTCAATTGCATGTTCTATGAACCAATAGCTCTGCTGTCTTGCCTATAGTCAGGGGCCTAGAGGGTACTGCTCAGCCAAATATAATTCCACTGTTGGAACGTATAGTCTGCACGACCCCCCATAGTCGACATGACGCTCCACATAACATGCAAAGATATACATATGCATGTGCATGCATGCACACACACACACAGACACACACACACACACACATGCGCGCGCGCACACACACACAACACACGCACACGCACGCACGCACGCACACACACACACACACACACACACACACACACACACACACACACACACACACACACACACACACACATATCAATCCCTAAACTGGTATAGTTTTGCAAGAAAGAATGGAGCGTATCTGTGAACAAAAAATAGGAATGGATTGAAATTACTGAAATGAAAACATGTACTGCGCTTCAGAACGAACATTTTAAAATGCATCGTGACACAGCTAGCTAGGCATATTCTGTCGTGTGAAATGAAGGGGGAGGTAGATTGGGGCGGGGGGTGGGTTCAGGGGATGGGAAGAGGCTAATTTGCCAACAAATGTGCGTAAAGTAAGCCAGTATAAAAAAAATTCAAATACAAACACTATTAAAATTTATAAAGTACACCAGTATAAATGAATTAAAAACAAACACACATAGTCACACTCGTGCACACAAAACAAATTTATGGAATGATCTGGTCTTGAATTGAAGCAAAACCTGAAGGTGAAGAATAAAAGTAGGCTGCCGGCTGGGGAGGGGGGGGGGGGGGGAGGGGGGGGGGGGTTTGAGGCAGCAGTTGTGAAGCCTCATTCAGAGATGCCGTGTTCTGTCCACTTGTACTATTGAACCATTTTGTTGTGCCTTAAATGTGTTCAGTTATTCATACAGTCAGTTTTGTCACTTAATTATCACCAGGCCCACAAATTCTCTTAATTTTTTTTTTTTTTTTGTTTAATAAAGTTTTGGAGGCTGAAGCCATATTTCTAAGGTGCACAGTATTGGGTGGGGTTTGTCAGATGTATGTGTCTGTGCACTTTTTCCTTGGTGTCACCAAGTTTGTTCTCTGTCTGTGTCTGTCCTTTTCCACTGTCATACTTTACATTCCTCAGATCTTCCCGTGTTGTCTTTGGGGACTGTTGTTCTCAACATGTATTGACTCTTTCCATATTGTCTTTTTTTTTTGTCTAAGGGACTATCTACTGTTACTATGTTACTGTAGCAGAGACAGTCTTACAGTTGATTCTTTGGACTATTTACCATAGAATATTATATGAAAGCAAAGGTTAGCTTTACAGTCAAGTACGGCCAAAAGAAGACTGTGTGTGTGATGCACTTGTTTCTTTCTGTCTTTTTCGCATAGGATGTGTGAGCCCTGTCTGTCTGCCTGTCTGTCTCTCTTTTCTACCTGATTCCAAATTGGTCAGTCTTTTGTTGTTCTCCATGGAATCAATTCACAGGAGAATGTACAAAGGATGTGAGGAGTAGATAACTGCCAGCTGTATTGGATTCAGCCTATGCCTTTTTTTTTTTCAATTTAAACTTTATACACCAATGATTCTGATGGAACTAAACTTAGATAAAGTTATTTCCCCTTTTATGACATTTCTGTGCTTTAGAAGACTGCTTTGTGACACAATATGAAGATGCCTTTGCACACCAAAATATGTATATGTGATTGATTATTGATTGATTCTATATCTGGGAAAGAGAAGAGAGAGAGAGAGAGAGAGAGAGAGAGAGAGAGAGAAGTAGAGAGAGAGAGAGAGAGAGAGAATTATATCTTTGATTTGGGGGTGGAAAGGGAGAGGGAGGGAGGAGACTAGAAAGCTGTTGGGAGTGTGGAGGGAATAGTGTAGTAGCAGGCTGAGGAGGTCAGTTAGGCGAGTGGGACCAACATTATAGAAAGTGAATGACCTTATTGCTTTTGGCTTGTAGCTGTGCCTCATTGTTAGCCTAGCTCTGGCCTGTTTACCAGTTGGACTTTAGAATTACACTGACATCACTGAGTGGAGATGACAGGGGAGAGGGGGGGGGGGGGTGATCATGAAGAGCGAGGGAGAGTGTGTTTGACTGGCCTAACTGAGAATCCTCTCTCAATAATATATTATCTGATGTAAGCTACTACTGAAGCAAGAATATATTTTCATATATCATAACTATAGATCGTGTCCTGTCTCTGTGTCATCCTCTTTATGTCATGACTTGAAACCGCCTCCCTTCCCCTTCCCCCCCCCCCCCCCCCCCCCAACCCCCTTTGTTCTGTCCATTGTAAGATTTCTGTATATATATTCTGATAAACAAAGTATATGTACATACACACGCGTGTTTCAGCCCTGATGTGGCCCTTTGCGGTCGGCTGGGCTATAAGCAACATTATCTTATCTTATCTTATCTTACACGCGTGTTTTTACTGTTATATGTATATACATATTGTTTGTGATAAAAGAAGAAAGATTGCCATCTCTGATTGCAAACAAAAAAAAAAAAAAAAAAAAAAAAAACCATAACTGCGCTGCGAGCAGGATTCGAACCTGCGCGGGTAAAACCCTTTGGATTTTAAGTCCAACGCCTTAACCACTCGGCCATCGCAGCAGCAGCCATTGAATGATATATTATCATTATAAAGACATCTTAGATTTTTTATTTTTTTTAAAAGATAAATGACCTTGTGGATCCTCAGGCGTAGGCTCAAAGACTGTCCCCTACATTTTATATTATTTGCATAATGTCTTTAGTTTTACAGCAACTTTTTTTCCTCCCACACTTTCGTTTGGTTGCATTTACTACTCTTCGCTGGCTGCTCTGGGGGTGCTATTGGATTCTTTTTTGCACCCATGGTGGTGAGAACACCACAGTATTATGGACTGTGGTGTGTCTCTATTTGACGCCGGGAGCGCAGACACAACCAGCCGTGTCTCCCTGATGAGTCCCGATCCAGCGGGCGAAAGGCCTCGGAGCAGGCAATACAAATATATCTGCCTTCAAAAGGGATTGCGATGCAGCTAGAGAAGAGTTTTCATATCTGTAACATTTTTTTTTTAATTTAATTTTTTTTTTTTTTAATTTCATTTCCCCATTTTCTCCATCTTTAAACCCCTCTCCCCTCCCCTCAAGTCCAAATCTTTGCCAGACAGTTCAGTTGTTGGCCTGCGCTTGTTTTTTCCCCCCACTATTAGATTGTTCGTCTATGTATTTGTCTGACGTTATTCAAGTTAAAGGCTGTGCCAGTCTTGAATAAAAGTTACTCTGTGATAGGTTTCCTTATGGGAGCAAAACATACCCCACTTGTTTACTGTTTATCGTTTACTGTTCCCTACCTCATTTCATTAACGATCTTGTTTTTTTAATCATCATAGATTTCAGTCTATTGTCAATTGATGGAATTGTTTGGACAATCATATCTACGGCATATCATGTTACCTTCCTCTGGTTGTCTCTCTAGATGTGCCAAGATCCAATATTTCTGACATCATCCAATGTCGCAATACGGCATTTTATAAAATACTCTTTTCAGAGAATTCTCAGCAGTTCTATCGTTTTTGTTCATAGTAAACGGAGTTTGTCGATCTGACTAAGGCCTTCTTCAATACGGTCAGCAGTTTTATGTTATTTTATTTTACTTTTTAACATGCGCGCTGGTGACCTACTCGTTTTTGAGTGAACCAGTATTTTAGGAAGAAGAAGAAGAAGGAGCAGAGATGGCTTGTGGAAGATCATGGAGAAATTGGCTGTCCCAGCAGTTTCATTGCGATCGTCCGACAGTTTCCACGACGGCATGATGGTGAAAGCACTGGATGATTGAGACGAGTCAGAAACCTTTCCAGTGACCAACGGCGAAAGCAAGGCTGCGTTCTCGCCCCTGCACTATTAACCCCTCGCCCCGTCCCAAACCCCAAGATATTTGCTTTTCTTGTAAACTTGTAAACTCGCCAATTTGTAAGCTTTTTAAGCAGGAAGAACAGTCAATTTCACAGAAGTAGCCAAGCCTGTTCATGTTCTGACTTCATGTAAAGCAGCCCAACAAACAAACAAAAAGAGAAAAATATACACGCTGCGAGCAGGATTCGAACCTGCGCGGGTATAACCCATTGGATTTCAAGTCCAACGCCTTAACCCACTCGGCCATCACAGCAGTTATTGGGTGGGAGCTGACAATAAGAATATATTTCCAAAAAAGAGAATTCCTAGATCCCATTTTAAAAAGATAAGAAATATTTTATTGTTGCTTTCTTTAACAAAACACCAAGAGTAACAAGACCTAAAACGACAACTATTCTGGGTTATTTCACGGTAGTGATTTTTTTTTACTGTTGCAACGACTTGACTGAGAGCTTATCGAAAACGAGGCGTTGCGATCAACATCATGGCGGCCGTGGACCAAAATTCCAATTCGGTTCTCCAAGGAATAGCTCGTCACGTCAATTGTTTGGGTGAAGAAAACAGAAAATACGAGAAAGAAAGCGCTCGAGAGCATTCGAAATGATACAGTCAACCGAAAACCGGCGCTTGATTCTGCTGATTTAGAGCCTGTTTTCTCTGAAATCTTGAAACCATGTTGAAAACGTTTTCTGATCCTGTCGAGAAGTGTCGAGAACTCAGCATTGGGATTGTTCAGAGATTTTTTCGAGAAGGTTATCAGATCAGAAGATCGTCTGTCATATGTTTTTCCTGTTCTTGTCCAAAGACTTGGCCAGCAAGAGATTGTAGAACCATCTGAGGAGCTGGAGATTGCAGCTTGTGGAACTTCTATCGTTGTTGTTGGACAAGTCTGGTCAGAGACTACCGGCCTATCTTGATGACAGTGTGAAGATCTTGCAAAGGACTCTTGTCGATCCATTCCCAGATGTTAAGAAAGAGAGTTGCAAGTGTGCATCAAAAATAGCCAAAGCCATTCCACAATATTTTCACATGGTATCTGAGACGCTTATTAAGCCATTGTTATTGTCCATCACCCATCAGCATTCAAAAATCAGAGCTTTGACAGTTTCAACAATCGGTAAGTCATTGAATAAAACATAGAAGTTCAGTTATCTGTTATTGTAAACATGTCATTTAAAATTTTCCTGTGCAGAAATCACAGCGATACAGACATAATTTGCTCAAGATAAATTCAAACTTTCCATCAGATTCATATTAATCATAAGAATCATATTCATATGATCGCAGATTAATTGATAAATTTGTTCTTTCATCAAAAATTTTGTACACACTGTAACTGACTTCATTTTTAGGCTTTTGTTGTTTGAAAAGCTAATAGAAGGATATGATTTGAAAACAAATAAAGAAGAAGAAGAAAATAACAAATGCATATGAGAAGTCAGAATGAAAATACTTAGAGATGAATCAAGGAATATGTAAATGAGCTTGTGACAAAAGGTGATCGTCCAGACCCCTTGTATTTTATCGCACAAATAAAGAATTAAAAAAATGCCAATGCTTCTTTATTTATTGCTTGATGTTTTATAATACCTTGAAGAGATACATAATATAACATGGTGAGTTTGGGTGTCTGCCTTTCATTTGAAAATGCCCAAGTTGTACGCTTTTCTTAGATAAATTTTCCCGTTCAAGATGGCGGACGAGTGATGCGGTTGGTGTCGAAGCCTGGATACATATCTAAATTGCATACCATCACAAACAATATGAATTAAGGATGCAGAAAAATCAACGGCGAACATGTTAAAATCACAAACCGGTTCTATTTCTGATTGTTTTCGATGCTGTCAAGCAGTAAAAATCCGTTTGACAGTCGTAACGCTGTATGTCAAATCGTGTCGGTCAGCAAAACTCTCGATCGTTCACATCAGGTTCGGTTCGGTTCCGTATTCATTTAACTCGGCATGTCGGACAACACTAACCGAATGGAGAAAGGTGTTTTCCGAACCAAAATTCGATTCAGGGGCAGAAAACGAGCGCGAAATCCATGCGGTATTAAAAAGTATTCAAAAAAAATAACGACCGTATTTTTTCTCGAAATTCTACTAAAAACAACTTACAGATCCCATCCCGTGCAAAAAGCACCCAAAAAAAGGTTTCAAATGAGTGGGCTTTATCAAGATGGCGTTTTCGAAGCAAGAAGGTGGAAATTTTGTTTGTCCACAATAATTACGCCTCAGAAATCAAAAAGAGTCAAATGCAAAACGACGTCACAAAAAATGATAAAAACTGGTTTATGTTCTCTCAATGGTTTCTGTAAATGAAAAAAATTCTAGTGAACCAAAAGTAGAGGGGGGAAATTTAAGGGGTTTTTCCCTCAATTTCGGGCGTTTTTTGTGCGGACACATGTTTAGGACACGTTTAGCGATGTCCAAATAACGACCGAGGGATATTGGGTTAATAAATGTATAAATTATACGTAAAACGGGGCAGAAAACATTTGGGAAATTTCTTTTTGTTTTTTCTTAAAACATGCAGAACAAAGTTCAGTCATAGGATTAGTGGAAATTCGGGCGATTTTTGAAGTTTTTCTCTCATAGTAAAGAATTTCACTCAGTTGTCTTTCGTAACGACCATCATTCTCTTGTGTTAAATAAAAATAAGTTTTTTTTCATTGAAAATACATATTTTTTTTGAAAAATTTGAAAGTGAAATTTTAGGCTATTTCCATAATGCTTTTGAAAAAATGTGGAGGAGTAGGACCAGCAACCAGACCCCACCACCCCCCTTCCCCCGTCCCCCCATGTTCCCTCCCCCCCCCCCCCCCCCCCCCCCCCCCCCCCACCCCCCTCTTTTTCCCTTTTTTTTTCCTGGGCCTTTTTTCAACAAACTGGATTCGTTGGGTTTTTTTCCCCTCTATCCGTCAAAATTTTATAAAAAGAGTTTTGTTCGGTTTCTCAAACCAACTGAAAATTACATTAGACTAAAGGATGATGAAAAACCCCCAAAAATGAGAACATAAAAGTAAAAAAAGCAGGAGTATTTATTTTCTGCCCAACATCAATGAAAACAAATTTTGGTCCTGAGGGCGTTCCTGGCAACCCTAAAATTATGTCCCATAAATTGAGTGAGGTAACCAACCACTTTAACCCTTCACGGGACCGGGGAGTAATACCTGATGAGTGGCGAGATGCCAGCTTGTTCCCTTATTAAAAAGGGGGGCCCCAAACAAAAGAAAACTATAGCCCTGTTCTCTTCATCCATATGAGCAAAACTATTTGAACACATAATATAGTACAAAATGGCCATCTTGAAAAATAGATTCAAAAATAAGCCCGCGGTTTTAGACGCAAAGGGGTTGTGAGACTAATTTTAACAATGTCAAAGTTTTAATAACTGTCTTAAAACAACAGCAAAAAGATGCAATTTTATTAGACTTTTTCTAAAACCTTTGATAATTTTTCCATGGGGCCGCGCTTAAATTTAAAACATGGCAGGCGGTTTTTTGCTAAAATGGGCTAGTCTTTTCGTTGGGGGGAAAGCAGAAAGTTTTGTGGAAGGTCGTATCCCCTTGTAAAAAACCTTTTCATTTCCCCCAGGGAACTGTTTTGGGGCCCCGTTTTTTTAATTTTTTTAAAGACATAAGTAGAAAAACCCCTTTTTCCCGGAACACTATAAGGGTTTTTTCAGATGACGCTTAGATAAGAACAATCAGAAGCAAGAATGTACACGCATTTTACAAGAAGATTAAACCTTTACAAGGTGGGAAAGAAATTTGGGAAAAAAGGAAAATTTTTCCCCGGCCATGTTCGTATATGTAAAAACACTCACCAACTGACAAAAATTCTTTCATAAAAATTCTTAAAGAACCAATGCTGCAAAAAATTTAGGGGTGATTATAGGAAGTTTCGAATGGAAAAAAACAACAAATTTGTATTAAATAAGCAAATAACACTTAGCTTTCTTTTTACAGGAATATCAATGACGCCCCCCAAAAAGGGTTTAAAAACCACTGCACAAAACATTTGGGTTTAAACCCTACTGGAATAGGTTGCTCGTTTGGGATCCTTACCATCTAAAGGGTATTTTAACCTCGAAAAGATTCAGAAGAGAAACGGTTCGTAACAGGGAACTATCAGAAAAAAAGGGAAAACAAAGAACTGCGGGAAAATTGAATGGAAACCCCTTTGAAAGGGGAAGAGTTTTTTCAAACTTAACACTTCAAAAGGGGAGCTAAACTAATACTTATTCCAATGGCACAACTTATTGAAAAAAAGCAGCACCCGGGGGCGGGGAAAGTTTACCTACCGCATCAAAATTGAAGCCTTTACTTCTTTCATCCTAGTTTTTCGGTGTGGACCCCTGCGGGGGGCTTCAAGATTCCACAAATGCGTCTCTTTTAAAAAAAAAAACAAATTTATCGACAGTTTTGGTCTGCATATTGACGATTTTCTATTTTAAATTCCCGTTTTTTTTGGTACCCGGGCCCGATTTGGCCTTCTTTTTAATTCTTGAATCGAGTGCGACCCCTTTTTGCCAAATTTGCTCCCGGGGGCCAAAAGTCTGAGTTGCACTATTTTATGTTATTTTATATACTTTTTAACTGCGCCTGGGGGACCCACTCGTTTTTGAAGTGAACCCGATTTTAGGGAAGAAGAAGTTGGGGAAAAAATTCAGCCCCCCCCCGGCCCCCCCCCCCCAAGGCAATGTGCAAATAAAATAGCTCATTGATTATGGGTTCTTTAAACCCGAAAAGAAGTGGTGGGGGTGTAAGGGTAGGTTGGAAATCACCTGAAGCATACCAAATTTATTTTTTCATGAATTTTTATTTTTTCACTTGTTTTTATGCGTTAATTCCCAAAAAAATTTCCTAAAAATATTTTGCATTATTTGTTGCAAAAAGTTTGTGTTTTTAGGGCTTTTACATCCTACTTTCTTCATCAAGGAAAGAAGGAAAGTTGGGGGAGAATATGCAAAAAACTGTTTACTCTTGTAATTATGTTGTTTAACATAAAAAATATTTTCAATGATTTTTAAGCGCTCTGGCTTATCTGAGGGAAACGGTGCCCTAAATGTACACGTTTATTGTTTTCAAATGTTTTATTCTTTTTTTCATAAAAAAATCTAATTCCCGTAGCAAGAGCAGTTTGTTGAGTATGTCCCAAAAGTGAGGCCCCTAAAAACTGTCAGATGGTTTTTTTTTTTAAAGGTGCTACTGTCATTGTGCTTATTTACTTGTTTTATGGCCCCTTTTTGTGTAAAAAGTAAAAATAACATAGAACGTACTCAAAGGAAAAGTTGTCCATTTTTTAATGACTGTTGTTATTTTTGCATTGTTGGGAAATACTTGGGTATGTCCAATGCAACATCATAACAACTGTCAGATAAAAATGCCATATCATGGTAACAAGGCTACTGTGGGTCCTATACTTGTTATCATTACATGAATTGCACCCTCAACAACACAGAAAATCATCAGAGGATGCAGTTACTGTCTTATTTCTAACAGAGCAATAAAGAACAAATCAATATGTCCGACGGTTGTTATGTTGGACATACCATCTCATGTGAAACTTGATCTTAAACTGCACAGATGCCTTTTCTTTTGGAATGAAATTTAGCTGTAATATTCAGTCTTATTTCCACTGAAACAATTATGCTGTATAACAGACATTCAAATAGGAATATTGATAAAATTGGAATGTCCAGCATAACAACCGTCAGATGCTTGTTATGATGCCTTATCACATTACTAGCAGAACATCGGTGCATGAGTTATCTTTGTATGTATGTTTTTATGACCCTTAAACATAAGTCTTCCTTTGGACAAATTGCTGTTAATAAAAACTATTTTGAAAAATCCACTTTTTGTTGGCTTTTTTGGACGACCTTTTGTCACTTGCTCAAGTACATGTGTGTGTGTGTGTGTGTGTGTGTGTGTGTGTGTGCGCGCACACCACACAAAACAAGTTATGTTGTATCACTTTTAAAGTCTGACGGGGGGTTTTTTTTTTGTTCACAGGGTGACCAGTAGATTTACTTAACTAAGTATCCAGAATAGAGCAAAACAATTTTCCAGAAAATTAGATCCAAAGCTTTGGTTTTAGGTCCACAGATGTCGGGATATTTACTGCCTCATCCATGTTTGGACTCGTTTTGAAACTTTAGATGATGGGCATGACTAAGCACCCCAAACTACTGCAATTACTGGCCTCTGCTAGGGACTGACTTGGACAGCAGCTTGCCAGACCTTCTCAATTAATAACATAATCAGTTATCACAGTGTCTTAAACTTCCAACAGGATTTTGATTTTATGTGTTTGACTTACCAGATATGTCAGCTTACATGCTATAATGAAGAATCTTCTTGGTTTAATGATTAAAATATCTTAACAACTGATTGGGGCGCATGTCCAGCGAGGGGCTGCCTGGTTTTTGGAGCTCCCGTTTTTAAATTCATTTTTACATCTTTTACGCCTTGCATCTTTTACTCATACGAGTAACCGTGAATTTAATCATCAGCACTGTTGGCTGTTGGTTTGTTTAACGCTAATTTTTTTAATTTTTTTTTAACGAAATTGTGTTTTAAACCCTTTCAGGTAAGGTGAGTCTTTCTTATTTGGCTTTTCAAGATGGCTCCGGCGTGTTCTTCTTCTTCTTCCTAAAATACTGGTTCACTCAAAAACGAGTAGGTCACCAGCGCGCATGTTAAAAAAGTAAAAAAATAACATAAAATAGTGCGACTCAGACTGTTGGCCCCCTGGAGCAAATTGGCAACAAGGGGTCGCACTCGATATTCAAGAAGTTAAAAGCAATGGCCAAATTCAGGCCCAGTTAACAGTAAAATATCTGGGGAAGTAAAAAATAGAAAAACATCAATATGCAGATCTCAAAACTGTTGTATCAATTTGTTTTTTAAAAGAGATGGCATTTGTGGCAATCTTGATGGCACCCGGCAGTGAGTTCCACAGCCGTACAGAACTGGATAAAAAGAATGTAAGTGGTGTCAATATTTGATGCAGGTATGGTATAACACTGACCGCCACTCTGGTGCTACTTTTATTCAATACTAGTTGTTCCATTGGAATATCAATTACTTTAGCTCTGCTTTGAAAAAGGTGTTTTAAATTTAATAAAAGCTCTTCTTCTTCTAAGGGTTTCCATTCTAATTTCCTCATGTTCTTCTAGTATTCCCTTTTCTCTGATGTGGTTCCCTGTTACGAACCGTGCTGCTCTCTTCTGAATCTTTTCAAGGTTATCAATGTCCTTTAGATGGTAAGGATCCCAAAACTGAGCAACCATATTCCAGTACTGGTCTAACCAGTGTTTTGTAGCAGTCGTCTTTAACCTTTTGGGGGCAGTCATTGATATTCCTGTGTAAGAAAGCTAGATGTTATTTGCTTTCTTACATACTAAATTGTAATGTCTTCCATTTGAGACGACTATCTATAATCACGCCTAAATATTTTGCAGCATTAGTTTCTTTAAGAATAGTATTATGGATAGAATAATCTGATCTAATTAGTGAGCGTTTGTTTACATATACGCAACCTTGGCACTTTTGGGGATGAAATTCCATTTTCCAAGTTCTTTCCCACTCTTGTAAAGCGTTTAGATTTCTTGTAGAATGCGTGTATCATTCTTGCTTCTAATTGTTCTTTATACTAAACTGTCATCTGCAAAAAGCTTATAGTAGTTCCAGGAGAGAGATTTCTACTTATGTTCATTTATATAAATTAAGAAAAACAAGGGCCCCAGAACAGTTCCCTGTGGTACACCTGACAAGACTGGTTTACAATGGGATGACGACCCTTCCACAACAACTTTCTGCGTTCTCCCAACGAGGAATGATCTAGCCCATTTTAGCAAAGAACCGCCAATGCTAATGTGTTCTAATTTAAGCAGCAGGCCCTCATGGTCAACCTTATCAAAGGCTTTAGAAAAATCTAATAAAATTGCATCTATTTGCTGTCTGTTGTTAAGACAGTTACTAAAACTCTTTGAGAGTTGTTATAAGTTGAGTCACACAACTCCTTCGCTGTCTAAAACCATGCTGGGCGTTATTTAAGAAATCATATTTGTCAAAAATGGTCCATTATGCTACTATATATTATGTGTTCAAGTAATTAGCTGATATGGATGTAAGAGATACAGGTCTATAATTCTCTGCTTTTGTTTTGTCACCCTTTTTAAATAAGGGAACAATGCTCGCATCTCGCCACTCATCAGGTATTACTCCTGGTCCAGTGAAGCTTGGTAAAGTAATTGGTATACCTCACTCAATTCACTGGCACATAATTTTAAGAGCTTGCCAGGAACGCCATCGGGACCAGTAGCTTTGTTTTCATTGATATTGGTCAGTAACTTAAATACTCCTGCTTTGTTTACTTTGATGTTTTGCATTTCAGGGAGTTTATCATTCATCCTTTAGTCTAACATTAATTAAAGGTTTGGGATTTGAGAAAACTGAACAAAATGCTTGTTTAGTAAGTTTGCTTTCCCTTCAGGGTCCTGTATTAGGTTATTCTGGTTATTTCTCAGGTCTGGAATCCATGTTGTCCTGTCTCTTACTCCTTATGTAAGACCATATTTCTTGTTTTGATGTCACCTTCCGAAATCATCGAATTAACATAATTGGAGTGAGCAAGTCTACATTCTCTCTGACACCTTCTCTTATATGTTTATACCTAACCAGTAATCTTTCTGAATTAGGATGTAGTTTCAATTTCTTAAAGAAACGATGTTTCCTTCTCAACAAACGTTTAGTTTTAGTAGTAATCCATGGCTGGTGGTTCTTGCTTGAAGTTATTTTAGTAGGTATGTTGTCATCCATAATAATTCCAATTAGTTTTTATACACTTCCAAAGATCACTGACATTATCTTAACACTATGGGACC
The DNA here is from genome assembly GCA_018398815.1 of Conus ventricosus. Classification (NCBI taxonomy): domain Eukaryota; kingdom Metazoa; phylum Mollusca; class Gastropoda; order Neogastropoda; family Conidae; genus Conus; species Conus ventricosus. The sequence continues at coordinate 43,686,576 of CM031596.1, read as the reverse complement.
TCAAAAAAAGACGACTGAAATTATGGAGTATCCCTGCGCAATTTTGGTAAATCTGCTTGGTTCCAGAGTCTGATGGTACGTTTAGGGGGTTTTCTTCGAAGGGTTGAAAATTACTCTCTAAAAGAACTATGTCATGAATCACCCAGGCTGCAATTAATTCCTGATTGCCTAAAGCGCCTGGACAATTGGTAAAAAATAAATCCAGGAATGCCTTACCACGAGTTGGTGATTCAACTGACTGTACTAATCCAAGGTCTTGGTGGCATCAAAAAACTGAGTATTGATATTTTTACTGTATTGATTACCAAGTATGGCATCTTCACCCCAATCAATATCTGGTAAATTAAGTCTCCACCAATCCATAATATTGCTTCCTATTGGCCAAACAATGTTAGAATGTCTCTGCAAATAGACAAACATACATTTTCATCTGAGTCTGGAGGTCTGTAAACTGATCCAACAATGACAGGTCTCTTATTCTTAAATTAATCCTACAAAATAAACTTTCACTATTTTTGCCTTGATATAAAAACTCACTGGCTAAATTCTTCCTAATGGCAATCAAGACTCCCCCACCTCTTTTTCCAAGTCTGTCCTTTCTATAATATCAAAATCCTCCATTAAAAGTTCACTACTGGGTGTTCCAGTTTCTAGCCAGTTTCTGTTCCAATTACAACATCAATGTTTTTTTCAGTGACTAAATTACTGAGTTCTTCCTTTTTCTTAATAAGAGATTGAAAATTTACGACTATGATTTAAGTTTATCTTTTTCTCTTAATGATTTAGGGTTCAGTTGCACTTTATGATTGGGATTTTATCAGTTTTAGAATCAGGGGTGGATGCAAACTTAGGACAAAATTTCAAGTTTTCTTTTGGGGATCGGTCTGGTGAGATAGGGTCAAAACGGTTGCTTTCTGAGCTGCAATTTTCAATAGAATCCTCAAAAAGTCTTGAACTAAAGTTTGGAAGCCCGCAGGTAAAACAAGTCCATGATATATCACTATTGCATAATGCTTCATAAACTGCTGAATTCATTAACATACATTTAGTGTGATACCATGAATTGCAGACGTCACAGGCAACTGCTTTATGTTTCCATGTGACTCTCAAATTGCAAACTCCGCATGGATATTTTACTTTGGTGGACGGACCAGGATTGAGTTCAATGTCTCCTGATAGAATAAGGCTTAAAAACCATAATTTAACTCCTCTATGGTCTAACTCTTTTAATCAAAACAATTCCTTATCACTGTACTATTTTTAATGTTAATTGAAATCAGGGGTTCAAATCTGGGCCTAGTAATAGACGTAAGAACAGTACTCGGCACAGGTGCACACAGGAGACTAACATGGTTCATCGGCTTCGTGTTGTTCGTCGGCTTCGTTAAAAGTTTTCTATTTTTCCTTGCTGTTTCCACATGTGACAGGAACAACAATATCCCTAGCACTCAGTTTAATTTGAAATTTTAGATGTAGACGTAGACGCCTTTAGTTCCATTTTTGCAGGTTTTAAAACTTTGTGCAACCTGAACCATGTTAGCCTCCTGTGTACACCTGTGCCGAGTACTGTTCTCACGTCTATTATAGGCCCAGATTTGAACCCTGATTTCAATTAACATCAGAAATAGTACAGTGATAAGGAATTGTTTGAATAAAAGAGTTAGACATAGAGGAGTTAATCATGGCTTTTAAGCCTTATCCTGCTATCGGGAGACATTGAACTCAATCCTGGTCCGTCCACCAAAGCAAAATATCCATGCGGAGTTTGCAATTTGAGAGTCACATGGAAACATAAAGCAGTTGCCTGTGACGTCTGCAATACATGGTATCACACTAAATGTATGTTATTAAACTCAGCAGTTTATGAAAGCATTATGCAATAGTGATATATCTTGGACTTGTTTTACCTGCGGGCTTCCAAACTTTAGTTCGAGACTTTTTGAAGATTCTATTGAAGACTGCAGCTCAGAAAGCAACCGTTTTGACCCTATCTCACCAGACCGACCCCAAAAGAAAACTTGAAATTTTGTCTAAGTTTGCATCCACCCCTGATTCTAAAACTGATAAAATCCCAAATCATAAAGTGCAACTGAACTCCCAATCATTAAGAGAAAAAGATAAACTTAAATGCATAGTCGTAAATTTTCAATCTCTTATCAAGAAAAGGAAGAACTCAGTAATTTAGTCCACCGAAAAAAAACATTGATGTTGTAATTGGAACAGAAACTTGGCTAGAGAAACTGGAACATCCAGCAGTGAACTTCTAATGGAGGATTTTTGATATTTATAGAAAGGACAGACTTGGAAAAAGAGGTGGGGGAGTCTTGATTGCCATTAGGAAGAACTTAGCCAGTGAGTTTTTATATCAAGGCAAAAAATAGTGAAAGTTTATTTTGTAGGATTATTTTAAGAATAGAGACCTGTCATTGTTGGATCAGTTTACAGACGTCCAGACTCAGATGAAAATGTATGTTTGTCTATTTGCAGAGACATTTCTAACATTGTTTTGGCCAATAGGAAGGCAATATTATGGATTGGTGGAGACTTTAACTTACCAGATATTGATTGGGGTGAAGATGCCATACTTGGTAATCAATACAGTAAAAATATTAATACTCAGTTTTTTTATACCACAAAGACCTAGGATTAGTGCAGTCAGTTGAAGCACCAACTCGTGGTAAGGCATTCCTGGATTTATTTTTTACCAATTGTCCAGGCGCTTTAGGCAATCAGGAATTAATTGCAGGCCTGGGTGATCATGACATAATTCTCTTAGAGAGCAACTTTCAACCCTTTCGAAGAAAACCCCCTAAACGTACATCAGACTCTGGAACCAAGCAGATTTACCAAAATTGCGCAGGGATACTCATGATTTCAGTCGTCTTTTTTGAGGTCCCATAGTGTTAAAGATAATGTCAGTGACCTTTGGAAGTGTATAAAAACTAACTTGGAATTTATTATGGATGACAACATACCTACTAAAATAACTTCAAGCAAGAACCACCAGCCATGGATTACTACAAAAACTAAACGTTTGTTGAGAAGGAAACATCGTTTCTTTAAGAAAATGAAACTACATCCTAATTCAGAAAGATTACTGGTTAGGTATAAACATATTAAGAGAAGGTGTCAGAGAGAGTGTAGGCTTGCTCACTCCAGTTATGTTAATTCGATGATTTCAGAAGGTGATCATCAAAACAAGAAATTATGGTCTTACATAAGGAGTAAGAGACAGGACAACATTGGGATTCCAGACCTGAGAAACAACCAGAATAACCTAATACAGGACCTGAAGGGAAAGCAAATTTACTAAACAAGCAGTTTTGTTCAGTTTCTCAAATCCAAACCTTTAATTAACGTTAGACTAAAGGATGATGATAACTCCCTGAAATGCAAAACATCAAGTAAACAAAGCAGGAGTATTTAAGTTACTGACCAACATCAATGAAAACAAAGCTACTGGTCCGATGGCGTTCCTGGCAAGCTCGTAAAATTATGTGCCAATGAATTGAGTGAGGTATACCAACTACTTTACCAAGCTTCACTGGACCAGGGAGTAATACCTGATGAGTGGCGAGATGCGAGCATTGTTCCCTTATTCAAAAAGGGTGACAAAACAAAGCCAGAGAACTATAGACCTGTATCTCTTACATCCATATCAGCAAAACTACTTGAACACATAATATATAGTAGCATAATGGACCATCTTGACAATATGACTTTTTAAATAATGCCCAGCATGGTTTTAGACAGCGAAGGAGTTGTGAGACTCAACTTATAACAACTCTCAATGATTTTAATAACTGTCTTAACAACAGACAGCAAATAGATGCAATTTTATTAGACTTTTCTAAAGCCTTTGATAAGGTTGACCATGAGGGCCTGCTGCTTAAATTAGAACACATCGGCATTGGCGGTTCTTTGCTAAAATGGGCTAGATCATTCCTCGTTGGGAGAACGCAGAAAGTTGTTGTGGAAGGGTCGTCATCCATTGTAAACCAGTCTTGTCAGGTGTACCACAGGGAACTGTTCTGGGGCCCTTGTTTTTCTTAATTTTATATAAATGACATAAGTAGAAATCTCTCTCCTGGAACTATATAAGGCTTTTTGCAGATGACAGCTTAGTATATAGAACAATCAGAAGCAAGAATGATACACGCATTCTACAAGAAGATCTAAACGCTTTACAAGAGTGGGAAAGAACTTGGAAAATGGAATTTCATCCCCAAAAGTGCCAAGTGTTGCGTATATGTAACAAACACTCACCAATTAGATCAGATTATTCTATCCATAATACTATTCTTAAAGAAACTAATGCTGCAAAATATTTAGGCGTGATTATAGATAGTCGTCTCGAATGGAAAGAACACTACAATTTAGTATGTAAGAAAGCAAATAACATCTTAGCTTTCTTATACAGGAATATCAATGACTGCCCCAAAAGGTTAAAGACAACTGCTACAAAACACTGGTTAGACCAGTACTGGAATATGGTTGCTCAGTTTGGGATCCTTACCATCTTAAGGACATTGATAACCTCGAAAAGATTCAGAAGAGAGCAGCACGGTTCGTACAGGGAACCACATCAGAGAAAAGGGGAATACTAGGAAGAACATGAGGAAATTAGAATGGAAACCCTTAGAAGAGAGAAGAGCTTTTATCAAACTTAACATCTTCTTCAAAGGCAGAGCTAAAGTAATTGATATTCCAATGGAACAACTAGTATTGAATAAAGTAGCACCAGGAGTGGCGGTCAATGTTATTACCATACCTGCATCAAATATTGACAGCCACTTACATTCATTTTATCCTAGTTCTGTACGGCTGTGGAACTCACTGCCGGGTGCCATCAAGATTGCCACAAATGCAATCTCATTTAAAAAACAGATTGATACGACAGTTTTGAGATCTGCATATTGACGATTTTCTATTTTAACTTCCCCAGATATTTTACTGTTACCTGGGCCTGAATTTGGCCATTGCTTTTAACTTCTTGAATATCGAGTGCGACCCCTTGTTGCCAAATTTGCTCACAGGGGCCAACAGTCTGAGTCGCACTATTTATGCTATTTTATTTTACTTTTTAACATGCGCGCTGGTGACCTACTCGTTTTTGAGTGAACCAGTATTTTAGGAAGATGAAGAGAAGAAGATTCTGAGAATTGTAAAGTCACACAACTCCACCCCACCCCACCCCCACCTCCAACCCCCCCTTCCCACCTTCCATCTCCCGCTTCATTGATAAATGCTAAAATGGAACCTTTCTCAGATTGGGGGGTGGGCGATTATTGTATACACTTTAAAATTTTCATATATTATATATTTATTTACAACCAAATGTTCAAAGGGTCATGATATTGAGTTTTAAGGAAGCGTGCGCACACACACACACACACACACACACACACACACACACACACACACACACACACACACACACACACACACACACGCTCATGCCACACACAGGCACGCGCGCACACACACACACACACACACACACACACACACACACACACACACACACACACACACACACACACACATGTGCACACACACATACACATACACATAATTACTCTCATATGCGCTGACAAATAAAGAAACAATGATAAGCATTTGGAGATGAAGAAAGAAAAAAGGGGCACAAGTTTTGTTATGGATGATTGTAGTTGTAGCAATCCATGCTGATGCAAGCTTTCAAAACTAGTGCAGTTGAAATTTAAATGTGGTCTGTTAACCCATGTTTGTATACTACATTAAATTAATCAGATAAAATATGGATCTTCCAAAACTATTTTTCTAGTATGATATATGGTGAAAATGTTTCTACAGTCTGCTAACTGACTAAACATGGGTCATCTTGTTCAGGGGATGTGATCCAGTATGGCAATGGCAAATCTGTGGACACAGTGACATCACACTTGGCTCAGCGACTCTTTGACCAGGTGCCAGCAGTGCGCAAAGCAGTGACACAAGTCGTGGGCATGTGGCTGTTAGATCTTCCAGACGCTACTCCTTCCATCATAAACTACTGCCCTTGTTGCTCACTAGCATCACAGATGAACAGCCAGACATTTGTGAACTGGCTGACTCTCTGTGGCATGATGTTGGTAAGAAGACATACTTCTTGTTGTTCCATTGGTTTGGTTGGCAAGGTCATTTTCTCATTTCTTTGGTTGTTTCATTCCTAGCATGTCAGACTGACAATGATTTTTTTTTTTTTACATCCTAATTTTATTCACTGTCTTTGCTAATGTGTCTGTGAGGCAATATTGAAATGGAAAAGTTTTTACTTACACGAGGTAGTTTAGTTCAATAGTTGAGAGAGTGGTGGTGATTTTGATTGGGTTTTTGTTATTGTTTGTTTTTTGTTGTCTGTGGTTTTCTATATTTTCAAATATATTAAAATTTCCTGGGTGATCCTGTTAGAGGTCCATCATTTAGATGAGAGAGAGAGGCTTTATAAAAACTAATAATGGGAAATATTTGAAAAAAGAAGAGTAAACAAAGGTATAATGGAGTGTATATTTGTGAAAAAACAGTTTTATTTTTACAAATTTCCATTGATTAGTTCATGTGATTTTTTGTTTGTTTGTTTGTTTGTTTTTTTGCAGGCCTGAAATATGAACAAGAGAATGAAAATGACTTCAAGGACAACAGGATTTTGTTGCCCCTGCCCCTCAGCATTATCCCCCAAACATGTGAGTATTTACAAAATCGATGTTTTACTCATCCTGTTCTATATTATCGGAATATCTACACAACCCTAATACAGCCCTGTGTGGACAGCTGAGCTTTGAGTTATAAATGAGGATTAGAATTTAAGATCACTATCTGTTAGAAGCATCAACACATCCATGATTAATACAACAGTAACCTTCTACTTTCTGTTGTTAACTGAAACCCTTAAATAATAATCATTTTTTCAGGGGAGTTCTATCTTTCATGCCTTGTCAACAGCACCACATTACTCATCTTCACTCTCCTATGTAATCCTAGGTAAATCATGTTTCTGTCGCTGTGCCAGGAGTAGACAAGCATCTGTTGTTTTAGATAACTTAGAGGCCACTCATCAGAGAAGACCTTCACTGTTGCTGAATCACTTCTGTGGTATTCTGTTCCGCCTGTTCTGAATTAAACATACACATGACAACCATTTACCAGCATCCCATTTGATGACAATAACTGCTTTGTCATGGATACACACTACAGGAGAATCCATGGAGAGAAGACTGCATATATCCCCCCCCCCCCCCCCCCCCCTCTCCACCCTATGGCTATTGACTCCCCATGACTCTTCTAACATTGAATGATTTGAAAACACAGTTCCTAACTCCTGAGACAATTTGCTGTATTCCATTGTTCATGATTATTGAAGATGGTTGTTGATATGGTAATAACAATGATGCTTTTGAGGTCTGTTTACATTGAGCTTGTGCAATAGCATGGCTTAGAGTTAATTAACTCATCAGTGGTACCTCAAAATTGTATGTGGAGAAATCAGGTTACGGTTTCAGTTGAAAAGGTGGCAATCTGAATATTTCTGTGAGTGAAAGAAAACCCACACACTGAGCACTCAGACTCTTACAGTTACACACATTTACAAAACACACAGACACCTGACAGGTAAATTTGAGAGAGAGCACTGGTTAGCTTCGGGCACCATGTCTGATGAGTCACACAAGATTTGCTGTTGTTTTGTTCTTCGCATGCCAACTTCTGCAGTTAGACATGCCTATTCTAGCAACATTTCTTACCTGCACCCCCCAAAAAATGAAATAACAGCAGAGAGGAAGGAACAGAACAAAGAATACAAGGATCACAGAGAGAGAAAGAGAGAGAGAGAGAGAGAGAGAGAGAGAGAAGAGAGAGAGAGAGAGAGAGAGAGACTGGCTGTCAGGTTGATAGGGAATGGAGGCAGGGGAGGGAGAACATTGTTGATGATGATGTCGAGCTACCTCATCTTCCAAGGTCTTAACTTGGGTCGGCACCCTGTCTGACTGGCGTAATCTCAGCACTGAGTAGGGCTGTTCTGTATGCTTCTTTTATAATATGTCATGGAATGCGGATATGCACCTGAGATGTATACCTTTAGTGTTGGTCAAGAAATGTTAGCATACTTAACTCTGGGTAGGTGTCAGACAGGCCTGAAATTCAATGGCAGACCTGGCAAACATTTTTATTCATCCCAAGTTTCTATGTTTCAGCTTCCAGACTACTGCACTATAGGCAAGTAAAAAATGGAATATGATTTTGCCGACTGCAAAACCTGTACAGTTTCATTTCATGCTTTTTCAGTTCACCTTGTTGTTTTTGCCAACTTCTGGACTCGTGTGAAAGCCATTCATATGATACTCAACTCATGCAGAAAAATGGCTTCATATGATATCACAACTGATTCTGAATCAGAAGTCGTAACAGAAAAGAAAACCAGATGGGAAAACTCATGGGCACTGGCTCTAAAAACAAGAAAACTGAAAACATCAACAGTTGTCAGTCAACAATACCTGCCAAAATATGTGGGGTGGGGGGGGTGGGGGGAGGGGGGATATCCCGTGCTGAAGATGAGTTCATAAACTGTGTTTTACAAATCCACAATTGGGGACAAGGAGGTTGATGATTCATTGGTTATTGAAATCATATAGAAATTGGCAAGCATCTAAGACAAATTCCAAAAATTCAATATTCCAGATGATTGTACCTTATTATAAGCTTGGTCGATTGGGTTTATATTGTTGTTTGTTGTTGTTTTTTAGGGTTTCCTCCCTTTTTTTGTAAATTTTCGTGTTTTTTCTTCTCATAGTCCTACTCATCTTAGTTTCTATTTTCAATCCTATATGTTTTAACTTGTTATGATAATATTCACAAAACAAAACAGATAGTCAAATTCATAGATTTTTAACAAATCACTTATAATTCAGCCTCATTCTTTTTGTTGAAAAATGAAGGGGATGGGGGGGGGTGGGGGGGGCGCTTAATTTGTCTACATTCAGACAAATAGTGTCCATAAAATCAGTGCTGGTTAGCATTAGGAAGAAGAGGACCGGAGGATTTCATCTGTGGAAACGTAACTACATATATATACTGAGAATTAGGCTTTTGCTACTGAGGGCTTTTTGTTTTGTTTTTGAGGCCTATGCAGGTTTGCAGTGGGATGCTCTCAATGGGGCTCAAACTCATACCTCCAGTTCCATGGGTCTGAGCTACACACCACTGCATCATGCAATATGCAGAAAGCTGCATGCGACTTACGCATATATACATACCAACTCTGCCCTCCACTTTCTCTCCCATCCAACCCTCCCATACCTTCCCACCCCCTTCCCCATCCTCTGTTCACCTTGTCTATACTACCACCACCACCTTTCCACCTTTCCCCTGACTGAATCTGCATACACATACATACATGTTTGTGTGAGTAACTTACTTAATGATCACAACTATAGTATGGAGTGAAAGAATAATGTGGAAACAAAAACATACAATCTGATAAAGTCATCCACTTTCTGTCTGTCAGAGGAGCGACCCAACCTGGGCTGCCGCGTGCTGGTGAACCGCCATGCCTCCAAGATCCTGCCCGGGCTGATGCGAGACATCTGCGACTGGGTGGTGGAGACGCGGGTCAAGTCGGCCATGCTGCTGACCACGCTGCTGCTCAACCTGGAGGACTACACACCCAGCACATTGAACTGCTGCTCACCGGCCTGTACCGGGCCAGTGTGGATGAGGAGAAGAGGGTGGTGCAGGATGTGAGTGGTCATGTCGAGTGGTAATGAGAAGAGATGATCTCATGTTGGACAGTAATGAAATGAGATCATTTCCACATGCGACACAGGAATAAGCAGAGTGCCAGTGTGTGGGATGGAAACTGCTTGGCACTAATGCCATCCTTTCTCCCAGTGATGATTGTATTCCCCTTCTCAGATGCTAGTTTCTTTACTTGTTAGCAAAGACTTTATTAATGTGTTGTATCAGAAATCTCAGACCTCACCCATTTTTTTTTGACCATACAAACAACATTGTAAAACTTGATGAAGATCCGCTCAGCTCTTTTGAGGAGGCATGGAAGATGGGAAGGGCAATTATGCCAATTGTTTTGTAATAACCCTAATTGTTAGGGGGAAAAATGTAAAAATCCATCTGCACAGAATTACATATATAAGAATATAGTGTGTTCAGCAAAATTCTCAAAACATTTAGTTTGTATCTGATTTTTCCATAACTCTGTTCCTAATGGAAAGATTTTGAGGTGGGCATGGCTGAATGGATCCATACTTTCATTTTGTGTGTGTGTGTGTGAGTGTGTGTGTGTGTGTGTGTGTGTGTGTGTGTGTGTGTGTGTGTGTGTGTGTGTGTGTGTGTTTCTGAGATCATATTAGATCATATTTTGCATATTTGTGAGATCATGATCTCAAAATGTACTTACCAATATCTTAAGAATGTGAGTGATATCAAACTTCCAAGGCTTTTGACCTTTTTGTGAAAAATTGGTTGTGATGTGATTTCAGTCATGATTTATGTCATGCTCTGTTTGGAACAGATGCTGTGTTTCAAATAAAAATGTACAAGGCTATATCCATGACCAGTGCTCGCTAAAGATACTGTGAATAATTTTTGATCAGTGTGTGCAGGCATTAATGTGTTTTCATGTGTTAATATTTTACTATATTACACTGTGTTGTGTTATAGTTAATTGATTAACTGGGCATTTTATAAACAAATAGCAGCAAACCTTGCCTAGAATGGAAAGTCTCGGTTGGCATGATGTGTTGATTGTGCAAAAAAAAAAAGTCTTTATTTAAGCATCCTTACAGTACTGACAATGTTCAGAGGGGAAAGTGCACAAAGAGTTAATTTTTAGCAATAGTTGTATCTGTGTTTTCTCAGGTGGAAAGGAGCGCTGAACTCGTTGGCTACTTTGTCAAGCCGGAGGTGTGGGTCAAAATGGCTTTGAATGGCCTGCGAGCATCACAGTCACACGGTAATGTGCTGGTGATTGCAGCCATGATCCAGGGCTCTGAGCTGTCCCTGCTCTTACCCAATGTGTCCAGCATTGTGAGGCAGTGGCCAGTCCCGACATATGTCACACTGTTCAGGTAGGGGTGGGTGTCTGTGTGTGTGTGTGTCGGTGTGTGTGTTGAAGCACATACTCGCGTAATTGTATGTGTAACATTTTTGCACCTTTATGTCTGCAGCATTATTATTCATACATTACATATGTTCTGGATGGATTTTTCACATAATGGAAAAGAAGTTTATTGATGAATGTTACTTCAAGTTTAGTACTTAAGCACATGTGATTTTGAACATTTTATCACATAAGATAAGATAATGTTGCTTATAGCCCAGCCGACCGCAAAGGGCCACATCAGGGCTGTATTTTATCACATTAACAAGCACAATGTTAGCATATTTGTGTGACAAACAGTGTAGTACTTCAAGTTTAGTACTTAAGCACATGTGATTTTGAATATTTTATCATATTAACAAGTACAATGTTAGCACATTTTTGTGACAAACAGTATTGTTCCTATCATCACTGTAAATGTATGTATCATTTCTGGCTTGATTTTTTTGTTTAGCTTTGGATTAACATCAGTTACCATATTCTTGAAGATGAAGCCTGGATCAGATAACATTGCTCCTCATGAGACCTTTGTTTTAAACACTTTTATTTTGGATTTGAAATCTTGATCAGAAAATATGTTTATGAGAATAAGAATGTGCAATTGAATGTGATTATATGAGGGATATGATTGACAGGGGCCTATAGCATGCGTCAAAATGCCTCAGACTCTAAGAGAGTTTATAAACAAAGAGGGCAGATCCAAAAGAATATAGAAACCTGCATATTTGTTTGATGGGTGTTTACATGTGAAGTATGCAGGAAAAAAAGACACAAGAAAGCAAAAAAAGTTGTGTGTTTGATGTGTGGTTTATGTATTCATGCATTTATTTTGTAATATCATTATTTTAATATTTATGCATCTTGGACATGGGCGTGTATTTGTGGTCAATAATGATTCCTGAAGAAGAGAATAGGGTGATTAATGCATAGGTAAACTGAAATGAGCTGCTGTGTGCATAGTTAGGCACAGATGAAATTGCATTTATCCAATTATTTTCATCATTAGTAATTTTTTTTCTATTGGACAACTGTATATGTTGTTTTCATAAATAAAAACATTTTTTTAACTATTGTTGTCATTATTATATTTCCAAATTTTCTTCATTTTCTGTTTTTCTGTGAATAGACACCAATGCATGTTCAGCTGCTGAACTGTGTGGAAGCACTGCTGAAGGTGTTGGGGTCAGAGGTGAAAATCATCAGTCAGCAGCTGTTTAACCTGACTATCACTGTTATAGCACTCAGTGCTGAGCAAGCAGTCAGAGACAAGGTAATGATCCCTCAATACAGGTCAATATGCACTCTTTCAAGGAACATTTACACAGACATGAAAAAAGAAAACACTGTCTCACAAAACCTGTGGTAGTAAGTCTCATCAGGTATCGGCTTTATCTGAGAGTGAGAGTCTTCTTCTTCTCTCTCTCTCTCTCTCTCTCTCTCTCTCTCTCTCTCTCTCTCTCTCTCTCTCTCTCTCTGTCTTTGTCTCTATCTCTCTCTCTGTGTAACTGTCTCTCTCTCTCTCTCTCTCTCTCTCTGTCTTTGTCTCTATTTCCCTCTCTGTGTAACTCTCTCTCTCTCTCTCTCTCTCTCTCTTCTCTCTCTCTCTCTCTCTCTCTCTCTCTCTCCTTTTTTTCCTAAGCCTGTTTACAATGAAAGTGACATGAGACAATTCTTTCCACTGTGTCATCTTCCATGCCCCTCAGTGGTATTACTCTTTTCACTGTGTCGTCTTCCATGCCCCTCAGTGGTATTACTCTTTTCACTGTGTCGTCTTCCATGTCCCTCAGTGGTATTACTCTTTTCACTGTGTCGTCTTCCATGCCCCTCAGTGGTATTACTCTTTTCACTGTGTCGTCTTCCATGTCCCTCAGTGGTATTACTCTTTTCACTGTGTCGTCTTCCATGTCCCTCAGTGGTATTACTCTTTTCACTGTGTCGTCTTCCATGTCCCTCAGTGGTATTACTCTTTTCACTGTGTCATCTTCCATGCCCCTCAGTGGTGTTACTCTTTTCACTGTGTCGTCTTCCATGCCCCTCAGTGGTATTACTCTTTTCACTGTGTCGTCTTCCATGCCCCTCAGTGGTATTACTCTTTTCACTGTGTCGTCTTCCATGCCCCTCAGTGGTATTACACTTTTCACTGTGTCATCTTCCATGCCCCTCAGTGGTATTACTCTTTTCACTGTGTCATCTTCCATGCCCCTCAGTGGTATTACTCTTTTCACTGTGTCGTCTTCCATGTCCCTCAGTGGTATTACTCTTTTCACTGTGTCGTCTTCCATGCCCCTCAGTGGTATTACTCTTTTCACTGTGTCGTCTTCCATGTCCCTCAGTGGTATTACTCTTTTCACTGTGTCGTCTTCCATGTCCCTCAGTGGTATTACTCTTTTCACTGTGTCGTCTTCCATGCCCCTCAGTGGTATTACTCTTTTCACTGTGTCGTCTTCCATGCCCCTCAGTGGTATTACTCTTTTCACTGTGTCATCTTCCATGCCCCTCAGTGGTATTACTCTTTTCACTGTGTAATCTTCCATGCCCCTCAGTGGTATTACTCTTTTTACTGTGTCGTCTTCCATGCCCCTCAGTGGTATTACTCCCATGCCATTCATTTCGGCCACGCTGTACACATCTCTTGCATGGGCCCCTGTGGTGCAGAGGTTAGCACAGCAGTCTTGCAGGCTGGGAGATTGTGTGTTTGAGTCTCATCATAGGCCCTGACCAGTTGCTGCCCAGAATTGTGGGTTCAGGTTGGTAGACTAGAATCACAGTCAAGTTTCATCCACTTAACGGGTGCGTCTCTGAGAGTGTTACTCAAATAACCTGATCAACACTATAGGTGTCTGTGTCTTGCAGACCTGGTTGACACGAGACATGAAGGAAGCATAGACTACAGCTCTGTCATGTTGTCTCAGACTAGGATGGAAGGAAATAGTATCATCTTCACCATCTTTGCCCTCACTGATCCACATGAAAAAAAAAAATCCCTCAAATTCTGTCACCCTTCATTTTCTGCTATCACGGTGACCTCAGATTTCAATTTCTTCTCCACATCCATGCCTTTGTGGTAAATCTTTGTCGAAGTAGACAGTATCAACAAATTCATGGGGACTCTCGTTAGATAGATGTGGTGGCATTTCTGGAGGGGGGTGGGGGTGGGATGTTCACTCATACAAGCTCAAACTAAATCAGTTATTGTCATCAGTAAGGGGCACAGTAGGTGGTGTCCTGCATGTGGGGGATCATAACAGAATACCACCAAGATGGCGCGGTGGCGGTGCAGTGTTTCCTCTGGGGATTGCCTCATCATGACATATATTACTTGCTTCCTGTGGAGTGTCAGCCTTGACTGCAACTGGACACCCAGACCTTGATGTGGCTGCGCATGAGGAACCTGAAAGCATGACTAAAGTGTTAAAGAGCATTCTGTTCCTTCTCAGGAGCATTCAATAAAGGATAAGGAAACATTAACTTTAAATTTCCTGCAGGGACATCAGGTGATGGAGCAGTTGTCCAAGAGCCAAGGTCTGGAGTCTGTGGCTGAGCTGTATCAGCAGCATACCCGCCCTCTGCTGTTGTCCTATGGAGAGAGCTACCTGATGTGGACCAACCACTCCCCTGAACGACTCATCTTTGACACCTTGCTGATAGAAGCAGGCAAGGATTAGACTTTCCTCACAGTTCTGTCTTTGAGTATAAGTTGTTCTCCCCAGTTTCCTTTAGATGATTATGCCTCTTTATGTTGGTTTTGGCAAAAGTACTTAACAGGATTGTTTATTGTTTTTTTCTGTTTCTGTCATACACTTAAGCAAGAATGTACATTTGCATTTATGCCATGTTCCAAATTGTTCATGCTTTTAATAATAATTACAGTGTGATGAGGTATATCACTTAAAGGGAGTTGCAGATTTTTTTACAGTTGGAGGAGCTGGGGGTCGGAGGCATAGGGAAGAGGGGAAGGGGGAGATGAGGGAGGGGAACATCACAAAGTTCATTGATGACAGGTTTTTATGACCAATTCATTTGCTTTTTCTTTCTTTTTTTTAAAATGTGATATTTAAGGTGCTTTCAGTTTTTATTTGTTTCTTTGTTTTTAATCACCTACCCACTCCAGTGGGGAACTTGTGCCTAATTTTTTGCTGTATGTTATGGAACATGAATGAAAAATGGTTAAAAAAAAAAAAAAAAAGGACACTAAGACATATGATGATTTCATAGACCATGCTTGTAAAAACTGACAGAGAGTGGCCTCTTAGTGTGAATGATCAGTCCCACCCACCTCCAGCAAAAAGCAACTGATTGTTGTGCATATACTAACATGTTGTGATGAACCAGTGGTTCTGGCCGCCAGGTCCTGTGGTGGGAGACCTGCTGGAAGAAATCAGTTCCATCTTGAAATGTTGCCTGCACCCTGACAAAGACCCTGAGATGCGTCTCAAGTTCTTCACCCTGCTGTCCCGCCTGGTCCTGAGTGCCTCCACCACCTTGGACTCAAAGAACCGCTTTGGGCAGTATGCCCAAGGCTTCGTCAAGGACATCATTCTGCCCAACTGTCTATGGCGGGCAGGTCGGACAGCTGCGGCCATCAGGACCACGGCGGTGTCCTGTTTGTGGGCCATGCTGCAGAGTGGGGTGCTGACCAAGGAGAAGGTGGGTGGTGAGACTCGCTCACACACATACACGCCGCGCGCACACACACTTTACTCCATGCTTAACTCAGTTTGGGTATGATCGGACATGAAAAAACAACAAGAACTGATCATTTAGAATTATCACTTGCCGCTCCTGGTGGAGTGCAGTCCTTAAGTCAGTTTGTCACTGAACACAATTTCAATTCACCTTTTGTTTTTCAAGCCCTTGCTTGGGCATAAGTTAGAATTCACGTAACTTCACAAATCAAGTGTCAAAAGGGCCACTCTTGAGCCTCATCTACTTCTGCTTCTTGTCCAAAGAAAAACTGGAGAATCAATACACTGCTACCTTCCATATGACATAAGGCAATTATTTATCTGCAGAAATTCTCTCACTCTTTGACTCATACTCACAGGTGTCTGTGGACTCAATGTCCACAGTCTACCGTCCACTGAAACAAGAAATCTTTAACAATGTTGAAATTTGCTGGTTTCACATTTAAACCCAATATTGTTGTGCTTTCAATGTGGGCTTGCACACCTGTGACAGGGTTATGCACCTGTTGAGTCATCACAGAGTGTGCTCCCTGTGTGGAAAATATTCTACTATTGAAGCTTGCAATGAAACAGTGTCTTAAGTATGACACAATATTCTTCTTCTTCTGCGTAGGTAGGCTGATACTCCTGCAGACACTTCCTGTATAGATAGGCAAGGGTTAATCCCATCTGCCCATCAAAGGGAGTGGACAAAATATTCAATTGTCTGAAACATGATATGTCTGTTTCAAAGTGGAATGACTGCAGGCGGAAATAGAAACAAGAGCAAAAATGAATCATTATACCGCCAAATGAAGGAACAAACCAACTGCAAACAAACACGTGTTTTGACCTACTGGGTCTTCTTCAGGCAATACAAATAGCATTCAAGACAATGAAAATGAAGGACAAACAGACAGACACATATCTCTTCAATCCGGGTGAAAATGTGGGCTTGGGCGAATGACTAAAAACTACAGAATAGAACTGAGCTTAAAAGGGAGACAATGAATGATGGCTAAAATGATAATTCTAATGATGATAGAATGATGAAAATAATCATCAAAATAATGATAATCATGATGATAGTGTTGATAGTGATAATAATAATGGTAGTATAATCATGCAATAATAATACTAATACTGATGGTATGTATTGTAGTATTGATAATAAGGATAATTGAAGAAGAAGAGAAGGAGAAGAATGAGAGGATAGTTACAATGATTATGGTAGCAATAATAATAATGATGATAATGATAATCATAATAATGATAATGATATTAATGATCATACAGGGAACAATAGTAAGAAGGAGGAGGAGGAGGAGAGAAAGAAGAAGAAAAATAATATAGAAAATGGGAAAGATAGCAAGATAGTAGAAAGAAACTCGTGGAGAGCGTGGCAGCAGAGAGTCCTCAGAAGAGAAGCCCCCTTCAAGCAAGTGTTTCGGCCCTTATCTCCTGACACTCTAGGGGGGTTGGGCCACACCCGGTTCATGACTCCGGATGTCCCTCTGCTGCCCCTTTTTTTTTTTCCCCCATCTTGGGACGAGCCATGGCTGGGATTCGAACCCATGACCCTCTGGACATGCTCATTTTCTACTTAATGACTCGCGCTTTAACCACTGAGCCACAGGAACACCTGATATTTGTATGGAAATTAAGCCTTATGAAGTTCACTTTTGTTCCTCCTTGACCAGATCCAGCTTGAACACCTCTCTGCCGCTTCTGCCATTGCTTTCAGGGCTCTGGTTTTTCCTTCCCTGCAACTGAGAGCTGTTTCATGAGGCTGTATGCAGACGTTCCTACAAATCCCCTAGCTCCAATTTCTGCAGTGAGGACTTTGACCTGATAGCCTTCTCTCCTCAGGCTGTTTGCCAGATCAGCATACTTTTCAGTCTTGTAGATTTGAGCTGCCTCCATTCTGTTCTCATATGGCACTGTGAGCTCGATCATGATCAGCTGCTTGGTTGACTTAGAGTGGACTACTATGTCTGGTCTCATGCCACTCTTGCTGATGATCTCTGGGTGACTCTTCCATTCTGGGAGGTCTGCAGTGCACTCCCAGTCATCTGCCCCATCCAGCAGACTCTGCCTGCATGTTTCGAGTGGCACTGTTGTTCTTGGCCATGTTTTGCTGCCTCCTGCCGTAAAGAATGTTGCGGGTGCTTTTGGAGTCCTGATTCTCCCTTTTGTGGTGTTGGTACTACCCCAGACTACTTGTACAATTTCTTTGAGCACTTGGTTGTGCCTCCATGTGTACCTTCCTTGAGACAGGGCTACTTTACATGAGCTTAGAACATGCTCCACTGTTTGTTTTTCATGGCAGAGGGGGCATGCAGGGATCGTCTGTTTTCCCCCACTTCACCAGGTTTGCATTTGACGGCAGAAGGTCATATGCAGATCTGAGAATGAAGCTGATCCTGGAGGGGCCATGTGCCAAATGTCATTCCAAGTTAGACTTCTTTGGAGTGCATTCTCCCACGTTGTCCATTGCCCTTGCTGGCTCTGCTGGACTGCTTTTGGAGTCTTTTTTGGTCTTCTTCTTTTCTCATCTCCTGAATCATCATGTCTCTTTTGGCTTTTCCTTTGGCCTTTGACCACCATTCAGTTTTGGTCACCCCCAGTCCTTGTCTGTTGGTCTGTGTGTGTCCTGTTATTTCTCTGATCTTGAGACTTTGTTTTGCAGAATCCATCGCCTCTTGAACTTTCCATTTTCTGCCTGTCTTTAGCTGGGCTTGATTGCTTCTACCACCTTGTCTCCTGAGTCCTCCAGCATGCTTTGAAGTCTGATCTTCCTGCTTTGTATTCCTCCAGGATGGATTTCAGTGTAGTTTGAGCTTTGCTTGGCGACAGTACAGCGCGATGTCAGTCAGACAGGGTGGGACACCAGCCATTTCCTTGTGAACTTGTTGATTTTGGCTTCCATTGCCTCCACTGTGCTGGTGCAGATGTCGTATATCATCAGAGGCCATAGGAGCTTTGGTATCAGCATGAACTGCCAGACACCAGACCTTGTATTTGCCAGGGAGCCCACACTGGTCAATGGTCTCCAAGCCTTCTTCCGCCATCTGCTTGGTTTCTTTTGCTCTTTGTGTGTCTTTCAGCGTATCATCATGCCATCTTCCAAGGCTCTTGACTGGTTCTTCTGTGGACTGTTGGAATGGCCTGGTTGGCAACACTGAAGACCACAGATTCGGCCACTTTTCCTTTCCTCAGTGAGAGACTCCGTGATTTCTTTGGCTTGAACTTCATTCTGGATGAGGCAACTATGTCGTCCAGCCTCTCCAGCACATGACGTGTCTCGTCTTCTCTGGATGAAATCACTGTAGTGTTCATCCATGAAGGCCTTGAGAGGAGGCATCTTGTATCCATCGCCAAGGTCTGTTTGTCTCGCGTTGTTTGTTGCTGCTTTCAAGATGAGTTCCATTGCCAGCACGAACAGTATCGGGGAAATTGCACAGCCCATTGCAATGCCCACTTCCAAGTTGATCCAATCAGTTGTGTACTCCTTGGTAGAGAACCGCATTGAGAAGCCATTGAAGTACTTCTTGAGCATGTCGGGATGTTTTTGGCACATGGTACATCTCAAGAGCCAACTGTATCATCTCATGGGGCACAGATCCGTATGCGTTTGCCAGATCAAGCCACACTACGTCCAGGTCCCTCTTTTCTGTTTTTGCTTTTTGGATTGCGTCCCAGATCATTGTGGCGTGTTCTACACAGCCAGCCACGCCTGGGATGCCACCTTTCTGGACTGACACATCCAAGTACTTGTTTTCCATCAGGTACTTGGTCAGCCTTGCTGCCATGACAGAGAAGAAGATTTTCCCTTCGACGTTCAGTAGTGATATTGGCCTGAACTGGCTGATGTCACTTGAGTTTTGCTCTTTGGGGATGTACACACCATCTGCCGTCATCCACTGGCCGCTGATCTTCTGGTTTCTCCAAGCCGATCGCAGCAGCCTGTGGAGCCACTCCAGCACCTTGGGACATTTCTTGTAAAGCTGGTAAGGTATTCCGTTTGGCCCTGGTGATGATTTGGCTCTGGCTTTGTCGACCACCTTCTTGATTTCCGCCAACGTTGGAGGCTTGCCATTGAACTGTTCCTCAGGGTTGGTTGGCCACACCAGACCTTGAATGTCGAGTGGTGCTTTGCTCTGTGAGTCAGAGTATGTTTTCCTCAGATGTTGCTCAAGAACTCCTTTGTCCACACTTAGGGTCCCAGATTTTGGCTGCTCAAACAGTGTTCTGGCAAACTGGAAGGGGTCTCTGAAGAAGCGCTCTTGTGTCTTCTTCTTTTTGCTCTTCCTCTTCCTCGCAGATTCTGCTTTGCTGAAGGCGCTGTGTTTTTCTTTCAGGTCTTCCCACAGTTTTTCCAAGCCTTGTTTTTCAGCTGGCAGTGCGGTCTTCATTTGCTTCTTGAGGTTGTTCTTTTGGACTCTGATCTTGTCCATCTTTTCTTGGCGTCTGGATTTCTTTGGAGGTGTTTTCTCTTTGGGTAGTTTTACTCCATAGGCGTCTCTACATGTGGCATACACAATGTCCCCATATGTGGCTAGTTTGTGTTCCAGGGTGCTTTTCCCTATCAGTGCATCGAGTCTTTGGACGATTTTTGCATCCAGTTTCTCCCAATCTTCAGTTTCGTTTGCTCGTGGCAGGTTGAGTTTCAGGCGCCTGGCATCGAGGGCCTGTGCAAATTCCTCATCCGAACCAACAGCGTGGATGTCCTTGGCACTGTGGTTTAAATCCTGGCCTTGGTCTTCCGACGTCTTATCTGCTGATGCAGTGCGCTGCTGCTCATTCAGATGAGTCTTCACACATCCCATCTTTGTTCTGTGGATCTTCATGCCACGGGTGGTAGCGAAACGCTTTCCACAGACACATGGATATTCCATTTGGTCCATGTTCATAGTCCGTTTGGGATTTGCAGTCGTGATTGGTTGAGCACCGATGGATTCATCATTCTCTCCCCCTTTCGGTGAATCCTGGGAGCATCTTTTCCTTTTGTACTTAGTAGCCATATGTTTAAGGCAAGATAGAATCTAAGAAATATACCAATAGTTATAATTAAAAATTTTTTAATCATAAATGTTATGATAATGATAATATTGATATAGAAAATGGTAACAATAGATAAAATCTAAGAAATATACAAATGCATAGAAATTGAGAAAGTACAGTTGGAAGAAAGTTATTCATATAGTATGAATGATAAAAGTGTTGAGGTTGAAATAATAATGATAACAACAAAAACAATGATAATGATGATTATAATAGCAACCACAATCATGATAATGATAATAATGATAATTTTGATAGTGCTGCTACAATCACAATTGCTATAATGACAATGATAAAATTATGATAAAGCATAGTGATAATTAAAATGATAATCATCTTGATCATGATAATGATAAAAATAGTAGTAGTGGGAACAGTAGTGGTTAAAGCAGTAGTAGTAATGATGATAATTATAGATGGAATGGAAATAAAATTGATCAATGGGGGAAACCTAACAGTGCTTTTGAAATTGAAGAAGCGGGAAAAAATAAGGAAGAAGAAAATTATATGTAAAACTGGAAGCATATTTAACTTTTTTTTAAAAAAACATAGTAAGAAAAGGGGTGAATAGATAAGTGAATAAAGAATAAACTGATAAAGGAAATTGAGATAGTAAGAGGGGGGTGGGGGAGTATGGAGAAGAGAAATTGTCTATAAGATACACAAAAGGTAAACAATGAGTAGTGTGGTAAAATGTTTGTGGGGAGTACTGGGAGCTGATGTTGTGGGGGTTGAATGGGCACATGCTATTTTTGGATGTTGATGCCAAGTGGGCTGAGGGTCCCTGGTCAGGTAATATGATGGGATACCTGCATGGTACTCTCAAAGTTGTCACTCTGTGACTGCCCAAGCGGCAGAACTTTGACATGATTGATGGTGTGTTGGGGATGGCTGAAATGCAGAGCGATTGGTTTTGGTTGCCAATGGATGTCGCCTAGGCATTCAGAAATGCATGTCTCAAGTGTGGAGGATCTTTCACCAACGTACATCTTACCACACAGTTGTCCATCACAAATATGAGGTTGTCCAACACAATACTTGAATGTCTGAAATGTAATGTGCCTGTCACCAGTATGATGTTGTACAATACAGTATTCAACTGTCTGAATCGTCATGTGTCTGTCACTAGTATGATTTTATATCACACAGTATTTGATTATTCAAAATATTATTCATCTGTCACCAGTGTGTTGTCATACAATATTTCACTGTTTAAAATGTTAAGTGTCTGTCACTGACATGGTGTGATACAAGACAAAATTTGACTGTCTGAAGCATAATGTGTCTGTAATGTTGCTCAAAACAGTATTAGATTGTCTGAAACATTATTTAACTTGCCAGTCTGATATGATAAACACACTGTTTGACTGTTTGAAACGTGATATAATATTTGATTGTCTGAAACACAAGGTGTCTGTCACCAGTATGATGTCGTACAACATAAAACAGTTTATGAGTGTCTGAAACATTTGTGTTTGCAACCAGTATAATATTGTACAATGAAATACAGAAGAATCTTCACATTTTTGTGTTACAGACTGGTCAACTTTTACCTCTTTTTAAAGTATGTTTTGTTCGTTTTAAATGAACAGCTGGAACCAGTCGCAGAAGACCTCATCACGCAGATCACCACCACCATGGACGACGACAACAAGAGCACACGCCTCATCAGCTGTCGCGTCATGACCCGTACATTTGACACCATGGGCCGCAGCCTGGACCAGGATCGACTACACAACCTGTACCCAGAGCTGCTCAAGCGACTGGATGACAGCAGTGATGAGATCAGGGTGATGGTGACCCAGACCCTGCTGGCCTACTTTGACTGCTTCAGGGAGGACTATGAGGTGGGCCTGTACCGTGCCCATCTGGAGGCTCTGTACAGGGGCTGCTGGTTCACCTGGATGACCCGGAGGCCAAGATACAGGAGGCTGTGCTCAGTGAGTGCACATTTTCTTTACGATGATGATCTTTTCACGCTGTTGATGTAACTGATTTTCCTTTCACATTGCCGTTTTTTTGGCAAAATGGTCTACTTCTTGTCAAAAACTTTTTTTTAGAACTGTTATGACTGTCATGTTATGAGTTTGTTTCCTTTTTTCATTTTTTGCTGTGGACAATATGTTAAATTAAAGATTTTTTTTTTCAAAGATTTGTATTCTTTGAAATGCAATCAGAATTGGTTAAATTTCAAGCAGATCCTCAGAATGTTGCCTGGAAAAAAAAAAAAAAAAACTCTTACGTGATGCCCAACACCTAGGGAAAAGTTATCTACTGTAGAATCTAATACAGTAATGTAAGAACATTGTCATCTTCTGAAGGCATTGTGTGCATCAAGTTGCATTGGCTGAAGATGCAAAAAAGCATTATCAGATGAACATCGATCTGTCTTGAGGATGTAGGTAAAACCAGCAGACTACAAACCGAACTGAATATTTCTTTAATCTGCCATGGCATTGATACTGCTTTGTTCAGGTCAGAATGGACTTTAAAGCATTTTTACAACAAAGATCTGCTCAGCCCCATAGAAAATCATAGAAAAATGTCTTAATTCATCCAGTGTACAGGAACAGAAAACACTGATCACCAGTTACAGCTAAATCTTGCGTGTCCCACAAATCACAGTTTATCCAACATTTCCCTAGGGTTCAAAACAATGGCAGGATATTTTTTTTATGTTATTTAGGAAAGTTTACATTCTGAAGTACATTTCCATGAGGGAGGAGAAGCTCTCATCAGGACTAATTGAGAGGAAAGAGTGTCATTCAAGACCTCATTATGTTTTGTTGGTTGCAGAGGTTCTGGAAAGAGCTGCCCAGATTCACCCTGGCATGATGCTGCAGGAAGTGGAGCAGGTCAAACACAAACACCGTGACCCCAGCTTTTGCCAGCGTCTGGCACAGTTCTCCCAGAACCTCCTGTCCCAGAAAGGGGACAGCTGAGATGGCCGAGAGCTGCATCACCTACCACCTTTCATTGCGTCCATGTCTCACTGCCTTGCCTTTGGTCTGAACGAGTGTCTGGACATATGCTGTCCATTTTTTAAATGAGACCAAGTAAAACTGATGAAGATGAATGATAATGAAATGTAAAGGCTGATGGTGAAATAGAATCTGCTGCTTATGATATAGAAATGTGTCTTCTGTGTTGACGTGATGGAAAATAACTGTGGTCCAGACTCCTTTTTTGGAAGGAAGAGGGGAGGGAGGAGGTTAATTTTGTTTTTAGTTCATATTTATCACACTTATCACCTAAAGCATTTTTGTGCCTGTTTCATACTTTCTTTTTTTTTCATTGTTGTCTCCAGGTTTGAAAGAATGGTGAGTGTTTGTCATTGCACATTGTCAACAGAGTTTCCTAGCAAATAAACCTGGCTTAAAATTATTGGGACACTTTTACAAGAGTGGTATTATTACATCCTTATGACTCTCTCTCTCTCTGTCTCTCTCTTACACACACACTCTCTCTTTCTCTCTCACACACAAACACACACATACACACAAAGACAAACATAAAATTTCTACTATTTTTTTTTATTCAATAATTTAACGTAGAAACTAAACCTGTAACCAAAATCAAATAACTACTACTTAAATCAATTGTATTAAAATCTGTTCAAGAATACACATTAATATTCCCCAAAGCAAGTCATTAAGTCAATGGTGAAATGACTTACATTTTGTTTCTCCTTATCCAAAGATAAAGCGTCTATTAATGGTAAGCACATCAGCCCTAAAATAAGTTTGTGTTAGAATTAAATGTGTTAAGGGCTTGAGACAGCAAAATCGTGTTATTCAAGGACAAAGTTCACATGGCACTGCCTAGATCTCTACTTCACAAGAGTTGTTTGCATATCACAGATAGAAGATGAAAGCAATATTTACAAACACTAGTCATAAAGCAAAAAAAAAAGAAAAAGAAAAATGAAGAACAGATTATGGAAGTTTGCCCTCATGATTTATGATAATTCAGGTATATGCATGAATTCCATTCAGTCATCTCACCTTAATCAAAATAATGTGTGCAAATCAAGAGTGAAATATTAAGGTCTTAAAACTGTTCCTCCACCCTCTACAAAACAGTGACTATGCACAATACACACCTATGATGCATCAAGAACACGATGAGAGGAAAGTCTATCAAAAGTAAGCTCAATGCAAAAAACAAACAAACAAACTTAAAGATAGCATTTTCAGGAAAACATCATCTAAAGCTTTCTCAATGCTCACGCAAACTAGATGCTGAGACCTCCATTAAAGTTTTGTTAAAAAAGCAATGCTATGTGGAAATGGCCTTGGCGGTTTTAAACAGTTGCTTCCTCATTATCATACAGGGAAATAAAACTAGCCACTGAGAAAACCAATCTGTCTATGTGCAGAGGTAATCAAAACAGCCTAACTTGCAGC
This sequence comes from Conus ventricosus, assembly GCA_018398815.1. Classification (NCBI taxonomy): domain Eukaryota; kingdom Metazoa; phylum Mollusca; class Gastropoda; order Neogastropoda; family Conidae; genus Conus; species Conus ventricosus. The sequence continues at coordinate 43,661,311 of CM031596.1, read as the reverse complement.
CGTCTTTTCCCTTAGACACATATTCTGAGACCTTGCACTCACTTGTTATGGAACATATTTACTATATTTACTGGACAATCTCAGATTACTTTGTGTGTAAATGTTTTCATGGAGGAAATAAAAACCAAACTCAACACCATGTCTGTGAAATGGTCATTGTGTAGTTAATGTAAATTCATTCTTTGAATTAAACATGCCAAATATTAACATAATCATTATCAGCTTGGGAATTCTCAAAATGCAAAGCAAGCATTGCATACAATACAGCATTATACATAATTTTCAGTTCTGTATTCTTTGGGCAGAGTGGACATCTTTGGTTTTTAACTCTATTTTAAAGTTGTGCTTTGAACTGAAAGTTGTGCACAAGTGTCAACCATGACAAATAAAACTGAAATGCAATTTGGATTCAAATAAGCTCTAAAAAAGAAAAAAAGAAAAAAGAAAGAGAAAATTACAAGTCTTTCCAAGCCCAATGAACACAAATTCATTGGAAAAAAAATAAAGAAAGAAAGAAAGCTTAAGGAACAAAAGCGGAATTCATTTTATTTTCAAATTCTGTCTTACATACCATATAGCAGTGGTCTCTAGGGGGTCACAAGGCAACAAAAAATACTCATTGCACTGTTACATAGACAATGTTTTGCTCATGATCTGATTAATCAATCTACAAAAAAGGATAAAAGCATAAAGCCAGTTAACTCACCAACAAACAAATGTACACATACAGATCTCATTTTCAGACAGACACACTCTGATTTATGAATTCAGTAAGTACTAGCTTACTCAGCCAACAATATTTCTCTCTTGAGATTTTCTGTGGAAGATACTATACTGATGAAATATCTTTCACAGAACCGAGACTGTTTCTCTGTCATCTTTGAAGTAATAATTGCTGGCAGCTGTTCATGAGATCACTGTTGCATCATCTATAAAATATCACAAAGAAGATCATAGGGCATTCCCAGAGTTCAGTGTTTCCTTTGTATACCGTCTCTTTCTCCCTATCTCACTGTGGACTTGGATCGACCAACCACGTATGCTGTTTGCTGAGCTGAAATCAAAGACAATCTCAATGTTACATGAATAATATTTGCCATAGCATATGTAACAAGGAATGCAAATCATATAAACAATGCATTACCATAATCATATAAAGTGAGACAAGCAAGTAAATCACAATATTCTTCTCGTTGACACATGCTGTTGAGAGCTACGGCCCTTTGTATGCTTAACGGACATGTTACTCATACACATGCTAGATGTTGATAATTTCGCAAGTCAGGCCACCCTTAAAATAACACTGTTAAGTAGTTCTTTCCAGCTCACATTGTTTTCATGTGAAGTTGAGACCCCACCCTTGCTCACCCTCAGCTGCTGCCACTGTAAACATGATATCCCAACATACTAAAACTTTGTCTTAAAATAGACCAAGGTAAACTTCTCTAAGGAGTTATCTAAAAAGAGAGACAGCCTGCGTCAACAGAAATAGTAATCTTTTCATGCTTATGTTTCTTTATCTGCTTGTGACATCGAACAAAATACACGCAAAATTAGGAATTGAAATACCCACTGATGGCATGCATGTTTCTGTAAGTCTATTCTGCTGGATAGTTCTTATAAAGTGCATATAACTTAAATGATGAAGATTTTTTCACCCCATTTTATTGTCAGTACTATCTCATATGCACTTGCACAACTCGTGCATAAAAATCATAAAAAGACATTCAAACATGCATACGCACACATTTTCAAATGTTAAAAGCATTCACTTGTAAGATACATGCCACATTATAGACCGAAAAAAATCAAATGTACTTGAACGCATACACATGTACATATACACATGTGCTCATTCAAATCCAAAACATTTTTATGCACTTTTAGACACACATAATAATAATAATAATGAATACTTATATAGCGCCTATTCTCGGCTAGAGGCCAAGCTCTAAGCGCTTTACAATCAACACTCGTTTGCACAACGGGCTGCCTACCTGGGTAGTGCTGACTGAAGAGCTGCCAGCTGGCGCTTCATTCAGTCGTTTCCCGTGTCATCCAGTCAGTATCGTTCAATATCGATCACTCATTTTCCTTACTTCCTTCGTTCTTTCCATTTCTCATGCAGGGTGCATACTATGTGTAACGTGTCATCCATACCAACGGCCAAACTGGCCTACTCTTCGGAAAGTTGGTGATGGGATTTTACGTGTGTGCAAGATGTTATGCATGCGTTCACACACGGAACCTCGGTTTATAGTCTCATTCGAAGGACTGTATGGGAAATGGAGTCAGAACCAATGTTAACTCCGAGGGAAAAATCCCCCTGTACCGAAACGCCCCGGCAGAGGTTCGAACCCACAACCCCAGGATCACCAAGATTACGAGTCAGGCGCTCTACCAACTGAGCTATTCCGGCATACAAACACAAAAACATGCACGCACAAATACATTTTCATTCATCTCTCAGTCATAACATGTACATGCACATACAAGCATCAAGCATGCTGCTAACCCTCCAAACTGACCTTGCCCCTTAGCACTGGAGGGGCGATCGGGGAAAGTGGTCTTGGCCTTGTACATGTCACGATACACCTTGGCCTGCTGAAGGTACTTGCGTGCGAAGCTGATCTCGGTGCCTAGTCTGCGTAGGTCGTCTCCCTCAAACTGGGGAAGATGGGGGTACTGCAAGGAGAAGAAGAGCCATGAGTTTCCTTTGTTGGACGTTTTCTTTTTTCTGTCTTTTATTTTTTGCATGTTTGCCATGTCTGTACATACATTTAAATGAAAGCTTAGAGTTAAACACAGATTTCTCAACTCGTGGACCTTTTGAAAACTGAAAACATTTATCCTTTCATGAGAGATCATTTTCTATTAAACAGAGCATTGGGTATAAAAGGAGATTCTGGTATGTGTACTATGTGATCCTATAACACAGGACAAACAGTAGCCATTATTTTCTAAGATAACTAGAAGAACCCTGATCAACTGGTTCAGCTATGAACTCATTCTTCTCAGGAGCAGAAATAGAAGAAGCTGTGGTGATTACCTCACTGTCTCCAAAGCCTTCAGAGAGCAGTTTATGAGCGAACATGTCTGCATTAAAGTCATCAGGACAGCGGTGATATCGGCCTCCTGTCTCTGTGGCTAACAGGTGGAGGAAGCTGTTGGCAGTGCTGGAAACACACAACATCAATCATAACACAATATAGTCTGCCATATACATGCAGAGCCGTTAGTAACGGTTGTAACGGTAAACTAAAACATTGGGCATCATCCATGACCCATAATGAACATACCTACAAATTTTCAGAAAGATTGGCCAAGTACTTTTGATATATTCCATAAAGAAGAAAAGCCGTTACAGGCTGTTACAGCCGTTAGTAACGGCTGTAACGGGGTAAACTAAAACATTGGGCATCATCCATGACCCATAATGAACATACCTGCTAATTTTCACAAAGATCAGCCAAGTACTTTCTGAGATATTCCATGGAGAAGAAAAACCGTTACAGGCTGTTACAGCCGTTAGTAACGGCTGTAACGGTAAACTAAAACATCGGGCATCATCCTTGACCCATAGTGAACATACCTACAATTTTTCAGAAAGATCGGCCCAGTAGTTTTGTCTGGAGCGAGTGGAACACATTTTGACCACGGACACACACACAGACACACACACAGACAGCATTTCTTCGTTCCCATTCTAAAGTACTCCCTGTTCTTTAAGAACTGGGAGTACAATAAAAGCCTGACATAATCTGTTACACACACTTGCTATTGCACACATACAAGCATGCACACACACACACACACACACACACACACACACACACACACACACACACACACACACACACACACACACAAACTTAGTCAGGCATTCACAACTAATCAAGGATTAAGCAGCCATAACAATGTAAGCATGGAGACAAGACACATCCATATAGCAGCACAACACTAATGATTTCAAGCAACAGCAACACTACATCACTTTACTGCACAAAACTGTATGCATTCATATTCAAACTTGCCCACACAAAGCCCTAATAAAATGATTGGCACAAGCTGGCTTTTGTTTTTCAAAGTGCAAACACTTTCACTTGGATTTCAATACCAGGTCTCTTGATAACAAGATGTTGATACAAGGCAAAATCAGACACGACTGCCACCAATTTATTCACTTGGTAAAGCATTTTTGCACAGACCTGATCCCAGTCGTTTCCAGAATCACAAGCAAACAAGACAATGGTGGCAATATTAGATCTACATAAGGTTCATGTGGGGTGATGACGATAGGCCTCAAGTCTGCTGCACCATGCCTTGTCCATCTGGGTGAACTCCACATACCTCCAGTCCGGTTCATGTGGGGTGATGACGATAGGCCTCAAGTCTGCTGCACCATGCCTTGTCCATCTGGGTGAACTCCACATACCTCCAGTCCAGTTTGCACTAAGGGTTGGGAATGATTGGAGTTGACTGATCCAAGATGCTTCCTCTCTCCAATGTTTCCCCATTGGGATAAGACAATCTAATAGGGCCAGGTAATCTCCCATTAAAATTTTTGAAATGCACCTGTGATAATAATGAAGGTGCTTTCTGCTGGGGCAAATAAAGTATACATAAAAGGAAAATCATTTCTCTCATTGTACTGCTTGTGTTGGGGCTGCATCAGGATGGTTGTCATGTAGCTGTTTATATGAAAATACATCCACTGCAAGGCTCTGGAATCTGGGACTGCAAGAAACAAAACAAAAAAAAACGCAAATCTAAAAAAAAAAAAAAAAAAAACAACAACAAAAAAACCTTTGTGGGTCTTACCTATCAGAGCAGTTGAAGGAGATGGTGTTGACGGGGATGTTGCGGTCCAGGTTCATACGAGCCACTTCACGCAGCACCAGGGAGGTGCTGGTGTCAGGCTTACCGTCTGTCAGGAGGTAGACAGCTTCCAGGTCCTTGTCCTCAAAGGCCAGCTGACCCAGGACACACAGAGCAGAATTAACAGGCATTCATGTTAAACAATGTTAGACAACACCGAGCCAAAAGCAATGTAAATAAAAACATGTATGCAGGATGTAACTAAAAACTAAACACAGATTACATATCAGGATAGCTTACAGCTGCTTATATGAAAGCTTGGACCCCCCCCCCCCCCCCCCCCCCCCCCCCCATCTGAAAGGTTTATGTCACATACAAGATACGAAACAATGTTTCATGAAAAACAAGCATACAACAAAGTGTTTCTTGTTTGTCACATTTTTGTAAGAATTTGATTTTAAAGCTATTTCACACAAGCTGTCATTTAACAACAGCCTTTAGTTTGATGAAATACATTTCCTGAATTTGAGATGATGAAACACTTCTGGTAGAAATGTCTGAATATCACCTTGGAAAACAAAATTGGATGAAATCTAAAAACACCACTTCAAATCCAGAATATGGTAGATGCTTCATACGGCTTCTTGACCTGTAAGACACAGTACAGAAGGCCTAAATAAACACAGTCCAAATGCCAGACAGCTGGATGTCACCAATGATTAACTTTGTGCACCTACCAGGCAATCGTCAGCACAGTAGAAATGCTTGTAGCTGGCATTCCATTACAGGCATCTAATCATGTGGCCTTCCTTTAATAAAGTACCTCCCAAGAAGTCATTGCTCTCTCTCTCTTTTATTTCTGCTTGAAAATGTGTTTAAGTTCTGAAGACATTAATAGAGATATACAGGTTTTAGTGGCTGGTAAAGAAGAAAAAGTTATAACTCTCTTTCGACATAAGAAAAAAGCATACAAAAAGTCCACGTCAGTGATACTGAAGCACTATCTCTCTCTCTCTCTCATGCTGAAAAACTGGAGCTGAAAAACATTCCATATATGTTTGTCTAGTTTACAATTCATTCCATACATGCTTGTCTAGTTTACTCAGACTTGTGAGAACAACTTCAAAGGTTTGTTTCATAGACTAATGGCTGTACAGGAAGTGAACTGATAGACGTTCACCATGTCAGGCGCACAAAAAGATAGAAGATGACCATTTATTTCCTTCCACCATCTTTAATCTTCTCTGACTTAAATCAGGTACCTGTTTATTGCTGACTGGACAGAGATGGTTTTCAGTCTGAAACATGTGCCCCTATGAGTGGTTTATACTTGCAAAGGCTAGAACTTATGCATGTAGATGTTACTATGAACACACTATACACAATTGCCAGCACCACAGGTAAACATTCTAACCTTCTGACTACAAGCTCCTCATACAAACTAATTTCATCAAAATGCTACAAACAACCATCACTGCTTTGACTGTCTTTATTACAAGAATATCAAGAGAAGGCAATAGTTTTAAAAAAAGAAAAGAAAAGAAAATGTGCACACACACACACACACACACACACACACACACACACACACACACACACACACACATCATAAGGCGATTTTTAAGAGACGCAAAAATTAACTCAAACACATAATGTTCCTAAAGTTTTATTGTGAATTCTGACATATTTCTACTAATTTGTATTTAATGGGTGACCATGCATGCTGTGCTGTGTAATGATCTCTCTAGTTGTGGGCAAATGACCTTATAGTACTGCTTTTGAAGTTTTTGACACTCTCTCTCTCTCTCTCTCTCTCTCTCTCTCTCTCTCTCTCTCTCTCTCTCTCTTCTCTTTCCCTCTCTCTCTCTCTCTCTCTCTCAAATTAAGGCATATATTTTCTGAATTGTCACATGACATCAATATCATCATCACCTGCAATGCCTCCAGGGTACAGGTGTTGCCATTAGCGACAAAGTTGGAGGACCAGCGCACAGCGTCATGGCAGTTCTCCTCTGAGGGAGGCTGGATGCTGTCACGCCATTTCTGACAGCCCCAGAAAACTGAATGATGTTGAACCTGCACAAAAAGTCACTCCAGTACACAGTGTGTATGTGTGTGTGTGTGTGTGTGTGTGTGTGTGTGTGTGTGTGTGTGTGTGTGTGTGTGTGTGTGTGTGTGTGTGTGTGTGTGTGTGGTGTGTTTAAACTGGTGGTTTTGCTTACTGTTTTCATTTAACACACAGATCTTTTATGGATGGATGTCAATTTTTAAGCAATAGAACATAGCTCAGACAGTCAAACTGAGTACCCATGCAATGGATCTGGCAAAAATAATGGCAGTCAACAACAACAAAATCAGTGTTTGATGAAAGTCATGTGCATTGCCATATAAATGTCTCTCAGCACAAAATCTACATGACTGCAATCAAGTCCATCATCGTGCAAGCTAGTACCAAGTCTAATAGAGGTCACATAAAATTGTAAACCTTCAAAATATCAGTCTTCATGAAGAATTTTTGTTCCAGTTGTTCTAAGCCTATGAGAAAAACATCTTCAAGAGTAGGGTGTTTGATGGACTGTCCTCAAAACCACCAAATTATAAATCTGTGTGTGTGTGTGTGTGTGGGGGGGGGGGGGGGGGGGGGTGGGGGTGGTGTTGTGTTGTGACATGAATGTTTGTGTTCACATACATGGATAGATTGTGTGTGTGTGTGTGTGTGTGTGTGTGTGTGTGTGCGTGTGTGTGTGTGTGTGTGTGTGTGTGTGTGTGTGTGGCTGTGGTGTGTGTGTGTGTGTGTGTGTGTGTGTGTGTGTGTGTGTGTGTGTGTGTGTGTGTGTGAATGTGTGTGAATGTGTGTGTGTGTGCGTGCCTATGCATACATGTGTAGGTGAGTATGTTGTTTTAAGTTTCCTAAAACAAATGTCACAGACCATAAATTGACATGATTTATACGATATTCAAAAAGTAGAATGCCATGAATAAATCAACAGAGGAGTAAAAAAAAACCAGAAATACTACATAAACTAACAATCAAAACAACAAAAAAATATGAATATTACAATGGAACGTTTTTTTTTTTTAATGAATATTTCAATGGAACGTTTTTTTTTTTTTTCAAATTGCCAAATATAAATAACAGAAGTAGAAACTGCTCTTGAATTTCATTGCTTGGTTTCTGCAGGCACAAAAGACTCTAGACTGACTTAAACACATCATAAAGAGATAAATGCACTGTCCAAGACGCACTGCACCAAGATTTTGTTCAAAGGACCTACCAGCCAAAGAAGCTGGAGCATGATTTGCCTATGATATCATGAGCAGCTTGTGATTTGTGGGAAGAAGATCAGAGCCCAAATAGCAATGAGAGAAGTGGCTGGGGATAGTTCCAGTTGGATCTGGACATGGAGGAACCAAGTAAAATTCATAAGGCTTCAATTTCCCAACTTCAACCAAGTTCTGATACAGAACTGGGCAAGACTTCTGTCACATGGCAACTTGGTCTTGAAATGACTTTGCATACTGGGAGCAAAAGATTAAATTCAGGCAATGGCAAAAAAAAAAAAAAATGTTAAAGAAGAAAGAAAAAGAAACAAGAAGAAAAGAAGAGGAGCATCAGGGAGATCTAATGTGGATGCAGCCAGCCCCCTAAGAGCGTTAGTGTTTAAGGGACTAAACACTTGTATGAGAGGGGCTCCTTCTCTCTAGTTCTCCCTGGAGTTGTCTCCAACCAGAGGAACTTTTAACAACAGACAGACTCTGAAAGAAAGTTGTGGAGGGGGAGGGGGTGTTGATATTTTCTTAAGGCACAAACAGGCAACATTCTCCTTGCTCTACTGATCTGTGAAAGGAAGTAGCACACAGGATGAGTGTACCTACATACTTAATGCATTGCCAAGATCTTCAGATCTATCTAATATGTCTGAATAATACCTAATAATGTCTGTTCAGTCTTTTGGACAAAACAACCAATAGTTCACGTGCAACAAGTATTCAGTAAATGGAAAAAAGGGGGAAAATGGATGAAAAATATCGCAGCAAGAAACTTGTTACTCGTAAAAATCTTAGAAATTATCAGTACTGACAGGCAAACAGAAATCGACCAACATATAGATGGAAAAAAGTACTGTGCTGCAGCACAATAATAAAACTCTTTTTTCCACACGGATCAGTCAAAGTTTCAAACAAATAAATAAATAAATTTGTTAATTAATATTAAATGATTATACATCACAATACAATATGATACAACACAATGCTATAACAGACCATTGTTCCAGTTGTATCTCTGCAAAAGCATGCATGTCTGCCCTCCGTGTTTTAGCATTTACATACTACTTGACCCAGCCTGAACACCGTTAATAATAACATTACAGTTCTTATGTGCTGTACTATAACATCAAAGTTCTTATGTACTGTACTAATAGCTCACATCCAGAAACACAAATGCACACACGTTCCCCATTCCCCTCCTCAAATCCTTACCCGACAATCTTCCCCCCATCTGCCCTCTCCCCCCTTTTTCCCTCCACCTCCTTTCCCCTCCCCCATTTCTCCCCAACACACATGCAAGCAACACCCTAAAAAAAACCTAAGGCTTCTCAGTAGCAGGGGACAGAACTCACTGAATGTCCAGTTTGTAGATCTGGTCCCAGAGAAGAGCAGCTAGCTCCTTCTTCAGTTCACTGAGGCGGGGCTCCATGGAGCCTGATGTGTCTACCAGCAGTGCCACCCTCTTATGGGTCAGGGTGCCAAACACACGGCGACTGCCTGCACCAAGGGAAAAAAACACACAAATGATGACTCTAGTTATTTGGACTTCAAGGTGGCCCCTTTAATCTTCAGAGGGCATCATTCATCATTCATAACCAAGTTGGTTCAGATTGATGGGTGTGCTAGTTTTGCAGTCTTCAGAACCCAGTTTCTACAGTAAAGTTGATGTCTGTTTATGGTAACAATGAAAACAGCTGGACTTGATGTCACATGACAATGTAGTAAGTATTTGACAACAGCCTGCAAAGTTTACTTGTTCTGCAGAGATGGATGCCAATATTTTCTCCCTCTGATATTTCTCCAAAGGTATTCATTTCTTAAGCCAGGCTTTTTTCTGTCTTTAACATTCCTGTTTTCCAAGTGATGCAAAATCACACAATTTTGCAACAACCATCACAGATCTCACTAAAGTTTATTTATATTCTAGTGCCACAAATTTTTCATGTTCTATATTTCTATGTAATCCCAAAATAGCGTGTCCAGGTTCATCCAAAATGT
>CM031596.1:43633725-43646225 GCA_018398815.1 Conus ventricosus | reverse complement strand
GGGTCCTTGGCAGATGTGGGTCGACTCCTCTGGGTGGGGGCTGCACACAGACACGTCACTGGCTGAAAAAAATAGGGATGTGAGGGGAGGTGAGGGGGTGTTAGAGAGAGAGAGAGAGAGAGAGAGAGAGAGAGAGAGAGAGAGAGAGAGAGAGAGAGAGAGAGTGTGTGTATGTGTGTGTGTGTGTGTGTGTGAATATGTGTGTGTGTGTGTGTCTGTGTGTGTGTGTGTGTGTGTGTGTGTGTGTGTGTGTGTGTGTGTGTGTGTGTGTGTGTGTGTATGTATGCGTGTAAGATAATGTTGCTTATAGCCCAGCCGACCGCAAAGGGCCACATCAGGGCTGTGTGTATGCGTGTGTGTGTGTGTGTGTGTGTGTGTGTGTGTGTGTGTGTGTGTGTGTGTGTGTGTGTGTGTGTATGCGCACATGCGCATCCTACTTTCCAATGAAGGATAAAATGGGATTATACCCATATGTAGTGTTGACTTTTGGTCTTTTTAATGCATGTACTCAAGTTTGAGACTTCAGTTTTAAGTCTCATTTGAAAAACATGGAGAGGCTTCGAGTATACACATATGCTGACTTCAAACAAAAAAAAGAAAAAACCTTCTCCTTGCTAGCTGGCTCAAAAGTTTAACCCAGGATCTTTGTATCAAACAAACAATACTTTAACCACTATGCCAGACAGCACTGATGGATCATCTGAAAGTAGGGAATTGATGATCAAACAGTATTAACTGATTTGAAAGCAGCTCAAACAGCTATATATCCATGCACAGTCATGATATTCAAATGTTACAACATCCGTTTCTTTTCTTTTCAAATTACAGGAAAATGTTACATATTATCTTAAAGTAAAGAACACAAATGTCCTTCATTTGAAAAATTTATGAGAGTAAATAAAAGTATTAAGCAAAAAAGAAGGAAGAAAATACAATGAAAATAATACAGGCGACAGAAATGGCTGGTCAGTTGCAAAAGTCTGTACAAAAATCATTGGGTGTCTCTACACAGATGGCAGAGGAAGCTATGCAATTACGCAAGACCATGGTCTTTTTTCTATTTTTGCTGGATGAATACAGTGCACTTCTGTTTTCACCTCTCTGCATTTTCATTTTGTTCTTTGGATGATAGAGGGAGGTAAGGTAAGGTAAGGTAATGTTGCTTATAGCCCAACTGACCAGGAAAGCAAGTCAGTGATGCTGGGGGGGGGGGGGGGGGTGATCTCTCACCTTTTGCTGTCAGTTTTGGTTCTCGCACTCTTGACGCACTGGAGGGTCTCCATGATATGGCTTGCCGCTCGTGTCTTTCATCCAAGTCCTCTTTCTGAAATCCCAACGTACACCTCTGGTGTGATCTTTCAATACCATACTGCTTAAATGCACTGTCAGTGGGAGTTGTTTTTAACATTGTAGTCCCATTGTATCAGTCTGTGTATGACATGGCTTGCGTCTGAAATGACCAGATATAAAAAGGTGGATATCAAGAATTAGAACATATTCAAGGACCAGCTTCTAAGTGAAATAACCCTTGACAGAACTTCCATAAGCCCTCACAGTTTACTGAACCTTTTATAGAGATTACGACAACTGTCAGACATCCTAAGCGATAAACATCCGCTGAACATTCTTACTCTACGGCAAGACATGTCATGAGTACACACTGATATCAGAATTCTCTCTCTCTCTCTATTCCATGCTATTGATATGCCAGCAACAGAGAAAACTAACATTTGCCAAGGTCATTTAAAAAAAAAATCAGGGCAACTTGATTCAACCAATGAGAGATGGCCACAGTGGATCACTCAACACTTACTTCCTTATTTGTCTGTCCCATCAACTGAGCCGTTCATTCCCATCTCCCTACATGCAGCTACATTTGTATACAGATTCTTGCAGTCATTTTCACATTCTGATTTCTCTCAGGGGCAAGTGACTGCATTCCATCAAGGACAGCCATGATGCTGGAAAAACTGAGGTTTGCTCTGGTTATGCTACAGTTAGGTACGTTTCAATTTTTCTGAATACAAATTTGTAAAATGATTCTTAGTGAGTCCGCCAAAAACAAGGACAAACAAATTAGAAGACAATTTCTTAATACACTGAACAAAACCATGGAGCGTAGGATCTGTCATCAGCGCCTGTTGAACAGCATAAACGTGTGAACAAAAATGAATCAGACATTAGCAGGCATTCACATATGTTGCTATGGCGGATCAAAAACATCTCTACCAATTGCTAATCAAACGCTGCTGGGATTCAAACCAAGATATTAGAGTAGCTGTTAAAAAAAAGTCCAAGAAAGCATGAGCATGGTACACTTAGATTGTTTGCACACCAGTAACGATTCATACATGTTTAGACAAGTTTGGAGAAACTCAGGTGACCTTGTTAAGGCTTAAAAGTCTGCAAAGACTGACTTGGGTTGGTGAAACTTTGTAAATTTAATGTTGTCCCCTTTCATAAAAAGAGGGGAAAAAATGATAGATTTTGTGGTTGTCAAATGATTTCAGTTTCCAGCATGGAGTCCAGGACTACGTACAAACACTTTTTAATTCTTAGGAAACTGAGCACTACCATTAGTGGTGCCATGATGAGTAAATTATGTCTTTACTGACTGAAGTGGGTAGCAGATATACTGAAACAAAGGTAAGATTATTCTCAAGTGTTTATTCTTTTATGTGTGTGATTTACGAACTGTCTTCATTATATACTGAGTTTGGCAATTCAGCTTGATAGATATTTAAAAGTGTGCCCTTTCTTGTGTATGAGTCCTTACAACCCTTTTCACTCCCCCACCCAACCCCTTTGCCCCCTACCACTTCTTCCATTCCTCCCTCTTTCACCATCCTTCCCCCTCTCTCTACCCCACTTTCCCTGTTCACCATCTTTTCTTTCTTGCCAAATGTTTGTTACTGCTGTTGCCTCACACCAAGGCTCAGCACTCACCTGTCCACTGCTGCTGCCGTAACTGTAGTACTGGGGGGATGGCAGAGCCCTCTGATGAGGGGAGGAATCTGAAGTACCTGATGGCGGCAATGCTCTCACCTCTTCCATTTCAGGGTAGTGCTGCAACATATCCCAGTTTGTTCATTTTAGAATGATGCAGATCTTGCCCAGGTGCTTCTACTACACAAGAATCAATATCAAAGAGTAAAGCTTGGAGACATGAAGAAGCTATAGTTAGGCAGAAAAAATGAATCTATAATGTACAACCCTGTTCGCATTCTGTACAAACACTCACCCCTAACATGTACTATAATGTTAAAAGGAAGAAGTAAAGCTTATAATTTTCTGCAGCTTTCATTGTTAGGCATAAAATAAGAACAGCCAAAATCACCAGGCTTTTCTGAGCTGCGCAAAAATGTCTTCTTTCATTTCTAAATGCCTTTCTTTTGCTGCCATTATTTTGAATGCTGTTTGTCCCCTGCCCAAAGAAGATAGAATAGGTTGAAATGCAAATTGTCTGTGTTTTGTTTGTTTTTCCGTTTGGTGGCTCGGTAATCCTATTTTTGCTTTAAGATTAATTAATCATCCAAATATTTCATGAAAATCTATCAAACAAAGAAAATCAAAGAACCATGCATGCCATGGCAGTTTCTGTACATATATTCTTCACTCACAAATCTGTTCTTGTACTTTTTCTTGACTGCGTCCACCAGCATACTGCACTTGCGGGAGAAGTTGAGGGCACGCTGAATCTCCGAGTTGATGAGCTGGATGTCATCGTTCTCAATGATGCCTGTCCACAGAGTGGGCAGAGTGGTGAAAACAATAAACACCCAACAGTACTGACTTATCTCATCCAGTCCTTCCCCTTACATCTCAACGTCTTTTCAGACTTACTTTCTTATACTTCTGTCCTACACAGTGTTTTCAAACTCTTCTGAAAAGGTATGGGAGCATTGTAATATTGTTGGTAAATATGTCAACTTTTACACAGCAATGGCCTTGTCCTGCAAGAACTTGGAAACTAGATCAAGTAATGTGTGTGTGTGTGCTTGCGTGCGTGCGTGCGTGCGTGTGCGTGTGTGCGCACGCATGTACACATGCGTGTGAATAGATATGCATGCATGCATGCATGTGTGTGTGTGTGTGTGTGCATGTGTGTTTGAGTGTTTGTGAATGTGTGCATGGATGAACTGTGCCTGTTAGCATGCATATGTGCATGCATGCAAATCATTAGGTCAGTCAAGTCAATATGCATTACAGATTTCTTGTAGTTGAACACCATTACACGATCGGAAATCAATACGACAAAATTTACAGAACACTCAGTAGGTATGAAATCACGTCCTGGTGCAAATTTCATCAGCAGAGCAATCTGCATCTACATTAGTCTTTTCCATGGTTCACACATCAAATCGTAACTGTGAGTGAAAGACACCAAAGATACAAAATGACTCCAGCTGATAATGCCACTGCAGCTGAACACACACTGTACATTATAGTTACAAACCTCACCCATTCTCCTGTGAAGGAATAATTCTCTGTCTAGCTGTTTACCATATGACTGGAAAATGACTGCCCCACATATACCACTAAGATAAAGGCGTTATGTTTAATCTGAATGTTTTTTCCCAGCAGCGTTTTGTCAATGAACCTTGACCTACTGTTGGGAAAACACACACACACTCTCTCTCTCTCTCTCACACACACACACACACACACCACACACACACACACACACACACACACACACACACACACACACACACACATACACACACACAAACACACATACGCATATACACAAGATCATGCAACACCTCACAGATTTTAGGTGTGATTTTAGACTATGCTTCATGCTTGAAGAGAGTGCTACTGACAGTGACAGTGATGAACAGTATGCTAGGTCTACTGGAGGTGACTAACAGTCTCACAGCAAGCAGTTTCATTCTGAAGTGTGAATAGAAGTTCGAGAACAATAGTACGGTGTGGCATGACCAGAAATTAGGGACATTTTTTGCACCTTACCGAGAATCAGGCTTAAAGCAGATGTAAGTTTATCCTTTCGTTGTTTCTATCTATCATGCCTTTCTTTCCATCATGCATGACAACAGCATATGTAATGTAAAAGGATATTTATAGAGCAGTTTACCTCATGAGAGCCAAAAGCGCATATTACAGAAACATGATAAAATACTAATTCTGACTCAAAGCACACACACACACACACGCACACATGCACACACAACACACACACACACACACACACACACACACACACACACACACACACACACACACACAACGCATACACACACACATACACACACACATACGTGCACGCGCGCATAGCTCAGCATATAACTAAGAGTGTGCGACGTCAGCTGAGCAGTTGACTGAACTTTCTCCTGCTGCATGCATGTTTTCTGGGTGCAGCGCACTGCTACCCAGCTGGCCTGTGCTGTGCATTTAGCTCTGGCAATGAAAGGGTTAAGCATATAGATATTCAGGCTTCAGGTAGACTCCCATGGCAATGAAAGGGTTAAGCATATAGATATTCAGGCTTCAGGTAGACACCCATGCCCCAGTGCATCACAACGAGTCCACTCTCTTATATCTGAACTGCATCCACTTACCTGTCTCTCTCTTCTAATGCACCAGTACATTGTACTGTCTCAACAAGCCCACTCTCTCCTGTACCTGAACTGCATTCACTCACCTGTCTCTCCCCTCCCATGTACCAGTACATTGTACTGTGTCAACAAGCCCACTCTCTCCTGTACCTGAACTGCATTCACTCACCTGTCTCTCCCCTCCCATGCACCAGTACATTGTACTGTGTCAGGAAGCCCACTCTCTCCTACACCTGAACTGCATTCTCCTACCTGTTTCTCCACTCCCATGCATGAGTACATTGTACTGTCTCAACAAGCCCACTCTCTCCTGTACCTGGAACTGCATTCACTCACCTGTCTCTCCCCTCCCATGTACCAGTACACTGTACTGTGTCAACAAGCCCACTCTCTCCTACACCTGAACTGCATTCACTCACCTGTCTCTCTGAACCACATGAACCGGCCGCTCGTGCAGTGTGCCAGCTGCCTCAGGCACTCGGAGGTGCGTGTGATGTTGGCATAACGGCCAGGTATGGCGCCATGCTCATCGTAGTCGTCCACATTGAACAGGATGGTGTGGATGGTGGCATTCCAAGCCGAGGCAGTTTCCTCGGCAAAGGAGATGACAACATCCTGGTCCTGATCAGGCACTCCGCTGGTGAACACGTAGACGCCCTGTACATCTGTGGAAGCAAAACGCCATCCTGTGAACGTCAGGGGCTGAATTGGTTACATTCTCCTTGGAACAGAATGCTTTATTTCCCTTTCTTTTCTTTTAATACACGCATCCTGAAAGGGAACCGTGGTTTAAAGACTCATCTGAAGGGTTTGGAAAGGGTTACAGTCTATACAGATGCTGACTTTGAAGACAGAATCTCCTCAAGCTTGGTTAACTTTGGCGAGGATTGAACCCTGGCTCAGAACAGTGCTTTATCCAGAAAACCCACCAGCCCTCCAACTTGTTTCCTACCAAGTAGCATTAATTTGAAGTTGTGGGTGAGCAATTATTTCATCACAGGAGCAAGAGTTACTCTACATGTTTGTTATTTATTTTTCCCTACCAACTGTTGTGAAAAGACTTTGGTTATAAAAAAAAAAAATTCACTTCTTTGAAAAATCACTCACCAACCGTTCACATAACACACCTCTAACTTATCTACACCACAGTTTGTTTTATCTAACACAGTCCATAAAACAGAGACTAACCGTTCACATAACACACCTCTAACTTATCTACACCACAGTTTGTTTTATCTAACACAGTCCATAAAACAGAGACTAACCGTTCACATAACACACCTCTAACTTATCTACACCACAGTTTGTTTTATCTAACACAGTCCATAAAACAGAGACTAACCGTTCACATAACACACCTCTAACTTATCTACACCACAGTTTGTTTTATCTAACACAGTCCATAAAACAGAGACTAGAATCCAAACAAGTCATGTCAGAATTTGGAGGAGCGTTCCAAATGAGGTCAGTATCACTAGCTTCTATCACAGCCACAGCTCATCATTTAAAGGACTTCAGTCTGGAAAAAAAAAATCACTTAAGGCTTTCATTACAGTTGATTTTTTTTCATGATCAGCATTGACTGTATTTGAAAAAAAAATCACTTAAGGTTTTCATTACAGTTGATTTTTTCATGATCAGCATTGACTGTATTTGAAAAAAAAAATCACTTAAGGCTTTCATTACAGTTGATTTTTTCATGATCAGCATTGACTGTATTTGAAAAAAAAAATCACTTAAGGCTTTCATTACAGTTGATTTTTTCATGATCAGCATTGACTGTATTTGAAAAAAAAAATCACTTAAGGCTTTCATTACAGTTGATTTTTTCATGATCAGCATTGACTGTATTTGAAAAAAAAAATCACTTAAGGCTTTCATTACAGTTGATTTTTTCATGATCAGCATTGACTGTATTTGAAAAAAAAAATCACTTAAGGCTTTCATTACAGTTGATTTTTTCATGATCAGCATTGACTGTATTTGAAAAAAAAAAATCACTTAAGGCTTTCATTACAGTTGATTTTTTCATGATCAGCATTGACTGTATTTGAAAAAAAAAATCACTTAAGGCTTTCATTACAGTTGATTTTTTCATGATCAGCATTGACTGTATTTGGGCATGCTCCCCTTGCCCAAAGTTGACATGCTCAGGACTGTTGTACGGGAGACAACCACTCACAGACGTTGTGTTTCTGTTCCTCGTTGTTCTCCATGGTCAGGCGCAGAGCAGACAGGAAGTTCCTGCTGCCCTCACACTGCAGCTCCAGCACCCACCTGCCAACAGGTCATCGCCAAAGAACTACATTTCTTTGTTTTTACAAAGCGAGACAACTGAAGGTGGAAACTGAAGCAAATTTTTTAAAGAAAAGTTATTAGTTCCACAAGACGATCCAGACAAACAGATTACCAGACAAAACACAATGCATTTCAACCTCTTGGGTCTTCTTCAGGCAAAACAAGCAACATTTAGGACAACAGGCAAAACAAGCAACATTTAGGACAACAGGCAAAACAAGCAACATTTAGGACAACAAAAATGAAGAACGAGCAACCACTTACCTTCTCATATTCGGCGCAAAATAGGTGTTGAATGAAAACAAGGCCAGTGGGAAAGGGACCATGGGAGTTAAAGTAATAATGATGAAATTAATAATAATAATAATGATAACAAGAATAATAGTGATGAAAGTGATGATGATGAAAATATTTAAGTAATAATCTTCTTTTAAAATGATAAGTAATGATAAAAAAAGGACATTAACTTTTACCCCCTAAGCAACATAAATGGATTTTTCCTTTTCCTTCTTTACTGTGTTGTCTTTTTTTTTAAAGAGCAATTTTGTTAAAGGGGACAAAGAACAAACAGAAACAGTAGGCAAGATATGAACAATCCACTAGCTAACAGTCCACTGGCAAGATTAAAACATGACGTTATGCATTCAGATACAGCACTGAAAGCATCAAAATCATATCATGCGTTGTGTCATCCTAAAAATATAACCAGCAGTTTTGTTCTTACTTCACAAGACAACAGGTTTGGACATAAAACAAAAATTGTGAGGCTTTTCAGCACACACAAAATCACGAGGCATTTGTAAATCTTAGAGAGTATAAATACCATTCTCAAGATGAAATAATCAACATACAGTAGCATGGAGGAAGTGCTATGACACATGTTGTGACTATGCTGGCACTAGGGGGACATCTGACACATGAAGTGATACTGTATACCAAAACATCTGCACTGTAATGCATGATCTGTTGTTTTTAAAGCATGGTCCACAGACAGAGAGGCAGCCTCACTCACTTCCAGGCATCCTGCAAGTTTTCTGGCGTGGGTCGAACCATGGTAGGCTTCCAAGCCACCGCCTTGCCGCCAAACCTGAATAGATGGTCATGTGAAATTGTACGCACATTTCACAATGGTTACATGTTTTACACTCAGTATTTGATACATCAGTATTTCACTGCTTATTTCCATTCCTTTCTTTTTCTACTTTTAGGAAAACAATTCCTTTTTACACAAGAAAAGGTGAATTATTTTTTTCAGAAGACATATAATTCAATTAGAAAAATAATGAGTTTAATGAAGACAGTTTCTTCTTTTCATTATTATAATCTTTTGTTTTTGCACAATATTACATTCAAACCTTCTTTTTCTGCTTTTTTTTTTCATTAACCTTTGATTGTTTTGCCCTAGCAAAGTAACCACATCTACGTATCCTGCACATACTTGTACTTAGCACAAGACAAAATCTAAACTTGTGAGTCAAACTTACACACACTTCTGAAAAAAACCTCTAAATCATAAAAATTTCAGAACATCCCTTACTTGAGAGTTCATTATATTCTAGCATTCCATTTATATTACATGCCAGACCCAAAATCTTTGAAGATATTCCATTTTTAATTTGAAAAAAAAAGAGAGATATAGAAGTAGATGTAGATATACAGATGTATTCATGTATCTATAAAGAAATATTTGAATAAAGTAATTTATGGAAAGAAACAGCATGACAGATAGACTTACGAGATAATGTTGAAGTAGTCTTTGTTGGCTACTTGCTGCTCCAGTAGCAGACGGAAGGAGTGCTGGATGTGCACCAGGTAGTTGATGTTGGACACCGAGTTGTCAACCCAGCAACACAATGCTAAAAACACACCACACGCATGCTTCAGTATGTAACAGTAATAAATCATCAATAATGATGTCAACAATAACAACAACAGTTAACATTTACAATAGGCAATTATCAAGATTTTCTGTTAAAAAAATTTCATGAAACAAGAAAATCAGCTCTCCCTCTTCTCTTCTCTTACATCACCTATTTTCTGACCTAAGGCAAATTAAGTCTAACAAAGAGAAAATTATAAAGATACAAAGGCAGGTCTTCCTCAAAAGTGTGGAAAGAAAAGAAACAAAGATATATATATAAGCCAACATAAAAAATGAGTTCATGTGCATTTTTCAGCCAACAAATACAAACAAAACAAAAAAATTCAAAAATATGAAAAAAATAACACAAACACAGACATACACACATGCAGACAACACACAGAGGGGCATAAATCTGTTTGCACAGTTGCAAGGTAAGTAACTGAAGCAGATAACGACTCTATCAATACTATGTTGATGTTGTGGAAAGTTACAGATCTATTATAAGTAGCTTCAATTGTTACCCAGATAAACTCTGTCTAGTATGACACCTTTTTTCTGCTCTTTCATTTTCTGTGCTCTCTAAGCAGCTCTACCACACACAGTCACTCCCAATTTCACCCTGTCTCCCCTCCACACTGGCAAACCGTAAGAAAATATCAATATCAGGTAGTCATGAGCCAACCCTCCAAAGGAGACACAGCACTGCTGCTGAGTCAGCCTAATACTTTAAGAGGACCATCAAAATGATCATGAAAAGAACAAGCGAATTCACATTTTCCTCACTTCTTCTCCACCAGAGTTCCAAAAATGCGGCGACTGCCACTGGCTAGCCAGTCCACCCGGCGCTCATACAGCTTGACGATCTCCTTCAGATGCTTCTGGTACTCAAAGAGCTGGGTCATGTCCACGTGGATGTTCTTTGTCGACCCGTCATGCCAGGCAAACTGCACCATCGCTTTCTGCACATGTTACAATTCTTAAGTCCATCATGTGCCTATGTCCATCCAAAGATGTAACCGATGATGTCATGTACAAGACCCCAAGAAAAGGGGTAGGTTCCCACCTAGGACAAAGACTCAGGCTTGAGGCCAGCGCTGACAGAAAAATCTACCCTGTCCTTAGCTGGTTCATTGTAGAATAAACCCTGAGAATCTGTACAGTTGTATTCCAGGAGTTTGTGTTGTATGTCAGTTGCGTAGGGTATTGTTAGTCACCTACAAACATGACAGCGCACACCACAGCCAAATGTTCTGAGAATGGTTCTAGATCCTGGACATTCTTCACACAGGTATGTGCGTAAATATGTATACAGACACATATAAACTGTGAATAAACATAAATCATGTGACCCCAGGTTGCTTCGCATTCAGTTCCATGTGGGGAATGTATTCTTCCAGTTTTTCAGATGTATGAACCATTGTTAGATAACTTTAAGTCACACCTCTGGCTAATCAACACTTCAATATTTAAAGATCCGGTGCATGGTAGACCTAACTTTTTGTGACTGAAACAACAAAGCACACAGGTGTGCACACTACATGTATACATTGACACATATCCCCCCCCCCCTTCCCCACACACACACACACAAACACACACACATACTCTCTCTCTCTCTTTCTCTCTCGTTTTAAAAAG
Source organism: Conus ventricosus (assembly GCA_018398815.1). Classification (NCBI taxonomy): domain Eukaryota; kingdom Metazoa; phylum Mollusca; class Gastropoda; order Neogastropoda; family Conidae; genus Conus; species Conus ventricosus. Next base: position 43,634,846 of record CM031596.1, on the reverse strand, counting down.
CAATGTAGAAAAATCTTTAAAATGAGGTCATCCTGTTTTCGGTTTTATATCTATTCTACGCATGAAATATTCATTCCCTACCAACAAGGATGCAAGTTTGTCCTTTAGATTGCCAAGACACACACAGGAATGTTGCACTTTGTATAATATACTTTGCACGTACACAAATGCTACCCATACAGCAAATACATGCATGAAATGTCTGACACAGACAGCATTCCAGGTGTACCTCATGAACTTGGGACTGCACTGCTCTCTTGATGACTGGGATGAACTCCTCGCGGTAGGAATAGGCATTGGGGCCAGCACTTGGTACAGGTCCAGACGATTGGCTGCCCACACCACCAGTCAATGTGTGAAAAACTCTGTTTCTCATACTTTATCTGGCCGAACAATGCTTTATGTTTACTTTGCATGGACATCCCTTTGCTGTATCTGGGATGAGGGGAAAAGTTGACTAAATCATCCATCACTCCAAGCTCCCTTTGAACTGTCTGAGTCACCTCTCTTGTGTGACATGCGATAATCTTCATTCCCTTGATTTGTTTGTAATATTTGAAACCTTTCTTTTTGAATCTCTCACTCTCTCTCTCTCTCTCTTTCTTTCTCTCTCACTTCAGTAATGCTTGAAGTTTTGATTTGCATTTATTAAATATTTCACTGTCTTCACATGCACGTGCTCCTCATTTTCCACCTTTTTCCATACTCCTGAAAAGCAGATACATCTCCAGTCGGGAGTAACTATACTTAACTCATGTAAGTTTCTTTCCCTACCTAGTGGTGGAAATATGCTTTTCTTCCTGCTCCTATCATGGACATCTGTGCTGACTTTTCACTCTGGCTGATGTCTAAACTTCGTTCCTTACTCCTAGCCATAACAGTATCACTTTGGCTAGTTTGAAGAAAATTCCAGATTCACCACCATGAATTGTTATCCTGATCTGGGGAACTGCTCCTGCCATTTCTATTTTGACTTCAGCCCCTCCAGCCTACCCCCCTCCACGCCTTACCCTTCCTCATCCAAACATCCACTCTAACATCTACCCCCAGACAGTCAGTCACCTTTCAGCCCATGCTGCTTCAGCCACTCCATGGATCCGCGGGGCTGGAACTTGGGCACG
>CM031596.1:43626225-43628725 GCA_018398815.1 Conus ventricosus | reverse complement strand
AAAGGATTAGATTTGGAAGAAAAAAAATTTTAAGCAATAAAATGGAAAGCGGTCCTTACATTCTTTTGATTAGTACATGTTCATTGTAGTGGAGGGAAGGAGAGGAAGAGGAGAGGAAAGGGTAGTTGTTTGTCTCTTTTTGTATCCTAATTGTGTTCAGGCTGACAGTGTCTGTTGAGATTTGTTTTTTCTGTTCATCTGTATCAGCAGACTGAATATTACCTTTTCCATTTCAAAAGCATAAAAATTTGAAAAGCTTATCTTCTCAAGACAATCTCCATCATTTTCTGATTTGTCCATGTTTTCTATGGATAGTGTCACAGAACACCAGAACCAAACGGATGACATTAATTCTTACAAATTAAATAGTGAGAACAGTCTTTGTAATCTCACTCTGACACATCATCACAGAGAAGAAACAGAGGTGTTTCATAAAATCCATCAAACAACAGCCCAAACATTTTCAGACTAAAATTGCTTATAATAATCAGTGGAAAGAAATCTCTAACATTCAATAAGAAGTGTGTCTTGACAAGACAAATACAGACGTGGATACTCACATGCGATCATTGACATCACGCACAACAGGCCACAGAGGGTCAAGGTCAGTGCCAAAGGACACTAAGTACATGCCCTTCTTTCTGGTCATCTGCTCATCCAGGAGGTGCTGCACGAAACACAAAATAAGAGATTCCTGCATAGCAGTCATCAAAACAATATTGATCCTGAAATCACATACAGTGTACCTGGATGCATTTTTTCTGTTCTGACATCAGCAGCAAATCTGGTAATGACTTTAATTCTAATCCAGCTAAATCGTTATACATATATTTAAAAAGAAAACAGGAGTGAGACTGGAAATGACTTAATTTTAATCCAGCTAAAAAGGTGTTCAAATCAAATCTTAAATGTACCATATAATTATCTTGCACTTTGTACTGGTTTGAACTGCCGTTTCCAGTTACGCAACTTCTGTACCTATTTTGTAACGTAATGAATTTGTGTCTCCAAGTTCAATTTAATCTCCACTCTAAAAACCACCAAAAGATTTTAAACAAACCAATAACATTAACAGTGAAAAAAAACCCAGGGCACTTATCTGAGCTACTACGTGCATAATTTTGAGGAAATGCTGTATCCTACAGGTGACAACCTGCAGTTATGGAGTTCACTTTCTTGTAAATTCTGTTTCACAAGGCATTCCTTCATATACATATTCTCTCTCTTTTTCTCTTGAAAGTTCTGTCCATTTACTTCCGTTTTTAACATACACACAAATACACACACACGTGCATGCACACACATACGCGCACACACACACATACACACACACATTTCATATACACTTACAATAAGAGATTCTTGCATGGCAGTCTGGCGCCCAAACCCTAAGTTGGCATCTGAAGAGTCAATGATGATAGCCACTCGCTCCCCCTTTACATGGCCAAACACCTGTGCACACACATTCACAACTCACAAAACCATACCAACATTTTCTGATCTCATCAGTTAAATTCACAAGTTAAAATCACAGCAGATTTTTTTGGTATCTCCTCTGTATCCAGTTCCAAAAACTATCTGGAATAAGAAAAGAACAGAGGGGGAATTTTAATGCATACATGTTCCCAGACCAATCACGCACACATTGTTATTCCCTAAATTTGGTTACTGTAAACTACATATTTGGATGTTCCCCAGGTCCAGCTTTCAGCAATGACAGAAACATCACTTTCTTTTTTTTTGGCAGATGCATTCTTTGCCGTCTGCATCAGACATGTGCACAAACATTAGCTTAAAATCAACACACTTTTGCACAGACATTAACTTGAAAAGCATAATCAACAAACTTCTGCACATTCACACAGATATGTATGCACTCATACATGCATAAAAATCTATCCAACATACACACATTCACATGGGATACAATAAGAAAAAACGGGTATACCCAACCACATGCATTTTTTCTCAAACACACACACACACACACACACACACACACACACACACACACACACACACACACACACACGACTGGTGAGTTGATTTTAACGTGGTGACAGCCCTGATGTGGCCCTTTGCAGTCGGCTGGGCTATAAGCAACATTATCTTATCCTACACACACACACACACGTGCACACACACACACACACACACACACACACACACACACACACACACACACACACACACACACACTTATATATACATATATACTTCCCCTACCCTCTTGCTGCCTTGCAGAAGCCACTTGATTCTCTTTGTGTACATTTCAATAGCCCTGAAAATGAATGGTACAAGTAGGATTAGTATGTTTAACAAAGGCCTTAAGGATGGACATGCTGTTCAAACAGCAGTAACAACAATAATGAGTATTTCTATTATTGTTCTTATTGTGCCTGTTTTTCTCACTCAGCTGTGGTTAGTGACTTTATCAATGTGACTGGTAGTTGCTGTCTTTGTTATTCTTGTTCTGATCACTGTTGCTGTTTGTTGCTAG
>CM031596.1:43591225-43621225 GCA_018398815.1 Conus ventricosus | reverse complement strand
AGCTCAAGTCAAGACATTAAACAGATATTTACACGGATTACTAACGTAAATTGCCAGTTTTGCCAATAACGTTTAAAAGTTAATGTGCTGGCGTAAATTTTATTAATGAGATTAGTCTAAAATCACAATTAAAAACTAAACATTTCGTCTCATCAGAATCATTCTAAGAATGCAATGCAGATTGCATTTGAAATTAAATCGACCAACAAGAGACAGAAAAATGGAGACAAACCCAGAGTCTTCTGCACCAAGAAACCGATCCTTCATGGACCGCCTCGATCCGAAGCCGAAAATTTCTTCCATTCTGTCTGACGGCTAGCGTGCGATGTTGCTAAAATGTTTCACTTGGCCTCCATTTTTGTTGATCCTGTTGCTAGTTGCTCTAGAGATATTTAGCAGGCACGCACTTTGGTAATTTTAATATCCAAAAGATGTCATCTTTTACTAGGTTAGATCACTTCTAAATTTATGAAATATTTTTTAATCTTTCATTTAGGATATTTTTATTTATCTATATTAAAAAATATATTTTGCATGTTTTATTTTGAAACTGCTGTCGACACATATCGTGAGAATCTACTGCGGACATCACTCTTCGTCATTTCCTTCCGTGACATTGCATGTATTTAAATAAATCCTTTCTGTTTCCGTATATGTTTCTGCACAGTATATGTTTTTGAGTCAAACAGGCCTAATATATAATGTGATGAGTTTATGGTTATGAATGAGAATTAGAGAACAGGGCGTGCTGCTTGTCTGACGAGCAATTATTTCGTCTGCTACAGTATTAAGGGAAATAACGCTCGCGCGCACAAACAAAAATCAATGCAGTTGAAAAATAGAAATGGCTTCATCAAAAATGAAACAGGTAAAGTTGTAAGCTTAGCCATTAAAAAAAGAAAAAAAATCTCTCAGCACTCAGTTTAAGTACATTTTGCGACTCTATCTGAGTCTTTGTATTCGGGAGGGAGTCACAGTTTCCTTGTTTTAGCAGCATGCTGAAACCCACGTGTGCGCACAGCGGCATACACAGAGTTGGTGATACGGTCTTGACAAGACGGCGTCTGTCTGATATGCCCATCATCCGATGTGTCCACAGTCTGATGTGCTCACTGCCCGATGTGCCCAAGGCCTGATGTACTGAAGGTCCGGTCTGCCCGGGACCCGAGGGTGTTTAACACCAACGTTTTATGTAGTTTCTCTGAGGAACAGATTTACATTTACAGTATGAGTGTGAATACGCGCGCGTGTGTGAGTGTGGTATATATATAGTATAGTGTTTGTGTGCAATCCTAGATCAGTGGCGAAAACCTCCCGCATGGGAGAACCCATTGAATTGCCCTCCATTCCGTCAGTAGGTTGTCTTCTCAGAGCTTGTGCAGTGGGAGTTCATCATTACTGATCGGGGTGTGTGTGTGTGTGTGTGTGTGTGTGTGTGTGTCACTGTGTGTGTGTGTGTGTGTGTGTGTGTGTGTGTGTGTGTGTGTGCACGCGAAACTAACAATGACAGCAAGCTGCCACCATCAGAATTCAATTACATTTACAGTATGCTCTTCACAGAGAGAGAAGAAGAGCGATAAGCTTATCAGGCTGTGGGTATGTCAGGCCCAAGACGCATCCGGCTGTGGGCACATTGGTACATGTCAGCCATGCTTATGTCAGATTATGGACACTGGCCCTTCCTAGACATATTGGGCCATGGACACATCAGACCTGGTACATCGATATCCTTCTCACTAGACACATTGTGACAGTGCGCATGCCACACACACACAACACACACACACACACACACACACACACACACCACACACACACACACACGCACGCACGCACGCACGCACGCGCGCGCGCGCATGCACACGCGCACGCGCACACACATGCATAAACACACAACAAGCTATTGTACAGGGCAGCAGAAAATCCTCTTTCATCACCTTTTAATCGATTCTGAATCACTGCTAGGCTTGATCCTGAGAATACAAACTCATCTTTTCTTACTCTGTATCAGTGACCTACAAATAGGTCGTACCTTCTTCTTCCTTCAGGTGAGCACCTTTAACATGATAAAGAGAACTTCACACATAGGTGGGTGAAAAAGCTCTTGTATCACATATATATGGCTTGTCTGCTGTCAACATCTTCTATCACATTAGTTCTGCTAACTATCACTTCTTCTGTCAACAGGACATGAACAAGTCATAAGCACATTTCTTTTAAGTGAGAAAGCTAAAGAAAAAGAAGAAAAAAGATATGAAATGTTGAAAAAGCATGGTGAAGGCAGCAGCAAGAAATTTGAAAGAGAGCTTGAGTGCAGAAGCTCCTCAGAGAAGATGCCCTTCCCTCAAAAGTGTTTCACCCCAGAGCTTTTATCAAAGGGGACAGATAACATCCAGACCATGACTCCCAGATATCTTTTTGATGTAAATATATACCTCAACACTCTGTGTGTGTGTGTGTGTGTGTGTGTGTGTGTGTGTGTGTGTGTGTGTGTGTGTGTGTGTGTGTGCTGTGACTAACCTTGCCATGTCTCTTTTCCTAATCCATTCTGCCACAGGCAGTTTACGCTGGTCAGCCCTAAAACAAAGTTGTCTGCACTTTACTAGAAGATCACATGTCCTGGTATTACAACTATTGTGTTATACAAAGCCATACACACACTATATCATATTAATATAACATAAATGATTGTGCATGACAGGAAAATTTTGATCATGCTCTTGAGATCATAAAGCCTCAGAAACATTCAAAGTGGGTGCACTGTCTGTACATAGATTGTGGTCTCTTACAAATCAGTGGTCTGATTTCAGTGTGGTTTGAACTTGTGGATACTTAATTTAAATGATTGAACATGATCTGTAAGTCTGACTTCGACTGACATTGATTCCTTTTGTTTCAGGGTAAAGCAGAGAAAGCAGTCAGAGAAAAGGGGAAACAGGCAAATAATGGAAGGTGAAACAACATGAATAGAATAATCCAGAAAATTATGAGGAAACATTAGTGGCAAAACTACCTGCATGTTGAGATATTTAGGTATTTAGGCATGCACACATGCGCGCACACACAGAGAATGATTTACAGCAGATTCATGGAACATTTTATCTGGCTGGTAGGTGGGGTGGATGAGTAAATGAGTTGAAAGTTGGGGGAAAAGCATTGATCTAGTTGATTGGGTTCTTTCCAATAATGGCACATGGGAATATATGCCCAGCACTCTTGACTGTCTGTGGAGCATTAAATTTAATTTCATAACCAGTGTTAAAGAGCTTATGAAATTAAGTTTCTAAAAAAAAACACTCCATAGCATTTCAGATGAGCACATTTCAGTAGGTACCATTGCAGATTTAATCCAGCATATGCAGAAGTAGATGTCAGTGAGTAAAAGCTTGAAAGACATGGATACCAGTTTGTCTTTTGTTGTTGTTGTTGTTGTAAGTATTGTTTTTGGTTAATATAGAAAAGAAAATTGCAGGCCACATGAAAGCTTTTTAAAGTTTTCTACAGAATGGGGAAGCTGTAAGCATTATATGAAAAATGACACTTTGTTAACTTTCATTGTTACCATGAATATGTAACATCTTTGATTGATAAAATGCCTTGATTTTTGTATATGTGCTTGTTTTGTTGTATTTTAGCATTGTTTGATTGCTTTCATTTATACATTTCTTAGATTCTATTTGAAGGGAATGTTAGTTCAAAAGTATAAAACAGTCATAACCAATCAGGGTTTTCTTTTCTATTACCTTGAATGCACTGTTGTTCAAGTATGTCCAATTGTTATGAACACATCATTTGAATTAAAGAGTTTAGAAACTTACAAAGTGTAAAATTTTGTCAGATGAAAACAGAATGGATACAGGTGAGATTTGAGGAAACAAAAAGTCATTTTAGGTTGTTTTTTTTTTGGGTGATCAGGACTAAGGCAGAGAACAAGACAGTTACAGCCAGCAACAAATGGATGCTGGGTAAAACTGGACTTGCAGCGAGCACCATCATCACTGTGCTGTCTGTCTGTGTGTTCCGCTTCCCCCTTAAGTCTCTGTTTGACAACTCCGTGGTGACCTTGGCTGGTGCAGACATGGCACATGACAAGCTGAGGTTTTCTGTGCCTTGTTCTGCTGATTATCAAGATGAACAGTTCACAGGTAAAGTGTTGAACCCTGTGTTCTTGTGAGTGTTGCATGTTCATTTTAACAGGTATATGAATATAGGAGCCAAACAATAAAGTTCTTCAGTGATTCCAAATTAAAAATTTGATCGAGTTTTATTAAACTTAAAACAAGGGTAAATCTGTCATGTTCCATATCCTATTCAAGAATGTGTGCAGTTATCTTGCCAGCCGTCTGAAACTTTTTAAGGACATCAGTTCATATTTTGTGGAGGGAAATAAAGACGTGGTATCGATGCATTATGAGATAATCGACTCAAAATTGGAAACAAAATAAAGAAAAAAATATACAGCATAAAGACCGATAGGAATAAAACAGTATTGAAGAATTGTGGATTTTTTAGCCTTGAAAATCATTCACGGTGAAGCATTTTTTGTAACTCATGCAAGCAGAAATGGCTCTAAGGAGAAAGATTACTTTATGTGTACAGAGAATAGCTTCCCTTATTATGTCAGAAAAAGCTTAATCAACTTTCCAATCCCTTTGTTGATAGTGGGTATGATGAGTATGATGAAAAGATGCTTGACTAGTCAGAGGGCAAAGAAAACTATTCTCATTCCTTCAGAGCATAGATGTATTCATACCTTGGAAATAAAAACGGTACATGATTATACCTCCATTCTGAAATGTCAGTACATGATTTTCAACAGTAAAATGTACTGTAATTCTGATTTTACATGATGTGGAATTTAGAATTTATACTGTACATCCTCATTTTTGCTTTTACAATTGCAGTTGATAGAGTAAGAGTATGAAAATGCGTAAAACAATTCTATGTCTTTTTACGCCTATCAGCAGTTAATGCTGTTTTTCTATTTTTCTGTCCAGAATGTAAGCCTCGACGATGTGGCCGACTAGTAACAGACAGTTTGGTCTCTAGAGAGGATGCTGAACATTTGCTTCGGTATGCCGCACCTTTGTAATTTTTTTATGGTAAAATGTGACATGCAGTTTGTCACTGGTCAGTCTGGTGAGTGTGTGTGTGTGTGTGTGTATGTGTGTGTGAGTGTGCGCGCAAGCATGTGCGTGTGTGTGTGTATACGGGTACAGGTCACTACCGCAAGCGTCACTACCGCGTGTAACACTACCGTGTGTAACACTGTCGCGTGTGTAAAACTACCGCGAGTAATACTACCGCGTGTAACACTTCCGCGTGTGTAACACTATCGTGTGTGTAATACTACCGCGAGTAGCACTACCGTGTGTAACACTTCCGCGTGTTGATGAGAGAGAGAGAGAGAGAGAGTGTGTGTATAAGTGAACGCATGCAAACTTTTTATCTTGTGAGTTTGGTTAGCACGACAAGAATTGAGTTAGTGTTCAGGGAGAGTGTTCTTATGTCGAACAGGCATTTTGTTTTATGTCGATCATTTGCAGTCCAAACAAACATTTCAAACTTTGGCCATGGAGGTAATACAGTCTCGTTACTCCAATGACAAGATCCTCTACAACTGGTATCTTTACCATCGAGACCGTGTAAATAAAACAACGGTCAACTGGCGCTGCGTACAGGACAAATGTAAAGGGAGAATCAGCACTCCGCTTGACTACCGCAATGGTGCCATCCCCAGTGTAAAGAATGACCACAACCACCCTGCCAACCCAGCGGACGTCCAGAAGCAGAAAAGTATTGCTGAGATGAAAGAAAGAGCCGCTGCTACAGATGCACCACCTCGAAGATTAATTGGAGAAATGATGGCAAATTTGACTGATGAGATGCTGACCAATTTGCCACAGAGATCAGCACTCAGGCGCACAATTCAGAGAAAACGGAAAAGAGATGATGCCTTTCCCCCTCTTCCACTAAATTTGGAAGACATCGAAATTCCGGAACAATTCAGAGAAGTTCTAGTTGGAGGCACTCAAGTCAGGTTTCTATTGCACGATACAGGTGACGCTGATAATGATGCTGAAGAGGAAGAAAACCGGTTTGAAACGCATTATTCTCTTCGGAACCGACGAAATGTTGCGGTTTATGACTGCAAACTCTAACTGGATGGCCGACGGCACGTTCAAGTAGCACCACAACTGTTTTTTCAGCTGTACACCATTCATGTCATTAAAGACAACCATGTCTTCCCATGCTTGTATGCTCTTCTGGCAGGAAAGAACAGACGGACATACGAAGAAATGTGGCGCCTTATCAAAATGTACGCACCAAATCTGAACCCACGGTTTTGCATCCTTAAGCCCTGATTTTGAATTGACAGCCAAAGCTGCAATCATCTCGGCGTTTCCACACATTGAGGTCAGAGGATGCTTCTTCCACTTATGCCAGTCAATCTGGAGAAAGATCCAGGATCTTGGGTTGCGAGTCACCATACCGATGACGAAGACACACGGCTGTACTGCCGCATGCTCGCATCATTGGCATTTTTGTCACCAGAGAAGATCACAGGGCATTTCGAGAAACTGCAGGAAGACATGAGTGAAAGAGACATGGACCCACGCTTGGGTGAACTCTATGACTACTTTGAGGACAATTATGTTGGAAGACTCTGCCGTGGGAAAAGACGGGACGCAAATCCCATGCGGGCCCCTCCACGTTTTGCTCTCGAGTTTTGGTCAGTTCGCGACAGGAACCAAGTCGATCTCCCGCGTACAAATAATAAACTGGAAGGGTGGCACAGGGCTTGCAATCCATGTTTGACGGCCCGAATCCATCCATCTGGAAATTCATCGCCAGAATCCAAAAGGAACAAAGTCTGCAGCACGGTGTTAAAATTCAAATGGAAGGAGGTCACCCTGGCCCAACCCCAAAGAAACATTTCTCGGCCATCAACAAACGACTCCAGACGCTCATCCAGTCGTACGAACGGGCTGAAGACAACGAGGACGAGGATGACGATGAAAACGACAAGGTTCCTTTCTTACGGTCAATGTGTGTTGAACCAATCGTGACACTTGACACCTGCTTTTAGTGTGGCCATTCTTTTTTTCTGTAATTCAGTATTGCTTTTAATACAAATATGTTTTGTAAATTAAAAATCCTCGAAAATTCTATGCATTCTGTGTGTGTGTGTGTGTGTGTGTGTGTGTGTATGTGTGTGTGTGTGTGTGTGTGTGTGTGCGTGCGTGCGTGCGTGCGTGCGTGCGTGTGTGTCCATCTGTCTGTCTGTCTCTCTCTGTCTCTTTGTCTGTCTGTCTGTCTCTTTGTCTGTCTGTCTGTCTGTCTGTCTGTCTCTCTCTCTCTGCCTCTCTGTCGGTCTGTCTGTTTGTTGTCTCTCTCTGTCTGTCTGTCTCTGTCTCTCTGTCTGTCTGTCTGTCCTGTCTCTGCTCTCTCTCTCTCTCTCTCTCTCTCTCTCTCTCTCTCTCTCTCTCTCTCTCTCTCTCTCTCTCTTCTATTCCTTGTGTCAGTCTGCCTCTTTTACTCTCTTTCTCTGTCTGTCTGTTGGTCTGTCTGTCTGTCTCTCTTTCTCTCTCTCTTTCTCAAAATAACATTACAAATCATATTCGTACTGACAGTACTGCAGAATGACAGAAAAATCACAGTATTATTTCACGCAGATGCGGTACTTGCGTTAGTGTTACACACGCAAAAGTGTTACGCACGGTAGTGCTACTCGCGGTAGTCTTACACACGCGATAGTGTTACACACGCGGAAGTGTTACACGCGGTAGTGTTACTCGCGGTAGTGTTACACTCGTGATAGTGTTACATGCGGTAGTGTTACACGCGTTAATGATGCTCGCGGTAGTGTCCCACAACCTGTGTATACATATGTGTGTTTATGTATGTGTGTGTATTTGTGCATGTGTGTGTGATATTTCTGCTTTTTATTTAAAAGAAATATAAACATTCCGTTATGGTGTTTTCTTGATTAAATGTAAGTACAACCAGAAGTTTATCTGGCAATTATTTGGTTTCAGTCAGTGCATGAGTGTGTGTGTGTGTGTGTGTGTGTGTGTGTGTGTGTGTGTGTGTGTGTGTGTGTGTGGGGTGTGTGCGCATTCATGCTTTTATGTGTGTGTGTGTGTGTGTGTTTAACATGTGGCATAACATGCATATCTGTGCAAATGCATGTTTATTTATGTGACATCTTACATGTGTTTGTGTGTGTTTAATTCTGTGTCTGTGGGGGTGTTAATTTGAGTCAGTTAAACAGCAGACATTTCTATTTTCACAAACTTGTGTGATCCTATTTGCTTTTAGGGTAGCGAAAAGAGGGCTGGCCCTTGGTGGATCGAAAGGAGGGGTGAGTAACATTCAAGTTAAGTTGTGAACACAAAAGATATTTCCATATGGTTCTTTGAATTAGCCATTATTTTGTTTCCATTATGTCTAAATCATGTAATTTCATTTTTTGGCTTCCAGGACTGACAAAACATTAGACTTGCAACAATGGAAGACTGGTCCCCAGGAAAGGCTTGTTTCTCCACGTGTTAACTAGTAGTTTATCGAAAGCTGTAGATGGTTTGCCTGTTCTTTAAGAGATCTCATGATCCACTGAACCTATGAGAGATAATGCATTTTTGACAGCTTTGACTTTGTCCTGACCAGTATATCATTATGATGTGCTTGGTGATCACCTGAAAGCATCTTTTCCAATTTCAGGCTGCTTACCGTTAGATCTGTTCCTCCTGCAGAATCACTGAATGTTCTCCTAGTGTTCTGGAGATGTGGGTGTTGTCTGACAATGCAGTAATAGCAGCAGCAAAGGTTGGACACTGAACTTCCTCCATTGTTGTTACCCTGGTCTGTTTGATGCTTCTTTAGGACTCCGTCAGTTACTAGTACAAAGTGAATAGGAGAGAGAATACAACCTTGGCTTATGTGACTCAGTTCGTAAAGCCAGTTACTGAATGTATCCACAGCTGTACACTGCATTGAGTTGATACTTGTGCAGCTACCGGAATTTCATAAGAAGGGCATATCTTCCTTTAGGATAACCCATGGATGTGACCAAAGGCCTTTCTGAAGTAGATGAAACTGATTCCTTGGGGCAGCTGAACTTCCTGACACTTCTAAATGATACAACAGAGAGAGAGAGAGAGAGAGAGAGAGAGAGAAGATCTGGTCTTTATGAGTTCTTTGGTCTGAATCTTGCTGACCCTGCGCACACCTTGTTGTCAACAGTATCTCTGTCTAAAGTTGAAGATGGTATGGCCATGGATTTATATAGGGACAGACTCCATCTAGCTGTCTGCCAAAGTTTCCTTTAAGAATACAGATAACAGTGCCATCCTTCCAGTCTTCTGGGACCACTGTATACCTCCACGTGTGCATATTCACTGAGTGATGGTCATGTCCCTTCATACTTTTGGAATTTCAGCCATGATTCTATATATGCCTGGTGACTTGTTTTTAAGCCGCCCTCATTTCATGTTCAGAAACATCATTAGTGTTGATGGGAAGAATGGCTATAAGGTCGTCATGAAGTGGGGGTAGAGCAGGCTCTGATAAATTAGAGGTCTTTCAGAAGTGTTCACCCACCTTTCTATTTCTTCTTCCCACCTGATTAGATGGCTCTGTCCTTTGCCTTCCTATACAATCTGATCTTGTAGCCATTGGTGTAGTGGGGTTTTTGTTGTTGTTTTTTTAATCAGTTTACTGATCCTGTAAGTTACCTCCTCTGTTTTTTTTTTTAAATTGTTTGTTTATTTTGTTTTTGGTTTTGTTTTGTTTTGTTTTTTGTCTAGTTGTCCAACCACTCTTTGTTGTTTATTTGGGTACTTGTCATCCCTGTCAGTAAATGCGTGGTAGATGGTAGTGTTGTCAAATGTTCTGTTACCATGCATGTGGCATAGTTGCTTCCTTCCTGTGATCAGTTGCTGCGTGTGGTGACTGATCCCTTACTCCTACTGGGGTGTCTTGTACACCCGGTCATCTTTGGCTGCTGCTCATGATATTGCATTTCTCAGATGGTCCCCCCCATTCAGCAGAACCAAGCACAGGGTCTGCATGAACATCTAAGTTGATGCTGAACAGCATTTATGGAACTTCTTCAGTGTTTCAAGGGTCTTCACCTGCCAAATGTCTTGACAGAGCCATCTTATTCTTGTGTGTTTTTCTGTTTTGTTTTTGTTTTGTTTTTTTGCCGTCCCAACCTCTGCCCCACCTCAGAGGCAGTGCACCCACGCCACTCATTCCGACACCCCATCCACAGCCACAGCCCTGTTGGCCCTGCCACAGCCCCGGCACCGACAATCCACAGGGAGCAGTCAGTGTCAAGTCGTCTAGAGGCAACCCACCGGAGGAGACACTGCACTGCTGCCGAGTCACTTCGGTGGTGTTCAGTGGCGCCTGTTCTGATCTAACATACGCAGGACACCACCTACTAAGCCCCCTACTGACAACAATAATTGCTTAGTCGCAGAGCCGGCGTGAGTGAGCTCTCCCTCCGGAGGGCGCCACCACGTCCGTCCAACGAGAGCCCCCATGGACTCGCCGATACTGGTGACCCCGATGGAACCAAACCAAGGCCACAGACGTGGAGAGGACATCGAAATTGAGTTCACCATGAGAGCAGGGCATGAAGGGCCACTGATTTTGAGACTTTTTTTTTATGCTGATCGATGAGGATGATTAAGATGATGCTACGGATTTCCATTTTGGTCTGAGACTACATGACAGGGCTGTACTCTACGCTTCCTTTCATAATATATCCCGGCATCAACCAGGCCCGAGAGATACTGGCACCTGCAGTGTTGGTCAGGAAATTTGAGCAACACTCTCAGAAACGCATCCATTAAGTGGATGAAACTCGACTGTGTGGTCCCAGTCTTCCCAGCTGAGTCCACAGCAAACTCAACTCTGGGTAGGAGCAGGTCGGGGCAGAAAAACCCACATGACTCGGATGAGATTTGAACCCACGACCTCCAAGCCGGGAGTCCGTGATGCTAACCACTTCGCCAAGGCGGCTGGTCTTATTCTTGTGTTTATTGGAAACAGTGAAAAGTCTTTGCATATTCTAAAGATGACATGAGGTATTTGCTTAAATTTTTTTTAGTGGGGAAAGAGAAGTGGGGGGAGGGGATGGGAGTGGGAAGGAGAGAAGAGAGTGGGGAGAGGGGGATGGTAAGTCAAATGAATATCAACACACTATTTTCAGCAAAAAGAGAAAAATGAGTTAAGTGGGAATGAGAGTATACAGATTGTGCGTGTGCACGCGCACATACATCTGTGTAAGTGAATTTGTGTGTCTGTCTGCTTATATGTCTTGCACATATAAAAGAGTGTGTGTCTGTGTCTGTGTGTGTAAACATTAATGTTTTTTTAAAGTGATTCTGAGAACTATTCATAAATCATAAACTGGAAGACAAATCTTTTTTAGTATCAAGTACATTATTCAATTAATTTAACGTTTGCTTTTTTTCCCCCAGGCCTCTATTTTGGATCTACATTCTGGTGCCTTGTCCATGGGAGATAGTTTTGTCAACATTTACAAGTAATCTCCCTTCCACTTCATCTTCTATTATCAATTCTGTATTATTATTCTCGGTCTTTTTCTACCTTTTCCCTCTGTTTCTCCATTTAAAAGAACATGTATATTACAAGGTAAGAAAGAACAAAAATTGTGAATGCTGTGTTTGAAATTAGTTTATGAACTTTAATTTCTTTTCTTCTTTCCATGAATCTCTACTTATTCCTTATTCCGATCACAACCAACCTGTGAAAATTTGTAGTTGCTCTTTTTTTCGTCCCCAAAGATCCTTTTTTGTTCTTTCTTTTGGTGCTTTCTGTCATATTATTATTGCCAAAATTCATAGTGCTGTCTGGTTGATGCTTGTAAAGTACTGTAAGTAGTATCAAAGAAAGAGCACAGCCTTATCAAGCAGTCTTTGAGCAAAATGGAAATCCATAGCATTATCTACATCATTATCATTGAGGTCACAGATTCTGTGGCCCTTCATGCCCTGCTCCCATGGTAACCTCAATTCTGACTTCCTCGCCACATCCATACCTGTGGTGAGTCATATTGTGGTTTTCAGTGTTGGCAAATGTACAGGGACAGCTGCTGGATAAATATGATGGCACCCTCCCGAGAGGATGCTCAACTCATGCTGGCTCCATGACTTAGCATTTGTTGTCATTTGGAAGGGGTTAAATGTGTGGTGTCCTGTGTATATTGAATCGAATCAGGCACCACTTGATTCTGTCAAAATGATTGTGCAGCAGTGCATTGTCTCCTTCAGTGGGTGTACCTGTGACAACTTGATAACACCCTATAGACTGCTGGTGTCAAGACCGCAATGCAATAATCCTTAGTGTGGCTGCATTTTTGTGAATTCCAGAATGAGCAGTGCAGGAGTAATGCTTTTGAGGGGTGACTGAAAAATGTGAAAGTGAAGAGAGAGAGAGAGAGAATCACCCATACATTGTTAAGGCAAAATGAATTAGACAAACAAGATTAATGTTAAGCCATTGTTACACATGCAGAAAGGTAAAATTGCTGCCTTCAAAGAGGCTTTGTGAGGGAATGTATAGTGTTGATAACTTAGCTGTACTTTTAGCTTTGTCCTTGGTTAGATCTAGTTCTGCTTATCCTGTGCTGACTTGTACTTTGCTTTTGACAGGAATCAGGCTCCCCCTTTTCACTTGTGAGGCATAGGATGTAGGTTATTGTATGTGTAATATTAGGGAGAAAAATTTCTGTTTTTAATCTTAGATATTGGTACATTTTCATTGTGACCCATCTGCCATGTAAGGCCGTCTTTGAGCTGTATTAGATCAGTTATTTCTTCTAGGGAGCAAAGGAAGTGGTTAAAGAATTGCCCAATCATTCAGAAAATGGCTTGAAATAATCATTTATGATGTGATTGTTTCAACCAAATGGCTGACCTAAAATATCCTGACAACACCCCTCATGTCTCATCTGTTTGAGTTTCTATACTGACTTCCATAAAAAACGCGAAAAATTGAAAGGCTATTTTTCGGGTGAAAAGGGGTGAATATACAATATTGAACCATTGTGGCAAGTTGTTTGGGTCCAAGACTCACGTGCAGTGAAAAAATTGTGTGAGCAACACATCATTCCCGGCATTGGAGGGTCAACAAAAATGGCAAACTGGTTGCTGCATGTGAGGCACGTGCACACCATGCAGAGCAAAGTTAACCAGCGACAAGTACGCAGGCATGCAGCCTTTATAAAGCCGCGCTACAAGGTTCAGATAACGACTTGCTGTCTGAGCGCTACAGAGATGCCAAGACTACGAGCAGAGGAACGCAATCGTGCCCTAGGCCATCTGGAGGCTGGTGTGGATGCCAGGCAGGTCGCCAACATCTTTAACGTCCACATCTCAACCATCTATCGTCTGCAGCACCGCATGAGAGTCACTGGTACCACTGATGATCGTCCCCGGCCAGGCCGTCCTCGGGTCACCACACTAAGAGAGGATCGCCATTTTGTTCGAACCCATCTGCGGGACAGGAGGCAAACAGCGGCTAACACTGCTCGACAGGTGCCTGGGAATCTCCAGCAACGAATCAGCCTCAACACTGTGCGGCGGCGTCTTCAGGAGAATGGGCTGGCATGTAGGCGTCCTCACAGAGGTCTGGTACTGACACCAAGACACCGGCAGGACAGGCTGCAGTGGGCACAAGCCCGAATCAACTGGCGCAGGCAGCAGTGGGGACGCATACTGTTCTCAGATGAGAGCCGTTTTTGTATTGACATGGCTGATGGTCGTGTCAGAATATGGCGTCGACCTGGTGAACGCTATGCTGACTCCTGTGTGGTAGAGCGGAACCCCTGGGGAGGCCCGAACGTTATGATATGGGGTGCAATTGGCATTAACCACGCCATAGGACCAGTCATCTTTCAGAACATTGGTCCTGGTCGCGGACAGGGTGTCAATGCACAGCGCTACATCCACCAGGTGCTCAGACCCCATATCGTTCCTTTTTTTGCGCAACACCCAAACTGGACATTCCAACAGGACAATGCAAGACCACACACAGCCAGGGCCACCCAGCAATTTCTTCAGCATAACAACGTCAATGTGCTGCCCTGGCCAGCCCTCAGTCCCGATTTAAACTCAATAGAACATTTTTGGGATGAACTTGGCAGACGGTTGGACCTCCTGCGTCCACGACCAGCAACAGCGGCTCAACTTCACCAGGCCATCGTCCATGTGTGGGCTGGTGTGCCAAGGGGATGCATGAACCACCTGGTCCACTCAATGAGCCGCAGGTGTCAAGCAGTTGTCCATGCAAATGGTGGCCACACACGGTATTAGGACTTCAAGCTGGTTTGTCACGTGACCTTGGATTTTCCACACAAAGACATATTGCTGATGACATTTTCACACATTACCGGTGTAATGAATCAAATCACGTTGAATTCTCGCTTCCACTCTGTACAATTGTGACCAATAAAATTCGCCCCTAACCTTCAGCTTGTTTTGCTTTCGCGTTTTTTATGGAAGTCAGTATATATTTAGGCCTACTCATAGCTCCCCTCTGCTCCCTGTCCCCTCCTTCACCACCCCTCCCCTTTCTGTTCTCCAATGACCACTTTCACGGATGTGCTGAAGTATTATGGACTTCGTCCATTCACAGTGGTCCCTCTGTGAGAAAACTGAAGCTGTAGAACGGTATAAAATGCCTTTTCGGACCAGCCGCCGTGGCAAAGTGGTTAGCGTCGCGGACTCCCGGCTGGGAGGTCGTGGGTTCGAATCCCATCAGAAATCATGTGGGTTTTTCTGCCCCGACCGGCTCCTACCCAGAGTTGAGTTGCTGCGGACTCAGTTGGGAAGACTGGGACCGCACAGTCGAGTTTCATCCATTTAATGGATGCGTTTCTGAGAGTGTTGCTCAAATTTCCTGACCAACACTGCAGGTGCCAGTATCTCTCGGGCCTGGTTGATGCCGGGATATATTATGAAAGGAAGCGTAGAGTACAGCCCTGTCATGTAGTCCCAGACCGAAATGGAAATCCGTAGCATCATCTTAATCATCCTCATTCTCATCGATCAGCATTAAAAAAAATTTTTTTTTTTAAAAGAAAGAATGTCTCAAATTCTGTGGCCCTTCATGCCCTGCTCTCATGGTGACCTCAATTTCGATGTCCTCTCCACGTCTGTGGCCTTGGTTTGGTTCCGTCGGGGTCACCGGTATCGGCGAGTCCGGGGGCTGTCGTTGGACGGACGTGGTGGCGCCCTCCGGAGGGAGAGCTCACTCACGCCGGCTCTGTGACTAAGCAATTATTGTCATCAGTAGGGGGCTTAGTAGGTGGTGTCCTGCGTATGTTAGATCAGAACAGGCGCCACTGAACACCACCGAAGTGACTCGGCAGCAGTGCAGTGTCTCCTCTGGTGGGTTGCCTCTTGACAACTTGACAATGACTGCTCCCTGTGGATTGTCGGTGCCGGGGCTGCGGCGGGGCTGACCGGGCTGTGGTTGTGGACAGGGTGTCGGAATGAGCGGCGTGGGTGCACTGCCTCTGAGGTGGCACAGAGGTTGGGACAGAAAAAAAAAAAAAGAAAAAAAATGCCTTTTTGGATGTAAAAGAAAATTTTTGCCCCTTGCCCCCCAGAGGAAAAGTATTTGCAGCACAAAAGTGTTATGCTTGTAATGCACTGTGTGTTCAGTTATCTTTGAGCCAGAAATTATCACATTTGTGGGCGTATGATGTGATGTTTGTATTTTACTCCCCAACTTACTTTGTTTTCAAGCACCCCAACTTACTTTATTTTCAAGACTTTCAGAAGACCTATCTCATAATATAAGTTTCAGAGATCTTTCATGTAATATATCTCAAGATGGTGAATTAGGCTTTTTACATGGAAAAAAATATAGTTATCTCCTGATCTCAAACATCATTGATAAGTTTTCAGAAATGTCTTCAGCATGCACACTATTTAGACATTGATAACATTATGCATCATTGATTGTTTTCAGAATTGCTGAGTCAGATACTTCACTGTTTTCTGAGGAAGACTTCAAAATTTACAGGTGAGAATGCTAGAACACTTGTGCGGGCAGTTTTGTAGCACCAGATTTGTTGTTGCATGCTGCTGGTTGTTTGCTGGTACTCTTTCTTTGAAGCAGTTACTGTTACTACTACTTTTATGTGGTATTCCTGTAACAATTGAATTGATTTTCTTAGAGCGTGTGACAAACTTGTAACAAACTATGACACTGTGATACTGAAACAAAAAGCTTGACAAAGATCCCATCACCCTGTTGCTCAAGGTGATTGGTGGTCTGCTTTCAGAAAAGTGAAGAATCAGATTCACAGGGCCATCGCAGAGGAGTTTGAGGTCCCCATGGAGAAACTGTTTCTGACCAAGCCCACCTTTTTCTCACGCATGGATACCACTCCTCCCCACAACCATTCACGATGAGTACTGGCACAAACACGTTGACAAGGTAACATGTTGAAGGGGATGAGTGTAACAGTCCATTTTGTTAAGCACTTCCATGTCATGTTGATGTTTGTCAGTCCAGTGAATTGCTGTTTGTGGTGATTTGCAAGTGAGGGAAATTCTGGAAGGAGACACATCATATTAATGCATGCATGCTTGTGTGCACACCCACCTTCCAACCTGCACACACGCACACACACACACACACACACACACACACACACACACACACACACACACACACACACACAAGTATGCAGGTACTTGCAATAGCATGTATGTGCACATGCACACGGCATGTGGCTGTGTGAGTGTGTGTGTAGAAAAGAGAGAGAATGTGTGTGAGTGTATGAGAGAGAGAACATGTGTGTGCGTGTGTATGAGAGTGAGAGTCTGTGCGCATGCATGTATGTTTGTGTCTATGTATGTGTATGTGTGTGTTTGTATATGTGTGCGTGTGTGTGTGCATGTATGTGTGTGCACACATGTGTGTGCATGCATGTGCATATGTGTGAAGGTGCATGAGTGTCCCGATAGATATTGTTGGACAGTAAAAAGATCAGAGATTGTTAATACATCGCTGCATCACAAAGTGACATTTACATGTAATATTAGACTTTGTAACACTTCGTAATTACAGTGTTATTTTTTGGGCAGGAGACCTATGGATCTTTTCACTACACCTCTTTGTTGTATCTGACCACCTACGCACAAGACTTCCGAGGTGGACGCTTCATCTTTGTGGACGAAGACGGCAAAAATAGGACTGTGGAGCCCAGACTAGGTCACGATTGACGATTTTTTTTTTTTTACTTTATTTGATTTGGTTTGGTTTGGTCCATTTGATAAGTTTGATTTGAATTGTTTGGGTTAATTTGGTTTGGTTTGGTTTGGCTTGATTTGTTTGGTTTGGTTTGATTGGTTCTTTTCTGTGATTTGTTTTGTTTGGTTTGATTGGTTCTTTTGTTTGATTGGTTTGGTTTGATTGGTATGAATTGTTAGATTCAATTTATTTGGCTTGGTTTGGTTTTGGTTTGATTTAGGGTTTTTTTTGGCTCTATTCGGTTTGATTTGATTGGTTTGGTGTGATGTGAACTCTTGTTTGGTGTGTTCAAATTTGTTTGGATTGGTTTGATGTGATGTTAAGTTCAGTTTTATTTGATTTGGTTTGCGGTGTTTGTTTCTTCTTGACTATAATTCTTCTAATTCTGTAAGTCTGTTGTCCCAGATACTCAAAAGCATGCAGGTACATTGATGTGCATTTGCATCATATACATATTCATAGCCAAACTATGAAAATAGCATTTTTCATTATTACAAGACAACTTATGTCATATATGTGCGCAAAAGCAGGCAAGCATAAATGTATATTTTATACCAACAGACACATGTGTAATTTTGCATGTATTGAATTTTTCATTGTTGTTTGGTTGATTTCTTTCCTTTTTCATTTGGTAAAATCACCCTCTGCTTGCTTATGAAACTGTAATATTTTTAAAGGAAAAGAAACAAGAAAATAAAGCATATTTTTTTGCTGTTCCAGGTCGTGTTTCGTTCTTCACCTCGGCATCAGAAAATCCTCATTTCGTGGAGCGTCTGATCGAAGGAGTGCGTTACGCTATCACTGTGTCCTTCACCTGTGACCCGAAACAAGCAATCTCTGACCCCAGTTTGAAATGATGTTCTGGATTCCTCTTTTGTTAGGTTATTGTTTGTGTATGATAAGCATGAATGTGACAAGGTGTGTGTTAGACAAGCAACTTTTTATGTGTTTTCCGTTTTACCTTTGGTGATGGGAGAGAGCGAAAGAATTGTGTGTGTGTGTGTGTGGTGTGTGTGTGTGTGTGTGTGTGTGTGTGTGTTACAAGGGGATGCTCACTTACGCTGCCTTCTTGACCAAGCATTTATTGTTGCCAGCAATGAACTAAACAGGTTTTGTCCTGTGCATTTTGGTCACATTTTTCTGTATGATAAGCATGATTATGACCGTGTGCTCTAAAAAGGCATTTGTTTATGTATTTTCCTTTTCAGTCTTGATGATGAGTGTGTATGTGTGCGTGCATGCATGCGTGTGCGTGAAGAAAGGAGGGGAATGCTCATGCAAACTAGCTTCTTGACTAAGCAGTTATTGTCATCAGCAGTGGGCTGAAGAGGTGTTTTCCTGCGCATGTTGGACAGAGCAGTCACCGCTGACCACCACTAAAGCGATTCAGCAGTAGTGCAGTGTCAGCTCAGTAGAATGCCTCATGATGACTTGATGGTGGTTGTTCCCTGTGAGTAGCGGTGCTGGGACTGTGGCAAGAGAAGCCTGGGTGTGGCTGTGGTGAAATGGGAATAATGTCACTGAGGGAACCACAAACATGCGACAGCAAGAAAGAAAGAAACAAAAGATATTTTTACGTTGCGGGCGTTGTTTCAGATTCTGTTTGTCTGTCAGCCAACGCGAAAATTTTTGAATGGTTTAGCAGATCCTCATCACTTTTAACTAATGGGAGTTGAACGTTTTGAACTGCTTAGGTTCTGATATATGTTTCCTTTGATTTTACTAAGATCTTTCTTCTTCTTTGTTGCTTTCACTCTTACCTCTCTCCACCTCTGTTTGTGTGTGTATGCAAGTTTGAGAAAGAGCGAAAGATAAAGACTTTTCTTCTATTTTTTCTTTTATCTAATGGATAACAGGATGAAGCACAGTGAAAGAGATGCAAAAAAGTTTCAGTCTCTCCTGGTTTGATGGCTGACAGGTTGGAAGGTATGCTCGCATGTGAGTTTGTTTTCTTTCTTAATCCCTTTTTAAATCATAAGAGTGGAAGACACAAACTGACAACCACATTATTCAGATCCTTCCAGAATTAAGATTGCATCCTGTCTGTCTCTAGAAAATGAAAAGA
Source organism: Conus ventricosus (assembly GCA_018398815.1). Classification (NCBI taxonomy): domain Eukaryota; kingdom Metazoa; phylum Mollusca; class Gastropoda; order Neogastropoda; family Conidae; genus Conus; species Conus ventricosus. Next base: position 43,601,859 of record CM031596.1, on the reverse strand, counting down.
ACAGCGTTGTACAGGCTACATTCTTCCAGATGATATACCAAACTCCTGATTGCAGCATGTACTTACTCCGCATCAAATAAACCATGGATGCAAGGGAGGTGTTCCGGGCAAAATTTCCATGCAATGTTTGCTTTGATAGGTGGACAGAAACGCCCACCAACAGAAAATCAAAATTATATGGGTTGTGTCAAACTATGATAATGCATTCTTCTCAAGGAAAGCTTCCAGAAATCTATTGTGACACTGAGGATATACAACATAATGCAAGACTGATCATGTTTTCCTCCCACATGCTTACCTCTTTGAAGGATAAAGATACTTTATGATGCATGCCCTGTGATGGGGCCATCAAAATATGAAATGTGCTGGGATTTACTAAGCTGGCACAAGCATTTCTTTGCAGACTCTGTGAAGTCCTTGTTCCGAGATGTTTCCAATTGATGCAAATTTTCTTTTTAATGGAAATCCACGAATTTCAGTTGCTTTGATTGAATATGAATCTATTTCTTTCCTCACTTTTAAGAATTACTTTGTTTTGGATTTCAACCTCAGGTTTTAATTTGCACGTAGTTCTGTACTTATCTTGTTTCCAGCCATGATACGAACGTTTTAGCTGGCTGGGTGATAAACAACAGACACAAAATCACATCTCCTCTCTTCTATCCCAATCTCAGTAATCAAGGCCCCTGTTTATTATGCCAAAGAAGAAGACTAAAAGAGATCAGAAATCCACCTCTAGTAAGCACTTGTTACAGGGGTGATTTACTGCTTGAATCTATGTGCTGTTTGCTGGAATCATTTCTTTTTCTGTCTAATCAATTGTGTACAAATAAGCGTGTCTGTGAACTCTTATAGGAATGGAGTAATTTCTCAAAATAGGAAAAGATAAACTGTGGTTGAATGTTTTCGATATCAAATGGCTTGCACACATGACATGAATGAGTAGATACATGTGTGCTTGTGTGCTCCTGTATACGTGCATACACATCCAACATACAAACACTGACAAATACATGCAGTCATGAACTCTCATGTCTGCACATAACACAACCATGGTGACTACACACTAGCGCATACACATATGCGCGTGTATACACACATGCGCGTGCACACTCACACACACACACACACACACACACACACACACACACACACACACACACACACTCTCACACACATACATGCGCAAGCGCACACACGCACACAGAGGAGTTGTTTCTCTGTGTGTCTCCTAAAGATTAAAGACAAGAAATCGAACATGAGAGACGACAATGCAAACCATCAGAGACAAGAAGTCTAACCATTGAAGAAATGAAATTAAACGTGAGAGAGGAAAAGCAAACCATTTCAGACGAGAAACGGGGGCCGGAATAGCCCAGTTGGTAGAGCGCAGGACTCGTGATCCTGGGGTTGCGGGTTCGAATCTCCGCCGGGCCGTTCGGTACAGGGGGATTTTTCCCTCGGAGTTAACATTGGTTCTGACTCCATTTCCCATACAGTTCTTCAAATGAGACTATAAACCGAGGTTACGTGTGTGAACGCACGCATAACAGCTTGCACACACGTAAAATCTTATCACCAACTTTCGGAAGAGAAGGCCAGTTTGGCCGTTGGTGTGGATGACACGTAACACATAGCATGCACCTTCCCCGAAGTTGGAGTATGTATGGCTGCCTTAATGGCGGGATAAAAAAAACACGGTCATACACACAAAACCCCACTCCCTTTGTTGGTGACTTGCCTGTCTACACAGGGAGTGTCCGCAGGAGTATCAACCTGCGTACGCAGAAAGAAAGAAAAGAAAGAAAGACGAGAAATCAAACCATTGGAGACAAGAAATCAAACCATAAGAGACAAAAATCAAACCATGAGAGACAAGAAGTCAAATCACATGAGAAAAGAAATCAAGCTTTCAGATATATGAAATAGAAAGAAACAAAAAAACAAAACAAAAAACATCAGACGTAAGACTTTAAAGCGTATCAGACAAGAAATCAAATCGTAGAGACAAAGAAATCGGATCAGCAGAAAGAAGAAATCAAACCATAACAGCCAAAAAAAAAAAAAAAAAAAAAAGCTCTCTAGTCGTTGGAAACGAGAAACAACCATTAAAGGCAAAAAGCAAACCACTAGACAGAGAAGCATTTTCTTTTCTTTCGTCTCATCTTCTGTACTTTTTCTTTCTGCGTTCACACATGGAATCTCGGTTTATAGTCTCATTCGAAGGACTGTATGGGAAATGGAGTCAGAACCAACCTTAACTCCGAGGGAAAAATCCCCCTATACCAGAACGGTTCGGCGGAGAATCGAACCGGCAACCCCAGATCACCAAGATTACAAGTCCGGCGCTCTACCACTGAGCTGTTCCGGCCCCCATCTTCTGTACTTATTCAGCTCCAGCACACCCACACCGCTCATTCCGGTTCCCCCTTTACAGCCACATTGCACTGGCAATTTACACGGGGCAATTAAGATCAAACTCTCGTTAGGCAACCCACCAGAGGAGACACTGCACTGCGGTTGAGTCACTCCGTAGATTTTAATAGTGGCTGTTCTGATCCAGCATACGCGTGACACTACATTCAAAGCCCCCTAATGACAACAATAACTGCTCAGTCACGGAGCCACCGTGAGCAAGCGTCACCATCCTGAGGGCGCCAACACGTGCGTACATCGACAGTGCCTATGAACTTACGGATAATGATGATCTCAATACGAACTCACCAAAGACAGACGTAAAGAGGAATTCGAATTTTAGTTTACCACAAGAGTAATGCATGAAGGGACACAGATGAGGATGATGATAAAGATGATGCTATGGAGCTTCACTCTGGTTCAATACTACATGATAGGGCTGCTTTCAGTTTGCATTGAATGTCTTGACACTGTAGTGGTGGTCTGGGAATCTGAGCAATAATCTCAGAGACGCATCCATTCAGTGGATGAAACTCGGCTGTGTGGTTCCACAGTCTTGCTATTTGAGTCCATAGCAGACTCAACTCTTGAGTAGAAGCTGATCGGGATGGAAAAAATCCCCACATATAAGTGACTGACTTTGGAAATCAAAACCTTCATCTCCCTACCCAAAGTTCACGACACTTACTACTGTACCATGGCAGCTGGAGAGGAGCGACTTATAACCGTGGACGGTGGACGTCTCGGAGGCAGACAGGAAAAGACGAGGATTGACAACAGAAAGGACAAGACTGGTTACAGCATCTACGTCCTGTCGTGTTTGTCAAAGGGCTGTAGAGTTCCACACTGCACTGCTACAGCCAATGGTCTTCCTCAGGCTGGTAACGGTGATAGAACAGGAAAACGTTTAATTTGTGCTCTGTCCATGGGCATAGTTAGGGCAAGAGGAATCCAACTAGACAGTCCGCCCTGGTCATGAACTCGTGGCCGCTATGACACGTCTGAGACTGTTTTCGCCCTTGGCCCGTGACTTCATCGCGGACGCGCTTTGTCCAGTTGTGCTGTGTTAATTCAATCCAGATACTCTGCTCGCAACCGTCAGAGGTGAAAACAGGTGTAGCAGCGTTCATCACTGCAGTGACCTGCTAGGTCCTAGTTGGCTCCAGAACCAGTGATCTCTTTCTCAGACCTCAGACTGACAGCCATAATTTCGAACTCGGTGACTTCTAAGGCACAAAATGACCCCAGACAGCGGTCAGTTTTGAAGGGAGAATCAAACCGAAGTCAGTTTGAGCAGGGCAGGAACGGCTACAAAATTTGGAGACTTTTTGTTCTTAATTTGGTGGTCATCCTTCGGGGTGGCAATTCTGGAGGATAACACCATAGGCCGTGAGTTTCATTTTGGACCACGTTTTACAATTTACATTTCGTTTCACAACCCCCCCCCCCCCCCCCTCCCTACAACGATCTGACAATGTTTTGAAGATGCACGATAATGACAAAATCAAAATGGCTTACTGTATTCGCCAGAGTAAGCCCATTGAGTAACCCTAATGTGGATTTTAACCTATCAGATTTATAAACGCATATAAGCATCAAAAATTGATAAACGAACAATTTAGACTCGGACCATTATGGACATGGACACAAATACAAGTACTATGATCAAATATTGTAAGAGAGAGAGAGACAGACAGACAGAAAGAAGAAGCAGAAGAAGTGATGATGACGATGATGATGAAAAGTTGTGGACAGGATTTAACAACTATTCTTCAAAGTGAATTATTTTTTTTTATTTCTTCAGAGTTTTAGTGGATGGACATTATCAGTTCTATGTATCAAAACAGCAGGCTTACTCATTCTCCAATTTCCCCTCGCCCCGTTCCCCCCATATTTTCTTTCCCTTTTCATTCTTCCTTCGAGCAGTACCGAGAAATGGACGACCCAAGCTCGCTATCAATTATTTCTACACGGCAGTTGCAGACAAGGCATTAGTCTCTGGTAGCCAGGAACGAATCCGCCCTTCTCGTGTCTGCTCAGTAATTCATTGCCCACAAAGTATGTGTCATTCGGCAATTCCTCACCTCAAGTTGATTGTCATTTGAGCTGCCAGAGTTGCTGCAGTATGGTATAGGGGACTACACAGGGAATGATCGTCTCACACGAAACTCGTTTTTTTTTGTTTTTTTTTTTATACCCTGTTTTAAACCATAAAAACTGTGTGTTTCCGTGCCCCCCCCCCCCCCCCCTCCCTCTCTCTCTCTCTCTCTCTGTGTTTTTTACTATTTTGTCGTTGTTTACGAAGGGAGACAACAACAACAACAAATTTGAACAAACTGATGTAGAGTCGGAGCGATGGTGTCGGATTTTAATCAGTGATTTGTCTTTACTAGACATGGACATTGCCAAGGAATGGGTATGTCTCGAAGTCTAGCCTTATTTTGGACGTTCTTCGTAAAACGTAATAATGAACAGAAGAGAATAAAATCAAGTGTCATAAATATCTTTACAAAAGCGTCGCACGGAAATCCAAGTTCGGTCTAAATTTGTTTAACAACGAAACTTTGCAAGAAAGACCCTCTCCGTGAAAACTTCTGTCCCTTAAAGTCCGGTCTTTCCTGGTTTTTCCTTCATTTCAAGCCTACTGGAGATCTCTCCCACTTAAAGCCCGCTGTCTATGGTGTTCTAGGTGTCGCTGCTACGAGGTTTCACTGTATTTGCAATGACAGTATTCAACTCTGCAGACTCGCTGACATGACTGCCTTCTACACCATAGATCCACCTCCGCCAATACCACTGATCTCCCAGTAGTACCGACACCTCATCACGGTTTCTCCTGATTAATTCATGGACCACACGAAGACTCCGTCAATACATTCTGACATCATGTAAATGAGGTTAGCCCTTCCAGACGAATGCATGGAAGACCTGGGAAAAGCGGAGGTGGGAAGATGAGGTAGGGGTCGGGACGTGAGGGGAGGGGAAAGGGGAGAGGAGGGGAAAGGGGAGGGGAGTATCAACTAAAAAAAAAGAGCAAGGATGATAGCTAAGATATCACACACACACACACACACACACACGAACGCGCACGAGAGCAGTGCGAGGTTGACTCAAACTCGAGCACTTTGTTCTATTTAAATTTCGTGCGTGTGCGCGTGCGCAGTCATCAGCTCGTTTAAATAACAAAAGTGTAATCAGTAGGCCTATGAAACTGCTCCCGCCCAGACGCGGCATCAGACTCAACAGGATAATAAATATCAACTCATGAATGTCTATATATCTTCGCCAATCATATGGGCAGCGGGGTGGGGTGGAGGTGGGGGGTTGCGAAGCGGGGAAAGGAAAAAAAAAAAAAAAAAAAGACGGGACGCCTCAATCAGCATGGACCCCCCCCCCCCCCCACCCCCACCCCAACACACACACACACACGCCATTCCCCCGTCCCCCACCCCCCATAACCCCTAATTCGCGAAGGAAGTTTCTGCATAAGAAGAAGTGTGAATACCTTTGGATGATATAAATCTACAAAGACAAAGCTCATTGTCACAATAAGATATAGTTTTGAACTGAAACATGCAGCTAACTAACCCCCCCCCTCTCTCTCTCTCTCTCTCTCTCTCTCTCTCTCTCTCTCTCTCTCTCTCACACACACACACACACACACACACACACACACACGCTCACACACAGAGCCTTTGTTAGATCCTGAGTTCACTGTGTTTTTAATTGTATCCGTAACGAACTTTTGCGAGTTACTATGAATATAATAATGAGATGTGAACAGAGCAGCGCCGCAGCAAGCGTCTTTGACTTGGCCACAGCCCTTGACCTTGCCACAGACCGATGGCGTTAACTGTCAAGAAATGGCCGAGTCTGTAGTTTCTGCTCGTGATTACTTTATGGACTATCCTTACAGTCGGCGTTGACGTTGGCTTTGAGAAATGACAGCCTAGCTTCCATACCCATTGTCCACACGTAGGCTACTTCTCCTAGTGAATGATTGAGGAACTGCCGGGACAGAAAATGATCACATGTGGAATCGCTGGAAAAAGCAATAAGAAGGATGAGTGACAGGGTATCTTCTATCTACACGACACACCACCAAAGACCGTTCAATTTAGGCTGTTATACACGAAAGACTGTACAATATAAAGTATCTTACAATGTGGTCATTGCACGCGCACGCGCGCGCGCGGGGACACACACACACACACACACACACACACACACACACACACACACACAAACATACACAGAGGGAGAGACAGACAAAGAGAGAGAGAGACAGACAAAGAGAGAGGCAGACAGACAAAGAGAGAGAGAGAGTATCCGTTATACTTCTCTCTCTCTCTCTCTCTCTCTCTCTCTCTCTCTCTCTCTCTCTCTCTCTCTCCTGTCCGTTGTCTGTCTGTACACCTCTCTCTCTCTCTGTCTCTGTCTCTCTCTCTCTCTCTCTTTTCTCTCTCTCTCTCTCTCTCTCTCTGTCGCGCGCGCGTGTGTGTGTAAGTGAGGATGGGCTTAAAGAGGAGTTTCAAGGGATGACACAAAAACACTCAAAGCCCAGGAGACTTTCTCTCCAATGGATTTGATAAAGTCGCAGTTTTCCTTTTCGGAGCTTCCTTTAGGACAGAGGTTGAGATGAACACAGTGTCAGTTAGTTAAAATGACGTAAAAACATTCGCATTAAAAACATAAAATGCGAAGACTGCGCAATGAAGAAGTACAGGTGAAGGATACAACCAAACACATGGGCACACAAGTCATTAATCTCTTTATTACCGTCATATTAACACACAAATAATGCCGTTAATATCACTATTTTTAAAGCACAATAAGAAACGAATAATAAAACGTCAGTGTGCGTTGAGCGTTGTGTGTGTGTGTGTGTGTGTGTGTTTGGGAAATACTTGTGCGTGTGTGCGCATAAGAGAGAGAGAGAGAGAAAGAGAGAGAGAGTGTGTGTGCGTGTGTGTGTGTTTGTATGTGTGTGTGTGTGTGTGTGTGTGTGTGTGTGTGTGTGTGTGTGTGTGTGTGTGTTGCTGTTGTTGTTGTTGTTGTTGCTGCTGTTGTTGTTGTTGTCGTTATTGTTACTGTATAGTTGACGAAAAGACTGAGAGTATGTATTGAAAAGTTTAAAACATTTTCAGTCTGCATTCAACATTGTAAGATCTAACAGAGATTTACAGTCAAGCAGTTTTGTTACTGTCATTTGTTCATAACACCAACAGTGCATATCATACTCCCTTGTTTTAAAATGAATGTGTTACGTAAACCAGTTCCCGTACATCCTTTTTTCAGAACAAAGACCTCACTATTTACCAGTCACGGAACATGCACACACACAAAAAGAGAAAAAGATCATAAGATGTGTTAAACAATCCAAATTGATTCAAAGACACAACATATTGTATACTTCGCCTGGAAGAGTATTCTACTCAAGAGAATGTATCGGGCCCTTCTCTCTATTTTTCCTGGCATCTTTTAGAAGAAGTCTTCAAAATCTGAGCGTCTGCTTAAAATCAAATCGATATAAAAGCGACTATGTTTGAGAGAAAGAGGCGAAGGAAGAGGATAAGCTGAGATGCAAAAAAAATAAATAAATAAAGAAACAATGAAAAAAGAAAATGTCATCCCCTCCCTCACACTCGCACACACACACACACACACACACACGCGCGCGCACACACACACACACACACACACACACACACACACACACACACACACACACGTCAAAAGTGACCGCAAATTATAGGTAAGGTGCAGGCATCTGCAATTTTAAAAAAATGAATGTCAGAGTACAAAACTTTGTAAATTTACAAGCGGCATATAGTAACAGGTGGTGCCTGAATACATTAGTAACGCTATATTGCAGTAAATAGAGAACGAAACAAACTGCAATATTACCGAAAACCAGGCAAAATACACGAACACACGAAACAGTGTAAGGTAACATGTATTTCATACGTATTATGAAACAAGGGAATTTTCGACTTTCTTCTTTAGATGTAATAAATAGCAAACATTAAAAAATATCAACACACACACACACACACACACACACATACTTCCTACCTTCCCCGTATCGCAGTCAGCACGTCACAGCATTGTTTTGGTGAAACAAAATGTATAAAATATATGCCTTCTTCTTTCAGCAGACTTGAATTTAGCCAAATAGTCTGACAACGACACAGCAGTCTCCCTAGCCTACGATAGTTGTACTATTCTTGTACTATGATAGTATATCACGCCGATAGATCAAATAAATGCATGTCCTAAGTTTTCAACCGGTAATGAAATGCAGCAGTCGGTGTTGACATAGATACTCGTGTGATCAAAATGAAACACGTTCTTTGTCTTTAATAGGGGAAAAAAGGGAATATGTTGGACCCCATCTCTGCGTGCGTGTGCGAGGGCGCGCATGTGTGTGTGAGTGTGTGTGTGTGTGTGTGTGTGTGTGTGTGTGTCTGTGTGTGTGCATGCGCGCGCGCGCGCTCGCGCTTGAAAATAGATTTAGACGCAGGCCTCTCTCTCTCTCTCTCTCTCTCTCTCTCTCTCTGTGCGCATACGTGTTTGCCAGGAGTATTATGTCAATTCTTTGCTTATTCTTTTCTTGGTAGTTAGCTTGTCACGTTATTATTATCATTTTTTTAAAGCTGCGTGCTGTTCTGTTGGGCCGGTGTATGTCCAGGTCTCGTATGCACATGATTGGTCAAACAAATCATAAAAATGCACGAGCAGTTTGTATGTTTCAGCAGTAATAAAACAGCCAGTAAGTGAATCGAAAATTACATTATGAATCCGTAAAAAAAATGATTGGACGGTAAGTTTGCGTAGTCAGCATTCACTGCCAGCAATGAAGCTATTCTGAGACAGGCCAACAACAGGCATTGTTTTACATGTAAGCAGCTCCATTCTCCTCTTATCCCAACAGATCGGTGAACTCTATGCTTTCAACTAACTTATCAGAGCTCTGTTATATAGATTAAGAAAATGCGCATTATGTATGTGAAGGCAGAAAAAATACAAATGCATTTTGCGGTATTTTCTTCTGGTAACTAGATAACTGAGTTCTGATAATTTAGTTGAAAACATTTAGTTGAAGGATCCGTTTAGATAAGAGAATACATAGATACATACATGTATAGATAGATAGATAGATAGATAGATAGATAGATAGATAGAGAGGGAAATGTATATGGATATGGTTAGGTAGATAGATATAGATGTGTGTGTGTGTGTGTGTGTGTGTGTGTGTGTGTGTGTGTGTGTGTGTGTGTGTGTGTGTGTGTGTGTGTGTGTGTGTGTGTGTGTGCGTGTGTGCGTGTGTGTGTGAATTTCTTCAATTTAATCTCTAACCACACCAGTAATATTAGTATACACAGACATGTATGTTTGTATGTATGTATGCATACAAACATGCCTGCATGTACATATATCCACATCTTTTTATCCACATACATGAGTAATTCTCAACAGGTGGCATTTTCACCACCCTTGTACAGAAAGTCGATTTGTTTTGATAGGATGAATATGCGTAAACAATAGTCTTTGCAGATGACAGAAGACCGAATATGCACAGGTTCCAAAAAAAAGGTGCACATACAATTTATCGGCGTCCTTCTCTGCACAGAACAGCAATCAGCACTTTAGCCATGTCTATCGTTTCTGTATTGTAGAGATTATCATCCCCAAAACAGCATCAAGGAGAAGACATGTCTGTCCTTCATCAACTGTTAGAGGGCCACAGAGAATCACGACAGATGGAGAGATATTGTCAAGAAGTTATCAGTGATGCGTCTTCACGTCCCCTCGCTAGGATTGAAAGACGATATATCAGAAAAGATGTGAGTTGCTTCTCTCCACTGTTTTTGTAAGCCGCTTTCTCCCCATACTGTTTCTGAACCGACGTTTAACATTGAATGTTTTGCACAACACATCAAAACGTAAAGAAAATGAAACTGAAGTGAATCGAGCGATTATATGATCATCAACTGCATTTTGCTCTAAAACAATAAAACACAGAAAAAAGGGGATGGGGATGTTTCCACAAATGGTTAATTCATGTTTGGAGTAACATCAAACAATTTTCTTTACAAAAATATGAAAGAAGATTAAAACACAACGCTAAATGTGTCGAGTTAGATTTCGCAAAACAGGTCGTCTCCACAGCACTGATTCCTACTTTCCCATACTCTTCTTTCTACTCTTCTCTTTAC
>CM031596.1:43571225-43576225 GCA_018398815.1 Conus ventricosus | reverse complement strand
AATGGTCGATTTTGATCTCATTGCCGACGAATCATAAGAAGATTTACGAAATTCCGTGAATCAAGTAGCCCGACATATGTCATTGATATAGATATGACACACAGGAGAAAAACGAAGTCTAAGTTAAAATAATTTTTAGTTTCTGATCAGCAGTCCCTCCCCCCCCCTAATACCTGTTACACCCCAAAAAGACGCCCGCCCCAAAAAGACGCCGGTGTCTTTTTGGCCCCGGCATCACACCCCAAAAAGACGCCTCGCCCCAAAAAGACGCTGGTGTCTTTTGGGGGCTACATCACACCCCAAAAAGACGCCTCGAAAGTGATGTGTGAGCACTCTCTCAGCCCTTCGGGCTTACGTTTCTTCAGCCTTCGGCATCAACCCCATAGCTTCGCTACGGCCTTTATTTTGATGAGATCATCGATCAGACGGGAGTAGACTGGGACACAGCTTCGTATAAAAATATAAGTCAAAAGTTGGTCATGAAATGAAAATATCGACAGCACAGTCCCAAAAAGACGCCGGTCCTCCGGGCGTCTTTTTGGGGTGTGATGAAGGGGGCCAAAAAGACACCGGCGTCTTTTTGGGGCGGGTGTCTTTTTGGGGTGTAATACCCCCCCCCCCCCCCCCCCCCCCCGGTCTAACCGGTCTAAAATCTACCCTGTGCTCTTCTGTACAAACCAAATCAATGTTGTTTTAAAGACTGGAGATCAGAAAAGGAAATATTCAACCACATTTTGTTTCATATGTACCAAAAATAGTAACGTCCTCTCAGTAGTTGACGAAGCAGTCTTCATTCTCAACTCTCCAAAGTCTCTCCAGCGGTTTCTTGTGTGTGAAAAGCGAAAAGCTGTTCAGCCTACTTTTTTTCCTACAAAACTTCGAGACAGCCACAAAACGTTAAACAAGTGGACAGCTGTTCATCATCATATCATCCCTTTGACCACTTGTCTGAGGGACGTGGAGACCGCCATCTGCACAGCATGGTAGCTGCTACTGTCCGACAGTCCGTAACAATACCTCAGTTAACGGCCGGTAAACGCTCTGCTGTACCCCTCTTACTGAATAATACCCACGGTTCTTTTCACTAATCGTAAGGACGTTTACAAAATCCGGTGAATCACGTCGCCTGACACAAAAGAACAGGGACAGAGACGAAAAAAAAAGATTACGATCTGGTCTCTAATTCAGCTACTTTCCGTTTAACATCTACTTCGTCTTCAACACAAACAGTATGCATGTTGTCTGTAATGGCTAGGGGACAACAAGGAAGACCTTTTTTCTTTTCGTTTTTTTTCATTTTCTTTCTTTCTTTTTCTTTTACTCTTTTTTTTTTTTTTTTGGGGGGGGGGGGGGGGGCTTTTTGTTGTTACCATCTCCTCTTCCGTGTCACTTCATGGTATGAACCCCCACACCGCTCATTCCGAACACCGTCCATCGCTTACACCCTGGCTTGTCCCGTTCCAGCCACGCTACCGGCAATTTTACATGGAAAGGTCAATGTCCAGTCGTCATGAAGCAACCCACCAGAGAAAGTACAGCACTTCTGCTGAGTCAGTTGAAGTACAGTGCTTCCCGTTCTGATCCAACATACGCAGGATACCACCTACAGAGCCCAATACTGATCATAGTGACTGCTCCGAGTCGCGGAGCCATTGTGAGTGACCTCGACACGACCTCGCCAAGACCCGGTGAGGAAATCGAACCTCTTTATGTGGTCAATGAGGATAAGGATGATGATGTTGATGCTACGGAACTCCACATTCTGGTCTGAAACTGCGTGACACGGCTGTACTTCACGCTTGCTTTCATAGCATTCCCCGGGGTCAAGCCGGCCCGAGAGATTCAGACACCTGCAGTGCTGGTCAGGCAGTTGAAGCAACACTGTCAGACAAGCATCCATTCAATGGATAAACTCGACTGTGTGGTCCCGGTTTTCCTGACAGAGCCCATAGAAAACTCAACTCTGAATGTGAGCCGGCCGGGGCAGAATAATCCCACGGTTCTGATGGGAATCGAACACAATACCTTGCAAGCTGGGAATCCGCGACGTTAAGCACTGCGTCCAGGCGGCTGGTGGGGTGGGGGGGGGGGGGATATTTTCTGATGATGTTCAGCTGATTTTTCTTTCCCACGGACCCACAGCAGTGATATCCTCTGGTTGGGAGAACGGTCTGAAATCTTATTCTTATTCTCGTCTCTAAGAATAATTTCCGTGGTGCATGATAAGTATCTTAATGTTCTATAGTCCTCTGACGGCTGGCACAAATTACAGGACTTTTTAAATGCCTGTTTTGTCTTCCGCGTCCGTTAATATGCAAATTAAGGCGGTGATTAAAGATAGGAAAATCTAGCACCACCCTTTACAAAATGCTGTCAGGATTTTTGCTACACCCGCTACTCTTCATGCCCGTAGTAACGAGGACGTATTAGACTACCCCACTTAACTTAAACCGCGTGCTACACTCCCATAAACAATTGTTATGAATACTATGTAACAAATCTAAACTGACACCTCTGCTAAGTCACATCTTTTTGTTTGTTTGTTTGTTTGCTTGTTTTTGTTCTTGAAGTTTTTTAATTTCTTTGCTATTTGTTCTCGAGTCTCTCTCTTGTTTTTCTTACATGTATTTGAATTGCCTGCAGACAGGTAAAGGGCAAACGAGTTGCTTTCGAATTTATTTTCAAATGTTTCTTCCATCTATTTTGTGATCTTGTGTAAACATGTTTATTTCTCCTTACGCCAGCCTGTTGTTAGGAAGACGACCTATCGCCTTCCATACAGCCCTAATATGGCTCCTCGTGGTCGGCTGGGCTATACACTACATGAATGATCATCATCCATCTGCAGGGAATAAGTATTATTACCCGCAATGATACATGCTGTGTGCCATTAATTCCGAAGCCTTTTTCTTTCAACTCTGACACAGGGTCCTTCATGACAGAACTCATCCAGTTGACATCTTCAATGATTAGGAATTTGTACATGAAGCATTAATTGTTTTGACCTGAAAGCATGGCTCAGACAAACGTCGAAGCAAGGCAAGCACTACACATGTAACCGATCATCACACTTACTCGCGAAACACGTGACACACAATGTGAACGTGATACTCTTCAAGTAAGCCATCGCACAAGCTTCCTAGCTTACTTGCTTGCCAACTTTCTTGCTTGCTTCCGCGCGCGCACCCTCCCACACACCCACACCTTGTCAGAAAGGCTTTGGTATCAGGGATTTTTTGTCAACGCATCTTTTTTAATAAATAAAAAAGGAACTTCTGATAGGTCTTCTCGCTTAACCTCTTGACTACAGTCGACCTTTTGACCTCTTGACCTTCATTTCTTGACGCTGATTATTACATAGCCGGAAAGTACAACCGAATGAGACACGCACGTGCGCATACAGGCTGCAAGACTGGACATGTTCATCTTCTTAAGACAATCACAATGAAACGGTCCTCTCGTAGCCCTGTCCCCATGGTTATCATGTGAGCAGGCAGGAAGGGGCCACCAACCCATCCTACCCTCTCAGCGTTGGCGATCAGGAGAAAATATTCTATCACCGTGACTTCCACGCCAGGCGGACAGAGCTACTCATTTTTCCGGCAATGAAAATTTCGCACAGGTTACCAAAGTTAGCAGGGAGCAAGATTTTAAATAATCTTTCAAAGTATTGAAACTTAGCCCCCCCCCCCCCCCCCCCCACACACACACACACACACACACATTTATTTTAAAAAAAGCCAACACAATGTGGTCTTATGTGACGCATAGTACTTACAAAAAAGGCTGAAAATCTTCTAGACGCACAGTGCAGACCACTACAATCGGGCGAAGGTAAAGCAGTTGTATAAAGAATGGTAAGACTGAATCCTGAAGGGGGGTAAGCTAGAAGCAGACAACAGACACAACACAGGAGACATGTGAGCAAGGGGAGAGGAAGAGACTAATCAAGACCTGAATGCCGAGATCTCTCTTTCCCAATCAGCAGTCAGCTAACAGAATTAGACGAATCACGGAGGCCGACACATACAATCATATTTATAAACAAAAGAGACAGAGATGAAAACGTAAGACGAAGTTTAAACAGTCTCGAGTCTAAATTAGCCGTTTTCTGTATAAATCCACAATGTCTTCAACACAAACAAGACAAATGTCGTCTTGAAAAGCCCAGAGGCCGAACAAGAAAAGTTCCTAAAGTGTGTTCAGCCATTTTATTTGTTCCCATGCACTGAAGACAGTCACGTTTTCTGATTGGTAGGAAGAGACCTCGGCATTCTCATTCTAAGGGGGAAAATGGTGTACTGGGATGTTTTATTACGAGAGGAAGCTTGGACAGTGACCTGCATGGCTGTTACTGTGCTCTCATGGCCTGGCATCACTCGCAGCAGTTCCCCTGTCTTGGCGTTGTAAGCCCGGCAAGAGGCGTCTCCACACCCCGTGAACACTACACGAAGGGCACGTGCACACACCATGCCACACACCACAGCCACGTGAGGAGAGAAAGTTAACAGAAGAAAAAAAAAAACCCAGTAAGTGACGTGATAACTTGTGACTTAACTACTCGTGTTTAACTTGTGAAGCGTGACAAACTTGCAGGCAGCAAGCCACACCCAAAGTCTGACAAACAGGACGCATTCAACTCTCGAGAAACAGGACGCATGCAAAGTCTGACAAACGGAATGCGTTAAGTTTGTGACAACAGGACGCATGGAAATTTTGACAAATGGGACGCACTCAGTTTGTGACAAAGTAATGGTGAACGACACATGATGGACACAGTGAACTCAGTTTGTGACAAAATGAACTCAGGCATTTTGTGACTAAGACGGGCTTATAATAAACAGGACAAGCTCAATTTCAGACAAACAGGACAGCTTCAACCTCTTACAGATAGGACAAATGTCACCCCACAAACAGAATACATTCAACTTGCCAGAAACAGAACGCAGAACGAGTTATAACGTACGAGGAATGAAAGGGGACACTTTCAATTTGAGGAC
>CM031596.1:43556225-43566225 GCA_018398815.1 Conus ventricosus | reverse complement strand
GTCCACAGCCACAGTCTGGTTTGTCCTGTGTTTGTCCGGCACCGGCGATCCACAGGGAGCAGTCACTATCAAGTCGTCATGAGGCAACACACCAGAGAAGACACTATATTGCTGCCGAGTCACTTCAGTGGTGTTCAGTGGTGGCTGTTCTGATCCACCATACACCCCTTACTGACGACGATGATTGTTCAGTCATGTAGCGAACATGAATGAGCGTACCCTTCCTGAGGGCGTCACCACGTCCGTCCAGAAACAGCCCCCCCCCCCCCCCCCCCCCCCCCCCCCCCCCCCCCCACGAACTTGTAAGCTCACAGACGTGGAGAGGAAATCGAAACCGAAGTCACCACGAGACCACGGTATGAAGGGCCACAAAAAAAAAGAAAAAAAGAAGTTTTAAATGCTGATCAATGAAGACGAGAATGATGAATGATGATGCTTTGGATTTCCATACTAGTCTGAAACTACAGAAGAAGGTTGTACTCTGCGCTCATTTTCATAATGTATCCCGGCGTCAACTACGCCCGAGAGATACAGGCACTCACAGTTATGGTCAGGAAATTTGAGTTACATTCTTACAGACGTATCCATTAAGTCAACTTTAAGTCAAACTCGACCGTGAATCTCCAGTGCAGCGTATTGCAAACACATCTTTGGATAGGAGTCGGTCGAAGTTGAAAAAATCCTCCAAATAAATGGTTCTGATGGAAATCGAACCCATGACTTCTTAGCCCCGTATCCGCGACGCTGACCACTGGACCCTGGTGGTTGGTGTTCTTTGTCGTGGTGAACAGAGAAAGAATTTTGTTGTTGTCTTCTAAAGAAAAGGAAGCCCACTTTAGACATCATTTCGGGTTAAATGGACCAGGGTGTGGTAAATATTGGGCCACGAACCTATATTAACCGACACGCATTAGTCATAAACCCAAACCAATATTGTTTGTCTGTTGGCCATAATAAGATGTGTGAGCTTGTTCGATAATCCATTTAAAGACACCTACGGTCTCAACACATTCATAAACTAAACTTAAAAAGTAAATGATTATCCTTAATTGTCAGAACAGAAACACAAACATAATAGAGTCTAAAAGCTAATACAAGACCAAATCGCAGAACAGATACTTTCAGTTGTCTTGCTTTAATTGCAGTGCTTCTAGGGCACTTAAAATCATGAATTTTCAAACGAGTCAAAGTAACCCATTTTAGTCACAAGTAACCCAAAAGTTATCAGACGCCATAATGCAGAGCTTCAGGCATCATTTGGCTTTGTTTTACTGCAGTCCTTTTAAGGCATTCAAAGCTCCAAGGAAGCCGTGATTTGAAATCAATTAACATAGTATTTGGTTGAAAGGATAATCCATTTCTTTTCTAAAGCTTTTATCTAGTTTAATGAAACAAACAACGCAGAAAAAAATGCAGAACGTGACGTTCAAAATGGGTTTTCTTTCATTACGCTCGTTTTAAGGCACCTAAGGCCTAAATATAATCATGTTCCAAATGTGAAACATAACACATTTATATAAAGTATCTTTTGTTTTGGATGGCTTCTTTGAAAGAAGACAAACGAATTAATGTTCAAAAACAAAAAGAAACATTCAAAGAACCGTCAACATTTGGATATGTTTCTTCTAAATATGTGGATGCCTCATACGTGCATGCATGCATGCATGCGCGCACACACACACACACACACACACACACACACACACACACACACACACACACACACACACACACACACACATACACACACATCAGGCTCTATGAATAATTACTGATCACCTAGAAAAAACAACTGCTATCAACTTCTAATGAAGTGGGTATAAACTGATCACAAGTAGGCTTAATTGAGCTACTGGCCCAACGTAGCCCATCAGGGGGAGTTCATCTTATCCATTTTAAACCATGGTCATTAAAACTCCTCTACCATGACAGCACATCAAAATATTACTCTGATGTTTGTTTCAAGGGCGCTTATAATATGTTAGAATTCGTTGAAACAGAAAGCAAACAATTCCTATTATTTTAGCAATGTCTTTGATTTAACAGAACCATAGAGGTAAAGAATTAGTACAAAATGTTTCTAATGCTTACTGTTGGTATCCTTTCCGCGGACCAGCCATGGTTTTCTAGCAGAGGAAGTTATGCATGCTGACAATGTAGCACACAAAAGATCTGAACTTATCTCGTCATAGTTTTCTCAAATTAGCACCAGCCCAATTTATCTACTGGCCCGCATTTAACCAATCTTCCCTTACAGGGTAACAAACGAAAGTAACTAACCTTTCAAGTAGGTCCCACATTTCTGGACAAGACACATTACTTCTAACTGAAGGCTAAAACATCTTTCATTGGAGAATTGTTTATTGCAGCCTAGTTGGTTGTACTTTGTTTTTTACAAGGGGTCCATTTCTGCTTACTTATAAAAGAGTGAGTAGAGCTCTCTGCATTGATCATTTTTACTTACTCTTTCATAGAAAGGAAAACTGTGTAGGGCCCTTTTAAATGAGTCACAATTAGCCCTTTGTGAATTATCATCATCACCACCATCATCATCATCATCATCATCATCATCACAAATAACAAGATGCTCTGCGATCTGTGATTTTATGATTCAGCCAGCACACACACACACACACACACACACACACACACACACGCACGCACGCACGCACGCACGCACGCACGCACGCACGCACGCACGCGCGCGCGCGCACGCACGCACGCACGCGCGCACACACACACACACACACACACACACACACACACACACACACACACACACACACACACACATACACACACACTGTCGACAAAGCTGGATCTTGAACCTCTGAAGTCTTGCGGTAGAAGACAGAACCGAACTTTTCAAAAGATGAAGTTCCTTTTGACCAAGATGAAAGACATGTGTTCGTTTTGTAATGCCGCGAAGTTAAGAAGTAAAAAGGTCACATAGTCCAATAAGGTCGAAGCGGTTAAATAGCTAATGACGAAAATTTATCAAATATCATTGTCATAATTATTTCTCTTTGCTCGTCGTACACTATTTCGGCCTATTAATAATGAGCAGTCCAAAAGCTTCAACTTGTAATAAATATACTATAATGCCATGGAACTACTACATAATTATCATAATTCTTTTGTTTGTTTCGTTTTGTTTCTTCTTTAAAATAAGATTCAAATAAGAAATTCGGAGATATTTGAGGTAGAAGGAAAGGAGTTTTAAGAGTTGGGTGTAGCATGTAATGAATTAGGATATCCATAATATAAGAATGCGGCTATTATACGATTTTGTGTCTCTCGTTTTCTTCCCATGACTATCCATATGTCTTCCATGATTATCCATATTGACATTCACATAGCCCTGTTACCCTATTATGTAATATTATGGGGATAATTATATGATTTGTTCCCTCGGCTTTGACCTCCTCTCTGCCCCATCCATCTCTGACCTATCATACCTCCTTCAACGGGTTAGAGTCCCTCCTGTATCTCTGACCTATCATACCTCCTTCAACGGTTTGTGTCCCTCCTGTACTGTAAGGGAGTGCATGAGTGAGGAAATGTATGTGTGTGTGTGTTTGTGTGCGTGTGTGCCCAGGCATGCGTATGTACATGCGTGTGTGCGTAGTCTCTCTCTCTCTCTCTATCTCTCTCTCTCTTTCTCTCTCTCACACACACACACACACACACACACACACACACACACACACACACACACACACACACACACACACACACGTGGAACACGTAAACGCGCATGCGCGGGAATACACCAACAAACTCAAACACCCATAAACATATCTGCAAAGACATTGTTGCGTAACTTGCAGGGTTTGTGGGAGAAGTCTTAAGGGTTCTATTCAATTGTCTAGGGGAAAGAGTATCGTCCCACGAGAAGATGTTCAGAGTGGGTGGGGTATTTAAAGTGATAGCTGGGGTATCCTAGGAGAGAGAGAGAGAGAGAGAGAGAGAGAGAGAGAGAGAGAGGAGAGAGAGAGAGAGAGAGAGAGAGAGGAGAGAGAGGAGAGAGAGAGAGAGAGAGAGAGAGAGAGAGAAAGAGGGAGGGATAGAGAGAGAGAGAATGAGAGAGAGGGGGGAGGGAGAGAGAGACAGAGAATGAAAGAGAGAGAGGGAGGGAGGGAGAGGAAGGGAGAGAGAGAATGAGAGAGAGAGGGAGGGAGAGAGAGATTGCGTGATTATGGACAAATGAATCACAACTATATTTGAGCATGAATGCAGTTGTTTCAGGCTCCAAACACACACACACACACACACACACACACACACACACACACACACACACACACACACACACACACACACACACGCACACACACACACACACACACACACACACACTGTCACGCTCTCTCCACATACACGCACACTTGCTTGCACGTCCAGAGAGAGAGAGAGAGAGAGAGAGAGAGAGAGAGAGAGAGAGAGAGAGAGAGAGAGAGGGAGAGAGAGAGAGTTAGAGAGAGAGAGAGAGAGAGAGAGAGAGAGAGAGAGAGAGAGAGAGAGAGAGAGAGAAAGAGGGGGGGGGGAGGGGGCGGGAAAGGCAGAGACCAACTGACAGACAGTTTGATGGACAGAGTGAAACTAAAGAGAGTCAATCAGATAGAGGGAGGGCGATACATAGAAAGAATGAGCGAGAAAAACAAATAGAGACAGAAAGATAGACCGACAGTCAAGCAGACACAAATAAAATATAGACAGAAAGACAATGGGGCAACTGATACGTAAAACCATGAGAGAGGGAAGTGGGGGCAGAGTTGGGGCAGAGACCGAACATGTCTTCGACGTCGTATTTTTACGAAAAATACTGTCTCAGAGCGACAACTTTTCTACGGCAGCAATTTTTTACATGAAATGCTGTCGCTGCGACATGATTTTATTTTTAAGCAGCGACACGATTTTATGGACATTTCTCGTGAAATCCTGTCGCGCTACCAATTTTTATAAAATTATGTCGCTCAGCGATAATTTTTCATGAACCAGCTGCAGTATTTCCCGGGAAATACTGTCGCTGCGACACGATTTTATGAGCGACAGTATTATATACGACACCGGCATGTATGGCACAGAATCTTTTTTCCTCGTTTCTGAGCAGATGAAAAAAGAGAACCAGTCTGGATTTTCTTCCTAAATTAACACATGGGGTATACCCTTTCTTTTGGCAACGTGAAATGTCTGATATATAAAGTCTTATCTAGTGATTTCAAACATAATAACGGTGCAAGAAAGGAACAGCCTTTACTAGTTGCACGTCCTGCCAAAGCGTTTTCTGGAGCCATTGGCAAACTGATTTCAGTGCAATAAAGTTGGTTTGTGAAAGGAAAACAGTCTGAATGTAGCGTTCAGTCCTTGGTAGGTATTTTCATTCTTTTATTTCCAACCCATGTTTCGCAAAGTGAGGGAAGGCTTAAAGCTGAAGAACAGTCTACAACAGTTAAGTGATGCTGTAGAGTGGGATCAAAGTGGTCAGAACATTCATTTCAGAAGCAAAGTGCCCCAGATATCATTGGTTTGAACCATGGACCTGGCAAATATTTTTGCCACCTACCTCCCCATCTCCGGCCTCTCCACGGGACTTATGGTGAGGTGCTTAGGTCCTAGACTTTCGAATGAGATGAAGAACGGAGGTCCTTTGCTCCGCATACACTCAACGAACTTAAAAAGTACAATGACGTTGCTGCTGCAACAGCTCATTCCGACTTACAATCCAGTCAACACAAACTGAAAATAAGTATTGTTTTACGCAGTGCTGATGCACTCTTTTCGGGAAAGCAGCCTGAATTTTAGATAAATATACGACTTGACAAAAATCTACCAAAATAAAGACAAAACAAAATAAAAACAAACAAATGTAAAAGTATGTAAATGTGCATGCCTACGTTCATGCACAGTCGAGAACAGCATTTTCCAACATGTTCCATCAATTTAATAACTGGACCTGTATATCAAGATTATGAGGTGGTTGGAAATTGTACCAAACGTCCTGTAAATCTTACCACAGGTACAGTTTACAGTAGTCAGGGTGGTACGGTTTGCAAGCAACAGGATCCGTGCATGTAGGTCTAAGGAACTAAAACCAGTGATCGCGCGGGGAATTTTGCAAGCCGGCCCAACGCTAACTACCTTGCATTATTGCTGTACAACCAGTGTCACAACAAGTCTCAGATGAACTAAAATCAGTGTCAGCATTATGATATAGGTGATTTTTTTTCAGTTTGGTACCAGAATGAGAAACATATTGGACGTGTTTCCTTAAAAGAATAAGATAGAAGAACTCCAGAAGACACTGAAACAAGGCTCCAGGACATGTTTACTGTTACAGTTGACAGGAGATTTGAACCTCCCACACATACATCACTGTCAGCGTCTGGCTGTGTCCATTTGCTGAAGAGGAAAATATTGTTGTGGTTGTTTTTTTGTTTTGTTTTTTCTGTTGTTTTTTTTCAAATGGGAGCAGGCTAAAATCTAATACCACGAAAGACTCAATGGCGGCTGGCTGCAATGCTGTCCTTAAAAAGCAGGCGTCGGAACTAAAGGAGTATGACGTTGGCTGCATGTGACATAAGATTCTAATAAGAAGCTGCAGCTACTCACAAAACAATGGATTTGAAATGTGATATGACCATGATGCACACGCTACTTGAATTTTTTGTGTTTTTTTCATGTATCGATTTTTCGATCAGACGCAACCTTTGCTTGTATTTAGCTTCCAGTTCCAGCAAAATTAAAATGGTCCCTGGGATCGGTGACTCAAAACAATTTTGGTATTATGGCAATTTATCAGCAATTCTCAGCTAATGCAATCACTGTAGAACGAACACTACGTTCAAAATGTGATGATGCTTGCTAGAATTTTGTCTTCGAATAAAGCATTCATACCACAAAAAGAAAATTGGAGTTCATCAGATGCCACCACTATTGAATAAGACCACGGTTAATTTTGTACCTATGTCAGAAAGTATTGTGCACAAAAAAGTACAAATGCTTACTGTTTTCCACTTCCACTGTTCTAGAGGCAATGACGCTGCAAAAAAAAGGTCAGCTTTCAAAATAGCAACCAATCAGGAGGCGTGACACTAATCGTCTCGCTGAAATGACTGGGGTAAAATTTGGATGCTGATACAATTACCTTCCACACACAGTGTGTGTGTGTGTGTGTGTGTGTGTGTGTGTGTGTGTGTGCTACTGATAGTGTTTTTCATAAGTGAAAGTTTTATTGTAAGTGTGCTATACATTTTCATCACTCTTACGTCGCGCACCTCTCTCTTTTGCTGACCCAGAGGAAGCCTCGTGGAGGTGAATATTTGGTCGGAATAATAAAGAATTTACGGGCTGACGGCGAGAACGCTGTTTCATGTTCAATGTTTATCTGACCGATCTGTTTTAATCGGGTAGTCATTATGATTTCAAGCTCCGACATTATGATGTGGTGCCAGCACACACACACACACACACACACACACACACACACACACACACACACACACACACACACACACGCACACGCACAAACCGCATACTCAGGCACGGGGAAGCAGATTCGCACAGTACACACGGGAAAGCAGACACGCACAACCACCCACGCACACCTTCGCACACACGCACTAACACACACTGACATCTGTGTATGACCGGGACTTTCGAATTATCAGCCGAAAAAGACGGTAAAAAGATGAGTTTTTAGTTTCGGTTTAAAAACTGGAAAAGAGTCACAGTGCCTGATGTCGTGTGGAAGAGAATTCCAAGTTTTAGGAGCCAGGAAGGAGAAGGAACGATCCCCCCTTCTTTTGCATTTGAACCTGGGAGGAACCAGGAGCAACGAGTCAGAAGACGAGCGAAGTGTTCTAGCTGGGCAGTATGAGTTTAGAAGGTCAGACAGATTGGCTGGAGTTCCAGATTTAACAGCATTGAAACAGAGGCATGCGATTTTATATGTCACCCTGGCTTTGACCGGCAACCAGTGAAGTCTGCGTAATAATAGTTGAGGGTGTTCTTTGAAGGGAGCTTTGAGGATTAGTCTAGCTGCACAGTTTTGAACGTGCTGAAGTTTTTTGGTGAGGTAGTCGGGAAGGCCTGCTAGTAGAGAATTACAATAATCGAGACGCGAAAGCACGAGAAAAGTGGTGAGAGTTTTGGTTGCTTCAGTGGTAAGGAGATGTCGGATAGCACCTATACGTCTAATTTCCAGAAAGCATATTTTACAGACATGGTTCACCTGTGCCTTCATATCAAGATCGCTGTCGATAAAGACACCAAGGTTTTTAACCTTTACTGAGAAGGGAATAACAGTACTGCAGATCAGAAGTGAAGAATTTACAGAAAGAGCGGGTGTTTTTGCTCCCGGTAAGCTGAACACTAAGGCTTCAGTTTTGTCATGGTTTAGCTGAAGTTTGTTTTCAGCCATCCAGTCCCGAACGACGGACGCACATTCAGACAATTCGCCCTTCATCTGGTCGAGATCAGAGGCATTCCCAGAGCGTCTCAGCTGGGTGTCGTCGGCAAACATCTGGTAAGGACAGGAGTGAGTTTCAAAGATCTGAGAAAGAGGATGCGTGTACATTACAAAGAGTACAGGTCCAAGGACGGAGCCCTGTGGAACCCCAGATTCCAGCTTGGCTAGACGAGATCTGACGTTGTTGACAACGACTGACTGGTGTCTATCTGACAGGTATGACTTGAACCATTGAAGGGCTGTTCCTGTAATGCCGAAATAGTGCTGCAGACGTTGCACAAGAATGGAGTGATCAATTGTGTCGAAAGCAGCGGATAGATCGAGTAGAGCAAGGATAGAGACCTTTTGTTCATCGGCAGCGACAAGGAGATCATTTACAACGCGAAGAAGAGCAGTTTCGGTACTGTGACCGGCACGATAGGCAGACTGAAAGGGATTTTGAAGACAGTTAATCTCGAGATGGGATAGGAGCTGTGAGAGAACAACTCTCTCTATGAGTTTGGAAACAAAAGGAAGATTTGAGACTGGACGGTAGTTTTTCAACTGATTTGGGTCCATACCAGCCTTTTTCAGTAAAGGCCTGACAAGAGCGAGCTTGTGTTCCTTTGGAAACTCACCAGACTGAACAGACTCATTGACAAGGCGGGTAAGAACGGGAATGAAGAGATCCGAGTTCTCAAACAGAAGTGACGTGGGTATCGGATCCAGTTCACAAGTTTTGTGGGGCATGTCTTTCAGGATCTTACTCACTGTGTCTTCCTATGCTGACTTGGCAAAGATTTTTTTTAAAGGTGTGTGTATGTCTGTCTGTGTGTGTGCGTGCGCGTGTGGAACTCACCGGCAAGACAAAGCTAATTGTATGGGTGCTCCCTTGGCATCAAATGGAGATATAGCACAGTCAATAATTCCGTGGTATTATCACAACCAAGGGTTTGAAAAAGAAAAGAAGAAAAAGAAACACCCGAAGGTGCTGGGGAGGACCCATAGAAGCACTGTCTTCACCTGCCTTTAGAGCAGTCCTGTACCACCCTTGGAGGCCTGCGCTGTGTTGACGATGGGTACAGGTCAACACAGCGCAGGCCTCCAGGGGTGGTACAGGACTGCTCTAAAGGGTTTGAAAAAGAAAAAAAATCCATCGGCACACTAAAGCAGCCAGTGAAGGGTAGAAAGGTAAACCGAGGAAAACAAACAGAAGCGCTGGAAGGAAATAAATCCAGAAAAAACTAAAATCACTGTGTAGCCAGCATTGTATTAAGGGGTGAATCTTTGGAGCGGGGCTTGAGGATCCACCTATTAGGAGTACAAGGGAGGTTAAAAGCTGTCACCAGTTAGAGTGGTCGGCTCTATTCTATAATCATTCAAGCATTGGGTTGCATAAGTGCTGACAGCAGCTATGAATTGTGAGGACAGCCCTCACGGGAATCTCCCAAGAGATGCCATCTCCCATTGATTGACCAGACAATGATAAATTGAACAAAATAGTAGTGATGGGAAACAAGTGCTCGCGAACAATTCCACCGTCATTACAAT
>CM031596.1:43543725-43553725 GCA_018398815.1 Conus ventricosus | reverse complement strand
TTAACGGAAGGTCAGCTGGCGACCCGACACTGGCAGCTGTTTGTTAACTTTGGACCAGCCTGGCGATGACTGTGAACGGTTCGGTCGTCATGAAAGGAACGCCACGGGAGTTATGTCATTTGAAGGACGCACACGTTGGACCAACAGAAACGTCATTTGAAGGACGCACACGTTGGACCAACACAAACAAGCAAACAACAAGCACAGCAGGAAGGCACTCACCTGCAAACAGATGACAGAGCCTTGATGCCCTTCGAACAGCTTGAGCTGGGTGCCCTTGTAGATGTGCCAGCTGCGGATGGTGAAGTCCGTGCTGCCCGTGAAGAGGGTCTTGCCGTGCGGATCCACCGACATGCAGGTCACCGCGCCCTTGTGGCCCTTAAACGTCTTCAGCATCTGCCCCGTCTCAAAGTCCCAGGTGCGGGCCGTGAAATCCGCAGAGCCTGTGATCAGGAGGTCTTTGGAGCAGTCCAGGTGAGTGGCCTCCAGGTCGTCCTCGTCGGCCGGCATGAAGATGAGCGGGTACACGCCCCGCTTGTGGCCCCGGAACACCCGCAGACACTCGCCGGTATCGAAGTCCCAACACCGCGCGGTGCGGTCGTAGGAGGAGGTGAAGATGAGGTCCCCCGTGCAGATCATGCGGTACACGACGCTCGTGTGTCCCGTCAACACGTACAGACAGTCGCACGTGCCCACGTCCCACTTGCGGACGGTTTTGTCGGCGCTGCCGGTCAGGACGAAAAGGTCCTCAAGGAGGATGCAGTTGATGTACTCGGTGTGTCCGCGCAGGATGCCGATACATTCGCACTTCTCTGTCTTGGTGGACCACACCCGTGCCGTCTTGTCCTCTCCGCCAGTGGCCAGCACTGAGCCGTCTTCGCTCAGGGCCATGCAGTTGATGCCCGACTCGTGCTCGTGAAGGCTCTGTAGGAGATAGCTCTTCTCCTCTGTCTTGGAACTGCACCCACCCATGACGATTTGTTGTCAGGTACGGCGTTCTCAGGTAAACTTCGGTGCTAAGTGGGTTGTCTAAATCGTCCCTGTATCCTGTGTCGTCTCTGGTCGGTCTTAAAGTGAGATCTCAGCGAGATGACTAAGGTGATTTTTAGACTGCTTCAGTATAATATGACGCGTGGGCTCACAATGACAAAAACCTGACTTAATCAGATGAAAATCTAATCGATGGATGAATAACAGCAAAAAGGAAAAATATTTCCACGAAAATTCAATAGATTGCCGTATCTTTTGGTCTGCAAACGTCAAATACGATCCCAAGCTGAGACTGTCCCTGCTTATGTTAGACGATTTACCTGCCTTATCGCCTTACTATCCAACAGCACTATTCTATTTCCTTAAAAACAACAGAATAGAGGCAGACAAGCCAGTGTTCTATGTACTATTCGATATTAAGCAATATCTGTTTTTCTTCTTGTTTTACCTAACAGGAAGCCTCTTCATTTGTTCATCCTCAAGAAAAACACAAATCGCAGTGACTATGTAACTTCGGGTGTTTGCCCATGTATCACCCAAAGCATAGAACTTGTAGCCGCAACTCAGTCTCATGCACAACATTCATTGTGGGCAAAGTGTCTCCTGGATCATGCTTCTGAAATAAAAGTAAAATGAAACTTCTATCAAGCTCAAAGACAGACAGACTGTAAGCCTGTGTGAATCTCTTCTCTCTCTCTCTCTCTCTCTCTCTCTCTCTCTCTCTCTCTCTCTCTCTCTCTCTCTCACTCACACACAAAACACACACACACACACACACACACACACACACACACACACACACACACACACACACATACCGCAGGTGCGAGCGAGGGCGTGCACTCACATAGAAATGATGATGATGATGATCTTTATCTCCAAGTGTAGCAGACACACACACACACACACACACACACACACACACACACACATACTACACACACACACACACACACACACATATATATATATATATATATATATATATATATATATATATATATATATATATATATACACTTTTTTCACCCGACTCTCACTCTGGAACGAAACCTAGCGTGAATAGCAAGCTAAAACTAAACAAACAAAACCAACCAACCAAACACATGAAAGAAACTTTTGACAGACATCATATATTCAGAAGCACCATAAAAATTATATGGTGTTCACGTTGCACGTCACTCTTCTGTTGCATTCCCTCCACTGGCTTTCAATCCAGAGTCGAACTGACTATAAGCTGGCTTCTATCTGTTTCTCTTCCGTTTCTGGTACCGGACCAAAATATCTCTCAGACATCCTCCACATCTACACCCCGTCCTGTCAAGTTCGTTCCTCTACCGACAGCCGCCTCTTGCGCATTCATTCGGTCAGAACAAAATGGTTTGGTCAACGTTCTCTCTCCTTCCAAGGACCAACTGTCTGAAATACACTTCCCATCATGTCAGACACCTACCTTCACCCCTCTCTTCAAACCTCCGTTACAACAACTCTTTCAACGTCGTAACCCCCCCTCCCCCCCCCCCCCCCCCCCCCTCCCCCCCCCCCCCCCCCCCCCCCCCCCCCCCCCCCCCCCCCCCCCCCCCCCCCCCCCCCCCCCCCCTCCTCACTTCCCAATTCACCTTCCGAGTGCCTGAGTGGGTTTTTGCGTGCACGAGTGAGTGCTTGGTGGTTATGTCACCTGTGCGTGCAGGCTGTGTTGATGTGAGTGCGTGCGTGCGTGCATGCCTGTGTCTGTGAACGTGGGTGTGTGGTTATGCGTGAGCATGCGTGTGCGTGTGTCCCGCGCGGGGGCGGGAGCGTGTGTGCGTGTACATGTGTATTGTTGGTTATGTAAAGCGCTTTGAGCCCTAATTTTTAGAGAATAGGCGCAGTATAAATTAACATTATCATCATCATCATTATTATTATTATTATTATTATTATTATTATTGTTGTTGTTGTTGTTGTTAAAGGTACTTCTCTATCAGCAATTTGACGTTAAAGATCTGTTCCGATGGGATCCCAAGGGCCAAACTCCTGCCTGCACTTCCAAAGGTATTCTGTCTGTCCTTGGAGTCTTTTACACCACGGCCCTCAACATCACTTTAGAGGAGCGAACTTGTCATTCTTTAGATTAAACATGGCCGCCGGTTTCCTGCATTGGAGAGAGGTGTCTGAGGGGAGAGCATCCATTCTTTAGGGCGCTGTTTTGCTTCCCATATCATCAACACATGGCTGTACTTTTAAGGACCTTTAAGGACTTCTAGCACTCCGTCCTTCGGCAAGTGTACTAACACATTATTCATGCTTGGTTATTTGCTGTCCTAGAGTGCGCAGACAACTTCATCCATTACTTGTGGAATCGCAGCGCCGGTATAATCGTTGCTGGTGTCGGTGTTATGAACCACTTTACATGCATCTGGTTTTAGCGCTTTTCTGTGGGAGCATACAGGCGTCAGAAGCGAGCAATATTTATTTTCATGAGGAAAACAGGAATTGTCCTAAAGGAAAGTGGCGATAATAGTGACATTATTTGTTACTGCTATTCTAACTAAGTATTGCAACTGTTTTCTTTTACAGTGTGTGATTCTTCTGTCTTTCCTAAGAACGACAACTGTTGTCCCTGTTTTGTTTTTTTACGATGCTAGCTGTTTTCCATAGTTTTCCAAAAGGATCCCTACTGTTTCCCCCATATAGAAAGAACTGTTTGAGTGTTATCGTCACGGATAACGCCCGTGATACATGTTTCCCCTATTATCGATCTTATCCGGAAGTATAATGGGGAAAAAATGTGATTCTTTGGGATGACAGCGACAATCACTTTTTTTTCTCTATATATTATCGCTATTTTCCAAAAGATTTAAACACCTTTTCCCGGGAAAACGAAGAAAACAGTTATGACGCTGATCTATTCCGATATTTTGCTGTTCAGAGTTAATACTTTTTGCACATTCCGATTTCTTCCGAGAACCCGCGCTTGAACGCATGCATACAAAGACTTACACGCATTCCACCTTTAGGAGAGGCGTAGGCCATCGTGCGCCTGTGGGGTAGATGACACAAATGAAACACAGGCACACGGGTGTCATGTTTAGATATTATCTCTGAAGACCGACTATGGTTACTTTGATGACAGAAGACTTCGACCTTCTAAATGAGAAACGAAGAGAGGGCGAGAGGCGGGGACGGGTGGGGTGTGGACAGGAAAGAGAGAAAGACAGAAGAGAGAGAGAGAGAGAGAGAGAGAGAGAGAGAGAGAAGAGAGAGAGAGAGAGAATGCTAATGTGAATGCAGAAGGTTAATCAGTGTAGGCCAAGACCTCTGACTGAAGGGATACACATACAGAAAACATATTGACAATACATAATGCAACTGGTGAAACTATGACATTCACATTAAAAAAACGATAACCATGATAGCAACAACTGACACAATAAAATGTACGTAACACAGACATATTAAGACGTCGTGGTATCTAGCATTTTCTGGGCTTTATTAACATATTGTGCCAGACTGGATAGAGTAGTTTCATTTCTTGATGACAAGAGCAAAGTCAATTTAAAAGTCTACAGGGCTCATTGTCATACTTTGGCTTATTGAGAGGTTTTTTTTTCAAAATCTGAAATCCCTTAGACATGGGCAGCAAAAACAAGAAATGGATTTCACCCTCTTTAGCCAAATGGTACAGATGGCAAACCAACTCATTTTTCCTCTTGAGATCATATCTAAAACGGCGAAAAGCAGGAAAGAGAGAGAGAGAGAGAGAGAGAGAGAGAGAGAGAGAGAGAGAGAGAGAGAGAGAATAATGATACAATGTTCTGTATCAATACCCAGTTCACCTTCCAGTAACTTGTGTTTTGTCCTGAGCAGAGAACAGTTTTGCCGTCTGTAGTTGTAATACTGCGTCGCAGTGACTAAGTGTCAAGGAGCGAGAAACCTCTCACAAAAAGGCATTAGACGCTTGGAGGCAAAGGGACGTTGTACGTAGTATACAAATAGGTAATAGACCAATTAACCAGGGTACCTTACCCATCGCACATGGCCGAACTGTGTGAAGGAGGCCGAAGTGGTCAGATGACAGATGACACCTAGGAGAGAGTTCGGACCTGCCCGGTGGCGAAAGGGGGAAGGGATGTAACCACTACGACCTCGGCGCTCCAAGTGAGCGCTAAATGCACATGACTCACATAATGAGTCAGTAGTACACACCCGTAGGCCCACGGCGTCACTTGAGCAAACAAGGGTGAAAACCAATAGCCATGTGGCTAGGATTGAGCGTACCTGTTTTCTGTGCGATAAGACAGGACACTTGGCTAGAGACTGCCGATTTAGGCCCCAGAAAGCTGCAGCAATGAGGATCAGGCCAAGTGAGAGACAGGTAGAAAGAGATGGAAAAGATGACAGTGTTATTTTGTCTGGATTGTGCTGTGTGTTCACAGATTCAGGCGATAACATGGATGTGCACAAAGGCAGAGTGGGGGACAATGTGGTTAATGTCATTAGAGACTCTGGGTGCACTGGTGTAATGGTGAAGGAATCCCTGGTTAAGGATGGACAATTCACAGGTAAAACACAGAGGTGTAGACAAATAGATGGAACAGTAGCAGAATTCAAAACGGCCCAGGTGTTTATTGCTACACCATTTTATAGTGGAAGTGTACAGGCTTTGGCTGTTCCGAAGCCGCCGTATGATTTGGTAATTGGGAACACTCCAGGAGCACGTGGTTACGAAGACCCAGACGCTGACTTCTGTGTCGAATCAGAGAAAAGGAACCACGTGAGGGAAAGGCTCCAGGCAGTCAAACACTCCAGAAAGCACTGGAGCGTGTCCGGTGAGACTAACCCCACTCACTTACAAGCAGAACAAAAGGGCGACTACTCGCTCAGAAAACTGGTTGGGTTTGCTCACAGAGGGCAGAAGAAAAATGTTAAAGAGGGTACAATCGGTTTTGAGTTAGAGAACGGCATATTGTACCGAACTTTTACTCACTTGCGTTCGGGAAAAACGAAGAAGCAGGTTGTCGTTCCTAGGCAACGCAGAAAGGCGGTGATGTTCGACAATCATGTGATTTCAGCCTCGGGCCATCTCGGGAAGAAGGCCACCAGAAGATGGTGACGCGAGAGTACTACTGGCCCGGTATCCTTGGCGATATCAGGCGTTTCTGTGCACAATGCAGCACATGCCGCGGGGTAGGCAAGGTGTGTGTACAGAAAGGGGGATCAGACTGGTCTTACCAAAAAGTTGGCCAAAATAAAATGGTCGGTCGAGAAGTCAGGTAGTGGGTGCGTGTGTCTTTTGCAGTGTCGCGTATGCGTGACGTGGCTGGTTGCGGGCCACGTGTATGAAGAGAAGGGGAGAGAATTTCCGAAGAAACATAATGGTTTTATGGCCACACGACTTAGAGCTGGTGGAGATTCCAGATCTATGTTGCTTTGATATTTGCTTGGATAGTGTGTATGTATTGATTTTACTCTAATTTTTGTTGCAAGACACATCTTGCGTGCGTTCTCTGGTGTAAGTAGGCTTATGAGAGGCCGTTATTAGCACTGGTTTAAATGGGAAAATTATGAGAGTTTCATCTCCTTGAATGTTAAGTTTTAGCCAATGCAGGGCATTGTCTTCGAGTGGGGGGAAATTGTCAAGGAGCGAGAAACCTCTCACAAAAAGGCATTAGACGCTTGGAGGCAAAGGGACGTTGTACATAGTATACAAATAGGTAATAGACCAATTAACCAGGGTACCTTACCCATCGCACACGGCCGAACTGTGTGAAGGAGGCCGAAGTGGTCAGATGACAGATGACACCTAGGAAAGAGTTCGGACCTGCCCGGTGGCGAAAGGGGGAAGGGATGTAACCACTACGACCTCGGCACTCCAAGTGAGCGCTAAATGCTCGGTCAGCTGAGGTTCTTTTGTAAACAGTCAGTGAAGAGCAGGGGTCTTGGATTCGTTCGGATGGTGTTGCCGTGGGTCACTGTGTTGGTTCTATTGTCAGGCTGGCTGAATGCGTGTGGAGGTTGTAGTAGCCCTCCTTAAGATAATTACTGTGTTAAGTAACCACCGAAGTCGGCGGGAATTTTCGATGTCCATCTGGGGCTAAGTGTGTGTTTGCTAATCAATTAGGTAGGGGTGTGTGTAAATGCTGATGTGTGGGAGAATGTAGCGAATGGAGAATTCAGGGTACTTGTGAACTAGGGGTTTGAGAAGCAGCGTGGACAAAGGCATGGCCCGAAAGGGAATCCTTTGTTTCCCTCCCTATATAAACTGAGGGAGAACAACGTGAGAGAGAACAACACCAGGAGAGAGAGAGAGAGAAGGCAGAGGAGAGAGAGAGGAGAGGAGTGAGCAGGACAGAGAAAGGGTCGAGAGAAACGTGGTCTGGGAGATAGAAGAGACAGCTAAGTCTTAGGGTTGAAGACAAGCTGGAAGAGAAGAAAACTAAGTTGAAGCCCAGAGGTGGGTGAAGAAGACGAAGAAGAAGAGTTTGACGTCGAGATCCAGAGACGACCACGAAGACCCAGTCCTGAAGCCTGGAGCCAGTCAACCAAGGGCATCACCATCAAGCAGTGCTGAAGAAGACGTGAAGAGACTTTTTTCAAGAACTGTGGTGTGGTGTGAAAGCGTGGTTGTGTGTGTGAAAACCTGGCCAGGTAAGAAGTCATTTTATTATAACCCGGGATTAGGATGTATTGATCTTTTATGTTTTGATATTCCATTGTGTGTGATTTGATTGTACATGATTAATTATAAGTAGCATAGAAATTGTATTTCTTGTTCTCAGTCGTGTTAGGAGAGAAACGAATGCGTGACATCCCATTCCCAGAGAGAGGTGAATGTTTGGTGTGCGCATGAGTGTGCATATGCGTGTATGAGTGCAACGATACCCTTGGTGTGTTAAGCCTGACTAATAATACATCAACTTAGTGCACTTAAGCAATACCATCACGATTTCCCCCGTCCTGGACACTAAGTTAACTTTTTTTTTTTTTTAGTGTGTTTTAAAGACTGCCTTGCTATCGATTTCTTTCATCCTCGTTTCCATACTATCCCATTAGTTGGCAATCCATTTCTCTCCGGTCTCTGTCATTTTCTAATTGATGTCCCAGGTCACAGACGCGTGCTGGAACGGTGCTAGGGAATTCATTTCCTTTTCTTTCTTTCTTTTTAATCTCTTCTCGTGTCGTATAGGCCCACAACGTCCCCAGTGACCCGTCCTTTTTTCCTTCGTGCTGTAGTCTAGGACTTCTTTTGCTGCCTCGTGAAGTTCTCGTTTAACGGTGTCAATAAATGTTTTCTTTTTGTTCAGCATAGTTCATTCGACAAGCTTTTATACACACATAGTTTCATTGTTTTTACAAATAGAAAAGAATCATAAAAAGAAAGGGAAATGAATAAACAGAAATCCTGACCGGGAAAAACAACTGACCTAAGATAACCACAACGATGTTATTAGGATACTAAAGCCAAACTAAAACAAGGGAATTAACTACTGACAGTCATTCCTGCAATCTAGCTTATCACACGTTAGTGTTATTATTTTCAGACTACTAAACAGTGACTCCTTTCTTTTTAATAGTATAAATGAAGCATTTTGTTAAAAAAAAAAGTCCTCAGTTTCAATTAATCCATCATATTTATGCCAGTCAGTGTAGAAGCTGACCGGTTTGTTCTTTAATGTAAGCGATGTACTTTTCTGTCACATATCTATCTTTTCAAAAACTTCATGAACACATTTACATGAAGACTTTCATCTTTCAGTTTACATTTACAAACGTATGGTTTAGCAAGCAGGAGGACAAAGTCTGACACGCTTTGGAGTCAAAACAAAACTTTTTTTTTCATTTACGACGAAAGATACTTTTTTTTCATTTACGACAAAAGATGCTTTTTGTTCACATCTGTCTTTACCTGCTTTTTGTAACTGTTCCTCCAAAACATTCTTTTGCATACATCTTCGGAACATATGTTCTGTGCTGTCCTTTACACGCACCATGCACACCTGTTAACATGCTTGACACAAAAGCATATGAAAACTAAATTTGTCGGTACGATGCTGTAGCATTAATCTGATCTTAAGCTATTTCAACATTTTCCCCTGTATCGTTTAAAAAGAAAGAAAATTGTGCCGATCAATTTCCAAATTCAGTTTAAAATCCCATTTATGACAGCATTTTCGTTTTGAACCATCGTCCACAAGAATGTAATAATACAGCCATGCTTGCTTTTTCACCGAATACTAGAATGTGTACAGCTCTGGAATAATTAAGTTTCCAGACAAATCTTTAATGCATTAACAAGAACTTTTATCCTTTTGATAACTTGTGCATAATTTAGTATGTTTGTTCGTGTATGGTACTTGCAAAAAAACAACAACATATGTATACAGAGAGAGAGAGAGAGAGAGAGAGAGAGAGAGAGAGAGAGAGAGAGAGAAACGTGTGTGTGTGTGTGTGTGTGTGTGTGTGTGTGTGTGTGTGTGTGTGAGAGAGAGAGAGAGAGAGAGAGAGAGAGAGAGAGAGAGAGAGAGAGAGAGAGAGAGAGAGAGTTAGTTCACGAATAGTTCGCTTAAAAACCGACATATCTGTGCGAATACATCATACATTGTCCTTCAATCGTATCAGTTAAGGGTGTTTTTTTTCCTCCCTTAAAATAATTGCATCATTTTGCATGAAACTAAACGGCATTATGATACGCGCCAAGTCTACGATAGACTTAATTTCCCATAGGCTGTGAGCAAACACCTACCTCACACAAAATCCTTTCCACCCCTTCTTTGTACGTGTGTGTGTCCACCAGCGGAACAACGGCCCGTTCGAACAATGCTCCCAGCCAGCCACATGGGGCACTGTCAAATGGACCCGTTGTGTCCCTGGGCGAACCAACAGGCGGGAGCCAATCTACTTACCTGTGTCCGGCAGATCAATAAGCCTCGGGGGCCCATCGATTTTGTCAATGCCTGCCATTCTTCCTCCTCCTCCGACTGGCACCGGTGGCTGGCCCGAGAAAGTCAAGCCCCTCGGTGCCGTAGCT
>CM031596.1:43536225-43538725 GCA_018398815.1 Conus ventricosus | reverse complement strand
TCTGGTTCCCGTTGTTCTTCTTCCTATTACTCTCAATTTTGTTGTTTTTCTTCTTGTAGTTCTAGGTCCTACCAGTTTTGTTCTTGTTGTCGTTGTTGTTGTTTTGTTTATGTTTTTGCAGTTTGTTTGTGTTTTTTTTTTCTTGTTGTGCTTGTTTTTCTCATTCCTGTTGTCCTTGTACCTGATGTTGTTCTTGTTGTTCTGATTCCTGTTGTTCTTGTTAGCACTGTTCTTGCTCCCGTTAATTCTGTTCTTGTTGCTTTTGTTCTTGTTGTTCTTATCCCCATTATTCCTGTTCTTGCTGTTTGCAAGTTTATGTGTGACTGCTTCATCTTGTATTCCCGATTGATCAATTGAAAATTCTCTTAATCCATTCAAAATCGACTCATCGATTTATTGGTTTTGTCCTATTATTGTTTAGTTGTTTGTAAAGAAGCACCGAGTTTACAGAACTAACATTCATTTCTTTATTGCCAAATGTTAAGCAGGAAATAAGCGTTACGTGGACAGAATGACAACTTGGGGCTGTGTTAATGTGTTCAGAAACGAAAACAGAAAAGAAACAAAACGTAATTCATTCAACTTAGTTTTCATGGATTTTAGCCTTTTTCAATTAATCTCCTTATTTCTGGCATAGTGTATTTCCTTGTGTCATCCAGTCCAAACTCTTCTGTCATAATTCGAGGGCTTCTTATGTTCCTATGTTGTTATAGTGTCGTCGTGGGTGTATGTAATTGTGTCAGTCTAGATCAGGATTGACTCGGGTGCTTCTGTCCATGGAATGATCATGAATGTAATTTCTTTTTATCGTTTGTTAAGTGCCTCATCTAGAGGTGGAGGTCATTTTCATCTGGCCAACGTAGAATCACTAAAAGTAAAAAAAATGTTTTCAAAGAATAGAAGGTACCAGAACAAAACTACCATTTGCATATTGATGAGTGCTTTTTTTTCCCACTGTAAATTCAAAGCTACCCAAAAACAAAAGAGCGACATTTCTAAAGTATGATAAGAAAGGATGCTAAGTCCCTTTAATATTTCCATCCTGCTGTGACATATTGCTCCAGCTTGTTAGCAAAGCAACTGTCTCGTAGAGACAATCGATCGAATAATATCAGGTATCCCTACGTTTGTTTTCACACCCTTAATCCCTGGGAAGGTAAAGAAAGAATTGTTATGTTACCCATTAACAGTTGAAAGGCTTTATCAGTTATTAAAGGACAGGAGGGGGTAGACAAGAGAAAACGAGTGAGACCGGACAGAGAGGCTTATAAAAAAAATGGTGCAGTACCCTGTTAACCCATTTCGTGGAAAAAAAAAGATAAAATAATGAAACAAATAAAACAAGAATGAGCTCAAATACTATAAACAACTCGTGGTTACTAGGAGACGGGGCGCGCGCACACACGTTGTCCCAGCAGACACTCCCGATGTGAAGCATGGGAATGATCCGACCCCATCAATTTTACCCTGGTGGGTCAATACCAATGTAGACCTTGATGTTGGGTTTTTTTAAAACCTTTTTGGTGTAAATTTCTACCTCCTTCTCTCTCTCTGTGTCTCTGTCTGTCTGTCTGTCTGTCTGTCTGTCTCTCTCTCTCTCTCTCTCTCTCTCTCTCTCTCTTTATCTTTTAAACTATTTGACACGATGGTGAAGCCAATGCTATTGTACGCTGCAGAGGTTTGGGGTATTACACAATATAAAACTATCGAAGCGGTCCATCTGTTTGCCTGTAAAAAACTGTTAAGTGTTAGCCCTAAAACACCAAATGCAATGGTGTACGGAGAGACTGGTCGCTATAGTCTTTATATAGACAGCACACTAAGAGCACTTAGCTA
Organism: Conus ventricosus; assembly: GCA_018398815.1. NCBI lineage: Eukaryota > Metazoa > Mollusca > Gastropoda > Neogastropoda > Conidae > Conus > Conus ventricosus. Next base: position 43,536,889 of record CM031596.1, on the reverse strand, counting down.
TTGGTTCTCTTTACAACAGATGGAACTGAATAGAATACCCAAGCAAGCATATCTTTCCTTGATTAACAGCCTTATGAACAACGCTGACAACAGAACGATAAAAAATAATTGGGCATATGATATCAAATGTTGTCTTGATAGATATGGATTTTCTGAAGTGTGGTTAGTGGGTGGGGTCGGAAATGTTAATATTTTCAAGAAGATTTTTAGGCAAAGGATGGTAGATTGTTTTCAGCAAGACTGGGTTAGCAAATTAAATTCAAGTGGTCGCTTTAACACCTATTATTCATTTAAGTCTCTTTTACAACCAGAACCGTATCTAACCTATTTAACGGTTCACAAATTTAAAACTTATTTCACCAGATTTCGTCTTGGGTTAAACGACCTGAATATAAATAGCAGATACAAAGACAATATCAAAGCATGATCCTTTTTGTAACCAACTTGAGAACGAACTCCACTTTCTATTGAGATGCAATGCTTATTTGCCTTTCAGAGAAAAATACATACTGAAGCACAGACAATTTCAGAACGTGAACGCTATTGAACTAAAACAATTACTTGCAAACGAAAATGTGCATATTACAAGAGATATTGCTATGTACATTTATTATGCATTGAAAAAAAGAGAAGAACTCGTATCCCATACAGTATGAATAATTAG
>CM031596.1:43518725-43528725 GCA_018398815.1 Conus ventricosus | reverse complement strand
TTTCCAGGTTTTTGAATGCTGTTCTTATTACACGCGAGTCACTATCGTTATAGAGCAGGTCATCATTTAAATCACAAAGCAAAAGAACCATGGCATGTTTGTACCCTGTTAGAAACAGTGCCTTAAACATCAACATTAAAAATTCGTTCTAAGTGCCTTGCCTATTTTCATCGGTCTAAGTGCCTTAATCAGTTTTATCGGTATTAGGATTATGCATATTACTGTAGGCCTATGATTCTGGTCATTACTATAGCAACTGACGGTGTAGAATCACATTCAAGTTGTCAATGAAGCTGCCAACGTTGACAGGAAACTAAGGCAATCGATTAGAATCGAAAACAAGTAACATGAAGAGATCGTGCGGCCACTGGCCCTTTCAAAAAGCCAAGTGCTTTTACTCGGAATTTTAAACGTGCAAATGTTTGTCATTGGATTTGTGTGTATTTGTGCACGCGCGCGCGCGTTAGCATGTATGTGCGTGCATGCGTGCGTACGTGTGTGTGTGTGTGTGTGTGTGTGTGTGTGTGTGTGTGTGTGTGTGTGTGTGTGCGCGCGCGCGTGCGTGCGTGCGTGCGTGCGTGTGTGCGTGTGTGTGTGTGTGTGTGTGACGCCTTCAATTCATGTCTTAGTCTCAGTCATTCTGTGTCTGTCTGCCCGTCTCGTTCTGTGTGTGCCAATCTGTCTGTCCATCCGTCTGAAGACTGCGATCCACGTTGTAGTTGGCAGAGTTGGGACAAACTAAGAACTGATTTATTCTTGAAGCTGGAACGATATTTCTCAACGAAGCGAACAAAGCCTGCAATGATACCTGCCGGTGCTCGAGTTGAAATACAAAGTAAAATCTATTGAACTTAGAACTTTTCTTCAAATAAGTTGTGAAACCGACTTATGCTGCCTCTTTAAAATTTTACACATTCATTTCCAAAGCATTGAAATTCGAACATTTCGGCCGTTCCGATTGAAAGTGTCTGCTTGCAAATCGAGAACGTAAATTGAGGTCAACCAACCACAGACTGTTTTTTCCATAACCGCGGGGCTGTAACAAACTATTTCCATCGTCGGAAAGTATTCATATGTCTAGTTCCCTTTGCGCAAATCCAAATAGTTTCCAGAACGTGTTCGGTGATCCTTTTCCTTACGCGAAAATAGGTTTGGACGAGGTTCGCGAACACTTTTTTTTTCTGCGTACGCAGGTTAATACTCCTGCGGGTACTCCCTGTATAGACAGGCAAGGATTAATCCCATCTACCCAACAAAGGGAGTATAGTTTTGTGTGTATGACCGTTTTTTACCCCGCCATTAACGCAGCCATACTCTAACTTCGGGGGAGGTGCATGCTATGTGTAATGTGTCATCCAAACTCACGGCCAAACTGGCCTTCTCTTCCTAAAGTCGGTGATAGGATTTTACGTGTGTGCAAAATGTTATGCGTGCGTTCACACACGAAAGCTTGGTTTATAGTCTCATTCGAAGGACTGTATGGGAAAAGGTGTCAGAACTAATGTTAACTCCGTGGGAAAAAATCCCCCTGTACCGAAACGGTCCGGCGGAGATTCGAATCCGCAACCTCATAATCATCAAGATTACGAGTCCGGCACTCTACCACTGAGCTATTCCGGTCCCTGAATCTATCTACGTGGTCGCCGACATCAAGAAGCAGACGAACTCGTTTCGCGATATTAAGGTTGTTCCCTTGGGAACGGCCTTTTTCATACTCAGCCGCCAACTTCCAGCGACACTTGAATGAAAAATTCCTGTGATGTATCGATGCACTTTCAACTGCGCCTTATTCAAAACTTACTTTATCTTAGAAAAATCACAATACCACTCGTCTAATTTTCGGCCACGTGGCCTTTTTCAAGAGAAAAAAAAACAATGCAACTATGTAATGTCCATCTTCGGTGGCTGGTCAGGGCAAAGAATTGACGTCATAAATATCTTACGCAATTTCTGACATCATAATGTGTGATGTCATCAACAAGGGAACAAAAAAAAGGGGGGGGGGGGGGAGGAAGGGGTGCAAATTGTGTGTGTGTCTGTGTGTAGTTATACAGTAACCAATGTACTCCAAAAACATAACAACACGCTCCATAAATCACAATGAAACTGCGACCATAGTCCTGTCTGTGACTGTGCATGGCATACAAGAACTGTCACCTGAAAAATATATAATGCTGCTCGCCTTGTCTCGAAATCTCCGAAAACCTCTCATGTTTCTCCCTTGCTTAAATCTTTGCACTGGCTTCCTGTTGAAAAACGCATCAAGTACAAACTTTCTTTGCTCTGTTACAAGGCATTGGATGGCCTCGCTCCATCTTACCTCTCTAAACTTCTGTCGACCTATACTCCTTCTAGACAGCTTCGCTCTTCCTCTGACACTCGCATTCTGCAGATCCCTCGTTTTCGGGCCAGAACACTTGGTGAACGTTCTTTTTCTTTTCAGGCTCCTTCCTGCTGGAACAATCTCCCTTCTGCACTCCGAAACTCAAACAGTCTTTCTTCTTTCAAGTCCTCTCTCAAAACAACTCTCTTCAAAACATAATCTTTCTGCCCCTTCGCTGGTGTGTGGGTGTGTGGCGTGTGTGTGTGTGTGTGTGTGTGTGTGTGTGTTAGGGCTTATTGCTGTAAGCGCTTAGGGCTTTTGTTTAAGATTAAGCGTACTAAATGTTCCTTATTATTATTATTATTATTATTATTATTATTATTATTATATAAATTTCCTGCAATTCATCAATGTTGTTTACAGGTAAATCTGGATAGGGTTGTTACAAATTTGTCTTAACATTACATCCATTTGGCACCCTTGTATCCAATGTCCTTATCCATTTTTCTTCAGCAATAAGTCTGAAGCTTTTGCTTTCACTGTAAGCTTTTGCCAACACTGCAACAGCAAGGTCTCCCACTGAATGCTGAAGGAAATGTCGCATTATTGGCTTTTCTCTTTGGAACTTGATGTCACGTCTGTGTTCCGCTATTCTTTCTTTCAATGAACGTCCGGTTTCACCAACATAAACTGTCTTATTACACCGTTTACACAACAGAGCATATATCAAATTTCTATCCGCACATGTCACGTTACTCATAACATTGTGCGAAGATTTCTGCTTTGTGTCCAACACTGTTGAAGTTACTAGTGAAGAACAGGTGTCACAATCACAAATTTCTGCTTTTCCCTTCACTGCTCTTTCAGTTTTCTGGTGAACCAACGTATCACATAAATTTTTATCCCGTCTGTATGCAGGCATTGGTAGTCTATGGAATACTTTGCGCATGTATTCTGACTTATAGAGCGTATCACTATGTCTCTTTAGTACAGCTTGTACATCTGGCAATAATCTTGAGAATGTCAACACTAGTGGTACTCTTTCAGTGTTTCCTTTCTTTTTTTCTGAAGAAGTCGGTTCCAATCTATGTTATCAACTGTTTTCAACTGACCTTCTATGAGTTTGCTACTATAGCCACGTTTGCGCAACTGGTTCTTAAGTTCAGATCTGTGTTTTAGATAGTCCTCATCCTTTTCACAGATTCTTCTCAACCTAACACCCAAACCATATGCTAGAGATTTTTTTTATCCTTTTCCTTACGCGAAAATAGGTTTGAACGAGGTTCGCGAACACTTTTTTTTTTCTGCGTACGCAGGCTAATACTCTAGCATATGGTTTGGGTGTTAGGTGAGAAGAATCTGTGAAAAGGATGAGGACTGTCTAAAACACAGATCTGAACTTAAGAACCAGTTGCGCAAACGTGGCTATAGTAGCAAACTCATAGAAGGTCAGTTGAAAACAGTTGATAACATAGATAGGAACCGACTTCTTCAGAAAAAAAAAGAAAGGAAACACTGAAAGAGTACCACTAGTGTTGACATTTTCAAGATTATTGCCAGATGTACAAGCTGTACTGTCAAGACGGGATGTCCCGACTGTCCGAACCACAGGGAGAGTAGAGTCAGGCACTCGCACCACACTCACCGGAAAGCACAAGAACCCGGGACGTACACACACAAATAATATTTATTACACAAAACAATCGCTTCACTCACGCTCACACTCTAAGTGGGGTTGGGATAAATACAAGAAGAGGGAAGAAAGACAGAATAACAGAAAGTGGGGTAAAGAAGAAGACTGGATTACAAGAGGATACCTAATCCTAGGGACAAAACAAATAAAAATAAACCCAAACTCCCAAGGTTTGCCCAGCTAATCTCCCTTCCTAACCCGCTACTATAAACGAGGTGAGGAAAGAAGAAAAGGAACAAAATAATAAATCAACAGAACAGGGCCTAATCTCAGACAATTAAAAAAATAATAATTAAAAAAAAAAACAAAAAAAAAACCTACACATCAATTCAAGTGAAAAGAAAATGACACACTGACATGCACCCTCACGCTCACATGACACAACATTATCTGTCCACCACTTATCTTTCGGAGTGGTCAAGTAGTCTATGCCTGGCTCCAATGTTCCCAGAAACGCCCAGGCGAAGTCTTGAAGTGTGGCCCCGAACGCATAACTGGCTGACAGTCAATTAAGTGGCCACCACCACATTGACAGGGTCACTCGTAAGGTGGCTGCAAACCAGGACTGGGTTGCTGAAGGGTGGCTCCACAGAAGACCAGGTTACTGAAGAGGTTGCAACGAAGAGGTTGCACTGCAGAGGTTGCCTCAAACGGATCGCAGTCCTCCGGATCGCGGTCCGCACGGTTGCTGGATCCGTCCCGGCTGTCCAGATCCTCAGACGGTTCCCAGTGGAGAGGCAGGAAGGACCGCACACGCCCAGCGTGCAGGCCAACACAGGAAGGACCGCACACGCCTAGCGTGCAGGCCAACACAGGAAGGACCGCACACGCCCAGCGTGCAGGCCAACACAGGAAGGACCGCACACGCCCAGCGTGCAGGCCAACGTGCGCGCAAACCCAAGAACAAAACAAGCCCTAAAGCCTCCATTAAAATTATGTTTCAGCCCGTTGATTGTACTGGTCAGTTTGTCAGTGAGGAGGTAGTACAGAGGTCAGTGGTCAAGAAAAAGAAACCAAATCAAATAGGACTCCACAACATGTCAAGTTGGAGATGAAAGGGTGGTAGAAAGGGAAAAAAATAGTCAAAAGGTAGAATTACAGGAAGGGGAGAGAAATAGACAAAAAAACAAAGACCAAAGTAAAGCCAAGCAAGTGATACAGGAAACCTGGACGGTAAGAGTGGGAAAAGAAAGAAAGGAGGTGTCACCAGGAAGGGAAAGTAAGTTGAAGGTGGAAAAGAGAGGGGAAGTCAGTCTACGTAAGAGTAATGTCGCACACATTACATATTATAATAACCGACATATCATTTCAACTCTAGACTGTCCTTTTTCCCCTTTGTCTTATCCTCTCACTTTTGAAATGAGGGGTTGGCCATAAAAACTTTCCCTTAGCTTACCTCAGTAAACTTTGCAAATTTTTAACTTATGAAATTCAGAAATATTACAGCATAAACTGGTAACATTGCTACTACAGAATTGTGGCTTAAAAAACATTCTTTCAACTCCCATATGAATTTACTATAAAACGGAAGAGACATAGTGATACGCTCTATAAGTCAGAATACATGCGCAAAGTATTCCATAGACTACCAATGCCTGCATACAGACGGGATAAAAATTTATGTGATACGTTGGTTCACCAGAAAACTGAAAGAGCAGTGAAGGGAAAAGCAGAAATTTGTGATTGTGACACCTGTTCTTCACTAGTAACTTCAACAGTGTTGGACACAAAGCAGAAATCTTCGCACAATGTTATGAGTAACGTGACATGTGCGGATAGAAATTTGATATATGCTCTGTTGTGTAAACGGTGTAATAAGACAGTTTATGTTGGTGAAACCGGACGTTCATTGAAAGAAAGAATAGCGGAACACAGACGTGACATCAAGTTCCAAAGAGAAAAGCCAATAATGCGACATTTCCTTCAGCATTCAGTGGGAGACCTTGCTGTTGCAGTGTTGGCAAAAGCTTACAGTGAAAGCAAAAGCTTCAGACTTATTGCTGAAGAAAAATGGATAAGGACATTGGATACAAGGGTGCCAAATGGATGTAATGTTAAGACAAATTTGTAACAACCCTATCCAGATTTACCTGTAAACAACATTGATGAATTGCAGGAAATTTATATATATTTTTCAGGTGACAGTTCTTGTATGCCATGCACAGTCACAGACAGGACTATGGTCGCAGTTTCATTGTGATTTATGGAGCGTGTTGTTATGTTTTTGGAGTACATTGGTTACTGTATAACTACACACAGACATACTCGGAATCCATTGGCAGGACCGTGTTTCCAACCTCGAGGTCCTGGACCGTGCTCACACTACAAGTATCGAGTCCATGCTCATCAAGGCCCAGCTTCGATGGGTGGGGCATGTCATCCGTATGGAAGAGCACCGTATGCCAAGGCGACTGCTGTATGGAGAGCTTCTGCACGGCAAGAGAAACCAAGGACGCCCAAAGAAACGGTACAAGGACTCGGTCAAATCAAACCTCCAGTGGTGCGAACTCAAACCAAAAGAACTAGAGGAGTGCGCCAGTGACCGACCTCTGTGGCGGGCCACAATTCACAAAGCCGCTACCAACTTCGAAAGTAGGCTACTCGACGCCAAAAGCTGACTGCCGCCAGGGATCAACGCCACAGAGCAGCAGCAGCAGTGATCACGACAACGGACTTCCAGTGCCCCCACTGTTCCAGACTCTGCGCCTCCAGATTGGGGCTGCAGAGCCACCTCCGCGTACATCGATGAGCTGCAGAAACGCTAACGTCATCTTCGGATCCGAAGGACTACCATCATCATATCATCATCACACACAGACACACACACAACTTGCACCCCTTCCTCCCCCCCACCCCTTTTTTTTTGTTCCCTTGTTGATGACATCACACATTATGATGTCAGAAATTGCGTAAGATATTTATGACGTCAATTCTTTGCCCTGACCAGCCACCGAAGATGGACATTACATAGTTGCATTGTTTTTGTTTTTTTTTCTCTTGAAAAAGGCCACGTGGCCGAAAATTAGATGAGTGGTATTGTGATTTTTCTATACTGTTTTCTTCCCTTTGGAGGACTATTGCTTTTGTGTACTTTATCTTAGTTTATCAGTTTACCGGTAACGTGGTTTGTTAGAATATTTTGTTGAAAGGAATCGTCGTAATGGTATTCCAGATATTTCTCTTAGCAAGAAAGCCTCATTGACCGACTTTCTCCACAGTATTCTTATCAGTGTTAACAACGAACGGGGAGCTGGTCAACGTTGATTGCAGCGGCATGTGATCAGAATACACAGAGAGAAAGAGAGGAGAGAGAGAGAGAGAGAGAAGGGGAGAGGGGGGGGGGGGGTCAAAGAGAGAGAGAGAGAGAGAGATGGAGAGGAGTTGGTTGGGGGTGAAGGTTAGGGAAGAGGTGAGACAATGACATCTCTACGCACCTAAAAAAAAATTCGCCAAAGATAACGTCACCACCTCCATCCATCTCAAGGACCAAAGAAAAGAAAAAAACGCCTCCTGAAACAAACTGAATAGGGGGAAGGGAAGGGATAGGATCAATGATGACGTCAGAACCGAGGGCCTTTGTCCCACCCCCTCAACAGACTTCGGTCAACACGATGTCTGCCCTCATTTTCTGGTGATTTTGATCGGTAAGATCGATCACATGAGATGGCAGGGTCGATGAGATGAAGGAGCGGTCAGTGCTTAACCGGGGCGGGAGAAGGGAAGAGGGGGCCGGGGGGGGGGGGGGGGGGGGGGGGGAGTTAATGTGTGTTCTATGGCACATCGGGTCAACGGAGATATGTTGGACATGGGTCAATCAATACGTTATGTGTGTGTGTGTGTGTGTGTGTGTGTGTGTGTGTGTGTGTGTGTGTGTGTGTGTGTGTGTGTGTGTGGTGTCTTTGTGTGTGCGCGCGCGTGCTTGTGCGTGTAAAGGTACGGCGCGTACATATAAGCATGCGTGCGGGTATGCGTGCGTGTGTGCATGGAGAGAGAGAGAGAGAGAGAGAGAGAGAGAGAGAGAGAGAGATTCATATTTGTTCCTCCTTTATTTAAAGACCTTGCTCCTTTTGAAGCTAGCCCTGAACACTATAGGCCTACATAAATAACAAGAATAAAAAGACATGTTTAGAGAGTAGAACACACCATAATGAAGCTGAACATGAGCATGTCAATATTCTTATGACATAGCTATAACAGCATATACAAGCTTAATCTTAACAAGGAAGGCTGTCAATGATAATTAGTTATATCGAGGTGTAAGATATGTATCTTTTCTATTTCTGAGAGCAGGATAACACAGAAAAACGTGAAGCCCATGTTCCCTTGATTAATTGCACAGAGGGCATAGCAAACCATCATCATGAAGTGTTTTCTATCTTAAACAGATCGCTACTCCTGAAGTAACAAATCCGGATTTGATTGTCAAGAATTTTGAATGCCAATACTGGATGAGTAGACAAGATTTCCGATCATGAGAATTATACAAATTTATATGAAATTAAGATTTCACAACATTTGGACTATTCTAGCAGTCGACAAGTGATTCATATTTGACGAATTAGGCTGATTCTTCATTCACATTTTTGACAGCTTCAGACACACCAAGGCTTTGCCCCTCTTTTATCATTTCTAGTTCATGCAGCTGGCCTGTATAATAAATTTGATGTCACAGGCATTTCTGTTCTTTTCCTGTTGTAACAATTTTTGCTCGGTCGTCAATACGTTTTACTGCAGAAAGTAAATATGAAGGAAATCTGTGAGTTTCACCATAAAGATACATTATCAGGTGTTTGCATACCTAAATCCAAAAACTTCTTTAAACTGGAACCTCGAACGAGTTTACAATGGATGGTAGCCTTGTTCTGCTTCATTTTATGCGGCGTCTTATTGGCATTGCTTCTATGTCGTTCATTCTACCCTATCCCAGACCCCCTAACCCTATTCCCACACTCATCTGGCCCCCCCCCCCATCCCCCCCCCCCCCCCAGTCCATCCTGACCCACACCCACACCCTGTTCCCCAACCCTCCCCTATGCACAGCAACACCCGGTCTCGTTCTATCACAGCCTCAACACCGGCAATCCTCTGGGAGTAATTAGTATTGATCCGCCAAGAGGCAACCTCTCTCCCCATTCCTCCCCTCAAGAGGAGACACAGCACTACCGTTGAATTACTTCCTGGATATCTTCACCCAGATCCCATTTTCAGGGCCACACAACACAATTAGCTTCACCTGCTTTTGAAATGACTTGTATAGAAAACAAACCCTTGAACAAGATTTTTTGAAGATATGTATCTTTTTCGTGATGCAAAGCAAAGAGATTTTTAGAATTATCTTTATTTGTGCCGGCAAAACTCAGATGCTTGGAGAAACAGATATCCCTACAGGCCTCCTCATACGTTTTGACGACAGGTATAAATCTCTGTCATAAAACTCTCTTGACATAAATGCCCTTGCCAAACATTGCATTTATTTATTTATTTATTTATTTATTTTTTTTTTACATTAACGGCAAATGGGAAAGATAAAGAGTCCACATTAATCAAGCTATTCAGTTGTATGCATAAACCTATAAATGGCGTCAGACAAGGTTGTGGTATCAGGTAGTGAAGGAATAGATAGTTTCAAAGTGTCGAGGGACAGCGAAGCAGCAGACCCACCGTTATTGATAAATTCGAACTGATCATTTGCCAGCTCAAAGAGCAAATTTCAGTTGCATTGACGTTTTTATTGAACTCCAGCTGTGCCGTTAATGTAGTCTGTAGTATTATCATCACAACAAGAGAGAGAGAGAAAGAGAGAGATAAGGGGGGGGGGGGGGCGAGAGGAGAGAGAGGAGAGAAGAGAGAGAGAGAAGAGAGAGAGAGAGAGAGAGAGAGAGAGAGAACGAGAGAGAGAGCACACGGTGAAGCACACGGTGAAGAACACGGTGAAATTTAATGTGGGGCCATCGGTCCATACACATTCATCCGGTGACATCTAT